>JAAONU010000005.1:41251616-41983283 GCA_012932295.1 Cyclina sinensis
GTTCTGATTTAAAACTTTACTTATTTTTTGAATATCATAACTGATTTAACAATGGAAATTTGCAGAAATCAATACTTGGAATATTCAATGTGATACTTACTCTGTAATATTTCTTAAAAATAAAAAAAATAAGCTTTTGGAAGCTCATTTAAAAAGTGTCACTAGTTTGCCTGTATGTAGTTGGTTGTTGCATGTCCCCTTGTCTTGACTTTGTCCAAGACAACCTCTTCCTGTAACAGAATTGGGGTATTCTTTTGCAACGGCAATTCATGTCTATAAAGGCAACTTTTCGTGCAAAGAATTGCGCCCGTGCAATTACTGTTTCAAATTGTTATTACTGTATCATTCAATTACCTTAGCATATTTAAGTAAGGGTACACAGGCATTCCGACCAGAACCCGGTATAATTTTTAAGTAAGCAGAAATTCAAGTCTATGGCTTTTTAATTGTCAATTTTTTGATATAATTTATCTGTGTGGCTCCAAAAATTCAACAACCATTTCATTTTAACATTTTATTATGCCTGGTCGACTATAAATGCGTGTCCCGCATGAAACATCTACAGTAGAACCTCAATTATTCGAAGTGGCGGGGACCAGAAAAATATTTTGAATAATACCGGGCTTCGAATAATCCAATTCCGACGACAATCAGTCTTCCAGTGATACCAGTAACCTTAAGTTGTACATGTAATCACGTGTGCAATGCACATGTATTCAACATTATTGACGATTCAGATACATGTATACAATGTACAAGCTTGAACAAAAAAGACGTAAATACATATCAAATGTCCACGTAAGCATATTTAAATTAGCACACAGTATAAAACATTCGCCATTTTATGCAAATGATGTAAACATTAGCACACAGTATAAAACATTTACGAATCAGAAGATAATCGCTGTAGTCTTTTTCTTGGTCACAAAAACAAATAAAAGTTTTCATCACTACATCTTTATTTAAAAAAATAGGTAATCACTGTCTGTTTAGCACACTTTTTTTTCGTAAATCGCCTTTCACTATTCTGTCAGAAATTGAGCACAGTGATTTCAAAATGTCACAGAAATGATGCGATAGCATTTCGACTGATCTGGCTATCCCCCCGGATTGGCCGGGTCCTTCACCAGATTCCTCGGACCGAATGGAAAGGAAAACATTGGCCGATCTGGGTATCCCCCCGTTACCGGATCCTTCGCCAGATTGTTCTACCAGAATATTTTGTGCTATCGTTTGTGAAGACATTTTTGAACTGATTCAGGAATAAAGAATTCCAGTTTATATACAAGATCTTAATTGCAGTTTTTCGACATTGTTTTAAGTTTTAAAATCAAAGTTAACACATTTTCCACTTTAACAAGCAATTAAAGACAAACATTTAGACATTAAACGCCGCGGTGTAATTATCTCATTTTAGCGAATATAACAGCGAATAAACCGCGTTTTTCACAAGTTGAGCGTGTCACCAATTAGCCAGTTGATTGGGGTGCATTTCGAATAATAGGTGTGACATTCCTTACAAATTAAGTCCGTCGCTTTCAAATTTCCTTCGGATTATACCGGGTATTCGAAAAACTGATTTCAAATAACACAGTTAAGTTTATAAACATTTATATAGGAATACAATCGGGACCGCGACATCATTTCGAATAATGCCGGGTATACGAAAAATGGGTTGTTGAATAATCGGGGTCGAACTGCATATGACCTCAGAAGTGCTCTGCTACTAGTGGCTTATCACAGCCCGGACGTGCGATATTAGTATTTCCACCTTCGACGTCGCATACGGATGATAGTGTTTTAAAAAATAAACAAGTACTTACCATATTAGTTTAGAAATTCTTTTCAGTAACAATCAATAGGCAAAGTGTAAAACCAAATAAAACGATCCTCTTGTTTAATTGTATAATAAATTGTTTGTCTTGAGCATAATTTGACAGCTATCAGAGTTATTAATTATCCGTATGTTTAATTTCATTATGATTTTTTTGTCTTAAGCATATCTTTAAAGCTTAAAATATAAATCTATCTTTTATGTCATCTTTGTATGTTAGTGTTTGAATGCAATGTGTTTTCAGTGCGGGAAGGACCATCATCTTATCTTGTACAAAGGAAACCAGAGGATATTTAATGTCAGCAAATATGCCTAGAGTTGGTATGTGAAGCATAAAAGTTATATTTAAACGAAAACTTTCTGTCATTAGTATTTTGTATTTTTCTTTAATAAGAGCTTCCTTCCTTTACATTTCCGCTGCTGAAAATGGCTCTTCCATTGTTTAATCTTCGGCTATGTTTGTGATATTGCCATTTATGGAAGTTGCAAAATCGTCTAGAAATGGTAATTGTGTATAACACAAAAGTCAAGTGTGGTGTTATCAATCCGAAAGCGTTATCTGATGCAGTTATCTTCGCAAACACCGTGTAGTACATTGTAATTTATACTGTCTACATTGGTACATATCCTAAAAATATTTTTCAACAACTGTAAATATAATTTACAATTGCTGCATGCTATTAGCTTACTTGTTAGAACTAAAGATGATATGTGTAAAACTGAGATATTCAAAATGCATATTACTAGTATTCGATGCATCTCTCGGATACGTATTTAGATTTTAACGAATGTGATGATGATTTAACAAACTCACCGGGCTGGATTTTTGGCAACAAATAGCCTTCGTACGTAAACGGACTTTAACCATTAGGCCAAGGACACAGTGTAAGTTACAACAGCCTAATCATTCTCGAATGTTGTTTAGCACCAATTCTCTAACTTATAACAATTTCATGTAATGATTTGTTGTTATGACATGGAAAAGGTAACATGAAATCAACAAGAAATAGATTCAAATCCAGAAATAACTTTTTCCCTGCAAGCTGACTCCATTTGATAATCATGTCGTTTGATCTTCATTTTAAACATGAATGTTTGGTGACTTATATCTGTTTTTCCATGTGATACCATGTGAGTTAGACGGAAACTGTTATTAGGCATATATAATCCTTATCCTGCTGAAGGCAAACGACTCTGCCTTTACGACCAGTGCAGACCAACAGATCTGATCACTCTTTGCACTATTTGCTGTTCAGTCAGTAAAATTTCAATAACCACCCCGATAAACAATTAATTGATCTGTCCTAATTGAAAGATGAGCAAGTTCATTTAGATATTTATCAGGGTAAATGGTGAAAAAGCAGGGAACCGCAATAGTTCATTTTGTAACATGTCCTCTAAGAATACAAAATAATGCAATACGGGATTAACAATAAATATGTATTAGGCACGTCCATCATTGTATCCTTAAAGTAATTACAAAGGTCATTGTTTCATGAAGCAAAACGTTTAAATCAAAATTATAAGTGATGCGGAAGACTGTCGCCTGCACTTCAATGATTTTGTTATCTTATCTTAGCTCCACCCATAGTGATTAACACGTATATAAACACTAGTACTGTATTATGTGATTTTATTGTCTAGATGAATACAGCTGCTGTAGTTCGATATTATTCAAAATGAAGATCCAAATAAGAGTAAGTTTATTTGATTATGAGATCTTGAAACTTGTTAGGAATAGATATATTGTGACAGTTTTCTTTAAAGGATACACAGAGACAGTGTTTGAAGGAAATATTGCAATTATGTTACTTGCAGATTCAAATTTCATTTCAAGGTCCGTAATATAAAAAACAGGATTTGTCGTCTAAAAAATTTCATACAAAATTATTTTCTTTGAACATTTTATGTTAAAATATAGAAATAAGTTTAATTAAATTTCCAGACGATATTCGGAAGAACCGAGATTATATCTTTATATTAAGGGTAAATAATTGCAAGTAACCGCTGATTTCCAGCAAGATTGGTTCCTATAGTTTTGTTATTTATATTAATCGTATCCATCGGGTATAGCTCGTGTATTCCGGAATTGTGCGACAAGAGACAAACATATATATGAATGGAACCATATGCAAGTCTTCAAACTTAGACAATAAATATTTTATGTCACAATAACACAACGCGAGATGCATGTTATTTTTATGAAAATAAAAGATATGCGTTTTTTTGTAATGCTAACTCTAATAATAATTTTCAGATGACAGCTTTCATACTCGGAGTACTTTTCCTCACTCAGCTCTCCGGTATTTTAGCACAGACTGGAAATCCTGTGGTAGACGCAGGAATAAATGCCGGCAAGGAGTTGGCGAGCGGTATCGCAGCAATGAATTTCGCAAGTACCATGGGAAAACTGTTAACAAATGGTAGTCCGTTTTTTGGAATGATAGGACCGGTAATTGATATGTTAGGCCTTTTAACAGGTTTACGTCAGGAGTCAGCGGAAATGAAATTCCTGCGTGAAATGCTGTCAACTATTGAGAATAGGTTTGATCGAATTAATGGAAGGCTTGATGAGCTCGCTGAACAGATTGATTGGACCAGATCTCAAATTCAGTTTTATACTTATGAAAGAAGAATACTGGCTTTGGAATCAAAACTTAAAAACATATATTTTGCCAGAAGCGAGCAAGAGCTTGTCAGTTTTAAGGACTCATTTGTAAATGAATATGAAAGTACGTACCAACAGAGCGGACTATTATTATTCAAGCATATTGTTCAGAGCGAATTTGTCTTTGCTGGAAACGTCTTAGCTGAAGCGATCAAAGGATACGATTATAACCGTCGCGATGCACAAAACTTTATGTTAGGACTGACCAAGTTGATGTTGGTGGCAAGTCAGATCGAACTGGCATACCACAAGATCAAATATCCTTCTACTCTTTACACTGTGAAAAACACATGGACAAGTCGGATATTAGACATGCGCAAAGCAATGGAAGATGCTGACCAACAGATTGTCGATTCCTTCTTTGATATTGCCATGAAAGATGCTAAAGAGATTTTGATGTACAACAAAGGCCAGTCACATAGTTATGTCGGAGATAAGATTTACGAACATTTAGCTGAAAAATTCTACTGGAAGAACTGGCTTGTGGTCGTCTATGATGATATTCGTCACAACGAAAATCATCAAATTAATTACTGCACTTCATCAGGAAGCTACGTGTTCCGCTTCTATGGTTTCAATTTCCTGTTGGGGTCCAGTGATGAAAACACACCATCTTTTGATTACTATACGGCTAGAAACAGACTATATAGCGCAGACATAATAGACAGAAGCTGGTGGGGTCGAGGAATACGGGGAGCCAAGAGTATTTTGGAAGACATAAGTTTCGACTGCTATCATTTTCAATATCTTGGAGTAATTAAATCCTCTGCCGATCCTTACATTAGAGCTACCTGGGGTAGATCTGTGAATATACTACGTTTTCCATACAGAATGTTCCTTTTCGGCTAACCATGCAGAGAGCATATGAAACATAACATTGCAGCAACTCTTAAAATAATTATTTGTACACAAAGGTCATATGAAACTTCAATTAGATTTTAGTATGAAAATCAAAGGACTTTGTTCTGTTTTAAATAGATGATAAAAACAACACATAAACTTATATTTTCAGGAGAAATAATCGTAATAAAATTTGTGCTGTTCTTAAGATTATATAACCATTAAATGACTCGAAAATCCACCAGAAAATGTTGTAATAGCTTTTCCCTTTACCTGAAAAAGTTGAACGAACTGAAATATAATAAGGTTACATAGAAGGGTGGTTTAAAAATTGATAAAAATCACCGAGTCCAATCGTTTACTATAGATACCAGGAGCAGAATGGATAGATCAAGATTTTAAGGAAGAAAACAGGTACTGTGGAAAGAAAATTGTCACGCATTTCTTTGATAATGCACATATCAGATAAAGATATGGGTTCTTAGTACATTCTCTAGAACTGCACTATCACAGGAGATCAGCATGCGTTATATATTTATCTCAATGATGCTATTTAAACTTGAAATACCAAACTAAGATAGGAACATATCAAGAAAAAATACTATCAGAATAAAATAAAGGTATAAACTGTATAGCACGAAAAAAAAAAAAAACAAACTGAAAAGCACGAAAACGATAATGAAAAGAGTATCTCAGTTGGAAAAAATATTAAAAAGGGAGAAAAATGACTCTTATCCAAAAAAAAAATCAATGTAACGCATAGAAAATAAATAAATATTCTGTTGATATAAATAAAGTAAAAGGTTGTGTCGTTTTGATGTAGTGTCGAACGACAGTAATTATCAAATAGCATCAAAAGGAAGGCCTGGTTTTCCATACTCTTATGTATGACAGTTGAGCGGATGAAAAATTAATTAATCATGATAGAGTCTAACTTTAAGAAAATAACGGACATTGAAAAAAGTAGGGATGCAAACGGTAACTTTTTCATTTACCGGTTAACCTGACGCTGTTACCGGTAAATTTACCGGTTAACCGATAAACAATGAAAATAATTTCGTTCCGACTAGTTTGATATGTACACTTTTAAAGCAAAACCGGAAGTTGATGGGATAGTGTTTACTATTCGGATCCTACGGGCCGAAAGAGTATTGTGATCGCTTATTAGATACATATGCGTTCCCCTCGTAATTTCTTACTGCTGTAAATTCATTTAATAAATGCATGCGATCGTTGTCGGTAATATTAACGTTTAAAATCTGTTTTTGTTTTAATGTTTCATTCTTATAATGAAATGTATTGCATTAGATCTACCTACAAAAAATAAATAAATAAATAAAAACACCGAAAACTTTTATCTTTTATTTAATTACACATTCAAGTCTTACTATCGAAAAACAAATTAATAAGACATTAAATAAATTGCAACTGCTTCGAAAAACAAACTTGACGTGTTAACTGTTAAGAAATTATCAATGGCGATCTTCCTCTAGTCTCAATTTAAGTTTTCAGCGAGTAGGAAACAATCAATAGTGTCAACTAAACTCTAAATTGGCAGCTGCAAATAGGAGATGCATTGTTTATATAATTGTTAATCATAACAATAGCAAAAGTGACAATTACCAAATAAACAAGAGGCGTCTTGTGTATAAGCGTGACACTTGTATTGATCTACGCGCATCTGGGGTTTATCACCATGACGATCGATAAAAACCGTTGTCGGCGCGGCGCGCTTTTTGGTTGTTTTTACTTTTAAAGTTTATATTTTTTACTTTTTTTTTTCGGTTAACCTCACCGGAAAATTGTTACCGGTTAACCGAATAACTCTTGCATCCCTAGAAAAAAGTTCTACATTTTTTACAGTATCCACAGTAACACGAACGGTTTGTGTTATCAGATAGTTATAATATAGGTGGAATTTTAAGTAGCTACATTCGTTCCGTAGAAGAGCATGTATACCTAAAAGTTTGCTATCACCAGTAAATAAACACATCGGAAAAAAAGGTTTTGAGATTGAAATAGCTGAAATAATGTTCGTTTCAATTATGGCAACGTGTTGACAATACGATGCTCTAAGGGTAGGTTATTCCAAAGATTGACGTCTTTCTTAGATCAGAAGATCAAACAGATATCTTGAAAACGTCTTTTTCTACTTAATTTTTATAACTAAGTCCAGAAAAGGTCATCCCGGACGAGCCCCATCTTATGAACATGAAAGTCTGTAACAGAAAAATGGAATGCATTTTAGAATACACAACCAATAAAGAGATTCGAATCCCAATCTCAGCGAACCGAAGTCAATCACTCTAACTAAGAAGTAAAGAATATTTGTGTAATATTTGTGAAGTCATAATGTCAAATGTATATGACGAAATGAAAAAAAAAACAACATTTAATTTTGTTACTAGAAAGAACCTTTTGACGATGGTAGCGTATTAATATATTCTGATTTAATACGCTGTGTCACAAATAAATAGAATCATTATCATTGACTAACAATTTTTATGGCTCCTGTCGCTTCTTACTTCGTCAACGTTTCAAAAGAAAAAAATCTAGCATGCTATTGTTTTTAGCGAATATCCATGATCGTTTCAAATGACAAGAGCTCATTAACTCTGGCTGCCACCATCATTCAAGTTTTACAACTTGTTTAAATTGTAGGATTTACAATACGTTCAGATAAGAAATGCAGTTTTAATACTGATCAGTTTTTAGCAATGTGACTAAGTCCCGAAACTGAAGCCGAAGAAACCCTCAGCTATTTTGAATTTTGCCTAAAAGTGCCACACAATTTGAGGAGAATTTCTAGACATGGTTTGGTGTAGGCGTCATTCCAAATATCCAGTCGATATTCAGTGTGACACAATATTTTCACAAAAAAGCACGAATACATTTCTACTAGTTTAGTCAGTTAATACACTGCTTAATTGATCAGGTTGGAACCATTTGCCCAGAAGGGATTTTGAATATGATCTCCAAAATGGGTAATATTGTATGATTTCTGCATTAAAATATGCTAAACGTAACTAATTTTGATGACATTTTTAGACCTTTTAGTAAAGGATATTGATAACCAAGAATATTTTGACTTTTATAGGGATTTTAATGATATTCGAATTTCGAAAAATCCCAACAATAATATATTTGCACTTTGTGTCAGTTGAGATGAGAATTTCAGTTCTGGTTATTTCTCTTTTCATTCATTCGTAAAACGATTTAAAAATTAGCACGCAAAAACATTGATTTCAATAAATACATATTATTTTTGAAAGGGTCAACCCCTGCTTATGCGCTTGATAAAAGTATATGCGGCAGTTGTAACATATTACAAGAACTCTGTACACTGGACACTTGCATATGGCACACATATTGTTACACAAGAGCAATAATTAGGCATATAAACATACCTGCAAATCATGACATTTATTAAACAAGGCAGCCTGAAGTCTGCCGCATTAGAGCATTGAAATAGACAACAAATGTGAAGAGAGAAGGTAAGACCTCCCAGTATGACATGGGATAATGATTTCTACAGACAATTGGCCGCTACATTTGGACCTCACATTTGTAGCACTTTAAAAGTTATGGAGCGGTAACGGAATGTGAACTTTTTTATATAAGACCTTTAAGTGTGAGCTTGACCTTAGGGTTGGTGACTCGATTGTTGCGCTCTGCACATCGACTAATAATACTTTGTAGTTTTAAACATATCACATTTTCATACTTGTTTTATTCATTTCACTACTAAATTAAGAATATTTAAAGACGAAGTATGTCAAACACCCTCTGTAACCGAGTTTCTGTCTGATAACTTCAATTTTAATGATCTTCACTTCACCTTATATAATTAATCAGTGTTAATTATATAACTTTACGTTACCGATTTTAAACTAACGCGTTATCATTCTACATGATCAGATGATATGGCAGTCAAGCTATCAATTTACCCTCACTCCTCTAACAAAAGTGTCAGAAAATTACCATGACCTAATGGGTAAAAACATCAATTAAAAAGATACAAATATAATTTCATATTATAATTTGGACATGATATAGTGACAATAGACATAACAATCTCAAAATGATTAAGTAAACAGGTTGTTAAAACAGCATGTAAATCATCGATAATCCTTCGAGAACAATTCTTTCATGCTCTACCACAGTTACTTAATTATACATTATATTGCTATCATACTTTAAATCTATTTCAGCTCTCCTAAGCACAACGTGCTGATGTGACATATTGTGATTGCATTATGTCCTTTGTATACATAGAGACATAAAAAGAGAAAAAATATCTTCTTGTATAAAAATCCTTTGCGTTGGCATTTGATATTTTGCATACAGGTTTGCCTAAAGTACCTCTACAAAGATTGTGCAAGTTATGGTCCTGGGTTGATAATAAGTCTGCTCCGATTCTTCTACTGTTTGTCATATAGCCTGTTTTTACTGACTGATATTTTACAAAGTTGGTATATAGACACATTGCATGAACCTCTAACATTAAAGTTGGGTTAAGGTCACTCCGGCGTTATGTAGATTTATCTACTCTGCCTCATAGAGGCTTCATTTATAAATTAATATCTTTGATATTTGGTATGGAGGATTTTTTGCATGGTCTGCTACCCTGAGGTGGGGTTTGAAATAACAGGGTCAATGACAAGCTCACCGCAGCTGATAGATTTGTCTACTTTCTGTCACAAAGCCTTTATTTATTGACTGAGGTTTTAGAAATTTGGTTTATAAGCACCTAATATTTGCAAAAAGCGTAATACTACGTCCCCAAATCCGAAAGTTTCAGGTAAGCCATCCAGGTCCATCATGACCCCTTGTTCCATGACCGCTTACTCAAAAACAAAAATCAAAATCGTGGAATAGACATAATTGTACAATTGCTTGTAAATCCATACGTTCATTATGTTTCCCAAGACGTAATGGAGGGAAATAAATATTATGTTTCCCAAGACGTAATGGAGGGAAATAAATTTTGATTTGATTTCTGTCTGTCTGGATGTCACAAATAATGTCCGCTCCATAACTTTGTATTCGATGATGTATCATTCACAAAAAATAAAAAAAATATAATAAGACTGAGATACTGTTCCAAGTTCATGTATGGGAAGGACATAATGTATGTTCAGTTTTGTAGAGACAAACGTTTTTGTTTCAACAACAAACTCAAGTTTATGAATGTTTTTGATCTAAGGCTGTTGCAAGACAGTCTCACACCAGATTACGTTGTCACCCCAGTACGACTGGAAATCAAGAGTGCTAAGGGTTCCTTACAAAGGCAGCAAAACAGCTGCATATAGACATTGCCGCTACTCCAAATTTCCCATGCAGACATATATTTGCTTTTGCAGTGCTTTCCTGTTAATAACATTTCCCCTATGTTCTTTTTTTTCAAAGTATTGACTTAAAACCACAGACAGATCATAAAACAAAAACGTTAGTGTTTAAAAACAAAATTAAAACTGTTGTTTATTTCTATTTCATTTCTACTCTAACAAACTATGCACACTATTTTATATCTAAATCATTCATCTTTTGAGAGCCCAGAACAATTCCCTGTTATTATGACACTACTTGAAATTTCTGATAATAATGTTGCTACGTAATTATTTATTATCTGAACCATCGAATTTACATACTTTTGCCACTTTCCCATTTCAGAATTAAAAATAGATTCAAATCCAGCACTATTCTTTTCCTACAAAACTGACTCCATTTGATAATCACAAAATAAAAATCAGACAACTTAACCGACAATTTTAACATTTTATGCCATGTGATCTTGTAAAGACGTTAAATGTTGCTGCGCAAACTTAAACAGCAGGGAACTTAGTAATCACAAACATTTTGTAGCGCTTGCTCTAAACGTACGAAGCATACAACACGGGGCTTAATAAGTAATCTGTATTAAGCAAACTTTCCCCCAACTATCATTGAACGCTTCAGTTTATGACAAAGGTCTCACGTTTGTGAACGAACAGGGTGCAAATGGAAGTGTCTTTAAAATTCTGTAATGCTTTACACAAGTTTCAATAGGTCTTTTTATAAATCCCGTAGAATCGACTAAAGTCTTACAGACTTTGTATTTTCAAAATCTGTTCTTGATCGAGGACATATGTACAAACTAATATATACTTACCTGGATATTGCCATTTTAAAGGTTTATTCAGTTACTTTAAGGCGTTTTATTGTAAAAATTTTAACGGTTCTGAAATTTTCATTCGACTCATTTGTGAAGCGAAAAATCAAGGAAGCATTTTCATATTCAATTCTTGTGGAATCAAATAAAATTCAAAAAGAAAAAAGCTATGGATGTAAAACAAATTGGACTTATCTATCCATATTCTAGGTTTTATGAATAAATAAAAAACATTTCAGATCACCTTAAAACATAATTCATTGGGTTATATTTTGCAACAGGACTGTGTTCGTTGTCTTTCATGTGGAATGCGTCAACTATTGCTCTAAAAGACTTCTCATGTACTATATACCAGAAAAATCATCTGGCAGGGACTTTCATTGCATGAAGCCCAACCAAAACTATTAAAAGAATATTGATTCCAGTAGATTCATTGTTGCAATTTTCAGTAAGACAACAGAAAGGGTGAAAATATGTGTTAATTTTAAATACGTTTGTACATTTTAGTTCAGGGGGTGGGGTCTTTGAATGTATTGAAAGCAGCAAGTTGTTTTGTTTCATATGACTTAGAATGTTTTAAGTGTGGAAAGCTAAACTTAGTCGACGCCGTAATATTGACTTTCGCAACAAATACACATGTTGAACACAGGTTATGGGACAGTTTTATTATTAATTTAAAATTTATAGTCGCTTGCAATGCGAAATCTAGTTGCTTCAAATGACCTCGTATTAAGAATGGTATCTGAGATAATTATAAAGGATACTTAACCGAGTAACGAATGTGTCGATGTCACTGTAAACAAACGCAATGGAAAACTACTCAGTAGAGAGTGTACGTTGATAGGTATACCACTCTGAACTGATAAACAAAATGTCTCACATCAGGATCATAAGTAACCTTTACCTTATAACAAGATGTCTCACACCAGGAAGATAAATATCTCTCAGCTTTAAACAAGATGCCTCACATCAAGAACATAAATATCCCTTAGCTTTAAAACAAGATGTCGCACATCACAAACATAAATATCCCTCATCTTAAAAACAAGATCTATCACATCACAAACATAAATTACCCTCACCTTATAACAAGGTGCCTTAAAATAGAGTGTCTCATATCAGGAACATAAATAACTGTCACCTTAAAACAAGATGTTACACATTAGGAACATAAAAAACTCTATCTTGAAAACAAGGTGTCTAAAAATATCATGTTTCATCAGAAACATAAGTTAACCTCACCTGAAAAGAGACCAAAATGACATGAATCAGGAACAGAAATTAACTTTACCTTAAAACAAGATGTCTCACCAGGAACATTAATATCCTTCATCTTAAAAAAAGGTGTCTCACATCAGGGACATAAATAACACCCACATTCAAATCAAGGTGTCTCAGATCAGTAACCTCACTTAAAAAAAAGAGTCTCACATCAGGAACATAATACCATCATCTAAAAACAAGATGTCTTACCTCAGGAAACTCACACCTTAAAAATCAGGAACCCAAATATACCTCACCTTTTAAGAAGGTGTACTACATTAGGAAACCAACACCTTAAAATACGATTCTCACATCAGGAACACAATTAACCCTCGCCTTTAAACAAGATGGCTTACATCAGGAAACAATGAGCTTTAATTAAGATGTCTCGTCTCACATCACGAACATAAATAACCCTCACCTTAAAACAAGATGTCTCACATCAGGAACACAAATAGCCATCACCTTTAAACTAGATGTGTCACACCAGGAACATAAATAACCCCTACCTTAAAACAAGATGTCTCTCACCAGGAACACAAATAACACTCAACTTTAAAGAAGATGCCTAACACCAGGAACACAAATATCCCTCACCTTTAAAGAAGGTGTCTTACATCAGGAAACCATCACCTTAAAATAAGATGTCTCACATCAGGAACACAAATAACCCTCACCTTTAAAAAAGATGTCTTACATAGGAAACCACCACCTTAAAATAGGAGTTCTCACATCAGGAACACAAATAACCCTCACTTTTAAATAAGGAGTATAACATAAGGAAACCATGACATTTAAATAATATTATCGTCTCACATCACGAACAAAGATGTCTCACACCAGGAACACAAATAACCCTCACCTTTAAACAAGGTGTCTTACTCCAGGAAACTATCACCTGAAAATAAGATGTCTCACATCAGGAACAAAAATATCCCTCACTTTAAAACAGAATGTTTCACACAAGGAAATCATTATCAAAAAAATAAGATGTCTCACATCAGGAACACAAATAACTCTCACCTTTTAACAAGATGTGTAACAACAGGCACATAAATAAACCTAACCTTAAACAGGATGTCTCAAACCTTGAACACAAATAACCGTCACCTTTAAACAAGATGTGTACGATTAGGAAAACAAATAACCCTCATCTTTTAACAAGATATCCAACATCAGAAACACAATAATCCTCAACTGATAACATGATGTCTCACACCAGGAACACAAATAACCCTCACCTTAAAACAAGGTGTTTTACACCAGGAAACCATCACCTTAAAGTAAGATGTCTCAAATCAGGAAAATAAATCACCATCAGAACAAAAATAACCCTAACCCTATAACAGGATGTCTCACACCAAGAACAGAAATAACCCTCACCTTAAAAAAAGATGTGTAAGATCAGAAACACTAATAACCATCATCTTTAAACAAGATGTGTAAAATAGGAAACACAAATAAATCTAACCTTATAACAGGATGTCTCACATCAGAAACACAAATAACCCTCACCTTATAACAGGATGTCTCATATCAGAAACACAAATAACCCTCACCTTATAACAGGATGTTTCACATCAGAAACACAAATAACCCTCACCTTATATCAGAATGTCTCATATCAGAAACACAAATAACACTCACTTTATAACAGGATGTTTCACATTAGAAACACAAATAACACTCACATTAAAACAGGATGTCTCACATTAGAAACACAAATAACCCTTACCTTATAACAGGATGTCTCACATCAGAAACACAAGTAACACTCACCTTATACCAGGATCATCTTAATGGTTCACTTATTGTATCTTGAATAATAATTGAAAATGTGATGGGGAACATACGTTTAAAAATTTTGGGTTTAAAACAACTGGAAAGTGTTCACGTAGAATAAATAGCTCTGTACCAAAACATAGAACAACAACAACAGCAACTCTCAATGTAAAGACTGACATTAGTGTGTACGGTTATATTTTGTACTGAACTTGTGACTGACATCTTGAAATTGGGTATTTTTTATTTCGGAATGAAATTTACATGGTTTTAAAGAAAAAGAAAAAACCTTAGATTTTGATAGATGTCTCTTTAAACCAGCTCAAGAGATAAAATGGGTCATCAGTATACATGAAGCGCTCTTCATAGCTCTAGGTTTATCATATCTACCTCTGTATTATCAAAAGTGATAACAACTGACGTAAACAATGATAAATAATTGAATCAGTCAGATAGAACTTTATGATATGGAGAGTGGTGGCAGACTGACCTAATGAGATGATTAGACTAAATGAGGTGAAGCGCCTGATTAAATACAACTAATAATAATTATATTAATGATGATACTGTATATAAGCTCTTCAATTCAGCTGTGAAATTACACTCATTGGTGACAGGAGTAAATAATTCTGTAAATACTTGTAGCATGTACCGAAACATCAGTTATCACGTAGAAATTTCACCGGCCCTTATGGAAATTCAACCAAGATTCCCTGAATTGACAATCCAGTGCTCTATCGATCGAAATATTCAGACGGTCATCTATATAAGAAGGTGCAGTACTTAGCAATACTTATAATTAAGTGGTTTTAAAATACACAGAATATTTTAGACTATATTTGTCTTCAAACTTAATGCTACATTTTGGCATGCATTTGTAATATAAGGGGTAGATCGAACAGATATGTGGCACGTTATTTCTTATCAATATTACTCGATATTATATATTATGTATGTCATTAAACTGTCAAAAATATGGTTTTACTGACAATATCTAAAAGCAGTAGCAATAAGAAAAACGTGCTGTCTTAACAGAAACTGATAAATTTCACGAAACATTCTGGCAAACCGGATAGGGATACATTTTCCTTTCTACATGGCATTACTAATACGCGGCATCCACGCATCCGCTAGTGACGACCCTTATTCTCCATTCCAATCATACTAATATAACTTAATTTACTTTGTTTCCTTAAAAATTGGTCTTTATTCAGGAGAAAATGGTTTTGAAGAACTGAGAAATTCACAATGTCAAAATCCAGCTATTTCTTTGTCAAAAGTCTCCCTGGTTTATTGACTTATCCATTCCCTCCATTGTGCATGTTATATTACATCGAAACGTGATAACGTGTGTAAAGGTCTTTTGTTGTGAATGCTATAATAACGTTCACATTATCTGTCGTTTTTCTTTGTTTTCCTAATAGTGATAGCAAACAATTTCTGTTTTGTAGTCACTTTACAATATTAGTTCTTAAAAAAACATTATTATTTCTTATCAATATTACTCGATATTATATATTATGTATGTCATTAAACTGTCAAAAATATGGTTTTACTGACAATATCTAAAAGCAGTAGCAATAAGAAAAACGTGCAGTTGGCAGTAGCAGTAACAGCGGTAGCAGTAAACAAAACGTGAAGTTGGCAGAAGCAGTAACAGCAGTTGCAGTAAACAAAACGTGAAGTTGGCAGTAGCAGTAACAGCAGTAGCAGTAAACAAAACGTGAAGTTGGCCGTAACAGTACAAGCAGTAGCAGTAAACAAAACGTGAAGTTGGCAGAAGCAGTAACAGCAGTAGCAGTAAACAAAACGTGAAGTTGGCAGTTGCAGTAACAGCAGTAGCAGTAGGAAACTCTGAAAGTCTGCGAGAGTGTTTGAAACAGTCTCAGACCGGTGCAATCGAACCGGGATGGTCCATGGACTTTCTAGATTGACACCAAATTCTTGAAAGTTTGCAATAATGTCAGAGACAGTAGCAGACCGTAACAATGGACACCGGAGGGTCCCTTAACAAAAAAAATGACATTTTCTCAGTTTTGGCACCAACATTCCTGAAAGTCTACGAGAGGGTCAGAAACAGTTGCAGACCGGAAAAATTGACCTGGGAGGATGACTAGACCTGAAAAATGACGTTTTCCAAATTGGCACCAAAATTCCTGAAAGTCTGCGGGAGTGTCAGAAACAGTCGCAGACCGGTTAAATCGACTTGGTAGGGTCCATAGACCTTAAAAATGACATTTTCCCAACCAAGTGGCACCAAAATTCCTGAAAGACTCGAGAGTGTCTAAAACAGTCGCAGACCGGTTAAATCGATTTGGGAGGGTCCCTAGACATTAAATTAAAAATGACATTTTCCCGAGTGGCACCAAAATTCCTGAAAGTTTGCGAGAGTGTCAGAAACAGTCTCAGACCGTTAAAATCGACACGGGAGGGACCCTTGACATTAAAAATGGCCTTTTTTCCCCGAGTGGCACCAAAATTCCTGAAAGTCTGCAAGAGTGTCAGAAACAGTCGCAGACCGGTACAATCGACTTAGGAGGGTCCCTAAACACTAAAAATGACATTTTTTTCAAAAGGCACCACAATTCATGAAAATTTGCAAGAGTGTCAGAAACAGTCGCAGACCTACGCAATAGACTCGGGAGAGTCTGTTGATGTTTAAACATGTTTTATTTTCATTGAAACTTTCCAGACTTTTAAGACTTTCTTACCGCTACTGCTGTTACTGCTACTGCCATCTTCACGTTTTGTTTACTGCTACTGCTGTTACTGCTACTGCCAACTTCACGTTTTGTTTGCTGCTACTGCTGTTACTGCTACTGCCAACTTCACGTTTTGTTTTACTGCTACTGCTGTAACTGCAACTGCCAGCTTCACGTTTTGTTTTACTGCTACTGCTGTTACTGCTACTGCCAGCTTCATGTTTTGTTATACTGCTACTGCTGTTACTGCTACTGCCAACTTCACGTTTTGATTTACTGCTACTGCTCGTACTGCTACTGCCAACTTACGTTTTGTGTTACTGCTTCTGCTGTTACTGCTACTGCAAACTTCACGTTTTGTTTTACTGCTACTGCTGTTACTGCTACTGCCAACTTCACGCAAAGTGGGTTCTGCACGTCGCCTTGATGAAGTGAACATCTGACCCAAGTTTCATAAAATTCCTTCAAGGGCTTTGGAAGATACAGAGCGGACACGATTTTGTGACGGACAGACGGACTGACGGACGGACGGACGGACAACCAGGGGAAAAACAATATGTCTCCCCCATTTTTGGGGGGAGACATAATTCAGTTCGTAATAGCTATCCTATATCTGCCCTGTATTTAAACCCGTGATTTTTCTTCACTCATTACACATGAGATCTTTTCACTCATTACTAATTAATACTTACCTATCACCCATGACTACTCCAAGGCTAGGGCACCGGATACAATGCCTTATTGCACTTGTCACTTGGTCATCGAAGGAATAGATATATGTGCTCATGTTAGGAATTTATACTTTAAAATATAAATATATATATATATATGCATTTTTCAAATACGTACAGTTTAAGTACATTTTTCAACTAACACAGAGGCACAGTTTAAACTTGTAATATTAATTAAAGGGAACTGTTCACAGTTTATTGTATCTGATATAGCCTGAACAGAGATTTATTTGAACTCTGACCACACAAGTGTTCTCTCATAATGGAAAGATATGTTGTTTAATTATAAACAAACCGTTCAAGGCTTCATTTGCACTTGTTACCTGGTCAACGAAGCTAGATATATATGTAGTCATGTAATGAATTTATGCTTTAATAAATATTATTTTCAGTTGTATGCTGGCATCGGTTGATCCAACTCTACAAGTAAATAACTTTAAGCCAACTTTGCAACGTCGACATAGACATCAGACCAGTTATGATTAGTTTTATTTATTTTCATTGCCGAATATATAGAAAAACTATTAAGTGCTTAGCAAACTTTGATTTGAGTATTAACTCAGGCCTAAGATCATACATTTAAAACCGTTGATGTTAAATATATGAATGAGAGTGACATTTTACAAAGAACTATACATTATAATCCTAGTAAACTTAGCAGGAGTATATTATGTTCTATTTTTTAATTACGCTAGAAATCTTAAGTTAATGTCGTAGTCCCGCCATTTACAAGATATCGATCTACTTTACTTGATAGCTCGCTATTGGTCTTTTGTTTTCTTCTCGTTTTACCTAAAGGGAAAATATTCTTCTAACAAGAAGGTAAAAAAAATCAAACGGCTTAAGAATTACAACACCTACGGTTTCACTAACGAAAGATACAACAGATGCAATGAAATACTGTCACCTGGGAAGTTACCTCAGACAAGAAACAAACACAACAAAAGTGTTGGTGTTTAGTTTATAGCAAAAAAGGTAGAATAAAAACTCGATACTGTTTCAAAACGTAGTCCTATTGTTTGCTAGCACTTTACTAAATAAAACAGATTATTTTGACTTTTCGTATTTTTTTTTGTTTTAGAGTCACTTGAATGATCACGTGTGTTGACAGATTGTTTATATGATGTTATCAATATATGTATAACATTGTAGAATGGTTTTATGCTTTATTGTACACCATACAAGCGCATTGATAAAACTCAAACTGACTGTTAACAAACAGAACATTCATAATATATAGTAATGGAACAATAACCCGTAGATCATATACAGCTTATGTAATAAGCAGTTACATAACAGTTTAAAGCTATATTTCAAAAGAACGTCATTGATTGGTAAAAGTTGAATCTACTCGCTCTATCTGAAATTTTTTCGAATAAATCACAGTTTTATACAAGAAAAAATGTAGTAACTGTTTTAAAAACTATAACACAACTTTTAAGAAGAGCTTTGCTAATAAACGGAACATTAAAAAGTCAAATGCAAGAACAGCAGATTCTTGGCACTATGGCATACACTTCAATTTTCCGTTTTACTTCAATGCATAATACTTAAATTAACCTTTCCGTTATAATGATTGAATGTGGATTTGATTATAACCGTATGTTATTAAGAAACGCGAATCTCTGTTTATATATTATATATTAATCACATAAGGATGCGATCTGTTAGAAACCGGTTGCATGATGTTTGTTTGAGGTCACGGTGGCCTGCAATATAAAGCCCATTGAAATAACAGCATAATAATGTTGTGTATTAGCGCGAGCTAATATTACATGGACAATTAATGACTGGATTCTAAGTAGTCAAGTATTCTGTGTGGAATTCACGAAAAGGCGGGCTAGGGTTTTTAGAATGCAAATAAACGTTTACTCCGGTATTCTTTGACGAGCTTTACTTACAACAGAATGTTTTCAATGTTCCAGTTTTAGTCAATTCACAGGCATGCTCTGGACAGCCAATAAGGCAATCTGATTGAGAAAACTTCTGTCATTCCTAACAAATCTTATAATGTTGAATATTGATTTTTATTTTAACACTTTATTGCATGTTTCACACGCTTACTAAATAGCTTTTAAAATGCTGTGCATTTTATACATTTTCTGTGTATATAACATTTCAAAATATGTTCTCCTTTTACAGTGTTTTACCATTTTTGTATGACAAAATAAATTTTGTGTTAGAAAACAGGTATCAATTTGCAGTGTAATTGATGTTTGTGATTGTCATTTCCAAATACAGTTGCCTGAGCAATAAATTTTAAATACACAGCCTAAGTGAGGATAACTGTTTCCAAATCAAGTTATATGCTTGTTATTATTTTGCAACATATTTGCTGATATAAATGCATAACTACCCAGACTATAATACATAAATACCCGAACTATAAGCATACCCAAGGGAACATTTCATATTATGTATTAAGGTATATGCGAACAAACAACCATGCTGGATAGGTTTTAATGATTTCTTACACAAATTTGTAAATTGCATGTTTTGTCCTCCAGTGTTTCAATAGTCGTAAAAATACTCATTCGCCTTTTTGCCGTTTTAGTTGTTCTACTGCTGGACCTGTTTTACTGTTTTGCTGTTCTGCTGTAGTTGTTCTGCTATTCTGCTGTTCAACTATTCTGTTGGAACCTTTTCTTATTTTGCTGTTTTGCTTTTCTGCTGGTGTTATTTTTTTTCTATTTTGCTATTCTGCTGGAGTTGTTTTGCTAATCTGCTATCCTGCTGGAGCTGTTCTGATAGTATGCTGTTCTGCTGGAGTTATTTTGCTATTCTGCTGGAGTTGTTTTGCTATTCTGCTATCTGCTGGAGGTTCTCTGTTGTTTAGCTGTTCTGCTGTAGTTGTTCTGCTATTCTGCCGAAATTGTTCTCTTATTCTGTTTTGGCTTATTTTCTGCTGGAGCTGTTAGGCAATTCTGCTATTCTGTAGGAGAGATTTGCTATTCTGCAAGTTTTTTCTGCTATTATGCGCTACTGGTGACATTTCTTTCTTTCAACAGACTTAAATGTTTTACCTACAGTTAGTAATGCTAGAATGGTAACGCCTGTCGCAAGAATAGTCTTATGCCAATGGTAATTGTGCAAGGTAGTATGCGAGATGTATGATGTATATAGTTGTTGTTTTTACAGACCAAACTTGTTTTGTAGCACTAAATGGTAACATTTTTGTCGTAAAAATAGTCTTAGGCTAATAGGCTAATTGACAAACAAATGCCAGGTAAAATAAATAAATAAAACACACTTATTGAATTGTTTTGTCTTTTTTAATGTTACTCTCCTATTCTGCTGGAGTTGTTCTGCTATTCTGCTTTTTGTCTACTTCGCACAGATGCTTTATATCACAGGAAAAATGTCATTTATAACTCAAATACCGTTCTATAACAGATACTCTTGGCAGATCGTACTGTTTGTTTATATTCTGTAGCATAATGCTCTTAAATTTCGGTACCAGGTGGTACTTGTATACAATGTTTGAGTAATATCATACGGTGCTAACATAGCACCTGGTCATGTTGTGGAAAAGACATATGTATCGTTTTAAAAAGCGTTTCTTATATAGATGAAATAATAATATAAATGTCAAAGATGTGTGATTACAAATAAATCACCTGTGAATATCAGCCTTAATGTATATTTAAAGCTGATATACGCGCCTCTGTTATACATAATTCATGAGTCTTCAGTCTTTTCTTTGGTTCATGTATTTTGAATTTATACTAAAGGCCATTAACTTTCTTCAATAAATAAGTACACTAATCTAAAGGGTAACAGAGATCTGGTATAATAGAGAAGGTAAAATAATAGGTCAATACTGAAATCAAAAGCTTGTTTCTGTCCTAGAAGCTTAAGGGCAACCGCATTAACGTATTACATTCACGCACTGGTTATTTGCAGACGTCTTACAAAGGATCGATAAATTAACAAAAGTATTTAAATTTGCAAACAATGAGGTCAACATCTACTTCACAGAACAAAAGAAATACTTCTTAAGAAAAATGAAAACAACTAAAACTATTGTTAACAGAGGTGTTTAAGGGGTGAATATTCTACATGCTGAAATGAAACAGGAAGTTCATAATATACAGACAGACAAAATAAAAACTACTATGACTTGTTTCGAGGAACCGGGCTTAGCACCAGTTTCAGCTTATTTAAGTCAAAATGATAATTTTGATCAATTGTTAAATGTTGATTTCATTACCCTCTTAACATACGAGACGCGTTATTTAAAGGGGCATCATGAGTGATTTTTGTCGGAATTTTACTTTTTCCTGCATCAAACTGATTATTATTTTCGGTGACCATATTTAGAGAGAATAATTGATTAGTGTCTTAAGTTGAGAAAGTTTATCTGGGAAGGTGCAGCCAGATAAACTTTCTCAATTAGGACACTTACCTATTATTCTATTATCCTGTCACATCTAAGCATTTAGAAATAATTTACTAAAAATATTGAAAACCTATCTTTAAAGTGTTTCAAATTAGGTCAAGGTTATCAGTCAGGGCCACATAAACACAAAAATAGTTCCAAAGTTTCAACAATTTTATTTCCTTATATGATCACTGTGTTGTAAGATCTACATATTGAAATATTTGATTTTAATTCAAGTTGTCTCTGTTTGTAATAACAACAATGAGCGGATAGCGACCGCCATATTTGTGTTTCATTGAAAAGAGTAGTCCGTCACGTATCATGTGCCGTTTAAAACAAGATTTTTACGGCACCCCTTATCTGGTCGGATATGAAATAATTGAAAGGATAAATATATATACAAGGTATTTCATATCCGGAATAATAAGGCGCGTTTCTTGCAAAGCGATTTTTGAGACATTGTTATCTAAATGACGTCCTATAATTGTCGCTTAGTACTTTTCGACATTATTTTGAGATACGTCAAGCACGTCCATCTGCTTTCTTTTGTGAAAACGCGTGATATATATACTTAAACTTGGCGTTAGTGTTTAATTAATAGCCTATCAGGCTGAAACATTTTACAAAAGACTAAACCTGGTACGACAGCTCAAGCGGCCGTCGAGGCAGAGCATTTAGATTATCTCACCTTCTTAACGTCTAAACTTTTTTAAAAGGAGGAGGTTTAGATTCTGAAAGTTCTACGTTAACAGATATAGAATATAACACATTCGTTTGTCTTCAACATCCAATGTTTAGAAATGAAATAAATGTAACCTCCACTTTGCATGGTTCCATATAATATATAACAGCTGCTTAGGATTAGAGATGAGAAGTTGTAGCACTCCCAACCCTCTCCCCATAGGCCCATGTAAGAGGTCAGTTGGGAGTCAGGGGTAGCAGGGTTTCAAAGTGACCAATATGTGGAAATAGTTGGGACGATAGGAAGACTAGATATTAATCTAGCTACCTGTGTTATTTATTTTCAAATGTATAGAACCGACTGATATTTGAACTGCAGCAGTGTCAAGTCGAGAAGTTACGCAACTTACACGAAAAAAAAACGCAAATCATTTGGTTCGCTTCTATAATTTTCAGATACGTCGCTTCCTGCTAGAAAGACAGCTTTAGAGTATGTCTAATTTACACGTTTGCAAATTTTGATTTGATTTCTTTTAAAGCATGTTTTGTTAAACGTTTGCACGGTGCTCGACAGTTTTGAGTCTATCCTTCCCTCACCTTGGATCTTTTGTATCTCATGTTTTTTCGGCGAACGTGCAAAACCGACTTCTTTGTCCTGATCTGTTATAATTTCCCTTCTTTCATTATTCAATTAATTGTTCTAATATATTTTAAAACGATCATCCGAAAACAATTCGGTGCCTAATTATTTTGCCGAACTTGCCTTCTTCAAAGTCAAGAGCTGTTTTTTAATTAATATTGATTCTACGACATGCTCGTTGATTGCTTTGTCGTTTTGTAGTTGGTGGTATAGTTCATATCTTTGGAACTATGGGATTTGCTTTTGGTTGCCTAAATTTAAGAAAATCGTTGAAGATAGCCATGTGAGTTTAACTTCTTCAACAGTGAGAATCCACGACGAGTGCTATATCCTGCCCATAGTTATATGTACGCTCACCGTTCTTTGCCCTTTCTGACTTTCATAGGCCCGTCAAACGTAAGTTTGAAATGGCAAACTTTTTTTCAATTAACTGGCAGGTTGCTAGCTTTCAACTGTATGGATTTTGAAGTCCACTTACATCTATGGTATTAAGTTATTTGTAACAATTTATTAACAGACAATATCAATATTTATTCCCAAGTTTATATAGATCCAGCTTCTGACATCATGTTTCATGTTCATGAATATGTTCTAGCTGTTTAAAGAATTTTATTTCGCATACCTTAATCTTAACAGACGAAACTGCAGTGCATATCAGTGTTTAACTTTAAGTTTTAACACTGTTGTAAATTTTCACTCTTTCACGCTTTAAAAGACAGACATGTGGATGTTTGGCAAAATCATATTTCCAGAGATCCCTGTATGTGTCATGGAATAACTAGTCACTTTAATAGATTTTTGCAAGAAGCTAATAATTCTGAACGTCAATGAAAGTCTGTGAAGTTGGCAGTGGGATCAACATTCGACATTCAATGTCCCGCAGTGCATTGGACATTCAGCAGGACATTCGATTTAATGCATGTTTTTGAATGTCCTGCAGTGCATTCGACATTGGGCAGGACATTCGATTTCATGCATGCTTTGAATGTCCAGCAGTGCATTCAACATTCAGCAGGACATTCCATTTCATGCATGTTTTTGAATGTCCCGCAGTGCATTCGACATTGGGCAGGACATTCGATTTCATGCATGTTTTTGAATGTCCAGCAGTGCATTCGACATTCAGCAAGACATTCGATTTCATGCATGTTTTTGAATGTCCCGCAGTGCATTCGACATTGGGCAGGACATTCGATTTCATGCATGTTTTTGAATGTCCTGCAGTGCATTCGACATTGGGCAGGACATTCGATTTCATGCATGTTTTTGAATGTCCCGCAGTGCATTCGACATTCAGCAAGACATTCGATTTCATGCATGTTTTTGAATGTCCCGCAGTGCATTCGACATTGGGCAGGACATTCGATTTCATGCATGTTTTTGAATGTCCAGCAGTGCATTCGACATTCATCAGGAATTTCGATTTCATGCATGTTTTTGAATGTCGAGCAGTGCATTCGACATTCAGCAGGACATTCGATTTCATGCATGTTTTTGAATGTCCCGCAGTGCATTCGACATTGGGCAGGACATTCGATTTCATGCATGTTTTTGAATGTCCAGCAGTGCATTCGACATTCAGCAGGACATTCGATTTCATGCATGTTTTTGAATGTCCAGCAGTGCATTCGACATTCAGCAGGACATTCGATTTCATGCATGTTTTTGAATGTCCTGCGGTGCATTGGACATTCAGCAGGACATTCGATTTAATGCATGCTTTTGAATGTCCTGTATTGCATTCGACATTCAGCAGGACATTCGATTTCATGCATGTTTTTGAATGTCCTGCAGTGCATTCGACATACATTCTGCAGGACATTCGATTTCATGCATGTTTTTGAATGTCCAGCAGTGCATTTGACATTGGGCAGGACATTCGATTTAATGCATGTTTTTGAATGTCCAGCAGTGCATTAGACATTGGGCAGGACATTCGATTTCATGCATGTTTTTGAATGTCCTGCAGTGCATTCGATATTCAGCAAGACATTCGATTTAATGCATGTTTTTGAATGTACTGCAGTGCATTCAACATTGGGAAGGACATACGATTTAATGCATGTTTTTGAATGTCCCGCAGTGCATTCGACATTCAGCAGGACTTTCGATTTAATGCATGTTTTTTAATGTCCCGCAGTGCATTCGACATTCAGCAAGACATTCGATTTCATGCATGTTTTTGAATGTCCCGCAGTGCATTCGACATTGGGCAGGACATTCGATTTCATGCATGTTTTTGAATGTCCCAGCAGTGCATTCGACATTCAGCAGGACATTCTAAAACATGCATGAAATCGAATGTCGAATGTCGAATGTTGATCCCACAGCCAACTTCACAGACTTCGTCAATGATACTTTCACCTTTTTTCGCTGTTTTGCTATGTTGTAAGAGTACAAAATAATAATAATAATAATAATAATAATAATAATAATAATAATAATTTACGTTTGATGTATTTGTTTGAGGAAAAGTACGGTCAGAACTCGTCAACGGTTAGAAAAAAATCAACATCCTCTTTAAATAACTACACGTCATGTTAAGGAGATGCTAGGAAAGCTCTCAGTGACAAAATACCTTCAAGCCAGGAATTTAAAGCAAGGACGCTGGCAACAAACTTTACAAAAACAATAAACTCATTAAGAAATACCATAACTAAGAGTGTCAAGAGAATGGCATCAAAATATTATCTCGGAACATTAATGGACTTGCAAGAAAACTTAGTGATAGTGACTTTCTTGAACTTGTCAACAAATTTGATATGATCTTCCTGTTTGAAGCTTGGATTTTAGGAACACACATCTTAATCTTGAAATTAGTGGGTATTATTGTGATCATATGTAAGACAATAATTCTTATACCACACGTAGAGATGGATTTAGTGGTGGAATTAGCATTTATTACAAATACTCGCTTTCTAAATGAGTCATTATTGTTGAAAAAATCCAAAATGGTATTCTATGGGTTGAACTATGTAAGACGTTTTTATTTCCTTTTCAAGAAAATGTATACATATACAAGTACTGAGGGTTTTTTGTGCTGAAATCGAGTCTGGATTAACGAAATAAAATCTAAAGGTAATTGCTTTATTACTGGGGAGATTAAAATAGTCGTGTTTCCACAAATCTATTTGATGCTCTTGACATTTATATTGATAATAACAATGACCTGTTAAACTTTAAATATTTCGCCACGTGTGTCTAAGAATCATGTGAACGACCTATACGGTAGACGCTTGACTCTGAGTTTTGCCTGCCCACTTCTTTTGTCAACTCAAGTTTATATAATGACCTTGGTATTGGTGATGTTTATCTCATTGAATGGTGGGTCTGTTACAGATTATTTAGTTTTTAAATTAAAACATTAATGATTTCAATTGTATTAGTGACTTTTGTATGTTAAATCCTTTTTTTTTTTTTTCTAATCATTGTGGATTGCCTTTCAAAAGTTTATATAACATCAAAAATAGTGTATCCAATTTTGATTAGCACTCTTACATGGAATAAAAGCAAAACAAATGAATTTCATCAAATATTTTATTGAGTCAAAATGATACTTGCGTTATACTTACTGATAAATTGAACAAAAATAACGATTATCTAAATGACATTGTAGATTAATCCATTAATATCTTAAATTAATGTGCTCAAACGACTTTTTGACACAAGTGTAAAACAAATACTGAAACATACAGTAAGTTCTTACACAAACGTAAACTTTGATTCAGTCATGAATGTTATAATGTAAAATCTCTTTTCAAAAGTCTAGAAGGCTAGGAATGCATTTTTACGACTTAAGTCAATTATAAATCTGCATATTTAACACAAAAACAATATATAATAGTATAAAGAAGAAACATAAAATAAATTTGAAATAATTTAAAAAAAGAAGACCTAATCTAGGTAAGTCTCAGCCCAAAATTTTTTTGAAAGTTAGAATGCAATCAGCCAAATCACCTATCACAGCAACAGATTTAAATAACAATCAGTTATTAGATCACTTTAAAAATCTTTATAGTGAAAATACGATTACAAATACAAACGAAAATCATATAATAATAAATGATGAAGAATTGGAGCACGCTATCACTATGGTACTGATTGAAAATGTTGTTTTAGCCAAAAAATTAACAAGAGTAGCGGAAAAGACGCCTTAATAGCGGAGATTCCTAAATATTAATTTGATATTATTTCGCCGTTCTTGTATATTTTATTCAATCAAGTATTTGCAACCAGAAGGTATCCGGATACATGGTTGGTTCATATTGAAGATGCAAAAGTTATAGAGGAATCACTTTAATTAATTTAAAAGCAAAAACTGATTCTAAAGTACTTTTAAATAGACTCACGAAATCATTGCTTTTTCAGTTGGAAAGAAATTGTACTGTTGCTTCGTTGAAAAATGCTTAGATACTCTTAGAGATGTCTTATATTCACTTTAATCTTATAAATGAAAATGTTAGTACGAATCATGTCAATTTCATAAGAGCAATGTATAATTGTGTTAAGGCTGCTATAAGATATAAAAATATAAAAATTCTACATCTACTTTTTTATTCTAACATTGGTGCCAAGCCGAGTTCCAGCCTTTTCTTTATTTTTTTGGAAAATATTTGATATATGATATAAATGATGATATAGATGCACTCTTTACTTTAAACGAGATTAAAATGTTCACTCTTATTTGCAGACGACGCAGATTATTTGCACAAGAAACGGAAGCACTCCGATCTATGTTAAATGACCAGCATGCTTAATGTCAAACATAGGGCTTAAAGGCAAGCACAAATAAAATCAAAATAACAATTTGTGAACGAAGAAAACACACTTCTCGTGATTTTATACGCAATGATACAGTTCTAGAAAACGTTAAAATATCCAAATATCTTGGCATTAATCTTTTAAAATTGGCCATTGGCACCGTATTTAATAGAAACTAGCACATTATTGTACACTCTCTATAATCTATTTATTATTTTAAATCAACTTGAAATGTAAAAAAAACCTGAAAAAATGTAAATTATTTGATGATTTAATTGGTTCAATTTTAAACTGAGGGACGAAAGTATTAGGCTATGTTGTGGGTAGAGATACAGAGCTTATACACTGTAAATTCTACGTAAAATCTTAAATGTACGAAAATCAACTAATCTTGATGGATTGTAAGAGGAACTAGGTAGACATCCCATGAAAATTTAGTGTAAATGAATTAAAATTAAATATTGTTAAAACAATCTTTAAATGATAACCTCTTAAAACAACAAATGTATAACTAACTTAAATAATCCAGTTCTCAGTGGTATTCGAACTCGCAACGAACGGCATCAACAGCCTAGCAATGCTAGGTAACAACGCCTTAGACCACACTGCCATGGAAACAACCCTCCAAAAATTGTTGCACAAATAATCGGGAGATAAGTGTTCACCTCACACCATACGAATTACAGGTGTTAAATATTGACAACACGTGCTATATGTACATGTATATCAAACATGATTTAGACAACAATCTTACAAACAATGATAATACTGGTCGTTCTAAGTCAAAAAGATATTAGATGAGATATGAATGTCAAATGTATGGCTGACTCAAAATAATAGAGACAATGTTATTAACTTTCAAGGAAATAGATTAAGAATATTCGAGAAGAATATATGTATAAACAATTTTGGTATGCCAACATAAATAACTCAAGAAGACTTGAAACATATAGCTTATTCAAACATGTGTTTGAGTTAAAAGAATATTTAAAACATGTCAAATTAAATAGGCATAGAATAGCATTGACAAAATTCAGACTTTCATCCCATAATTAAGAAACAAAAATCGGAAGACATATAAATATTGCCAGAGAAAATAGAAAATGTAGATAATGTAGACAATGCAATATGAACCTAATTGAAAATGAATCCTTTCTTTGCTGGTTTGTCCGAAATATTATGTAATACATAGACAATTCTTGAAACCATATTTTTGTCGTTAGCCCACACTCCATGAATTAGAAATTTCTTTCAAGAAATCCCAAAAGGTTGACTGATATATATATATATATATATATATATATATATATATATATATATATATATAGATAGATAGATAGATAGATAGATAGATAGATAAATAGATAGATCTTTGATATTGGCTATATGTGTTCATTGCTAAATAAATTTGTTGTTGTATACTGTTTTGTAGGGTAAAAATATTAGGTAAAGCAGAAACATGTAAAATGATTGACTATTCGCTTATATTCCTATATTAATCTCTCACTTGTTTATGTGAGTCAACTCTCTTAAACTTTTAGACTAACATGCCTAATCTAATACTTCTATATGGTTTTTATGCTAGTGCCCCACTGTTACAGACTTTTTAGTTCCCGTTGAAAAAGGGAGAAACTGCACATGGTTATGGATATTCATTTAGGAAAGATCATACTATAACAAAAAGCAGAAGTTTAAGATTTTCACAGTTTGTACAATCTTCTCATAGAATGAAAACAAAAGTTTTTCTTGTGTAACAAACCGTTGATGATTGATATACCGTTTTACTAGATTAATATACTTTTGCATACAGCTTGATATAAATGCATATTTTTGGTAAATTCTTCTAAAGATGTCAGTACACATTTAGTCATAGATTTTTGTTATTATGTTGATAAACTAAAATATCTATTCCCATTTGAATGTCTTTTTCACAAAGAAATTCATCACGAACGGAGTCATTATTTATGCATAACTGCACTGCAGCACTTGTAAATCATGTTATTAATGTCTCTTGCTTTCAGACAGTTCTGCTCAATTTCTTCAACAACTCGTCGTATTCTTTCTGAATTCACAAGCGCTTCACGTTCATTTAACTCAGCGGAGCTGGAAACGAGAGGATACACATCAGTCAGGAGGATCAAGGCGCGAACAACACCGCCGGCATTATGGACATCTTTCGTTGCTGACCAAAACGTACCCAACTCCTTAACAGAGGCTAAAGATACATCAGTGTCCAAATCCATAGCTTTCGAACGTCTGATGACAGCAGGAACTGTGTAATAGACCATTTCCCGCCAAAAACAAGTTTCCACTTTGCCAGACCTAAGGATGATACCAGTCCAAAATTGACACCACTCTGGGAAATTACGCTCCATATCACCTAAATTTTCAAGTTTGCCTGAGACTTTTTTAAATTTTTCGAGCAATTTAATAAGCGACTTATTACATGAAATCAACTGCTTTTCAGCCTCTCTTCTAGCTTTTTGTGCTTGAAAAAAATCCCTTGCGACACGACCTCCCACTCCGACGATAGCTGCACCTGTAATGTACAGTAGAAAATAGAGATAATTGAAAATTTATTGATATCTAAACAATAAAAACAGAAACTATTTAAGTAACCACACCAAAGTCTTTCTTAATATTTCTTAGTGAGTATCTGTCAAATAATCGAGAACCTTCTGCATAAGAACGTACGTATCTTGTCTGAAGGTGTTTAATAAAACTAGAGTATGGCTACGAACACGGGCCGTTAGAACTCTGAATGACAGTGGAAGTAACAAACTGTATTGAACATGTTAAACACGATTTCTAGTACCGTTTATCCCCTTTTTCATACGGATGATGATAAAATGTAGATCCGAACGAGAGAAGAAACACGTTGTAGATTACAGTAAGTTTTGTGACAGATTAAATGTCTATAAATACAATGAAATAACGTACTGCACTTATTGATGAAGAAACTATACACACTTATACTACAGAAAAGGACAAAAGCATATGTGGCTGTAATAAATGTTTCTAATATTTCTAAAAATATTATGAGACCTCCTCTTCTAAACTGCGTAATGACGCAAAAAAAAATAAAATGCCCACTGTCATCCTTATTCTCAACTTTACAGCCAATTTGCCAATCGTTTTTTTTTCTATGTTGATTTCAGAAGACGCACAGTCCATTGTGTTAAATGTGAGAATGACGAATGTGTTCGAGGAATAAACTCTATTTAGAGACATCTGTTTATCCCTGATTGGTCAGCTTTTTCAAGGGACGCTTTACGCGGTTCTGTATTCCAACTTTTCCGGTTACCAGTTATGGAAATTGTTCGGATTACACTTGGAACACTGTTAAGCCCCTATCTGTTTCTCATGATTACTCTGTAGAAACCACTGAACAACAGCGTAAAATGCGAGAAACAGGACTGGAAATAAGAACATATATATATATGAAGTGGAAACTCGAAGCGGACAAGAATTCACGAAAATCTGACAGATACAACGCAGTTGATATTGCTTTTTATAGCGTTTTAATTCGCAAATTACTTCTTTCCTCGTTCTTTTGCTAAAGATAAATTGCGTTAATCTCGTGATCCAGTCATGCTACTTTCAGATACACTATTTCTATATGAACACCTTACTGCTGTCTAAGCATACTGGCGATTCTTACATTTAATAAAATCTTAAGAAATCATAAAGTGAATGATATCAAACGTCATCAAGTTGGAAAACTTTGGTAGGTTGAACTTTGGAGCAAACTTAGTGGAAAAAAAACAGTTGTACCGGCTAAGCAAGCATCGTATCATAGGTTTTATTTGTGAAGCTTTTGTTTGCTGTTGGTATTGATTGTACAATATATCTTTCGAAAGGAGCTGGCGTGGAACTGTTAAAAGTAGCATGAGCCTTTTATAGGGTACTGTTTGATAAAGAATGACCAAGACTTTATGACCAGCAGATGATTAAGTACAATTCTTATAAAGAGTACTCAAATAATTAAGATTTCCGTTTAAATTTGATTTCAATTTGTGATTTTTTCTTGTATCTTAGACTATGAATAACGTTTGCAAGATGTGCCAAGCAAGTTTTACTGCAAAGTGCTCATTGGAGGTACTTATCAACAGTATGCACCAAAATAAAGCCCATACAAATGTTGCGGGCAAGGGTAAGAGATAGAACAACATTCAAAAGACACCCTTATTTCGAACTCGCGACCAGCGGCTTTTAAACAATTGAAGACAACGCTCTAGACCACTGAGCCGAGGAATCTCTTTCCTGACGCAGTTTTAAGTAATGGTTGTATTTATAGTAACAGAGGTAGATGTGCAGTCATACTTACTTACTTACTCTTAAGAAAGTCATAGTTATCGATGACGAGAGATTTTTTAAGTTTCAAACCATTTCGTTTTTTTATACAGAAATCTTTCTAAAATTGATGTCTAGGAGCGATGTTCCAGGCCGAACCCCGATCTTACGAACATTACAAATTCGTAACACAAAGATGTAAATGCATCTGAAAAAATCCGCTTTGCATGGGATTCGAACTCGCGACCACCGGCTTAAAAGACAAAATAATAGGACACTGAGCCAAACAATCGATTACGTGATGAAGTTTTATAGGTTGTATTTATAGTGATCGAAGTAGGTGTGCAATCGTGTGTAACAATAGGTTTTTCTTATGATACACTTGATCGAGAATTCTAGTAATCATATTCTAAGAATATAGAGATATTCATGCAAGGTGCATTTTAATTCCTTCCTACCCTCAGTTATACGTGATTGGAATCTTATTTTTTTCCATATTCGTAATACTTCAACGCTCAGCACATTTAAACCTTTCCTCGATGTATGTAAAATATTATTATACAGGAACTAGAAAACTCCAAGTGCTTCACACACGTCTTCGCACTATGTGTGGTGCACTTAATTACCATTTGTTTTTGAAAAACATTTCTCCTTCACCATTGTGTCACTGTGGTTATATTGAATCTAGCTTCCACTACTTCTTTGAATGCAGCCTCCACAGTGTATGGCGAAATAAACTTCTGAATAACCTCCAGAACTACATCATAACTTATAACTTGTTTTATTTGGTGACCCAAGTCACTCAGACCAAGACAATATCACATTCTTTAATCACACCTACATATCAGACACTAAGAGATTTCTTTGAGCTAAGCTTTAACCTATAAGTAACCAGACTTTTTTGTTCAGGATACTTTAACCCTTAAAGTTAAACTTAATCAGAATAATTCAACCTATCACACACACACACACGCACACACACACACACGCAGACACACACACAGTATTCTATTATTTGTTTATCTCTATCATTAAGTCATATTCCCAATCATTTTATAGCAAGCTCTGTCAATGTAAAACTCGTCCGCCAAAGGAGAAGAATTCTATAAGTCTGTCTTTCTTTCTTATCCTTTCCTTAATTGTATGTATCGTAGTTTTTTTATATGTGAAAAATTCAATGGGAATAAATATGTTTAAACTAACCTTAGGTGCATATGTACCAAATATCTATGATTGAGATCAATTATTGAAGGCAATATGGCTAAGTAGAATTTTTATTTCATTATTCATGGATCAGGCAGTTTCAACCAAGGAATTGAGATCCGCTGTGATGAAAGTTGTGCACAAGTTTGTTTAAGTCAAATTAAAGATAAAACCGTTAACGTGGTTAGTTGACGACGCACGTACGGACTACGGGCATCATTGTAACCAAACCCTGACGTAGTGCTCAAGTAATTTTAAACTAAGCTCTTTTTTCTAAATTAGCGACATTGTAAACGAAAATAGGCGATTGAACAAAACAGATTTAAGTATATATGTACACACTGTAATTTAATTTCTGCGCTCTAGTTTAACGTGGTCGATTTTATTTATCGAGCTAGTCTTTACCTTCGAAGTTGTTGATAAACACGTCGCTGAGTAGAGCAAGTATGATGTTTTTTGTGTTTGCAGAACTTATTGAAACGTCGTTGAGTAAATGCTCGAAATTAATGACAATGGCGTCGTCCAGCTAAAATTTTAAGATTGTTGAATTTATGAACGAAGTTGATGATTACAACGAAGTTGATTTTGATGCTCATAATAATAATAGCTTCGTGTACTTTATTCTCGTTGTTGTTATTGTTCCTTCATCCAATGAGATAATGTACATCAAAGGAAAACTAACAGCGTCGTTGATTTTCGTTGATTTTACAATCGAAGTAGATTTTTATTGACATAGATATTTTCTAAAGTATTTATAAAGAGAAAATAACAACGTCGTAGGGATGTACACTGGGCGACAGAGATAATTTTGTAAGTATTACAGGGGAAATAATAGCGTCGTCGATCATGTAATAAGTTCGTCGATGTTTCAATCGAAGTTGATTCTTACCGACAAAGATATTTTCCTATATGTTCATATAGAGAAAAAAACAACAAAGGGAGTGAACTCTGGCTTTCCATAGAAACGAGTATATCAATGATTTGCAGGTAACAACGATGGATAAAGCAATACTAACAGGAAAAGTAATAAACAAAAACAAACTTTTTCATTCAAAGATAGCGGCGTTTGTTTACAAAATGATGTTCTGATTTCCAGCCCGCGTTAAGGACCTCTGGTTTCTGGCAGGAAATTCTTGAGTGGTACTTACTCCGAAGGTCTTAAGCAAATACCTTTATTAGAAGGCAATACTTCGTTCTCGTGCTTCACTAATTGACGTATATCCACGTATGCGCTCCACGCCCGAATGATAATGTAAATTTGTCTACCTAAATGACTCTCAAAAGATTCTTTGTTCAGTGAGGCCCTGTCAGCCAGCTCTAGCTTATCCACAAAGTGTTTTTACTGCAAAAGGGTGCGAATAGTTACCTTCTTGCCCGGGGTGCCGTTTAACCACTTCTTTATGTCGACTTGAGCTCCCATTTCCATACGAATACTTGTGCGTAACGGTCATTTCAAAGCTGTAGTTTACATCTGATGCTAGACAAATTGTTTGATCGAGTGACAAAAACTCTTATGGTAGAAAATATCTATCTATCTGAGTTTATTTATCGTCGGTACCGGTTATCCATATGACCGACGCCCTCTGCAGATATACGTTATTCTATATTGTGTGGGATAGTGCAAGGTTCAGAAAGCTTCCCATCCAAGAGACACCCCTGGTACTTTCATGCTCAGTGTACAGTACTGTTACGTGGGACCTCGGTTTAACGTCTCATCCGAAAGACAATTAGTAACGATTGTGGAGGAGCGAGGGGTCGATCTATGACCCCTTGGTTACCAGTTCAGCGAGTTACCACTAGACCACATCCACTCCATGACTGAAGCTATCTGTCTCTCTATCTGTTTGAGCTTATTTATCTTCGGTGCCGGTTGGCCATATGACCGACCGCCCCTGAAGGGATTAGTTATTTTATGTTGCTGGGGTAGTGTAAGATACAGAAAGCATCCAATTTCAGAGACACCCCTGGTTCTTTTGCATGCTCAGTGTATAGCACTGATACATTTGACCTCGGTTTAACGTCTAGCAGAAAAAACTAGTAGAAATGTTAGTGGCGGAGAGGGGGGGCAAACTCGGGACCCCTGTTTTACCAGTCCAGCGCCTTACCACTAGACCACATCCGCTCCTAATGACAGAAGCAGTTGCTGATACGTCTTTACTACTTTAGAGTCCGTTCTGATTGGTCGAAAGTATTAAAATATGATAGCTGATTCATTAACGGTCTTTTGTCTGATCTAAGCCTCGAAACTGAAAACAATTCCCGGGTATGGCTGATATGCGAATTTGTTACTATAAATACTGTGTAACAACTGAAAACTGTGCCAACTGAAACTAGTAAAATATTACGTCATCTTTGTTAAGGACCATACCCGCGGTTATAATACTCAGATCTTTAAAACCTATCTTATAATGACAATGTGTGGCTCTATATATGTGTATCAGTTACATAGTTGGTATTAAAAGTTTTTCATAGCTTGCATATGTTGTAATATTTGTAAAGGTTTCCTACTTTAAAATGAATAAATCGGCATTAACCCTTATAAAGAAGTGAATCTAAACTATTTAGTAATCCTTTATAAAAAGTATAAATAATGGGTTATTATGGTTAAAAATGACATAGCAGAAAACTATGCTATCAATTAGGGATGTCAACGAATACCTAAATCGGTATCCGGATATCCGTATAGACTATTCGGATACTATCCGGATACTCGTATAAAATCGACGACTATACGATCTCAATGTTGCAATTCCTATGCCAAACATTACATTGACGTCTGTTTTACAATTGTTCCGGTAATCCTATTACAGGTGTTTAAACAGTTTAACAAAAATAATAACTGTCATTACGTGTAAATAAAGTTGATAAAACAAAGACATGTTGTTTACTGTTTATTATTTTCCTTGTGGTCCTTGAAGTATATTTTCCCGCCAATCCGCACGTGCTTTATGTCTAAGTGTCGGCTATGCCGGCATGCGTCCGTTTTTTTAGAACATTGTCTTTTTTTTTTAATGAACTATGTAATTTAAAAATATCATTTCAAATCACCGTAGATCAAAAAGCTGTTTTATTTGTATCCTTAAGTCTATGTCACATGATCGTCTTTTGTATACCGGTGCATGTATTTATGCAGCTTACGTGACTATGTGAGCGTCATCAAAATAAGACAAAACAATGATTTCAATGTGTTAGAAGTTTTAAATAGATATAATATTTTTGAATGGTTCAAAGTTTTTAATGCGAATCACAATTTGATTGAACATTCTTTTACTGGTCTTGTGTTAAAACTATCATAGAATCTTTCGCGGAAGTTACCGTGAAACCCTTAATTGGCATGTTTGACACTGCTAATTGATTAACAAAGGGGCAAGGTACTCTAGCAAAGGTTATATAAACACGATGGATTTAAGTAATTGTTACACAATGGGATGTCCCGTTAGGTCCCAGCAGTTTGCAAGACGAATAAACACTTTTAAGGGTGAGCGACAGATAGAAGCTTTATCAATAAACCAATCAAGGGATATGCCGCGGGCGGTCAATAGACGCGATTATGTTAACCGTTATGAAATTGCCGAATTAATTTTGCGAGTGTTTGATTTTTTTTTATCAAAGTTAAATTTCACTTGGTTTTATTATTGTTATTATTATTTTGTATACGAATATTCGGATAGGAAATTTGTATCCGGATACCAACATAGTATCCGGATATCCGAGTACTCGGATACTCGTTGACATCCCTACTATCAATATAGCTAATCAGATGTATTTTTCAGAAAAAAAGCGCCTTCAGGGAAGAAATATGTTAGTAAATGTAAAGCTCAATTTAAAAAGTCACCTGCTCTTAATAATTTCAAAGATGCATCTAATGTTAAACTAGAACTGTGTCCATAGGACACGGATGCCCCCACTATGCATAAGTGCTCATAAACAAGAGCATGTATATCCTGTATGTAAGATTGTTTCTGTACATATACCTAAAATGATCTACAGGTAACCTTATGAACATGTTAAATTAAATTACAAATGTAAAATTTATATGTTCAATTATTTATATGGTATATAGTGAAAAAATCAACAAAGGGCCATAATTCTGTTAAGTATGGTCACAGCAAAAATTCCTTCCTTTACTACCATCTACACATTAAAGCTGTTCATCCCTGGAAGTTTAAGCAAAATCTGCCATCGGTTTAAGAGGAGTTGCGTTCACAAAATTTCTATATGGTATATAGTGAAAAAATCAACAAAGGGCCATAATTCTGTTAAATTTGACCGCAGCAAAAATTCCTTCCTTTACTACCATCTACACATTAAGGTTGTTCATCCCTGGAAGTTTAAGCAAAATCTGCCATCCGGTTTAAGAGGAGTTGCGTTCACAAAATTTCTATATGGTATATAGTGAAAAAAATCAACAAAGTGCCATAATTCTGTTAAATTTGGTCGCAGCAAAAATTCCTTCCTTTACTACCATCTACATATAAAGGTTGTTCATCCCTGGAAGTTTAAGCAAAATGTGCCATCCGGTTTAAGAGGAGTTGCGTTCACAAAATTTCTACATAGTATATAGTGAAAAAATCAACAAAGGGCCATAATTCTGTTAAATTTGGTCGCAGCGAAAATTCCTTCCTTTACTACCATCTACACATTAAGGTTGTTCATCCCTGGAATATTAAAGCAAAATCTGCCATCCGGTTTAAGAGGAGTTGCGTTCACAAGATTTCGGGACGTACGGACAGACGTACGTACGGACGGACGGACGGACAAGTGCAACGCTATATGCTCCCCACTTTGTGGGAGCATAACCAGAAAATCCAGCTGCAACAGATGTCGTCTGAACTAGTTTAGAACTCCGTTTTTCTGAATTGAAAAATACCTTGTATGTTAATACAGACAATATGGACCTTTTCAAGTTTTAACCAAGTTTTTAAATGCCATTAAAGGGTATTTCCAAGTGCATTCTAAAATTCCACATTTCTCCGATTATAGAGAAAGTTATTTAATATATTATATAAATATCTATTCTAACAGGTGCTTATGTACAGTATATGTATATATAATTCAGATTTATAGCTTAATATATTCTGACATTTCAGGTTACATAGCCCGATATATTTCAGTTGGCTTTTAAGAATTAGCTATTTTTGGTGTAGATGCAACAAATGTGAAATTTGACTTTCATATGAGGTTAAAGCCGTATGTATTTTCATCTTTCAGACATATTTAGCATCAGTATTTCACAATTATGTTTGCAATTGCTGTTATTGAGATGGTCATGTGGAAGAATGGCTTAAATATTACCCGCTTAAAATTATTACTATCATACATTAACTTGTGAGTTTCATACACGTTTTGCTTAATCTGTTTCGAAGATGATTTCCGATGACTTTGCACGTAGTCTATCAAATAGAGTTTTCGGTAGGTGAGAAATATAAGTTATTGTATCATTTCAAGGGAAACTATCATACAAAAACAATAGTACCAGATACCATGATTTCAAACATTTAAGCTACATTATACAGCAATAGTTCTTTATTACGTCTAAAGGGCATTTTATTCGACATTATTCGTCTAAATTTGCTTCTGAAGTCAAACAATGTTAGAACATTTTTAGAATGTTAAATGGCTACGTTACCTTTGTATAAAGCATCCAGCTCATCGGCAAAAGACAGAAGATCCCTTTTTAATCCAGGAATAACATGGCCAAAGTACTCATGCAATGAATCTCGCATGTCTTCCAAATCCTCTATGCATTTTCTCTTAAACGCCTTTGCTTTGATGGAATAATGAATCTGTTGCAAAGGTCCACCAGCTGCAATACACGAAAGTTAATGATTTCTTTGTATCCCGTACTGTGCAGGTATTTAACTGAAAGAGGTGATACCAGAAATTAAAATCCTTGAAATTGCCATTAAGAATGTAAATTATTACCGATAGGCCGATATCAGTCCTAATGCAAACGGTAAAGGGCACAGTAAAAAAGGACAAATCAAATGATGGGTAAAATGAGAAAAAAGATTTAAGAAAAATGATAAAACCATACATTTTTGATATATATTCTTAACAATGATCGAGTCAAACATAGGATAAAAATGTCAACAAAAGATAGTCGCAGGAACTTCTGAACATTATTTTGAATGTTGTGGTATGCACAGCCGTGAGTTTCTTTATTGTCAAAACGTTTCACATATCTTTAAACGCATAAAGATGTAGTAAAACTGTAACAATAAGGTAACCAGGCTCGAGCAGCCGTAGAAGCAAACAATTTATCCTATCTTAAAATCTAAAGCTTCTAAAATAATGATGAAGTTTTATTTTGAACGTTTCACGTTGTTCGCTTTTCTGTTATAAATTATGATTTTAAGCTATGAAATTCACATAAATTCTTACCTTGGCACAGTCTCGTGTTTTGTATAACAGTTGCTTAGGAATAGGGTGGGGAATAGGGGTGTGGGACCCATTTGGTTGTAAATCCTTGGAAAATCGAACTTGATTGAAACATGTTTTAGATGTTATCGACTTACCCCCTGTTAGTAATACAATGGTATCAAGCAGTCTAAAAAGTTATTAAGGACAGGCTATTTTCATTTTTTAAACATATTTTTCAGTGAAGCGTATAACCTTGAGTAACAATGATAAGTGGTCTTAGAAGCCTCCAACTTAACTTTTTGTTTGCTTTGTTATCCAGTAACAAGTTGATCTTAGGAGATCTGAATATTTGATTTATTATACCCTGTTTTCTTAAACTGGGAAAAGGAACTTCTCAGCAATCCAACAACATAATTGCATTTCATGTTTTCTTTACCTGTCCGTTTCTTACCGTGTTTGCCATATAAAGATTGCATCGGTTCTCTTTACGAATTATTAAAAGATCGGAAGAACGAGTTGGGACTTAGTTTAATATGTTTGGTATTTCCATTTATAATTGTAGAGTTTTTGAGATTCATAATCCCGAAAGACTTTTGCGTAAAATCGGCGATAGTCATTTTTTCAGCAAGAAAAGTAAACTTATGTACAGTTTTTATTTAAAGTATGCACTAGTGATCTATATTTTACATCATAAAGTAGAATCTAATCTTGACCTTTAGGCAAGTGACCAGAAAATTATTTACGTCATTTACTTATCACGACCAACTGGTCTTCAATGTTTGAAGAACCTTGGCCAAAGCGTTCTCCAGGTATTGATCGGAAAGGTTTTACTGTTCAGTTTACTGTTGCCACGACCGGTGACCTGTTGCCCAAAAAATAGAATATGTCCTTTCTCTGGCAACCGGCCTGGCAAGTTAGAGGCACCTGGAACTAAGTGCTTCCAAGATATTTATCAGAAATGGTTTTCATGTGCAATGTCACTGTGGCGTTGGCTTTAACCTCGTGACCCTAAAATCAATAGGATCACCACTTATCATGATCATCCGGCCTATGTGACTTGGTGACTCTTAAGACAATAGTGATCATTTACTAGTCATGATAAACCTTTCTCAAGTAACCTATTAAATTTAAGGTCGCTTTGCCCAAGCATTGTGCAGATATCAACCGGAAAGTGTTGTGTTGTGCAATGTCACTATGGTGATGACTTTAGACCTGGGAAACAGAAACAAGAAATGAGTCATAAATTGGCAATGGCCAATTTGCTTAAGTTTGATGAACCTTGCTCCAGTCGTTTTCAATGTATAAACTGGAATCATTTTTACTGTTAAATTTCACTGTGACAGTGACCTTTTACGAAGTGACCTGGAAAAGAAAATAACTATCATCTGGGTAAAAATCTACCTCCGAAACTTGATGAATGACGGCTGAAGCATTATCAAATCAATGATCAGAGATAAAATGTCTACTGATCGACCGACACGTGCAAAGATATATGCTTTCTGACAGAAATCTGACAGAATGATAAGGGATGGGTACCCTCATTACCGGTCAAAGCCATAAAATCAGTCGTTTTCAGTAATCCGTAAATCCCAGATATAAATTTTTATTTTATTACTTTACTTTATCAATATTTATTTTTCTACATTTATTCATTCTTTCATCCAAAATGTTATATTTTTATTCGTTCATTCATTTAATGATTTTTTTTTCTTTTGACAAAATTTCTTTGATTGCTTTTATCATTATTGTGTTAATTAATGTACATGTTTTTTTCTTAATGCATTGACACCTGTAAACAATAAACGAATAAACAATCATTCAATTACTGACTCATTTATACCCACTCAAAGAGTCAGACTCCAAATTACTCTTAGTATGCTAGAAGTTTAAAGTTTGTGCACTCTGGGAACACAATAATACCACGTTTAGTTTAAAGTATAACAGTTCTGAATGTTTTTAGATTCACGCTATAAATGACAAAAATGTGAGTATTTGGCCATGATATAGTTCCCAAGAACACTTTTATGTTGGTGAATGTGTAAAGTGTTTGAAAGGGTATTGTAAAAGGCTATTAATGTGAAGGATACTCTGGCCCTTTTGTCACTGTTTATAATAGAAATGTTTTTGGTTTCTGGAGTAAAGTAAGTTTTTCCTCATGACTTCTTAACAGTTGGTTGAAAAGTGAAAGGTTCCCGCACAATTACGATAAAAGTGTTATTTGTGCAATAACTTATAAAAAAATGAAAAAGAATATCAAGAAAAAATAGTCGAAAACACAGTCTTCGTATACAGCCAAGGAAACAAAATAGCATAAATTCATTTATAGATCAAATAAAATAAAGTGGACACTACAAACAATAAATGAAAATGAGAAGATTGGAATTATCGTCTTGGAAAGGTCACTGACAAAATATTTGCTACTACGGATTTAAACCAGGTTTTAGGGTGCACCAGCCTCGCAACTGCCCAAACAGGTCATCATAAGAAAAAACAAGGGGGCCATTGCCCCCAGAGCGCTCACCTGATGACAGACTGTCATTTGTGTAAAAACGGACAAAACTAGCGTTTATTACAAAAAATTTGAACAATTTTTACTATATATATGGTCCAAATTTCAACGCTGTACATCAAACAACAAAAAAAGGAGGTCACTGGGTCAAAATGTCATCTAATGCCAGAGTTCGATTTCGACACCTGAAACTGTGCACAGTGTTCGAATTTCATAGCTGTGATACCCCTGTTTCGTTTTTTTCTGTTATGCAAATACTGCGTTCATTCAAATCTTTAACATTATTACAAGCTCAAGAATAGTAAACAAGCTATGAAATATAAACCCCATAAGATGTAGCACGTGGGACCATCGAAAAATGGGTATTTAACAATATTTAAATCAAAATCATCTTTTTATTGCATATTTTAGTAGTAAAAAACATTTCCAACAGAAAGATTTAGATCAAGAAAGTTTGCTTGTTGAAGTGTTTCATTTATTAAGCTGGAGTCAATATAGATATATTTTATTGACCAGAGATGAAGAATGGTTATTATCTTTATTTAACTAACAAATCGAGGTGATATCTCCAGTGAAGTATAGTATGTAGAGAAAAAAACAAGTTTGTAAAGAAAATGCCCAGAAATTACTTTATTTATTATAATAAGCTTATTCAAAGCGTCGATCGGATTTTTAAAAGACAAAAATAGATTTTTGCCTGTGGCTTCAAAAATTTTTCCGCAATATCGAATAAAATTTCTATATGGCTGTAAGGCAAGATGTTAAGATAATGGATAATTTAGTAGTTGTACAATAACTGGAATAAGCAATAAATATTGCTTTAAATTGTGTTTTGTGCATTTTAAGCAACAAATACTCTGTAGGTACTTTATCTTGTTTCGGTTCAACACTGATTCAAAATCTTGCAATTTGTATATTGTGTGCAGAAACAATATCACTCACTGATGAAGAAGTCAGCTTATAAGCATTTCTTCATCAACTCTTTATTTTGAATATTAATATAGTGTATCCGTCAAGCTATAATTACATTATATGCAGTGCTATTATCAGCAAACTAAAGTCAAAACGAGGTAATAAAGCTATGTTTCTTTTTATAAAAAGATATGCGATTGTCAATTATTTTGAGGATTTGGACTCAGCATGCTCACTTTTACACCATTTATTACAGAATAAGCTTAATGCCTGCACGAGAGAGATTAAAATCAATTTCCATGGAATTCTTTATTTGGGGCCATTAGAAATTAAATTACGGATTCTACAGTCTTTGATAACATGAAGATCCCCGGTAACAATATGATCGGCAGGCTTACAGCAATATTTGAGTTTGAACAATCGCAGGATGTTGGTGCATTTTCAACAATCTCAAAATCAAAGGTAAAATTATTGTAATTAAAATGTGTGTTTCTAGTTGGCTTGTTATATTTATAACAAACGATTGGTGATTCAGTATTCTTAAGATATGTTTAGTCGATTTAACCATTTTATCTTTGAATATACTTGGAAGGTCAATAAAATAAATTCCTTTATTTAAAAAAGAAATTTTCAGGAAATGTTTTTGATTATTATATTCCAAGTCAATGTGTGGTCGGAGAACATACCGAGTGTAACACGGAATGAGACCTGCAATTCATAAAGTGGGTAAGTTCTTATAGCAATGGTATAAGCTCCCTAATCCAGTCTCTGCAGATTTGATATAGAAAAAGATGGTAAAAGAGAAAGCATAGCATGTCTGCCAGATGTTTTAAAATAATTTGAAGGTCATGAGTTGAAAAACGACCGCGTGTCTTCTGGTGTTACCGTCAGTCCTACTCCGACGCGACGTTGATTTACGTTTTTGTAGTTCAAGAAATTCAAAAATGTCATAATTAGGATTTGTTTTAGTGTTGCCTTCTTAATAAATGTTATCATTTATAACCAAAAGGGTAAGGTGCTTGATGTTTTTGAATCCATTTATTTTCCGAACAAAAAAAAAATGCCCTGATTTCAAATGCTCTTGATACACTGCTATCAAAAGTAAGTTTTTCTACAGGTTGAATAGAAACATCTTGTAAACCGTGTCTTGCATGTTTAAAATGTTGAAATAAAAATTGTTTGATTTTGCTTTTATTTCGAATTTTAGTACAGTGTTGACCAAACATATTGAATCCGTCTTGAAATTATTTTCATTATTCTTCGTGACGAATTAATTCAACTTTTCATCAATTTTTGGAATTATTCTACTAAAGGTTGTTCTGGACATTTGTGAAAAATATTTCAACAGTTATTAAGAGATTTCACACTTATCAGGATCAGACAGGATAATTAATTAATTTAGGACTGCAGTAAATCCAGGTACTGTAAAAACATTTCCTTGTGACTTTGTGTAATTGTACTTTAATAATTTAGTAATTTGTTTTTAAGAATTATTTTTTGTTATTATTTAAAAGTTTGTTACTGGTTATTCTTTCTGTTACACTTTTGGCTTGGACTGTGACAGAAATTGGGGGCTCTTCCGGGACCTGAAAACGTTTAATTTGGCTGATTATTGAAAAACAAACAATCATGTCTTTGAATGAATTTGATAAATTTGTAGCCAAACCTACCCAGGAGATACCTAACTTAGCTAAGAAAACTGATTTGCTCAATCTTGACATTATGAATTGTCTAGAGTTAAATCTTCTAAGCGTCAGCAAGAAATTAAAAATCATTTAGTTCAATATTTTGTTGTAGAAGAGGTGTTTGATGAAAATACACTTTCCCTTATTGTTGAAGCAAAATCTGGCTATGAACTTAAGTCACGGGAGCTTGGAATTAAATTAGAATTAGAACAGTTGAAATTAAAAAAAACAACAATAAGAAAAAAGAATTAAAGCTATAATCACAGAAGGAAGAAAGAGAATTTCAGTAAAAAAATGAAATTAAAGCTACAATGAAGGAAAACGGAAATCAGTTTATACAGAAAATGTCAAATTTTGATGTTCAAAATAATTAAGGCTTGTTCCACCTTTTCATGAAACAGCAGACAATTATTTCCTGCATTTTGAAAAAAAAAAACTTGCCGGAAATTTAAATTGGCTTCAGGCTTACAGGCAGAAATTTCGTAATACTAAAAGAGAAAAAGGACAAAACTCAAGTTGAATTTGCTTGGGTTAAAAAACAGTTATTTGATACATTGTGTTTGTCTATGAAAAATAATAAATATCATGAAATCCTAAGACAGCTTATGTTAGTTGAAACATTTAAACGTTGTTTTCCGTCTAATATCAAATCTCTCTTAGATGAAAAATAAGTAGAAACTTTAAATTTAGGTGTTAACAAAACCAATCATAAAATGTTAAGTAATTTTATTGGCCTGGTCTTAAATCAGGTGTATCTAGGTATTGTAAATCTTGTCACACTTGTCAAATGGTAGGAAAACCTAATTAGACAATACCTAAGGCTCATTTGCAGCCTATTGCTGTCTTTGATTAACATTTTAGTAGAATAATGATAGACTGTGTAGGTCCTTTACCTTAAGTCCGGTTCTCAATATCTTGTCACAATTTTTGCTTCTATACGCTTTAATGACATTTGTTGGTTAACCTAAGTCTGATCAGGTCTGGTATTTTTAAACAGGTCATGCGTGAGCTTTATATTCAGCAATACAAGTTTTCAGCTTATCAGCCCGCTTTAGAGCGACTTCATCAAACGCTTAAAATATGATAAGGTCATATTGTTTTGACTCTGAAAAAGATTGGGATGAAGGAATTCATTCAGTATTATATGCTGTCAGAGAATCTGTTCAATAATCTCTTGGATTCAGTCCTTTTGAATTAGTATATTGCAACTGTCCGACGACCCTTAAAACTTTTTATAGAGAAATTCCTCTCTGAAGATGATATTTCTTTGATTTCAAAACAGTAAGTTTCTGACTACAGCAATAGATTGTCAAACGCCTGTGAGACAGCTAGGTCAATTCTTAAATCAGCACAATGAAAATGAAGCAAAATACAAACCTTCTATTTTGGTCCTTATACTATTAAATAAGCCAGTGACATGAATTATGTTATAAACAATCCTGGGAGTCGGAAGCAAAAACAAATGTGCCATATAAATATGTTAAGTTAATATTTTGACAGAGATAGCTAAAGTAGTAAAGCTGTATCAATTGTTAGCTCTGTTCAACAAAACCAGTGTTCATTTGACATAAGAAATTATACTGATAATTTTGAAAAGTCTGATCCTGGACCATCAAAGCTTGAAAATACGGGTATCTTGAGAAGTATAAATGAGGTACTTAGTCACCTAATACCACCACAAAGAGACAAACTGAAGAAGAATTTTAAGTTTGAGCACTTATTTCCTGATATTTCCACTAAGACTGATAAAATTAACCATAATTTTATACTTAAATATTCAGAACCAATAAAGCATTATCTTGTAAAGTGAATCCTATAAGAAAACAACATCTAAAAGAAGAAGTTCAATTTGTTGGACAATGACATTATTGAATAAATCTAATGTAATTACAGCTCTCCATGCATTTTTTTTACCAAACTCAAACGGAACATATCGATACAAGAAGACAACAATTGAGTAGATCATCCTGTTTGTTACTTTTCTATATTGTTCAATGAATATCGGAAAAATACTTTATTATAGAGTAAGAGTGTCATGTTCTTATTCTTGTTATTCAGCATTTTTAAGTTCATCTTACTTCCTCACAGTTGCCTGTTGTTTACTTCAGTGATCATAATCCCCTCACTTTCTTACATAAACCTAATCAAAGATTTTTTAGAAGGAGATTGTTTCTACAATAATACAACTTGAAATCAGACATATTAAGATTAAAGATAATTTTATTTTTGATGCACTCTCTCGCATTCTAAAGTTATTCATGTATGTTTGATAATGTATACTAATATTAGGAAATTGCTATTTGTTTTGTTAAACTTTGATACTTGTTAATGAGTTAATATTTGAGTGTTTAACATTTCTCTTCAATATCATTGCAATTTTGTGTTAAAAATATTAATTCCATTCATATTTCTTTCTTTAAAGAGGGGAAGTGTGATGTATATTTATAATTATTCGCTATTAATATCTGATGATAGCGTGTTTAAAGTTCTATTTTAAAAACTAATCAATAACCTAGTTGTTGTACCTGTGTTTTGGAAACTGCAAGATTATGCTTTTGCATAGCTGCATGTTATATTTGTTATAACACCCTGTTAGCAACCTACATATTTTTAGTAGAAATCAACAACCAATTAGGTGATTTTCAACAAACCTTTGTTTGGAGAATTATTAGCAAGTGTCGGTCCGTTTTGATTAAATGAATGGTCTTAACATGACCCCTTGACAACAATATATACCGGTTTCGTTTGCTATTTTATTAGGAACTAATGGCTTGAAATCAACGAAACTTTATTTCTTCAAATAGTGAAAAGAAAACCTGTCATTGTGAATGGAAGAAGTTATTTAATTGCAGCTTGAAATTTCGTGTTTAGTTTCAAAAACCGTTCGTATGTCATAAAAACAAATAATTTATTTCGAAAATATACTTAGTACTCATGATTGAGGATTCTGAAAACTTTACACAATCATGCTTACAAACATTACACTAACTCGCTGCTTTAAAAGAGAACAAGAGTTCTAACGAATTATATCTTCTTTTACGTGTTTCACTTTAAGTAATTAAACTCTTTATCAGTATATCTGGGTAAAATCTGAACTGAATTGTTTGTAAGTTTTGTATACAACTATTGAAGACAGAATATTCCCTAGAGTACCATTTATAACCAAACTATTGATTTCATGCTCTTAAACTAACTTAAACGGTAAATATGTCAGATTATCGCGTAGAAACAGGCAAAGAAAAATGACACACAGCTAGTTTTGCTTATTAAAGCAGCTTTCTGATATAATTTCCTTTATGACATTTGTCTGTAGGAGAAAGAGGGTCGTGAATCATAATCTACTGATTTGTTTCCTTTAGACAATTTACATTATACACTGTAACGAAATATTAATTTTATCAAATACTTACATTACAAGTAGCTAATTTTTCAGACTATTGTTCATAAATGTAACAACTCTCTTCTGTCAATCAAATAAACAAATTTGACACCTTACCTTTTGGCTTGCGGTCTACGTTTGTAGCTGATTCTGTTTTCTTCCTTATTTCAACTTCCTCGTCTGCTGTTTCACAACCTCAAATATAATTTATAATATTTAAGTGTTTCTGAAGTTTAGTTAAATGAAATACATTTAAAAAAATAATAATCACTTTATCATGAAAATATGAAAGAGAGAGACAGATGATTGGTTTACAATAATCTACTGATTGACAAAGATTGTTAGAGAACAATTGTATTTAAAATCATTCATTTATTAATTAGAAGCATATGCCTGCTCTTCCTCGCTTGTTAGTTTTATCAGTTTTTGAGGAGCAAGAACATTTCGGACGCCAAACATGTTTAAAACTCCATTTAAGATAAATATCAAAAAAACCTGTAAACATTCTCTTAGTTGCAAAAGCATTATGGTCATAATCATTCGTCATACAGAGACAACACTACCTAAGTAACTAATAAAGTTGGCAGTGGCAGTACGCAGCAGCAGTTGGCAGTAGAAATTAAATCAAACGTGAAGTTGGCAGAAGCAGTAACAGCAGTAGCAGCAGGCAAAACGTGAAGTTGGTAGTAGCAGTAACAGTAGTAGCAGTAAGCAAAACGGGAAGTTGGCAGTAGCAGTAACAGCAGTAGCAGTATGCAAAACTTGAAGTTGGCAGTACCAGTAACAGCAGTAGGAAACTCTGAAGTGCTGCGCGAGTGTTTGAAACAGTCCCAGACCGGAAGGGTTCCTTGACTTTCTAAATTGGCACTAAAATTTCTGAAAGTCTGCAAGAATGTCAGAAACAAAAGCAGACCGTAACAATGGACCCTGGAGGGTCCCTTAACATCAAAAATGACATTTTCTCAATCGGCACTAAAATTCCTGAATGTCTGCGGGATGGTCAGAAACAGTCGCAGACGGGTAAAATTGACCCGGGAGGATTCCTAGATCTCAAACATTACATTGTCCTGATTGGCACCAATATTCCTTAAAGTCTGTGAGAGTGTCCGAAACAGTCGCAGACCGGTAAAATCTTCTCAGGAGGTTTCCTTCACATGAAAAATAACATTTTCCCGACTGGCACCAAAATTTCTGAAAGGCTGCAAGAAGGTCAAGAACAGTCGCAGACCAGTTAAATCAATTTAAGAGGGTTCATAGACATCAAAATCGACATTCCTCGATTGGCACCAAAATTCCTGAAAGTCTACGAGAGTGTCAGAAACAGTCGAAGACGGTTTAATTGACTCGGGAGGATTGCTAGACATGGAAAATGACATTTTCCCCATTGGCACTAACATTCCTGAAAGTCTGTGATAGATTCAGAAACAGTCGCAGGCCGGTTGAATCGACCCGGGAATGTCTCTTAACATCAGAAATTATATTTATCTAATTGCACCAAAATGCATGAAAGTCTGCAAGAGTGACAGAAACAGTCGCAGACCTACACATTAGACACGGAAGGGTCTGTTGATGTTAAAGCATGTTTTATTTTTATTGAAACTTTCACGATTTGAAAGACTTTTCTACTGCTACAGCTCGTACTGCTACTGCCAACTTCACGTTTTTCCTACTGCTACTGCTGTTACTGCTACTGACAACTTCTAGTTTTCTTTACTGCTACTGCTGTTACTGCTACTGCAAACTTCACTTTTTGCCTACTGCTACTGCTGTAACTGCTCATGCCAGCTTCACGTTTTGCTTATTTCAACTGCTACTGCCGGCTACACGTTTTGATTACTGCTACTGCTGTTACTTCTACTGCCAACTTCACGTTTTGACTACTGCTACTGCTGTTACTTCTACTGCCAGCTTCACGTTTTGACTACTGCTACTGCTGTAACTGCTACTGCCAGCTTCACGTTTTGCTTACTGCTACTGCCGTTACTGTTACTGCCAGTTCACGTTTCTTTACTGCTACTGCCGTTACTGCTACTTTCAGCTTCACGTTTGCTTTCTGCTACTGCTGTTACTGCTACTGTTAGCTTCACGTTTTGCTTACTGCTACAGCTGTTACTGCTACTACCAACTTCACGTTTTCTTTACTGCTACTGCTTTGAATGCTACTGCCAACTTCACGTTTTGCCTACTGCTAGTGCTGTTACTGCTAGTGCCAGCTTTTTGTTTTCTTTACTGCTACTGCTGTTACTGCTACTGCCAACTTTACATTTTTCTGCTGCTGCGTACTGCTACTGATTACTTCCTATACATACCTAGTTCTAATTTTCAAACCTGGGATTGACATAATCAAAACATTCCTTGTATCAATAAGCTTTTTCTCTCAGGCTATGACTAAGTTATCGATTCCAGTTGACATAGATTCAGACATTCCAAGAGAGAATTCTTACCAAATCTTGTGAAAAATGGGCCAAAATGTGACCTCAGTTTCTTTTCATGGTTTTCCAAAGACCAGAGCTAACGGCCCTGCTTTTGATCATGCTAATATAATATAATAATACATGAATACATTCTTTTTACGTTCCGAGAAGACTTAGTATGATTACTAAAGTGTTTTAAGAATATCTGAGCTGAATATCTAGTTTAAATATCACCTCAAATTGGATTTTTTTCTAGAAATCATCAACACAAACATTGCGAAAAAAGTTGAATAAAAGCTGGTTGAACAATATAATCTCTAGATACCAATTCTTTCCATTGATCTGATCTGGGGACTTAGTTTTTTAACAACAACTGAAGTCGATAACTTAGTCACTTTCTCAGAGAAAATTGATGATTTCTGAGAAATCTTAGAGATAAATTTCTTAAATTCCTAAATTCCCACCATTTCGTTAATTTCGTTAACGTACCTTGTATGCACTGAATTTTTCAGATCTCATATCATGAAAATTTTCTTGTCCCTTTAATTTCATTATCCTCAGCAATTTTATTTAAAGAAAGTTTACATGTAAAATGTTCATTTAATATATGCACAAAATCATTAAAATGTTCCCAGTGGGATTCGAATCCACGCCGAACGTCACATATCGCCTAGCTATGCAACGTAAGAACGTCTTTGACTACTCGGCCATTGCAACAACCACCAAAAAGGTTGCGCAATTAACCGGAATATGTGTCAACCTCACAAAACACTGGTGACAGGCGTTAGATTTATGACAACACTGACTTTACGTACGGGGAGACATTTAACGGCCACCAAATCTGATTAATAATAACAAACATTGTTATACTGGTTGAGAAATACATTATTGAAGTAACGATTCTGAACTGCAGTTGCACTGTTGACTAAAATCTTGGAATCGGCAATGAAACTTGCAAAACGTTTTTTCTTAATGTGTGTTACCGATACCCCTGTTTTGAAAGGTTTCTTGTTATCTAAGAAATGGGTTTATTAAAACCTTTAACACTGTAACAAGCATTGGAAAGAGAGCAGGCTGTGAAATATAAACCCCAAACCATGTAACGCGTAAGATATCGCCAACTAAAATGGATAATAAACAAAATTAAAATCTAAATCATCTCTTTTATCGTATATTTTAGTAGCAATAAAGATTGGGTATTTTATTTCTATATCGAAATAAATCAATCAATCAACAAAACCATTTTCAAAAGAAAGATGTAGATAAAAACAGTTTTCTTGCTTTTCTTGTGTTTGCTTTATTTAGCTGGAGTTCATATGGATATATTGAATTGACCAAAGATGGAAAATAGTTAAAATCTATATTTAACAAATCGTCAAGATATCTCCAGGTGTTGTCTATACTAATGTCATATATGCTAGAGATAACATGAAGTCACCTTCATAGCAGTCTAAAAATAGATCAGCAACAAGGGGTGCACGATTAGTTCCCATGGGGATGCCCAATACCTGTCTATAAATCAAAATTCTGAATCTGTAATAAATACATTATGTCTTTACAAGTCCATAAAGTAAAATTATCATAAGAAGCATCTGTAAAATGCTCTATGTTCATAATAGCGATATAAAATTTATTTTTCTTGCAAGCGTTTTTTCAATGAGACTTGTGAGCTTGTCTTTATCAAATTACAAGGAAGTGAAGTATAAAATAAAGAAAAATCATATGTTGACAAAGAGAACGCCTGTGATTTATTTGATTTAGGCTTATTTGAAAAGTCATCCGAGTTTTTAATAGGCCAAAAAAAGATTTTGGCCAGTGGCTTCAGAAGCCTTTTCGCAATACATAATAATAATAATTGTGATTTTATTCCTGTAAGACAAGATCTTAAGAGCACAGAAAATTAAGCATTTGTTCAAAACTGAAATTAGCCTTGTATCATGTTTTGTGCGTTTGAGGCAACCTATACGTTGTAGGTACTAAATCGTCTTTCCGTTCAACACTAGTTCTTAATTTTGCTATTTGTAGCAAGTTTGCAGAAACAATATTACTCTCTGATGAAAAGTCAATATATAAGCATAAGTACTTCTGCAGTTCTGAGACTTACTACTCTTCCTGGTCTTGCTGCGCTTCTTAGACTTGCTGCGCTTCTTAGTATCGCTGTGCTTCTAAAGCACTGCACCTTTGTCTTACTGCGCTTTTTGGTCTCACTCAGTTTTAGTTTGGCTGCGCTTCCTGGTCTGACTCTGCTTCCTGAGTACTGTTTTTGACAATTCATAATGGTTTTTCATCGGGAACAATATCTATTTATTCCCAATTTCACATAAAGCGAACACCAAGATTCCTTCATTTCAATGTTACATATATAAATAAACATCACGAACCGGATAGAAACATTAATAACGTGAGGTCACAGTACAAAAAGGAGTTGCGCCAAAACATGTTATTGTGTTTCTTAAAAAAATACTTAACTACGAATTTCAGACGTTTGAATAAATCTATTTATTAGAAATAAACTGCAAAATAAACATCCCGAAAGGTTAGTTCAAATATCAAAAATATTATGTTTATTTGGTTCGTGCTCTAAAACAATAGAATTAATCTTGAGAGTGATTCAGTATTCTTAAAATAATTAGGTACAGCCGATTTAACCGTTTTATATTGGAAAATACTTGGAAGGTCAATAAACTCAATGAAAGAAAGAAATTTTGTGGACACGCCTTTCATGATCAGATTTCAAGGGAACATATGGTCGGATAACATGTCGAGCGTAACACTGAATAAGACTAGCAACTTCATAAAGTGGATGAGTTCTTATAAAATTCCCATCGGCTTCCTAACCAGTCCCTGCAGATTTGATATATAAATGGTTGCCAAACGTGAAAAAATAGCGTGTCTGCCAGATTGTTCTGAAATAATTTGAAGGTCATGAACTGAACAACGAACACAAGACTTTTTTCTGATGTTACCGTTTGTCCTACTCCCATGCAACCTCGATTTACGTTTTCTTATCAGTTAAACCAATTGGAAAAGGCTTTTGAATCCATTTATGTTCCGTAAAAAACCTTCTATCAAATGTAAGTTTTTTTCTATAATAACGGCGGCCGCACAACAGGTCAGCGGGATCGTAAATATTTGGCAAGAAGTCGGTTTCTAAACGTCTGGGTTGAAATATGCACACCAGAAGCGTTTTCGAAGTCCCTTTTGAGTGAAATGGATGACTCAAAACGATGACGTTTTCCCATAACATCAATAGTGCGATCTTCAAGGGCCGACGTCGACTTCAGGCGTCCGCTCTGAGGACGTCTACTGACAGAAATAGTGTTTATGTACTTTTGCCATAACCGCTGGATGACACTCTGGCTAACCCCATGCACGGCTGCCACTTGACGCTGGCTTTATTCTTCCATCAGACAACCAACTGCACAGGCGGCTTCTTGTCGTGGCATGTGTCTTCGAGGCATTTCAAATCTCTTAAGTTAACTATTTCCACAAAACAATTAAGCCGTGAAGTACAGAAAAAAACACATCTCAAACAAACTGTACATTTTCAACCAGGCTACTTTCACTTTATTTTTGGGGGGTTGTGTTGAAAAGAAAAATAATCACGATGTCTTTGAGCAGTTATGGATGGAAAAAACAACATAACATTCATGTACTGACAAGGATTGTTTGTTTCCGTTAAACTTTGCAATGGTTAAAGTTATCTGGGCCATTTAAAGTGACCCTTAATTTATTTTGTTGAGTGTATATATATATAAAAAAAAATAAAATATCAGTTCCAAATCTCTAGAATTATGACATTTAATTTCTAATTTAATTTCCAATTATTAAAGTACTCTGTCCTTGTCACTGCTACAAATGCCTATAGGACGGCAATTATAACCAAGCAACTGTCGTAATGTGATTGCATAATAGCCGGTGACTTATCAGTGTTTGGATAAGCGGTTGTTAATGATCGTTTGATCTTCGAAGACCATACCTGAAGGAAATAACTGAAATATGTGGCAAGGCAGAGTTACAATTATTCAACATTGCACTTCCTGTATTCACTCTTTATCGATATCTTTAGAGTTATGCTTGGAGAGTTAAAATAAAAATATACATTGGGAACAAGAGAAACATAACGCCTACAGGTCATATAACTGATGTGAAATCATTACTACTCTCACTTTAAAAGTCAGTCATCATCTTCTAAAGTTTTTGTAGAAAATATCAGTGATAGGTCTAACGGTCTACGGTCTGGCAAAAAGAATTAAAGCAAACTGTTGTTATTAAAGATAATACGTATGGTGGTCTAAAACAAAAGGTTTGCAGTTACGTAAGTTGTATGAAAACAAAATGCTTTGGTAAGAAAACAGTGGAAGTAAATGGTGAAGACAAATATGTATTTTAGCACTATTTCAGCGCAATTATGACATAGCAATGTTCACAATGGATTTTCATGTACAAATTTGTTATTTTTTATATTTTAAAATCAGGATAAATACCTGGAAAAAAAACCCTCAGTTTGTGAACTAAACAAGGTTCAGTTTATTTTGTAAACGTTACGGCAAAACACGTAAAACGGTCAGGAAAGCATCAATGTTGTAGACAAATAATATGAATGCATTTAATATAGAAGAATAGATATAACAAGATCAATTTATGACTTAAAAAAATCTGCATTATTATATATTCGTTATTCAAACACTTGACTCCGTAAAGCCTGTTCGAACGGATATTAATTTTATCATCTAGTGCCCGGTGATAATCCTATATATGTTAAATGATAGCAAGAGCATTATTTTTTCCAGACGTATATTTACTTTGGCATGTCAAATTCGATAATCTTACCTTCGTCTAAAAGACGTTTTGTTATAGCAATATCATCATCGGGATAAGTGTAGACTGGACAGTAACGTAATTTTTCCGGAATATCTTTAACTGTTGCACCATCATTTGTAAATAACACGCAGATAGTCGTTTTCTTCATCATTTTACTAAGGAAAAGATGATAATCGTAATCGCTAATATCATAAGATACGGGATCCAAACTATCAGGATCACGTCTGCAAGTCATGGATATACATGCAACAATCTTCGCCTAAAAAATAAAGAAAAATCTGTAATAAATAATGTAATTCATTTCCGTTGTTTTCTCTCACTAGTCAAGCACAGAACATACAATAATCGTTTTAATGTAACGTTTAACTTTCATTCAGAAATTTATATATATATATATTCAATGTATTTCCCTGAATACTTACTTTTTCCAGCGCCCGAATAGATAAATGAAGGGAAGTTTTAGATTCTCTTTTGGTGGGATGCTTTCTTCCAAGGCAAACGTGACTGTTAATTCTGACTTGTAAACCTGCATCTTTTATTAACCTGCGAAGGCTGTAAATCTCTCTAGTGTCAGACATCTTACAGCAAACAATGACAACATCGATGTCGTCAATCGTTTTGGTTGTTCTGCTGGAAGTCTCGTCATCTATAAAAGAAAAAACTTAAATAGTCGGATTTGTTTTGTACTAAAATATGATAAACTTTAGTCTAAGGGATGTCGTGTTATTCATAAAAAATATTCATACCTTTAAAGCAGCTCGTTCACAGTTGGTCAGAATTTGATTTTAACTTAAACTATCTGTGTGTATAACTCTATCTATACCCATCTACAGACGCATTGACACCCAATGCAACATTTCGTGATTGTAAAAAAGTGGTTAGTTTCGCCATCATAGGTTAAAGCCATGCGAACAGTATAAAACCTATATTTAGATTTTTATTTTCGTTTGCCATCAAATGACGGATCACATTCATTTTCGTGCATGCGCTCACATTATATCCGTATTAGTATATTTGACCAAAAACCACAAGCACTCGTTTAATGAAAAAAATGTCCCAACCACTATATAACCAAAACAATGTATGGAAGTTTACAAGAATGAATCTGAAGCTCACCTAACTTCAAATATGATTGAAATTGTCCCTCCAACCATCGCTATCAAAATGTTGCCATAATATTGAAAATAAAAGTGTATCAGCTGATTCGAGTTTATGTAAGAGGTCCGTTACAAAAACATATAAAGTCCATTAAAGACTTCAGTTTATTTTTTACAATAAATATTACACTTGATTAAGACGTTTAGATTCAGGTTGTTCAACACTTGAATATCTTATTTCAATATATTGCAAGAGATAGGAAGTGATGTCACAAAAAAAATGTAAACAAGCGATGAAATTTATTTGAGAGAAATCTGAGGTGCAACAGAAAAAAATGTTTTCATTTGAATTCAGTTTTTGATTGCTATATTGAGAAAAAACAATATTCATCTATCAGAGACAATAAGAGCCAGCTTAAATTACAGAAAATCTATTTGAAGTAAGTGACCATCAAATTCATTCTTTTGCATTTTCATATTCTATGTTGGTTATATAGTGGTTCAGAACAATTATCCATGAAAGGAGTGCCTGTGCTGAGATTGGTGAAGATGCCATCATTCGGAACGTTTCACGTGGTACAGAAGCATCTGCTTCGGGGATACCGTATTCTATATTTAACCGACATTCCCCAAGTAGACGTTTAAAAAAAAAACGTTTTCCCGTGCAATGTGACCTATTCAAATTTGTTCTGTGAGTTAACTCTAGTTTTTGTCATCACGTTTCGCTGAATTCTAGGTAGAAAACAAATCTAAAAGTATTACGATATGTTATACTTTTAAATGTATGTTTCAGCGATACTAAATTCATTTACATTTGTGTTCAATTGAAAACGATAATATGGTTTTTGTAAAGACCTCATGATAATATGGTATATGTAAAAGTCCTATTTATAACCTTGTCATCGCCATTTAAATGTCAATGTTCAAGTTTCTCTGTGCACGTGATTTATATATAGTATTTTATACCTGCATATTAGTGAAAAAATACCATGATTTAACAACGCTGTCCTTAAAGCGACTGACTCACAAATGGACCAATGATGCATATATAGAAAATGCTTATACATGTGAAAATTCTGGTTGTAGTTGTGAAGAACATATCTAAACTAAGTTTTTATCTCAGTTTTTGACACAGAAACAAATCATAATATAATTTTTCACACTTTTATCAGTAAAACATTTACACCGTAAGTCACAGGAACTTTGTTTATATTGTTAATTTTGACATTTGTTAAAAGCATTCCATACTGGCAAAGTGATCTATGTCACTGCTTCTAATTTTACAAACTTGAAGGGCATGGGCTCGAATCCTTTTAAAATCAAATTCTTTTTCTTCAGTTTTCATAACTTGTACAGGCAGAAAATTATGGATTGTTTTCATGTTATATTAACTTTTCTTTAATTCAAAAGAAAAAAATGCTAGATTTTGTGAGTCAGTCGCTTTTAGACAGCGTTTTCGACTATTTGCAGTTTAAAGATGTTTGTGAAACATGCAGGTAACATTGCATTAAGTAACAAGATTGGTGCCAGCTGCAATTTGTGGTTATTTTCAGAATTTCAATAGTAGAATAACTTAAATACAGTCTGTTGGCGACAGAGCATTATTTTATGTTTTAATAACACTGAATGGATGGTAGGATAGATCTAGGTGATGAGGAAAGCAAGCTATAACCTGAAAACAATGTTCTTATGTTTGATCTCATATGACCTTGACCTTTGACAGTTTGATCCCAATATCAAAAGTGTTCATCCTTGATGTGGTTGAAGCCCATGAGTTTGACATTTGATGGTTTGATTCAAAAATAAACAGGGATCATTTTGAAATGGATGAAAGTACATCCATATAAGTTTTTTATGCTGCTACACGATAAAGAGAACAATTTATGACCAGGATTGTACCTACCACCGACAGACAGGCAGGCAGACAAACAGACAGAAGGCTACTTCCAGTTTACCTCCCGACAACTTGTTACCAGGGCGTGGGGTATACGAGGGCGAATCAAAAAGTTCGTGGAATTCAGTCATAAAATTAAAACGCATTGTTGCAGCTTCATGATTTTATGATATGACAATAAAGAATATACAATGAACAAACTAGCCAAATATTAACAATATACAATAAAAACTGTTGACAAAGCAACAAATATAAAAATCCCGATATGGAAACCCCGGAGCACGCCAACGTCATTTACTAACAGATAGTAACGTCATTTTACTGACGCCCAGTATCTAAAATAACGTCTCTGTGAAACATCCTCACAACTTCTCAAAGTACACAATAATAGGAAGTTGGCAGTAGCAGTAACAGCAGTATCAGTTGGCAGTAGAAATTAAATTAAACGTGAAGTTGGCAGTATCAGTAACAGCAGTAGCAGTAAAGAAAACGTGAAGTTGGCAGTAGCAGTAACAGCAGTAGCAGTAAGCAAAACGTGAAGTTGGCAGTAGCAGTAACAGCAGTAGCTGTAAAGAAAACGTGAAGTTGGAAGTAGCAGTAACAGCAGTAGCAGCAGGCAAAACGTTAAAATGTAATGTTTGAGGTCTGCGGATCCTCCCTGGTTAATTTTACCGGTCTGCGACTGTTTCCGACACTCTCGCAGACATTCAGGAATGTTGGTGCCAAAATCGAGAAAATGTCATTTTTGATGTTAAGGGACCGTTCAGAGTCCATTGTCACGGTCTGCTTCTGTTTCTGACATTCTTGCAGACTTTCCGGAATTTTGGTTGCCTATCTAGAAAGTCTAGGGACCATCCCGGTTCGATTGCACCGGTCTGTGTCTGTTTCAAACACTCTCGCAGACACTCAGAATTTCCTACTGCTACTGCTGTTACTGCTACTGCCAACTTCACGTTTTGCCTACTGCTACTGCTGTTACTGCTAATGCCAACTTCACGTTTTGCCTACTGCTACTGCTGGTACTACTACTGCCAACTTCACGTTTTGCCTACTGCTACTGCTGTTACTGCTACTGCCAACTTCGCCTTTTGCCTACCGCTACTGCTGTTACTGCTACTGCCAACTTAACATTTTTCTACTGCTGCGTACAGCTACTGCTCACTTCCTATACATAAAGTGCACTCCATTTGCAGCGATACATTTCCGTTGTTGGTCTACCCAACGGCTGTACATATTCCTGTACCATGCCTCGTCACGGCCGTCCGAAGTTCTGGTAAATCGCCGAATCTGTATCCGCGCAAATGCATCTTCACCTATGAAATAAATAACATTATAAATTTATTTATTTATTTTCTTTTAGATATGTTGTTTAATTTTATTGACACGAAGTGCATAAGATACCATTTTCGCACATAATTTAAATAATTCAACAACGACCATAACGAAAAACTAACTGCAGTATCGTGTGAAATTAAATTATTGTAGATCTTCATATCATGAGGCGCATATTAGAAGATTAACAAGCGTGAAGCATAAAGAGTCAACCCATAAATTTATATTTTAAAGAGAAACATTACCTCAGGAAAGATGGGGAAATCCATCGGCGCCAACTCGGGACTATACGGGGGATGGGCAACCGTGTCGAGACCGAGCTCTAACTCGTGACTTTCGACACGTGATATGGGCGTTATCCTGGTGCAACAGATAGTCGCTCAACTCCGTGCCGGGTCTCTTCTTCTTAACGGCCTGATGTAGATCACGTCTCAGCACCTGCAATTTTATAATAAATAAATAATCAACTAATAAAAGATTTACCTTTAGATGCTTCAGATTCTTGAAACAGCGACAAATAATTTGATGCGGTTCTTTTTATCAGAATAATCAGGACGAACCAATGTGCGTATGAACATTCCATGATAATATTATAAAACACCTACAATTTATTTAGGAAATAGATTTTAAGTTTGAGTGATATACCGTCTGATATATCACGGTGTCGAGTTCATATGCGTAGTAATTTAATCACGAAGGCCGTAGGCCTGAGTGATTAAATAATTACGCATATGAACGAGAATCCGTGATATATACGTCGGTAGATCACGAAAATTTAAAAATCTATTTCCATTCTAACACGTACGTATAATTATAAGAGGTGCAAATGTGTGCACTATTTAACAGTGGCATTCGCAGTGACGTCAGCGGGCGCGCGCTTGTGTTCTGAGTGCTATACTGTATAATATATCACGCTCAATTTCTTCTTAGTTTATTGTCGGCGAATTGCATATAGTGTTAGAATATTATTTAAACACTGACTGGTAAATGTATTAAATGTATGCATTTACATATCTGTAAAATAACATAAACGACAGTAAAATACCTTAGAGTAATACTCTGAATTGACAGTAGAATGTGGCTGAACGGCGTAGCACAACAGAATCCCTTTTCTGTCGCAAACATGATGAACATGAATTTTCCCCCGCTTTTGTTTGATCGTGCCTTGGTTGGTGGAGAGCCTTTCTCTGTCCACTGCGAACTCTGTTGTTTGGTTTCCGGGTCATGTGATGACTCGATCCAAAAATGCGCCCCCCTCGCGTTTCACTCTCCGTAGGAACATCTTAGAAAGTACAACCCGCTTTTGCATCTCTGCTTCTTTCAAAACTCGGGGAACCCACCTTGCACATAGTTTCTGCATACCTAGCTTTTCATATAAAATTGAATGTATAGTTCCGTACGAAACTCCAATATGGTCCGAAATATCTTTAATGGAGCGGCGGCGATCATCTTCAATAAAACGCCTCACAGACGTTACCAACGTCGACGTGATTAAGGACGGTCTTTCACTCTGAGTGTCATCTTCTATGCTCTCGAGGCCACTCTTAAACAGTTTGTGCCATTTGTAAACAGCAGATTTCTTCATAGGAGGTGTTGTTCCTGCTTTTCTCAATGGTTTCGGCTGCTGAATATCCGCGTAAGACACAAAACTTAATTGCTGCTCTTGTTTCGGTGTACGGCGGTATCCCCATTATGACGCTGATGCTAAGAGAAACGTTTTTGTTTTCGCTACCGTGTGAAACGTAAGTATCGGAAATGACGTCAATAACAACATTGTTGATAAGAAATGACGTCGCTTGAACGAACGTCAAAATTTCGCGGAATTTGGACCACTAGTAATAGACATTTTACAATTTGTTTTACAGGTTTACTGATTTTATTTCCCGTGCTCCGGGGTATGGAAACTCGCGTCATGTACAATTTTATAAAATGCCTTTTTTTATATTTTACTGAATTCCAAAAAAAAATTCAAAATGTATTTATATATAAGCATCTGAAGTTTCGTGAAAACCAGACGTCAAATAAAGAAATAATAAGAAAATTCCACGAACTTTTTGATTCGCCCTCGTATTACGGCTCATTTTAAAGATTCTTGCACGACAGAAGGTCGCATAGAGAGTTTTAATCAAATTTCCATATAAAAAAATCATAATTTTCAAGAGCTATATTGTTTGTTTGTTTAATGCCCCTAAAGTCCTTAGTGAAGCATTAAAACAATAATTGCTTACATGCAAAATTAAATTGCTATCATTTTTGCTAGCAGAAAGCTACACTATTTTTTTTTTAAGTCTGAAAGGGCAATATTTTATAACAAGTTCTGCAAGGTATAAATAACATATTTTTTTTTAAGTTTCAAGTCTATCCCAGTACGATTTTCTTAGAAATAGGCATGAAAGTAGGTTGCGTGCATAATTTTTACTATGAATTCTAAGTAAAAAAGGACCATAAGTAACACTTGGTAGAAAAGTTAACAGAATTAAAAATGTTGTCTCGAAAGATCAGACTGGTTTTATAGAATGACATATTATAGAGGAAATACTAAACTGCTGTATGACGTAACGAAAATAACTAAAAATAGAATTTTACCTGGACTTATAATGCTTAATGTTTTCAAAACCCTTTAATTCCATCTCTTAATTTCATTGAGAAATTTTTATCTCTTTTCAAGTGTGATGATATATTATTTAATATTTATTAATGAATCAGATTGTTTTTATACAACACAGAGATTAGTGTCAAGCTTATTAGTTTTTTTCTAACTTTTTCACTGTGAAAAAAAAAGTTATCGACAAGGTGATCGTATTTCTCCCAATAAAAATGTACAAGGAATCCCGAAAGAAAATCGGTAAGGAATATAAAATCTCCTTAAATGATAAATTTCTTCTTTTTGGCGGTTTAGAGAAAATATTTAAAATCAGTGTTACATCTAATTCACAGTTTCTCACTGATATCTGGGCAAAAAGTAAATTTTGATAAAACCATGATTATATGTGTAGGTTATTTAAAATACTTCACAAGATCAAACAAGAAAATCGGTAGACCCGTTTGATGCTCCCAAAGAGGCACTATTTCAAAATGGGTGTATTATTTTTAGTAATGTTTCTAGGTACAACTTGAAGTAAAAACTATAAAAACTATAAAATATAACTAAAGCTATCATTGAATGTGAACAATACCTCCACAATATCACTTTGTCAGGTTAGTTTTTAGTAATTCTCAGAATAGGCATCATTAAAATAATAAAGAAAGGTATTTAAAAATTGTGCAAGGTAGAGTTATACGTCTTTCATAATGCACTTTCACTATTTGCTCTCTATCAACAGGTGTAATATCAACTAAATCCCTCGAATACTTTATGATTTATGATCCTGAGAGGCATTAAACAAAAATGGTCATGATGGTCTTATATTTCTCACCGGAATACCACCATTTAGAACAGCTCAGCCAATGAAGGAATCAAGGTACAGGGTGTCCTATAATATATGTCCACTTAAATAATTTGAATAACTTCTACACAGTCACTCATTGTTTTACATATTTGGTATCAAATGAAAGGTATTGGATACAAGTTTTTCATAAAAAAAAGAATGGTGTCATGCGACGTCACGGTAACGAAATATGACGTCATCAATGACGTCATTAGTTTTCAGCTTTCCAAAATGGCGTCCTGTGCTGAAATTGTGAAACTGTACTTCGAAAATGGAAAATTTCCATCTATTGTGCAAAGAAAATTGTTGAAAATTTACCCTACAGAGAAAGTACCTTCCAGGCGACAAATTAAGCGCTTGGTTAACAAGTTTGAAAAGCATGGGGCAGTGTTAGACACAAGGAATGACAACACAGACAGACCAAGGAGTGCACGTTCAGATGAAAAGATTAGAGCAGTGTCTGAAGTTGTTGAAGCCACCCCTAGAATTTCTGTAAGAAGAGTTCTCAGTGATGTTTCAAACACTTCTAGTAAGTCTACTGTGCATAGAATTTTAAAATATGACCTGAAACTTGTTGCTTATAAAATTTCTTTGATGCAACATTTGAAGGATGCCGATATTTCTGCCAGACTAGCATTTGCAGAGTGGGTGAGAAACCATGACGATATAACAGACATGGTATGGTTCAGTGATGAGTCACATTTTCACCTAGATGGATATGTGAATAAGCAAAATATTAGGTACTGGGGATCATCAAAGCCAGAGTTCTATGACGAGAGACCACTACATAATGGGAAGGTAACGATATGGGCCCCGATGAGCTCCTCTGGACTCATTGGACCTTTCTTTTACGAAGAAAAAGGGGAATGTTGCACTGTGAATTCGGAACGTTACATGAATCTTTTACAGAAAAAGTTTGTCCCTGAATTAAGTAGGAGAGGAATTCGAGTCCAAACCTGCTGGTTTCAACAGGATGGTACTACACCACACACGGCAAGAAGTGTTCTGGAGTGGTTAGAGCAGACATTTGGCAACCGATTGATTTCTTTGGAGACGGCTGATGTATGGCCTCCCCATTCACCAGATTTGAGTCCCTTGGATTTTTATCTTTGGAGTTATTTAAAAGACAACGTGTACAGCCCTAAACCAAGATGCATCGCTGAGTTGAAAAACGCTATTCGTAGGGAAATGAGAAAAATATCGAGAGACACATGTGTTAACGTCATACGCAATTTCAGAGAACTTGTTGAGCTTGTACGGCGAAATAATTGTGGTCATTTGGAACACATATTATAAAAGCTGTAAGTAAATGTTGACAATAATTGTTAATTGTAAAAAAACTTACGTATATACCCTTTAAGATGAGATATGATTTGACTTTATATGACATGTCTGTGAATAGTTATTCAAATTATTCAAGTGGACATATATTCTGTTTCTAGCTTACAACGAATCGTCACACACATACATTTGACAATCCAAAATGTAAACAAACATTCGCGTGTTACTTTTACCGATCAAACTGTTTTTAATATGTATACGTAAATAAACCAATTAAAATAACAAAAAGGTTAACAGCACGATGGTATTGGTTGCGGACGTTTTCTTGCTGTCTTCTAATGTTGTGGAGTCTCGGTAACGTAAACGCAAAGTTCAATTTATACAAAATTGTGAGAAAATACCTGTCTATTTATAATTTATGCAGTTATGTGATCGTTTCAACCAATGAAAATTGGTGTTAAGATTTTGCAGTCAGGGGGATATCGATACACTTTCATTGGTCTTTTAAAGTTCATGGTAATGGTCAATATCATAAATCTACAATTAATAAAGCAGCGGTGTGAAGTAACAGTAGTGTATCCACATTAACATGCAAAATTAGAAGTATAGTTCAAATGCTTACACTGTAGCTGCAAATACAAGAAAGTAGATCTGTAGGTCAATGTCAATGTCACCTAAAGTAAAAGTTGAAATCTGCATGCACAATTATGATTCAAATTTCCATATTGTAGCAGCAAAATCAAGGTCAGTGTCAAGTCAACTAAGTTCAAAGATGAATTCTGCGTGCACAATTATAAGAATAGTCCAAATATCTATCCTGTAGTTGCAGAAACAAAAAAAGGTCAGAAGGTCAATGTCAATGTCAGCTAAGGTCAAATGTGAAACTCTGTTCACAATTATAAGTAAGATTCAAATTTCCTTCCTGTAGCTGCAAGAAATGAAAAGGTTAGTAGGTCAAGGTCAATGTTGGCTAAGGTTAAGTTGAATACTACATGCAAAATTATTATGATAATTAAGATATCTATAGTTCAGCTTCAAATGCAATAAAGTAGGGCAGAACGTCAAGGTCAAAGTCAGCTAAGGTAAAAAAAAAATCCGCATGTAAAATTATAATTAAAGTTTAAAATTTCTTACTTTAGCTGCAAAAACAAGGAAGTATGTCAGAAGGCCAATGTCAATGTCACCTTAGTTCAAAGATGAAATCTGCGTGTACCATTATAAGCATGACTCAATTGTCCATCTCGCAGCTGCAAAAACAAGGAAACAGGTCAGTAGGTCAAGGTCAATGTCGGCTTATGTTAAGTTGAAAACTACATGCAAAATAAAAAGATAGTTCAAATTGCCATTCTTCATCTTCAAAAACAAAAAAGTAGCTCAGTGGGTCAAGATTAATGTCAGCTAAGATCAGAGTTGTTATCCGCATGTAAGATAATAAGTAAAATTCAAATTTTTATACAGTATCTGCAAAAAAAAGAAAGTAGGTCGTTATGTCAATGTCAATGTCACCTAAATTGTAAACACTTATAACGCTGATAATTTATAAACTTTAATGTAACCACAATATGTTAACACTCATAGAAAAACGTTGTCACGGAGTCCACGACGTTATGACATCATGATGTCACGTAAGCTTTTGTTGTTTTCAAATGAAGAGTATTGTCAATATAAATGCGCCATTATATAACCATGTATTACATTAACACTAAAGTTAAAGGTGAAATCTGCGGGCATCATTGTAATTATGGTTCAAATATTCATTCTGTAGCTACTAAAACAAGAGAATAGGTCAGTACGTCAAGGTTATGTTGCATACGTTTAAATCTACATGCAAATAATGAATATAGTTCAAATATCTATATTGTAGCCAAAAGAACAAAGTGTATGTCAATAGGTCCAGATTAATGCTGACAAAGGTTGCATGCAAAATCTGCACTCAAAATTAAAAGTATAATTTAAATTTGCATATTGTAGCTGCAAAAACCAAGAAGTAGGTCACTAGGATGTTGTTGTTTTTTTCAGTATAAGTCTATATAGATCAAGTGACTTCCCCACCCCATTCAAGTGGGTGTCTATTTTGACCCTAGGGAGTATACAAGTACACAATGCTACATAGCAAAGATCTAAGTTCTACAGCCTTTGATTTCTGACAAGAAGATTTTCAAAAAAATTATATCTTTAAAATAAATACGACCGCTGGGGTAGGCCCAGTTTTAACCCAAGTGACATAATTTGTTTAAACCTGGTGTAGGTCTACTAAACAATGCTACATACAAAATTTATTATTTCTAAGGCATTAGTTTTCAGACAGGAATGTATTCCCTACACAACATTATGTAAAACAATTGACTCCCTTCCCTTTCTACAGTCGAAGCCGATTTTGACTCTAGAGAAAACATTAAACTATCTTTGCAAAATAAGCTATACAATGCTACATACCGTATAGCCTACTGTTTCTGAGAAGAAGGTAATCCAAGGCTTTTTATTTTATTTTACACAAATAAGATTCTTGGAGTGAGGTACATTTTCGCCCTAGGGATACAATTTGAATTATCTTGGTAGAGGGCTTCAAGATGACACTCTGTGCAAAATATCTATGCCCTGAGCCTTGCGGTTCCAATACCTTTTACAACTTTAGTAATATTCTAAGCACTATATAAACAAAACTTATAAAGGGAAATAACTAAAAAGGGACAGTAAGAGTTATCATTCTTAAACATTTCACTTTTTACTACTCCCTCTATCTATGTTCCCACTACTAACTAAATGCCTTTAAAACTTTTAGCTAAGCCCCGGAAAAGCAAACTGTATTAAGGGGAGATAATGAGAAAACTAATCAAATAAATTATGGTTCTTGTGCACTGCCCTTACTCTCAATGTCCTCTAGCATCTTATGAAGTTATAGGTAAATCCTTCTTTGGTGTTTGAATTATACTGTAGATAAAATTCGACAAGCATTAAAAATGTGACAGACGGATAGACGGACGAGTCGCCGACTGAATGCTCTCCCTTCGGGCTGCATAAAAAACTGTAGGTGATACGTAAAAAAACTATTAGGCATTATTGTTATCTAACTTTAAAAAATATGATGGAGCAAAATTTTAAGGAACGTGAATAAAGTTAAAAATAGTATACATTGGAAAAGGAGACAAATAACGCCTATAAGTCGTATGACTGTTGTGAAATCATTACTACTTCCACTGTTTACACAATTATTTAAAAGTCTGCCATCACCTACTAAAGTTTGTGTAAAAGATATCAGTGATATGTCTAATGATTTCATACGGCCTGGCAAAAATAAAATAAAGTAAACTGACAGTATTATAGATTATAGGTATGGTGGTCTAAAACAGTAGATTTGCAAAGTTACGTAAATTGTATGAAAACAAAATGGCTCATGTTATGGTATGAACAGGGTGGAAGTAAATGCCATAAACTGGTAAACAAATATATAGTATTATTTGAAATTTTGGTAAAATGATCTGTCTGCTTACTGTTTCTAGACTGAACAATGAATTTTGGAAACACGGTTTGAAAGCATACATATTATATATTGATAAATTTAAGGTTGATAAGAAATTTGTAAAAATAAATAATGCTCCCTGAAGTATTTTTTTTTGTTCAGAATGGAAGAGAAGTAAGAAATGGACTATCAACGGTATTTCATTGACATGTGAAATTAAATACTTTTAAAGTTATAGTAAAGATAATTATGATGAAACATTTTTGAGGATTTATAGTATAAAAACCACATTTGTAAGGACAGTTGATTTATTGCAAAATTTACCTGCTACTTGTTTAGTCCTTGAATGTTTGCCTGAAATTTTATAACTTCAATAAGAGGTGCCAAGTGCTTGGCTGGCAGGTGTAAAAAAGTAGACATGTACTTCATATAATAAGTGTTGTTCTATAGATTAATGACTCCTGAGAACTGAGTACTGCTCATGCTTATACAAGGAGGCGTAAAAGATGTTGCACTTGTCTTTTCCCTCATGAACAGACTCAATAAAACTATTCTGCAATTTTAGAATTTTAAGTCTGTTGTGATTGCTCTCAAAAAATTGTCCATTTACAGAATCTTTATAAACACGTAAACTGTTGACCCGTACTTCATCTCATTGTTAATGTTTTCTGTTCCTTTGCGATCAATGACATCAAGACTTTTAGTGTTTAAAATTGAATGTTGCTAAAGGTGATGCTAGGGAGCGTATGTGATGAAGCACTTTAATTATCTCTCATAAAGAGAGTGAATAAAACCGAATGTGCAATTTTCACGTAATATCTTTTTTTGATTGGTTTTGAAGAATCATCTCTTTCTATATTTTTGTTGTATCTAAATGAGGGACTGCATGCACAATGTTTTTGGTAAACCAATCCAGACAGTGTCATGGTTGCTAAAGTATGTTGGTGACAAATAAACTATGGGTTTAGTTTTCTAGTTGGTATACACCTGGTCAAGTATTGAACCAGTTATTCTCCGGACAAGCATAATTAAATACCATAAAGGAAGATAATTCATCAACTTCGTAATGTAGGGTTATGGTTCTTCGACACTACACTACCTCTCACTAGGCTCTTTAACTGTGTGGAGTTTCAAGGTGATATCATTGATAATTAAGAAGTTGTACTCCCGACAGGCATTATTAAACATTTTAAGTATCATTAAGGGAGATAATTCAAAAATTAAGCAAGGTAGGCATATGGTTATTGAACAGTGCACTTTAGCTTACTAGTATCTATGACTGTGTAATGTTTTAATCAAATTCCTTTAATACTTTTCAAATTAATATCCGGACAAGCATTACTGAGTATTATAAAGGGAGATATTTAAAAAAAAACTAAGCAAATTAGAGTTATGGGTTTTAAACACTGCACTTCCTCTGACTAGTCATTATAACTGTGTGAAGTTTCAGTGAGATATCATGGACAGGTTAGAGTTATATTCCAGACAAGCATTGTTAACTTAAGGGAGATAATTCAAAAAATATGCAAGGTGATGGAAGACTGCTCTTTCTCTCACTGGTCTCTATCAATGTGTTAAGTTTTCATCAAATTCCTTCAATACTTTTCAAGTTATTCTCTGGACAAGTGTACGGGCGGACGGAAGGACGGAGTGAAGGACGGACAAGGCAGCAAGTTTATGCTCTCCCTTCGTGGAGCATGAACATATGCAACAATTGAGGAGTATGCCATTGCATTATAATGAAAATGTTATGGTAGAAAAAATCAAGTGTATTTATGTCTGTTTTATATCATAGGAGATATAGATTTTCTTTTTTTTAAATCCCACAGGTAAACAAGAAATAAGGAATATTTTGTCAATTTTTATGCTTTTAAACGAACGAGCAGTTAACAGTACATTTAAATATGACAAAAGGAAATACATTGAATCATATCTAAACCTATCAATGAATAACTATATTCAACCCATTCTGACACAAAAGTAATTACATGAAATTTGTTTATGAATCATTCATATATAACACAGATACTCTAACTAGCAAACCAAAAAGGCAATAAATAATAACAACTGGAAGAATGTTACATGTTTTAGTTTGGTGTTTATTTGTAAAAGGTATTCCTATGTTCAGTTGATACAGACAAGAATTGTACGTAGAAATTTAGCTACAACGTCATTATTGTATAAGATGAAAATTGTTGCTGACAATTATGGTCATTGTGTCATTAAACTGAAGAAACTTGAGTGCATCTTTTTGGTACTGTTGTAACATTAAGCCAGTCCTATCTTTTATCCTTTACGTTCCGACACAATACATAAAAGTCTTTTAGTCAGCATATAGAATAGTTCTGCATGACCTCTTAATGTCATCCAGCTTTTTTTATTATGATTCCTGTGAACATTCCAAGTTGCTGGACTAAAGGCTCGGAAGGACGACAGACATACAGACGGACGAACGGAGACAATAAGCATATCTTTGCATCCTCAATTTTAACGGAATGTAGAAAATGAAGATGACAGTTTATCATCGAGCCTTACAAACGTTTATTAAATATTTATTGTCTGTCATAAACTTTTGTATATTTTCTGACCTGTCGTTTTTACAAAAAACAACAGTCAGTCAGTGATAAAATGGAGCCGTAAATGGATTCAATATCGCTTCTATACTCAACAAAAAAGAAACCTGACAGTGTATGTTTTATTAATTTTTTTCAGAAAGCGAGCACATGCGATCATCTACGTACGTGGACGGGCATTATCCTGCTAGAAAATAGCTGAAGCATTTCTTCTCATAAACGGAACAGCTTCGGCTTCTAAAATGTCAATGATATATATCTTTGATCATTTAAATTGCCTCGCAAAATGATCAGTCGGGTCTTTTGTCCCCCCACCCCCATTATTCCGCCCCAAACCATAAAGCCACAACCCTTGACACGATCATGTTGTCTCACACAGACAGGTTCAAATCATTCACATTACCGACGGTAAACCCATTGGTCATTTACATGCATTATTACATTTCATTAGTTGTACTTTGATTAAACAAACCTTCATTCAAAAAAAATTTCAAATTTATAAAAAGAAAGACGAAGCCAAAAAACCAAGCAGATTTAATATAATATATTACCGGTGACTAGATTTTTTTCTTGTTTCGTATGTATTTCCATACCCTCTGTTATTGTAATCTCTGATGGAACTGTCATCAGTGTTTTCCTCCAAGTTTCCATCGATGTTCTTAACGGTTTTGTCAAAGGTATTTTTGTTGTTATGTTTTCCTCTATTAGAGAGGTTTTACATTGACCTAAAGCTTTCGTCAGCACCAGAAGACGTTCTTTGTAAGAATCCATGGCTAGTATATTGACTTTTTCGTTTGCTTCTAAAGGTACAACAGCTACCATCCACCAGTGCCAGGTTGGTCCATCTTTCCCGTAACTATTGTCTGCTTCTGGTCCTGGGAAGTTTCCAAAGATATCAAGAATATGTTCTTGTTGCGCAGAAGACAAGTAATCGAACCAGCGTTTACATTTACTGTACACACTTTTGGAGAGATTTTGTAGTTCTGAAATAATTCAAGTGAAATTTCAGTCCCATATGGTTCTTTTCTACACTTGATTTAAATAGTTGCTGATATGATGATGCAATTAGCGATATTCAATACCTACACGTGAAGTCGTTCTATTTACTTTTAAGTTGTAGACTTTGTTAGTCACGGTAGTTCTTTAAGGGATCTTATCGCTTTAAATGAATGTCAAAAAAAATATATATTTTTTAATAGAAATGCATGGCTTGTTTTTTGTTTGTTTGTTTGTTGTTTTTTTTTTCCTCATTATTTCGGTAGGTGTAGTCCTTTTTGCAGTCATCTACATTGAGTATAAAATGCAAAAGCGCACCACATTATTAAAATAAAGATTAAATGGTTTACAATATAGATAAACAAATCCAATACTGAGTTGAGAAATGTAAAAGTAAAGATCGTCACATTATTATAATGTTATGGGCTCTAATGTGAAGTGTGCTATTTTAGGATAGTGAAGAACGCTTTATTTAATGATCGATAAATAAATGCAATTTCATCGGTAGAGCGCATCAGTCTGTACAAAAAATAATGTGAAATTTCATGTATTTATGAGGTAGGTAAGTCAATTACTGTATAATATGAACAAATATCAATACTGTAGTCATGACTCATGACTGTTTATTTTCTAATTCTGACGTTGCATTATTTTGTTTTAATATAACAAATATGTAGTAATTAACGACAGAAAATTATTCCGAATGAATAACGGGTGTGCTTTACATAACAGGCAGATAGTTGCAGAAAGATACATACTTGCGTTCTTTCATTCAAATTAGCAAGTACTAAATACGATTTCCAATGACAATAATGTGTGCTAAAGGGGGGCTTCAACTTCTCATCTTTAATGCTTTGCAGTCGAAACATTATGTAATGCAAAAATGACCACATGTACTTTTAAAAGCTCAGACATGTAATAAATATTTATTTTTATGCCAACCAATTGTAAACGATTAGTTGGTTACCTGAATTCAAACAGTTGGGGAATAGCAACAGTCCAATGTAATGTTTTTGATGTTTAATAAATCATAAATCATATTTGAATATAGAATTTTAGATGTTGCTTTTCCTAAAGATTGTTACTAACTGCGAAAGAAATACAGAAGTACAAGTACATATACAATTCAAAGTTCTAAACACAGGATGTTCTAAGACATATAAAAGAATCAAACACATTGTATCACAGGAAGTTACCATAAGGTGCTAATGAGTATATGTCAATCAATTGGAAACTGAAAGTGTTTGAAGATATAATATAATACTGAATGGAAGGAAATGGTAGGAAGGTCCTAATGATGACTGCCAATCATTCTGACCTTCCTTGAAATTGTCTGAAGTTTTATACAACCCAAAAATCTAAAGACATAAAATTTATATATGAATAGCATATGTATAACACAATGAAATACCGAGTTCTATCAGCGAAATTTATTCCATTTTTATATCAGTCACTGTGCCGAACTACTTTTCAGTAACCACAATTTTAAATTTTACAAGTGATATAAAGATATAAAAATAAATTCTAACATAAAATCCAGAGTCCGACTTTTAAAGAGTAATTGTATGTATCCAACAGACCGATCCATTTCGAGAATCCTATGCCATTTTGTTAATTATATGTCACATACTTCTGAATAGTTACGTAGGCAAACAATTTATCCCCAAGATGGCAATTTACGTGAAATTTTAAATTGAATACACTGGATTTATGTTATTTGAAAATGTGATGACGTGTATTGCTTCTTGATCAACCTATGGAAGAATCTAGATCTTGTAAGGGCATTTATTTAGGATGAACCTCTACATTGGTGCTGAATATTGATTCGTCATTGCACAGGCCATACTTTATATGAATGCCCTGTAAGCAGCAAATTGTGGATAGTAAAAGAAGGAAAATGAAGAAGAATATGCAGGTAGATCTTTGTTTATTTCTATGATTTGTTTGGTGATTACGTGTAGAGTACGAGACTAAATAAATCGTTAGAATGCAACACGTGTCTATGTGTCATGTATAATTCAAGATGGCGGACTGTGTATTGAATTTGAGTTTCACGATCATGTATTCAGACGCGTGTAAGCAAGGAAACAGTTCTAAAAGTTTATTGGTATTAGCATAAAATGAATAGAAAATTTGTTTGTTTTTCGTATATATGGAATATATCTCATCTCAAGGTGATACTCAAAACAAACAAATATCCTCTATATATCAGATTAATCAAATTATATTCTGCAGTTGATATTATGTCCAACATTATCTGAAAGCACTAACCATAGTTAAAGCGATATATAATAGTACAATAGTAATTACAAACCTTTTAAATCTTCAACAGGCTTGTCATGAATATATCTGACAATCGCTGTATTGTGTCCTTCCTTCTGTCTTCTGCTAAGTACCCTAAACCTTCTACCACCTAACGTGGGGAAATGTGATTGCAAGTAGTAGAGCCGATAGTCTACACTGTTAACTATACAGCCATAATCCGAGAATTGGCCCCTTTATGATTAAAAACAACCTTTAATTGTGACAAATATCTCTCGATTTGTTTAAAAACTCTGGTTTTCTTCAACCGTTAACTTTTATTAAGGACATTCTTATATTACCGGTATTTCACTAATTACGTTAAGTGCAAACTACTGATATTGCTGAATGTCTACGTTTTCTGCTTGCCATGATTTATTAACCTTGGTGGCACAAGTTCATTGTATTTTGAGATAAGTGTAAGAAAATGTTCGTCTTTACGAAATTTGATTGTTTATAACCCGGAAAATCAGACATTAAATATAGATATTCTTTTGTAGCACAGACGGATTCACTGTTGTACTACTTACTTTTCGTACCCTGTTGGTGCACACACGCCAGTCAGGTACCTCATAAAAAACTGTCGACACTTTTTCATGGCCACATATGGCTTTCGAAGATTCAGCAAAACATTCGGATACAACAGAGTTGACACGTATATTTCAATCTCTTTCGAATCCCAGCTGTAAAATGAAAATTCATTTGCGAATTTTAGTTGACGCAGACAAAATTATTACAGGATTAAACTGTACCTCTCTATGGAAATATCAAATATAGTTTTCATACGTGCCATATTTTTAAGGTCTCTCAGGACAACTTCAGTTTTCAGCCGGGAGAATAGGGTCTCTCTCATAGGAAGGTTTTAATTATGTGTCGTGTGTTCTAAGTTACTGGAGTGTTCAATTCAGCCGTATTTATCACATAATATATCTAGATTATAGTTGTCCTGCTCCCTAGTCGTAATTATTGAATCTTTTTTATAGTCTTTTAGATATTACATCTCTTACATCACTTACCAACTAACAATGTTAATATAGTGCGGCGACTTTATAGCTTTGATCTGTAAAACTGGCAAAGGAAGCTTTTACCCCCCAATGATTAGTTTCCCAGTAGTCAGGCAAAATTCCTTGAGGGGTGTCCTCCAATCGGGGTATGTAACATGCATGAGACTTCTTAATTGATATCTGTTTTAACAAAAAACATGTCAAACTATTTTTGTTTTACCCTAAAGTTGTATGTGTCAATTCACGTTCAATTCCTTGAAGCGTTGCTGTCTGCTTTTCTTTCGTCGTTAACCAATGTTCTGGTTCGATCAGTTGCTGTATCGAAACAAACAATTTCTCTTCAATTAGTCTTTGCAACATAAATTATAACAAACATCATATTTGAATGTATATTTGATGCAATAAATAACTAAACTATATGTGGTGTATCAGAAAGTCTCAGAAGGTTTACATTCCTTTCTCTAAAAACCGCAGACCCAACTTATTACAGTCGCACATATTACAAAGAAATGAAAGACAAAAATAATGTATAGGCAGGTTCACACCCTTGTGATGCTAATGAAAATAAAACATATCATTTTCCCCCTGGACAACATTCAATCAAGAAATGCCATGAACTTATAATAACTTATAACTTGTAAATAATGTTCTGTAATTATTTTACTGAGTTTTATAATTCTTGTTCAGTTCTTTCAGAGTTTTTGCAAAATTCATTTTTTCTGGACAAATAGAAACATTGACTTGTACATCGCAGAAAAATATTCTGCCACATAGATATCTTTTGATATTATATGATTTATTCACACAACATTCCTAGGCGGTTATCATCTATTAAAATAAATAATTGAAATCATAAATGTCATCATCTGATTTTCTTTTAGACGATGATTCGATAAGAATGATTCTCGAAATATTATGTCAGATAAAATCAATAAACTTAAACAAAATCAGATTACAATATAAACAAGACGACTTTGATTTCTAATTCAAGAAGGTCTGAATATTTAATAATGGGATGGTGACAAAAGTGAACTTATTTTCCTTCAGCAATGAGTTCCCCACCTAAAGCCAAATTGCCCTACTACCATTATTTTTACAAAATAGCAAATTTGAATAATTGCATGCATACTTTTCACTTCGTTATCCGTTGTTTAATGATGTTTTATAAATTAAGCTCTATTCCTTATTATGTTCTTGCGGACTCAATTTTTTAATCGTTTAACATAGCAACAAAGAGTTTGATGAATGACAAAGTTAGGTCAACATACATTTTCTACACATTGGTATCGTTCACTACACTATAAACCTTGTTCATTTTTTTTTCTGAATTCGAATCATTCTGATTTTGTGAACAGACAGACTAAAGACCTGACGGACATACGTATAGCTTACCTGGAGATATCTAAAGAGGATATGCTCACACACCATTAATACACAGTCTTACCCATTACTATGTTCTTATCTGAATCATTGCATAGTGATACCTTTTTCAAGCTCTGAATCTTTGATTTCTCAGGATAAATTCTCTTTTCTTCTGAAACTAAGAGAAAAGAAAACATGCAAACAAAAACACATGGTTTGTATTTAACAAAATAGGTTTCAAAAATGTATAACATTAAGCTAAATCATACTCCAGTGCAGATAGGAGACAAATGCTCAAAGAGAAAATGCATTTTATAATCTCGGATATCGTTACGTTTCATTGAGTTTTGTTTAGGTCTTCAAATACTATAACAAGAAATTCTGTTTATACTGTATAATTTTAGAATATTAAAGAATTAAGCTCGTATTAATAAAATGATTAATTAACATTAAAAGTCTCACAGCTTGTGTTTCTTAATGATTAAACAAATGTTTAAAAATTGAAATTGCTTTTTCTTCTCCCAGTATATACAATAAGTAAACTTTTTGGAACATCTTTATATACTACTTAAAATAAGAAACAAAACAGTTTTTCGAAACTTTCGTTAATTATTTAACGACGAACCAGTAGTTGAATGATTTCTTGTTATAGTTCATTATTAGGGAAATGTGTGGTTCAGAAAAAATAGCGTTAAAATTTCGTTTCAAAAAAATGCTTGTTAGTTTGTTTATCATTATTATTATTATTATTATTATTATTATTATGAAAAAAATGATCAAGAAAATAAAGTAAAAATGGCATGGCAATTTATAAGAATACTCTAGAGTAAAAAGTTTTTTTCAATGCTTAAAGTGGAAGTGTGAAAAATAATGTATGATATGAAGAAATTTCCACATTAAATAAATAATAGTTGTTAATTAAGGTTTCGTTAACTAACGACAATTTTAACGCTGTTTTGAATAACCCTAACTGTAAGTTTTCCTTCGACAACGAACAACCTTTAAAGTTAAGAATCACCTAGTAAACGATTCGTTAAGGTTGACGAAAGTTTTGAACATCTTGGCCAGATCTTAAGCCAGTTATTTGTAAGAGTTAACAGAAGAAACAATAAGTTAATCTTCCTTACTATCCGTCCAAATATTTTACAAAAAATTATAACTGGAATATTTCTAACCGTCAGCTTAAAATTGTCGGGTTAATACAATTTTTATATATAGTATTTCTTACTGTCATTCAAAATGTACTGTATTGCAGCTAAAGCTTCCACTGGAAAAAAGTAAAGGGGGTACGAACGTAAACCATATGGAACATCTTCCAGTTCACTGTCGTGGTTTGTTAATAACATACAAATGATCTTTCCTTTTGTCAGCATCGCAGTATCGTAAATGGGTGAAAACCAAAGACTGTCATCGATACAAACAATGGTGTACTTAGCCTAAAGAATTATTTTGCAATGATTAATTTTGAGATGACACTCCTCTTTATTTCTAACACTGAAAGTAAAGTATCTTGTTAAACATTAATCTCTCCATCGATCTTTTTTAAGTTGTTTAAAATTTAAAACCATTATTGTAGCTAGAATAAAATATAAGTCTCTAGTTCACGTTGTCTTTACTTAGAGTCTAGGTTACTTGAACATTACGACTGATTTAACTTCGTATTGTTACTTATTATTTTGAGAAATAAAATATTCATCTGTAACACTACTTGAACATATTTAGTGGTAAAAAGTATCGTTCAGATACCCTGTCAACATTTTCCATCCATTCTTCGTTGTTTTTACAAGTGTCCTTCTCCACACGTAAACCTGCTTCTTCAAGCATGTCGCAGAACTTAGTGACATCTCTGTCCCAAATAAATCCATATCTAAATGCTCCTGTAATAAAGACAAGGTTTTCTCCGTCTCTTCTAGCGGTTGGCACAACTTTGTCAATTCCAATTTCAGTCTTAGCTGAAAAGGAAAAAAATGAACGGTTGGAAATAGATTCAGATATTACTGTCTGAGACTAATAAAACATTTTTAGAAAAAAAAATCTGCAAAATATGTTTATTGAATATCATACGTTCGATAAATTGATCAACCGTAAAGGACATTGTTCTACACTTAATTTTACAGAAGTAAATACTGTATGATTTAGTCCATGTTCTTTCACTGTACAACATTTTGTAATGCTTTTTTTATTTTTTTTACACAGTAAGACAATATGCGTGGCTTGTCTTCAATAACAATAAATCTTAACCTGTGTTTATACAACAACCAAATACTTTGTCTTTATCATTTTAATTTTTTTTCATAGGCATAAAACGGATAGAATAATCTAACAATCAGTTTTTAGGACACTGTTGGCATGGTGCTGCTTTTGAAGTAAACACGAAGCTTAGCTAGAGTGTTATGGCTTTACTTTGGATTTAGCTAACTCATTTGTCAAAATTGTAGACTTTGAGCCATCTCGTTATTTGTATAAAAATTCCCTTAATTGAGTGGAATGTCATGAAAATTTTAGGTCAAATAGTAGTCTCGAGCAACCTAAGATTAACTATCAAATCTAACACAAGCCATCTTATTTCCATACGCAGCAGGTAATAACATTGTTTTTATGAATGTTAATTTTTTATTAATATTCAATTTATAAGTCTTGTCAAAAAAAAATATTTGTGTTAGAATAAGCTCAGTGGAGGTGAAGGTCAAAATTATGTCAAGGTCAAATACACATAAAACAGAAATATGTGAATTATGATTTTTTTAATGCCATTTACTTCATTTTCTTATTACGGATATTAAACAATGTTTAAGGAACTAATTTTACATTCAAAGAAAATGAAATTAAGTAACCAATTTCGATAACGACATTAAAAATTGAGTTCTACAGGTATAATGAATTAAGTGTGGTTATCACTGAGTATAAACTAGTAATAATTTAAATTAACTCCCGATATGTTTAAATGATATCGTATGGAAAATAATAGAATATTAATCCAGACGTTACACAAATAGACAATAAATGACGTTCATATTTTTTTTTAATCCATAGCCCATTTCGTCAACAGCAAAAATAAACTCTCTTTGCAAATAATTGTTATTTCCCTGTGTAACCATAATACTGAGCGAATCCATTACAAAGGGGTTTGATGACCTTATAATGTTATTGGAACACAAATGCTCTGAACATAAACCCAATATTGTATAGGAAGGTAAAATTCATTAAATATTAAAACTGAAATCTACACGCAAAACTAAACATAGGGTACGGATTTGTTACAAACAGCTTAAAAAACTAAAGGTGAAGCTCAGGTGAGTTCAAAGTTGAAATCAGCGTGGAAATTTAAATAAATATTTCAAATGCAAATGTTGTAGCTGTAAAAAACTAGTTCAGCAGGTCAAAATCAAGGTCACATGAAGGTCAAGGACAAAACTAAACACGAACAGAACACAAAAGAGAACACGAAGGTTCAGGTTCATTCTTGTGAACTTTTCTACTTTGTGTTGGTTATAGTGGTTCGGAATTTTTATCCATGAAACGAATGAGACTGATGAAGACGCAGTGTTGCGGAACGTGTCATGTAGTACAGCAAGAACCTGCTTGATACCGTATATATACCAGAGTGAAATGTGGCTTTGCTGTTAAAACAAATACCGGAAGAAGTGCGCTCATAAATAAACAGCATTGGCATTTTGATGAGTGCTCTTTGTAGTGCAATAAACAGTTAGCAGCCCATTTCAGCCGTACTACTGGTTCTTTTCTTTGCTAAGTGTATAGCAATGATACATGAGTCAGCTGAGTATGTCCGAAAGACAGTTGTGATAGCAGAGGGAACAAGGATTGAACTCACTTCACTTAATTTCCACTCCTGTGCGTTTCTACTTGACTATTTTTCTTGCGAATCTGCGGTTTTATAAGCATATCACAAACTACCTGTATGGAATCAAGTTAGAATGGATATAATGGAATGAGGACCATAAAGCTCCTAGATGATAAAGAGTTCTTCCTGGTGTCCGAATTATTGTAAGTACGCGATAAAGTACTTTTTGTATTTCAATGACAGCCATCTTCAAAAATTGAAAAAGTTCTTTAAAGAGACATTAACTTCGTGCATAAGATTTAAATCAAGTATAGTATAATAACAGTAGTTAATCAACCCTTTTAAGACCACCAATGGTTTTTTTATTCAAAAAAGAGTATTATCGATGTAGTGAAACAAAAATGAAACAACGCCATTTAAAGAATTATGACACTTAGGCAAATAACTTCAGAACATTTTTCTACGACATTTTTTACAGTCACATATATTTTAATACATAATGATGTTTTTATAATAAAAATATATCATTATCCGGTGACCCAAAAGTTGAAACTTTGTAAAGGTCTTATGGCCATATACATTGATTCAAGGCTTGGATTAGATTTGTACTTAACTGTGAATGCTACACTGTAAACAAAGTTAACAAACTAACTGATAACAAACAGATGGAAACAGGACATTTAACCATTCAGGCCGTATACATCAGGTGTGCTATATAGTATGGAGTGTTCTGACAGCAAATATAAAAATGACCTGACCAAAAAGTGTTGGAACAGAAGGAGTGCCTACACAGTGAGGTATATTTGCATAGAAAAGAATCTTGTCTTATGGAGGAGCAGAAGATGAGCTTGAAAACTTGAGATGTTAGGTCATATTTCCAACTGATCTTTAACGATGGAAAATGAAGCATGTTTGCCATACCTTTCACCCGCAAAATCTTGCCATTTAGTCATATTTTGTTCAGATTTATATCATAATGATTCTAAATGATATCTGAAAAAATGTTTTAAATACACAAGTTCCTTAATAGCACTTAATCGTTTGGCTAAGTATGTAAACACATTAAGCAAACCCTCAATACGAGATCAGGTATAAATAAGTTACATTTTTAAGTTCCAGAAAATATTTATTAACACTTTACAAACTGAAGCCTAGTCGCTGACCTCAGTATTACTGTTAAATGAGAAGTGAGATGAATGTATTATCCAAATAAAAGAAAGAAATTGAATATGATTCCATGGACACAATTACAGTTCAAAGCAAAAACTGCATACTGAAAGCTGAAGTCTAATCATTTTTGGAAAGATTTTATACGATTTAGTGTTATGGTAGTCCTTGTGAAACATCTGGACACAGAGATGTAGCCAAAAAATAAGATTTTCCGATATTTTTTGAAATTAACACCACAGGAGATGGAAAAAATGACCTAATGACCTAAAGAAAATAATTTGAATAATCTTCATAGATGTCCGCTTAAAATGTTTCAAAGGAAATTTAAGAATTGTCAGTCTCACCTCCGACAAAATGTCCTTTAAAGATCTATCTAAGTAAGTCAAATATCAAACCGCTGGGTCGGAGACAAAAGAAGTGTTTCTGTGGTAAAGTTTATACAAAAAATTGGAATAAACAAATACTGCTATAAAATACAACCAAGGTTGTCACTGAATCTGATCAATAAATCCACTATACCACCTTATCAATGTATTAAAGATTTGTGTCAACTCATTTCAAGATCCCTTCATACATGACAAAGTTACAGCCGGAACAATATGAGGACCGACCGACCAATCCACAAAATTTAATGTCTACCCGCCCAGACATCCTTTGTGAGGATATAAAAATGGGAGAAATCTAATAAACATGGCCAGATAGCGTTATGATTCTTAAACATTGCACTTTCCATCACTTCATTTATTTATTGTCATGAATATTAATCATTTATGTTGAATAGATTTTAAGTATTTGTGAGAATATGCATCATTAAAATAATGAAGAAAGGTGTTGAAAAATTATGCAAGGAAAAGTTACATTTTTTAATAATGTACATGCTCTTGTAGTCCTCTATTAACAGGTGTAATATCAACTAAATCCCTTGAAAACTTTAGTAGCTATGATTCTTACAAGAATTAATCAAGAGGGTCATGATACCCTTATACCTCTCACCTGAGTACCATCATTCAAAACAGTAAGGCCAATGAATGAATCAAAGTAAGTTCACCCAATATTTAAGTTGAAGATTACATGCAAAATTGTTCAATAAAATAAGTCCGAACTTAATGGTCACAGCTTGAAATACTGTAAGTGGGTCTGAACTAGCTCAATGTCAGCTAAGGTCAAAGATGATATCCACATACAATATTAGAAGTAAAGTTCAAATTTCTGTATACTGTAACATACGTATAAAACGTAAAAATGTAAATACACGTATATGTATAAAAATGAAGAGGGTGAGGCGGCGACAGGGGATGAGGGGCGGGGCATATACCTACGCATAAAACATTAATAAAGATATTTTTAGAAGGGTAAAGGTACAGGGAACGGTTGGTTGGTGAGGGCAAGTACCTACGTATAAAAAAGCAAAACAAACAAAAAATGTTAAAAAAAAAAAAACAATTGGGGTTGGACTGAGGGAATGGAGATGGGGGAAGTTCCCTACGTAAAAAGAAGGTAAAAATGAAAACATTTTTTTCTGTTTCTATTTAAGTGTATACATGGCATCTTGAGCGAGGTCAATTTTAACCTAGGGGTCATGATTTTTGCAAATTTCATACGACCAACTAAACACTGCGCCACATACCAATTTCTAAGTTCTTTTCCCTAAGGTTTTAGAAAAGATTTATTTTTAATTTTCTTCATATGGCAGCCGTAGGAATGGGACAATTTTAGAACCGTAATTTGAGCAATTTCTTGAAGGGCCACAACATCCATGCAACACAAAGAAACATCCTATACATCCAAACTTCAGGCTCTGCCATTTCTGACAGGAAGACGCCATATACCTTGACAACAATGGGAACGTAATTTGAACATCCTTGGAAGAGGTCTACTTGACAATATCTAACACTAGGCTCTGAAGTTTTAGAGAAAATTTTTGAAGGTTTTCGTCTTTATATCTATGTATTAAACAGCGACTCTTTGGGCAATCAGTTGTGTACACAGAGACACAAAATAATCTCAAAAAGAGATCAGCTAACCAATGCTACCCTTAATTTCATTGCCCTGGCCTTGGTTGTTTAAGAAAGAAAGACTTTTAAGTTTTTCATTCAAGGAGCCATAAAAACCAGAGTTATACGGGAACGGAATTTTTGAAAAATGTTGGTAGAACTTTATGCAATGAATATCTCTCCTTAGTTCTATTTATTTTTGTGTGGTTTCAGATTAGAAGTTGTTGCAAGGAAGTGGTGAGCGACAGACTGAATGTGATAGTAATTGCTCGCCCTCAGCCTCTAGCACAGTGAAAAGGTTAAACTCATGTTTCAAAACAATAAAAGTAAGATAAATAAATATCAGGTATATACATACATAAAAAATGCTAAAACATGTTTTAAAATTCCAATGGGATATCTTAAATCTAAAGGTACCTGAGCAAGACGTTTCTAATGCGTTTTTTAAATCTGTAAGGTTCAGCGAGGATGACAGCTTTACAGGTGTTCTGAAATGACTTGACAATGCCTCTGCTATTCCATTCAAATGGTTTATAGCTTTTCCTTCATGAAAAAAATCCAAAAGCTGTGAAAGTCCATGTAGTGACGTGCATTCCAGTTCTAAATTTAGTGACCTGTTATACCCTTCTGCAGGAGTCTTGTTTGCATTTTTGAGCAGACTTAAGTCGTCATGCTGTTGTGTGTCTGTATGAGCAAGTTCCCATTCTTTTTCTAAAGAAAATATTCACATTAAAGTATATATGAACAAGATCTATCTATTATGTTTAAACTGCTTCATACGATAATTTAGGTTTATCAGTAGTAAAGTATTTTACCTTGAAATTGGTAGATTTGTTATATTTGTTCAAGGATAGATGAATATTATCAAGTTATGATTATTTTTTTTCCTTCCAACGACACTTAATATATAAGAAAATATTCATAAAATGCATTTTGTCTGAGCATAACAGTAATAAAGTGTGTGGTCGAGCACAAAAGTCTATGAACAGAAAAGATGTACACATATTCAAATTACTACATATCCATATTTTAGGCTTCTAGTTTGATACGAAATTCCAATATCTCTTACCTGTTCAACATAGATTACCTTTCTGAAAACTGTAAGAAAAATATAAATTCATAAATTAAGATTAAAGCCTTATCAGCTGTAGGACCATTTAGCAAAAGTCTTGTTAAGCAGTCACTCAGAAAATTGGCTAAACTCGATACACCCTAACAATTTAACTACTCTGGGACGAAAGCGATAAAGGTTAACACAATAAACTAATGATATATTGCAATTACCAACTGTGTCTTTTATGTGCTCCAAGCAACTTTGTGGAATCTTCGAGGAGATGTTTAGTTCTTCTTCTAGTTGATATATCCTCTTGAATGATTGAGCCAGCATTTCAAGGCAGTCTTGATATTTTTCACTACTCATGTAACAAAGGAATTCTAATACTGCATCGTAAGTGATACACTCGAACTGTAGAATGATGCATTTTCTCGCCGACTGCTTCAGATGGATGTCTTTATTTTCTAAGTCAGCAACTAGATCATTGAGACGTTTCTTTATTTCTCCAAGATCTTCTTTAGAGCTATCAGTTCTACTTAAAATGCTTGTTATTAGCTGTTCAATAGTTTCTACCAGTTCTCGAGATGGTCCACTCACAGTTATCTCAACAGTCGTTTTTACTAAATATGATAAAAAACATAAACCTTTACTGAAAATCGGAGTACCAAAGAGTCCTTACGTTCCGAGACTCAAAGATAGTTTGGCAAAAAAGTAAACATTTTGAAATGTTATTCAGGTGACTCCCCCACACATGGCAGTGCCAATTTTGACACAAGGCAATAACATTAACTATCGTCGTAGAAGTCATCTTATACAATGCAACATACCATCTATGGTCTCGGGCTTATAGAGCCTGACAAGAGTTTCAAAGATTGTATATTTGACACATACAAGACCCAAGGGAGATGCAATTTTGATGCCCAGGGACATAATTAGAACAATCTTGGTAATGGTGAACTACACCATGCTACACACCAAATTTCTTGACACTAAGCCAGGCGGTTTTAGAGAAGAACATTGTTAAAGCTGTTTGCTATCAGTCTATGTAAAACTAGATGACGTCTTTGGTGGGTGAATTTTGACCCTAGGGATATTATTCTAACAACTTTTGTACATGTTTACAAGTGGATACTACGTTCTAAGTCTTGAAATCCTGAGCTTATGGCTTGTAAACAATTTTTTTTTTCATATGAGAGTTCTGCATTGAATTAGTTTATCAAACTTGGTAGAGCTATATGCTGGAAACATTTCTGGGAAGCTTGATTAAAGTATGTTTAGCTGTTTTTAATAAAAAAAATGTGGACGACCAACAGCTAACGAGACTTATTTTAATGCAAAACAAGGAAGACGCCGCGCATGTTTTTCAGTTGATTTGTATATAATCTGCAAATATAATTTACAAACAGGGTCTAAATATTTTGAACAAGAGGGCCAATATGTCGTTATTTCACTAATTTGGCTACCTACGTCTAAAATAATTATTCCTTGACAAGTCTGATTAATTGTGACCAAATTATTCTAAAACATTTTCAATGATCAACTAGATAATGCTATAGACAAAAGTTTGTTTTCGACTTTTCCTTATATAAGCCATTGACTCGACCATTCGGGGTCATGCTTTCAAAAAACAAAGATATCGTTGGAAACGATGGATGCTCCCCAAAGGTACATGGAAGTTGGATGAATATGTAATTGAGGAAGAAGGAGGAGGTTGGAGGGCATGTTGTGCAATTATGATATTGACTAGTGTTCCTCATTTCACAGATATAAAATCAAGAGAAAATAATTATCTCATTTTATTACATGTTATTATTTCAATAGTGAAAAGTGGCAAAGCAAATATTGGAGTTGTTTCCAGAACAAGATCACAAGTGAATACTTGAATAACACTAAATAACACCGTAATCTGACATGGAATTTTATTATCGTACATTGGGTATGAATCCTATCAGTCAATATTGATAACACACGAAATGACAGATTACATTTGGTCGCAAGTTTAAGGGAAGTAATGAGTACGAAAATATTTAGGACGAAAGGCATTAAAACTAAAACGGAGTTTTCCTTGGTATTTTGAAATGGTAAGCTGAAATTATGGTTGCATAATGTTTACTTTACAGTAATTGAACAATACATAATAACTACTACACAAATTACCCTCAAGCAGAAGCTAGATCTTCAAACGGAGCATGATGCAAGAAAACTGCGCAATCAAAATTTAAGCAGCCTAGAATTATAAAATTACTTCCCTTGCCGTAGAGCTAGCATCATTCTCACAATATTATACAAACAAAATCTGGAAACTTTCGAACTTTCTGAGACTGAAAACGTAATAGGTGTCAACTTTGAACATTCTATAAATAGAAAGATGAATAAATTAAGTATTCTGTTCGGGCCCTTTTTGGTTAGATTATGTGTGAAATGGAGGGACTTTTAGGACAGTCGTTTCTAAACTTTTCAAAGGTGTTTTAAACCCAGTATCATGATTATCTAGTTAGAGTTTTAAGGAGTAAGGGGCGTCATAACAGTTCTATATAAAATGTGCAATATTCACACATAGCCAGACCCTTTTGCAGATCACAAAGCCATACCTAATTTTTGAAAAATAATACGAATATCAAGGAAACTGCAAGATTATACTAAAACCCATTAACGACTTTGGGATTACTCCAAAATAAAGGGAAATAATTTAATAAGTAACAAAAACTTATTGTTCTTATTCAATGCATTTTCTGTCAATGTATTCTTTAATTTAATTAACTTTCAAAACATGCCTTCAGTAGCTTTGAAGTTATAGTGCAAATAAATCTGGTCACAAAAATTTAGACAAAAGAATATAAGTTAAATTTATCAAAGGGAGATAATTCAGAAAGTAAGCTAGACAGTGTTATGGTTTCTTATTGTATTCTATCATTGTGTAAGCTTTCAACAAAATCATTTAATGATAAGGCATCAGGGTATAAATCTATTTAAATCACTGAACCGGAACATGCCGTGCTCTTGGTAGTGCTGCTTCCTAATGAATTTCAATGAATTCCAGTCGATGGTTGCTGAGGAATAGTTTAGACAAAAATTACAGCTGAAAAAGTATCAGAGGGGTACAACTTTGTGAAAAATCATTGAACCGGGACATGCCTGTAATATTCAAACCTCCTCTTGTTAATAAAACTTCCTATTGAGTTTCAGTGAATTGCATTTAATAGCTGCTGAGAAATAGTCCGGACAAAAATTACAGCTAAACAAAGCATCAAAGGGGCATAACTTTGTGAAAAATTACTGAACCGGAAGATGCCTTTAATATGCACATTTCCTCTTGGTACTGAAGCTTTGATGAATTCAAGCCTGTTGTTGCTGAGAAATAGTTCGGAATATAATGTCATTTCAATGGGCAGTAAAGGGGCATAACTTTGTAAAAAATCGATGGACCGGAACAGACTGCTAATATGCACAGCTTCTCTTGCCAGTTAGGTTCCTATTACGTTTTAGTAAATTCATGCCAGAGTTGTTGAGAAATTGTCCGGACAAAATTTCGGGACGGACGGAAGGACGGACGGGCAGACGGACGGACAAGGCGGCGACTAAATGCATCCCCGTTGGGGAGCATAAAAAATGGCAGAAGGAAAGTTGCAGTAATTTTCTAATAACTTTTACATTTTTTATTTTTGAATTCTTTTATTCAAAAACATCACCAACTATTTACTTATTCGCTTTTTTTTGGGGGGGGGGGTGAGATGGGGGAAATATACGACAACGCATGTCACTCTGAACTGGAGAAAGCCTGTCCGTATGGTGTTTCTTTATCCTACTATTCTAAACTCATTGCAACAACCCCAAACAATATCGTGCAAATGCCGGCATATAATTGTCTGCCTCACACCACATCGGTGACAGGCTTTGATGTATAACATTTCTGACTGCATGTACCGGGAGATGTTATATGCCCGCAACACGGCACAAACGCTGTTGCGGGTCTTTGTTGGTTTTATTTGACAATAAATTTTTAGGTCTAGAAACTATATATTTAATAGCCTATATGATAAAAAATATTTAAAATGTCATTCTGCCAATTTTAAGACATTCTGTCTTTCAATCCTCAAAAATAAAACACTTGTGAGAATGGATCAGGGTTCCCTTATGATCACGTGCACTGATCTGAACAACTTTTGTAGATGATTACTTCGTTGTGCTTTATATCAAACCTGTAAGCTCTATGCCTCGTCCATGTGAATTAAGTGATCACTTGAATCACAATGAATTAATCAGCTGGATTAAACACCATGTTGGAGACCCACAAAACAGTTTTAAACACCAGATATTTAAGCTCAATGTCTACCGGTTTCCAAAAAGAGGGCTCATTAAAGTAAAACTGGTGACCCTATGCGTGGCCAGTTCTGGCTCCGTTGTTAATACATGTTTAAACCTATGTAAAAGCAAGGGATGGGGTTTAAGGTTGTCAAGGTATCTGAAGATATACTGAAAAAGCCCAAGTGCACAAATTTACTTGCCGATAAATATTCCGTTCAAGTTTTATGACCCTTGGTGTAATAGTGTAAGCCGAGTGCGTAAATGTTTCTAGAAGCGATTTTCACTAAAAGGCAATAACTCTCTGCCCAAACTACATTGATTAAAGCAAAAAAAGCAAGTGCACAAATTCACTTGCTAATCTATATCCTTTTATCGTTTCATGACCCTGGATACAACAGTGTTCGCAAAGCACACTGTTTGATAGCTTTTTTCACTAAATCAAGTTCTCCCTCGGAGTAGGGAGACAACAAACCCCAGGTGTGCAACTTCATTTACTGATCTATATCTCTTTGAAGTTTCGTGACGGTAAGTCTTATAGTGTTGGCTAAACAGACGACACTATTTGATGGATATTTTGACTAATTTAGGGGCCATAACTCTGCGTTTCCTTGATGAAGGAAGACGAAACAACCAAATGCCCTATTCTACTTCCTGATCTACTATGTTTCATGATCCTAAGTGAAAAAGTGTTAGCTTAGCGGGCGATACAAACTTTTGGACTTTACCATTTCTGATAATAATTCTAGGAAAAGAAGATTTGTCAAGTGCAAGTCTATGCGAAAAAGAAACAATTCTGAGGCGGAGGTCATTGTTTGAAAACAAAAATTGTGTAAATGTCTACGAGAAAATGCTACATATCAAGATTCAGCAATCTGAACCTTCTGGTTTTAGACAAGAAAAAATCTTATTTGTAAAAATATTTTTTAGTTTCTTCTCCCTAGATTTACAACGACCTTAACTATTTAAAAACTACCAAAGAAAACTTTATGATGCGTATCTTTAGCTTTGGCACAGTTGTTTCAGATGACGACAGTTGGTGGACGATAAGCGCCGCCCGAATGGAATATTCGTCTCAAGTGAGTTTAAATCAAAATAACTATTTTCAAATCATGCAGACTCAAATAGTAAAGGATTGTCCAACTGCCAGTGTACATCGCCTCTAGTTTTGCTGTTTTGTGAAGGATTATTAATGTCGTGTAGATTTAAAATCGAAATGACTTCCTAATATAGCTGTGTGTAAGTAATTGTCCAACTTTTTAACAAAGAGGACTGTTTGCTTGAACTCAAAAATATTATTTCAACATGTCTACAAAACCTTTGTTGATAGTTGAACAGTTACCTTTTATAATTTTATAAAAGCTTTCCGGGCTGCTTCCCTTTCGCCTTTCCAAATCCTCGATAATCTCTGAAAAAAATATGAAAACTATTAAGTTCTACTGCTAATATAAAACTTGATACAAACAAACAAAGGGCTTACAAAATCTGCAGTTAGAAATATTAAAAAAATAAGGGATTTGTAAGTTGGTTCAGATTAAGTAATTAAGGTTATTTTTCATGACACTTCATGCATTGCTTAATATTAGAGCGGATATAATTAATCATATCACAGAAGGATTACGCATTGCATTTTCACATAAAAGAGACGTCACAAGATATGTGAAGAAGACATTCAAAGGAAATGTACAACTGTTGACGTCGCATGACAAATGATTATTATGCTGAAGATTAACCCAAGTTAATCAAAACGTCTTTCAATATTACAATTGACCTGATCTCATTTTTATTTTTCTTGAGGTTTGAAATCATACCCGATAATACTCCAATTTTTGTGTTAATTTTACACACAAGAAATTAAACGATTTTTCGTTGAAAAAGTGATTACGTCTTACAAGTAATAAAAATTTTAGTTATGTGAAATTGGCTTGTACATTGAACATCGTAGTTCAGCTTGTAATTCGACAATTACAAGCTAGTAGTTGGGTATTCAGCTTGTAGTTCAACCCAGATACATAAACATACGTTATATTTGAATTACAAGCTAGTAGTTGGGTATTCAGCTTGTTGTTCAACCCAGATACATTAGCATACGTTATATTTGAATTACAAGCTAGTAGTTGGGTATTCAGCTTGTAGTTCGGACCAAATACACCAGCATACACAATATTAAAATTACAAGCTAGTAGTTGGGTATTCAGCTTGTAGTTCGGACCAAATACATCAGCATACGTTATATTTGAATTACAAGCTAGTAGTTGGGTATTCAGCTTGTATTTCAACCCAGATACATCAGCATACGTTATATTTGAATTACAAGCTAGTAGTTGGGTATTCAGCTTGTAGTTCGGACCAAATAAACCAGCATACATAATATTTGAATTACAAGCTAGTAGTTGGGTATTCAGCTTGTAGTTTGGACCAGATACACCAGCATATGTTATATTTGAATTACAAGCTAGTAGTTGGGTATTAAGCTTGTAGTTCGGACCAGATACACCAGCATATACAATATTTGAATAAAAAGCTAGTAGTTGGGTATTCAGCTTGTAGTTCGGACCAAATACACCAGCATACACAATATTTGAATTACAAGCTAGTTGTTGGGTATTCAGCTTGTAGTTCGGACGAAATACACCAGCAAACATAATATTTGAATTACAAGCTAGTAGTTTGGTATTCAGCTTGTAGTTCGGACCAAATACACCACCATATGTTATATTTGAATTACAAGCTCGTATTTGGGTATTCAGCTTGTAGTTCGGACCAAATACACAATATTTGAATTACAAGCTTGTAGTTGGGTATTCAGCTTGTAGTTCGGACCAAATACACCAGCATACACAATATCTGAATTACAAGCTTGTAGTTGGGTATTCAGCTTGTAGTTCGGACCAAATACATCAGCAACTACAAGCTGAATACCCAACTACTAGCTTGTAATTCAAATATAAAGTATGCTGGTGTATTTGGTCCGAACTACAAGCTGAATACCCATCTACTAGCTTGAAATTCAAATATAAATATGCTGATGTTTTTGGTCCGATCAACAAGCTGAATACCCAACTACAAGCTTGTAATTCAAATATTGTGTGTGCTGGTGTATTTGGTCCGAACTACAAGCTGAATACCCAACTACTAGCTTGTAATTCAAATATAACGTATGCTTGTGTATCTGGTCCGAACTACAAGCTGAATACCCAACTCATATCTTTTAATTCAAAAATTGTATATGCTGGTGTATTTGGTCCGAACTACAAGCTGAATACCCAACTACTAGCTTGTAATTCAAATATAACATATGCTGGTGTATTTGGTCCGAACTACAAGCTGAATACCCATCTACTAGCTTTTAATTCAAATATAACATATGCTGGTGTATTTGGTCCGAACTACAAGCTTAATACCCAACTACAAGCTTGTAATTCAAATAAAACCTATGCTGGTGTATCTGGTCCGAACTACAAGCTTAATACCCAACTACTAGCTTGTAATTAAAATATAACATATGTTGGTGTATTTGGTCCGAACTACAAGCTGAATACCCAACTACTAGCTTGTAATTCAAATAGTGTTTATGCTGGTGTATCTGGGCTGAGCTACAAGCTGAATACCCAACTTCTAGCTTGTAATACAAATAAAACGTATGCTGGTGTATCTGGTCCAAACTATTAGCTGAATACCCAACTACTAGCTTGTAATTCAAATATAACATTTGCTGGTGTATATGGTCCGAACTACAAGCTGAATACCCATCTACTAGCTTGTAATTCAAATATAATGTATGCTGAAGTATTTGGTCCGAACTACAAGCTTAATACCCAACTACAACCTTGTAATTCAAATATAACGTACCCTGGTGTATCTGGTCCGAACTACAAGCTTAATACCCAACTACTAGCTTGTAATTCAAATATTGTGTATGCTTGTGTATTTGGTCCGAACTTCAAGCTGAATACCACACTACTAGCTTGTAATTCAAATATTATGTATGCTGGTGTATTTGGTCCGAACTACAAGCTGAATACCAAACTATTAGCTTGTAATTCAAATATTATGTATGCTGGTGTATATGGTCCGAACTACAAGCTGAATACCCATCTACTAGCTTGTAATTCAAATATAATGTATGCTGAAGTATTTGGTCCGAACTACAAGCTTAATACCCAACTACAAGCTTGTAATTCAAATATAACGTATCCTGGTGTATCTGGTCCGAACTACAAGCTTAATACCCAACTACTAGCTTGTAATTCAAATATTGTGTATGCTTGTGTATTTGGTCCGAACTTCAAGCTGAATACCACACTACTAGCTTGTAATTCAAATATTATGTATGCTGGTGTATTTGGTCCGAACTACAAGCTGAATACCCAACTATTAGCTTGTAATTCAAATATTATGTATGCTGGTGTATTTGGTCCGAACTACAAGCTGAATACCCAACTACTAGCTTGTAATTCAAATATTGTATATCCTGGTGTATCTGGGCTGAACTACAAGCTGAATACCCAACTTCTAGCTTGTAATTCAAATATAACGTATGCTGGTGTATCTGGTCCAAACTACAAACTGAATACCCAACTACTAGCTTGTAATTCAAATATAACGTATGCTGATGTATTATGGTTGAACAACAAGCTGAATACCCAACTACTAGCTTGTAATTCAAATATAACGTATGCTTATGTATCGGGGTTGAACTACAAGCTGAATATATACCCAACTACTAGCTTGTAATTGGCGAATTACAAGCTGAACTACGATGTACAATGTACAAGCCAACTTCACATACTTAAAAATTTTAACCTTACCTGCCACTTGATCATCTAGGCCAAATATATCATTAGTGAAAGTCGATGTTGAAGAAATCATACTCTGAATAGCTTGCCTCAACTGCTTTAGATTTCCAAGGGCTTTCTTGAACAAATTGTCAGAGACCTTCATCTGTATCAGATGCCTTCTTGTGGAGTCATTGTCAAGTGGTCCAGACAAAAATCCATCTATAATTTTTTTACATTCAGACTGCACACTGTTGTCACAGCCTGACGCCAAAACTGTCAGTGCATCCTTAAGTTGATCTTGTTTATCTTCATATTGCACATCATCGAGAGACGCAGACGAATTGTGTGCCAGCACGTTGTTCCGTAGATCTTTAAGAACGTTGAGGTTATTCCTTTGTTCACAAGTAAGAGTATGGTGAAACAGTCTTAGTATCACCACTGTGAACATTTGTAGATCCCATGTGTTGACATCAGTTTTTCCACTAGTAGGAAATAACTTCATTTTTTGCTTCTTGTGTAATTCACGTTTCAATTTTGATTTAAATGTCAAAAGTAGTGCGTCTAAATCTTGTTTTCCAAGCTTTGTGATTAGTATGTTCTTTGAAATATAAGAACCGCCTTCTAAGAGAAGCAAAATTACCCTGAGGTAATTCTCATTTTCTGACGTTGCCAGGTAACTGTCACTTCCTGAAGTTGCCATCTTCAAATAGAATTGGGCTGATTTTTTTAAATCAAATACATAAAAATATAAAGTAACATTTAAAGTAATTATATGTTTATAGGTAATACTGTCAACTACTACTGACTACTACTATTATCAAAACAGTTTTGACAATCAGTGAATTAAAGCATTTAATAAAAGTGTTTTGTTGTTCTTGTTTATATTATAAGTACTTAATATACAAAGAAAGAGATAATCATGTTAATAACATATTATTTTCTCCTTTAACATCTTTCCTTTGTGTCTTCGATTTATTATCATCAACCTAATTACTTCAGAACAATTTGCATTAAACAGAGAATATAACGATCTATCTTAAAACTCTGTATGAGCAAGAAAGTGTATCATGTATAACGTTTTGATGGCAACAATAAAATGAAAACTGTTCAAGTGAAAAATAATTGACAAAATAAGTTTAATTAAAGAAATATTAATGAAAGACTACATACAGAGATATTATCGTGTTTGAACAATCTGATTAAAATCATATCCTAAACATCGCTACGCTAATAGGATCTGAGGACGACCAATAGAAGGTCACCTTCTCGTGACCTATCCATCAGCCAATCAGAGCAACGCTTCCACCCTCATGGAAGTAAATGTTCAACTTGTGAACATCAATTTATCTAGCTGGGATCCCAAACAATTATCTGCCATGTATAAACTGTCACTGAACTCAGGTAATTTATTTGTCAAGATCTTCCAAAATAATGAAAATAATGTTTGTGCAGGATATTATTTTTTTTAAATATCGAAGCATTTTCCGTTTCCGATAACAAACATTGTTATGCTAGATAAGTTTACACGCTGTCTGAACACGCCGTGTGTACATGTGAGCTATCGAGACGCGTCATAAGCTACAGTGTCATTGGCTGGAATATAAATAACAATAGTGGAAATTCCAGGTTATCGAGAAGACAAAAATAAATGCGTCGTCTTCAGATCTATCCGTAGGGAGATCGTGACCTTCAGTCAGATTGATGTTTGAATAAACCCCATGAGAAATAAAAAAAAATGTATCCTTGAATATAACAAAATAAAGATCTAGGTATAAGTGCTTGCTTTAAAGTCTCAAACGACTTTTATCTATATGTAGACAATCAGACGCCGTGTACTTCATAAAATTAAAATATTAATAATCAGCAATCATTTTAATCAGCAATCATTTCATATGATTTGTTTTGATTGCTATGTTTATCAAAGATGCCAAAATAATTTTCTTATTGTTTCTTCAAGCGGTAAGTCAACATTTCAGATATTCACTGAGATTGCTTATTGGCAAGTCAATGGATTGTTTATTGCAACTGAAAACTTCAAGAATTCCTAGTTATATGTATGAAGTCAAATATCTATAGACTGATATTGCATTATAATCTGGCCCAAATAATGTTATTATAATCAGTTTTCTCCTCTTTATTTTAACTAGCAAACTAGTGCCAGTGATCAGTTGCTCGTTTTTGTTTCATCAGGTTCATCAATAGCTTTGTTACATCTAACGCCTGATATCGGTCAATCTATTTGAGCTTATTTATCGTCGGTACCGGTTGCCTATATGACCGACGCCCCCTGAAGAGATTAGTTATTTTATGTTGTGGGGGTAGTGCAAGATACAGAAAGTATCACATTCCAGATACACCCCTGGTTTTTTGCATGCTCAGTGTACAGCACTGATACATGGGATCTCGGTTTAAAGTCTCATCCGAAAGACTATTAGTAATGTGGGGAGCAGGGTATCGACCTCGGGACCCCTGGTTTACCAGTTCAGCGTGCTACCACTGGACCATATCCATTCCCCTGTCACCGGTGTGGTGTGAGGTGGACTCTTATAACCCGGTTATTTGCGAAACCTTTTTGGGGGTTGTTGCGATGGCCGAGTGGTCTGAGACGTTCTTACTTTGAATTACTAGGCGGATGGTGCCGTTCTATGCGGGCTCGAATCCCACTGTGAACTTGATAATTTAAGTTGAACAAAAAGCATATGCGCCAAACAGATAACAGCCAAATGTGCTACATCTACTAATACTTGTATATTTCATGCAACAGCGTTTCAGAGTCAATATTACTTTCAACACTAGCATAGTGTATTGTTAAAGATGAATATATCATAACGGAACATTTTAAATGAGTCCCAATCCGCCGATGAAATCATTTTGTTGATATTTACTACTTTTTCTGTTATAAATAAAGTAGTTAAATTAATCGTACGGTATTCTAACACTATCCGCAATTCCCAGGCTGTAAACAAAAAGGAAATTGACCGTGATATATCATATACGTTATAACACGCTAAATACAAGCGTGCACCCCCTGATGTCACTGCAAACTACATTGTTGTCACTGTAAACTTCGGTATTTATTTTAGATTTTTTTTATAAGTTAACTGTTGTTCTCTACTTAATTATCTTCTTAGATGGTCTATGTATGATGAAATAAAAGCTATTTGTTGAAACGTAAATTATTTACTGATAAACTAAAAAATTACCTCGCGTGTTTTCATTTTCATGTGAGAAATGAATAGCGGGCTAAACGGAATATCCAGACAGGGGCAACAACTGTAAAAATGACATGGTAAGGATTGCACATATGTGCGACCCTTTTAAGTATACTTAGGCTTTCGTGATTAAATTACTACGTATATGAACTCGAAACTGTGATATATTCAACGGTTTATCACTCAAACTTTTAATCTTTTACCTAGTTTACACACTTTTCTCGTGATATATTATAACTGTAATGTACGTTTGGTTAACATTTTCAGTTGTGTATTTCTTTTTACAATGAACTGAATAGTTTATGCCAATAAACACTTTAGACTTTACGTTAATTGCCACGACTTATTTTTCTTTGTCAAAAGAGGAAGCTTAACATTATTTTTTTATATTCTTTTGAAAAGGCCTTTTTTCATTTCTAAATGGAGTCTATGTAAATCAAGAGTACTCTATCTTTTTGACATTGTAAGGAACCATAAAAAAGCTGAGAACGTAATTTAGAACTATTATTTTATAGTTCAAACATTCCATACGTCTACGAAAAGCATATATCTCCTGAAGGAAGGGAGATGTCAATTAACTTCAAGGAGGATAATTTCAGAGGCCAAGGTAGAAAATTCAGTGACAATGTAATAGCGTTTTTCTTTTTTTTTTTAATAACTAGACAATACTAGTCGTTGTCGTATTTCTTGTGTCAAATTTCTCAAATTATGCACTGCCGTGACAACTAGGTCCCAGTTTTTCAGGGACCTGTACAAAATAGTTATGTTTTAAATATTTAATTTAAGTATGAATCCTGTAACCGATTGTCTAACATATTTTCCAAAATATTAATACCATCAGTTGTCCAACAGGTTTAATATATTATCGATGTGTTATTGTATATCTAAGAGATTGTCCATGCCTAGGATTTTGATATATAGCTTTGTCTGTCAGTTTTTTCTCTTTTGTAGGTAATTTCTTCTATAAAGACATTTCTAATCATACTGAGGGAGTTATATATTTCAGCTGCATTCATAGTATACGGATAAAATAACTTAGCACGGGGTTTGCATTATGACATTATAGAGCAAAGCATTTTGAACCATGTTTGTCACCAGATGAACATGATGAAAAGCTATGATCCAGGCATTTGTTGACGGAAAAAAGTTTTATAAGTACTCTAATGCTAAAAACTTGGTCCTTTTTGCCTGAATAATTGTTTGGCCTTTCTCATCTATTAGTAATAATTAAAAAAATATGTTACGATCTAGTGCACACCTGCCTATAATTGTATAAATACAACCTCTGACCACTGCGCCAGTTAATCGATTCTTTGACTTAGTGGTTAGAGTGTTGGCCTTCGATGCGCTAAGATCGGAGTTCGAATCCCGCTCTGGGTTGTGCATTCTAAGATGCACTGCATCTTTCTGTTACGGAATTTCATGTTCGTAAGATGGGGGCTCGTCCTGGATGACCTCTCATGGACTTAGTTATAAAAGTTAAATAAAAAAGAATCTTTCAAGACTTCTCTCGAATCGAAAAATTCACAACATCATTCGTCATCATAAATGATGGCTTTCTCAAGAAGGGGTATGTTACGGTCTAGTGCATACCTTCCTATAATTATATAAATACAACCTTTGACAATCGCGTCAGGGAATCTATTCTTTGGCTAAGTAATTAGAGTGTTGGACTTCGATGCGCAAAGATCGGAGTTCGAATTTCGCTCTCTGTATTCTAAGATGCATTGCATCTTTCTGTTACGGAATTTCGTGACCATAAGAAGTAATAACAATAATTATAATAATATTAATAATAATTTCAACTACAGCACTGCCTCAAATTTATACCAACATTATTAAATAAACGGTAATAAAATCGGAATATTCCGAATCTTGGCTACGAAAGTTATTTAACTGTAGTAAAAGGTTGCAGTGTGGACGCCAAAAAAACGTAGAAAAGCATCAGTTTTATGAATTCATGTTCCAGATGCAGTTAGAATTTCCTATTTCAGCAGTTGAAAGTCGCTAAAGATCACGGTTATTTTGTCAAACTTTGTTTGTACTTATTCAAGACAAAAACCTTGATAGATAGAAATAGCTGTTATGTGATCGTTGTACCTGCTTATTTAATAGAGTTTATGTTTTTCTTCAAAATGAAAGTTACGTCAAGTTTTGATTGTGACATTTGCTTGGTCAGTTGTAAATTGCCTGATCAGTAATGCCATTGAGTTCTTCCATTAGTTGTCCGTGAGTAAATTGGTTTCCCTGAGTATTTCAGATTTATCAATTTGTTTTAAAGATAATACCGTATTGAATACCGTAAAAGTCTCAAAAATAGTCCGGCGCTATATTAATAATACAAGTATTAAATTGTGGAAACATATTTATACATTTATATTACTTGATATTTTTTTAACCGTTAAGAAACATTTTAAAATGTAGTGACTCTATCGTGTTGCAATAACAAGCTTGCATTTATGTTTGCATTTCTTTGTCTTCTTTTTAGAATTTGTGCAAATGTTCTTTACCAAATGTTTGTATTGTATGTGTTTATTTATCCACGGGGATTGCATATTTTATTCATCCAAGGGCTCAAGTACGACTGAATATCTTATATTGAATAGTAACGATTTTACCCAGTCTCTCATTTTCTATCGAAAGCAATCGTGATATTCTGATAAAAAGTCCAAACAAACATACTTTTCGATGCACATATATCTAAAATTGAATACATGTACTCTTTAATTGAATATTTAAAAATACGTTTGAATGGAGACGAGAAAAATATAATGCCACTAATATCCGATTTAGATAAAACAGAAATTGATATAAATGAAATTTCATCAAGTTTTGTTACAATTTATAAAAATTATAAATACTATACATGCATATTATACATAAATGTAATTACACATATGTATAGTTAGGAAGACTTCCTTAGTTTTTTTACAGAAAGTTGAAAACGATGAAATATTGGGCTAGACTTATTAACTAAACAGACGCTTAACGGTTGTGGATAGTGGAATTACATGTAATTAAAACAATAGGGCTTATCAGATAAAATGTTTGCTAGACAAAGCCGGTCTAACGTACTTTCGGCAAAATCAGTTTAATATGTTGGGTTAGACTTATTAACTAAACAGACGCTTAACGGTTGTGGATAGTGGAATTACATGTAATTAAAACAATAGGGCTTATCAGATAAAATGTTTGCTAGACAAAGCCGGTCTAACGTACTTTCGGCAAAATCAGTTTAATATGTTGTTAAACTTAAACGTGATCAAATAAAGAATTATTGTCATGTATCATCAAACCTTATATGCAGAAATCAATAACTCACCTCGTTTAACGAACTGTTGTATGGTTAAGCATTATTTTACATATGAATCGTACTTGGATTTTATAAGACGCTCAGAATAGCATAAAAATATTGACTTTTATCTGATGATATTGCTTTTAAAAAAGGGAGACGTGTAAATGTTCCAATAAATTAAAACTTTATCAAATTTGGTTGAAACAAAAAATCCATCATCTTTTATTATGTTCACAATTTAGAGATATAAGACAAAAGATACAAGACAAAAGATATAAAGATATAGTACTATAAGTCAACGCTTCATAAAACTTGTTAATTATATTTGGTCTATTGCCATATGTAACATCTGTAAAGCTTTGTCTTGATGTTTACTGTGATTGCTATAAGCATTTGTTTGTTTAATGCAATAAACTTGTTGTTGTTGTTGTATATTCTGCACAGCTATCAAAAGGAAACAATGATCGATTCTTTTATGATCCAAATATTGTTAATCCACGATATAATTAAGTTAAAATTATTTTAGATGAATTAGGCTACAGTTATTTATGGAATAATATCACTCCTCTTACGTTCAATTATTTTCTTCAACTTACAACCCGATTGAAGGAACAATTTCACCAACACTGGAATGAATTAATTAATGAATCGTCAAAACTATATACTATTATGCAAAGTTCAAAAAAGTGTTTGAAATGGAACGTTATTTTGACCTTATAGACAATGATTATTTAAGAAAACTTTTTACGTGTTTTAGACTATCTTCTCACAAATTAGCAATTGAAACTGGTCGTTTTACTGGTTTACAAGGGGAAATTCGCAAGTGTAAAAATTGTAATATGAATATGCTAGAATCAGAATATCATTTTTTATTGACTTGTACTAAATACACATCTTTAAGAAATAAATTTTTACCAAGTATATCTTGGCCAGACTTGCATAAATTTGAAAACTCGTTGTAATCAAAGAATAAAAAAACTTTAATTGGTATATGTAATTTTTTAAAGAAAGCTTATGAAACACGAGATGGGTAAAATATAAAAAAAATTATCATTATAGCATACCTTTGTTTGCCTATGTATGGTCATTATACTTGACTAGGTGATTATAATTATTTTTGTTTTTGTGTATGGCTATCTCTAGTCACTTTTTTCATTTTATTTATGTGAATATTGTATCACATTTGCAGATTGATGTATGCTGATTATTGTCACTCTGAATGGGTAAAATAGTTTTTTAAAAGTTGCTGTCCATTGTTAGCCAAAGGCAAATGGTTGCCGATTTTGCTAATAAAAGTTGGTTGTTGTTGTTGTTGTTTTTGTAAAAATAAAGCCAATTGGCAAAATGTTGTGATGAGTGATTTTACAAATTGACTTAATTACTTTTGATGTGTAAAACTTGTGAAAACTTCACGTAATACGTCCTTCCAGTAGTGACCTTTATTGAAGTAATTCACTTCTATGCAGGTTATACTAAATTTTGTTTTATGATTATGATGAAAAAAAAAAAACATTTGACTTTTAAATATGATCAGCAATACATACATTTTTATGTCAATATTTTCTCAAAACTTTATCGGTGCTGAAATATATGTTCGTTTGTAATGGAGACAAAAGCATCCGCAAACAGTGCAACAGACTCATTTCTTTCTACAGAACTCAACTATAATTTCTGATGTGTTCTTTTCATCTCGGGAGTGCATAACCTTTGTTCAATTACTAAATTTACAAAATGGCGGCGCTCACACATTTTGTAAATAGCGAAATATCACCAATTCATGTTTGTTATTAAGCATTCTTTTAATGTTGTTTCAGCGCAAACTGAACAAATATTTTTAATTCTTATATAATCATTATTTCTGGGCATTGCCTTTCCGTTTAATGAACGTTGTGACAATTAATATCGTGTGAATGCAAGGTCGTTCTGGAATTAAGTTAACGTTTCGCTGTCCATATGTAAGGAAAACAAGGTTACTTGAGTTCATAGAAACCAAGAGACTGGTGTGATCTTTTTGTTTGTTTGTTCTGTTTGTGTTTCTGCTAAAATCTTGTCTAAAATAGATGCAGGTTTGCTAACATTGACAAAAATATGAATTCTAGTCTAAAACTAGGTGGCCATTCCTGAAAGTAGTGACTTCAGCGCAACAACACAGTGCATTTGCCATCGGTTTATGTAATGTGTTCACATTACAGTTTTAAACAGCCTTAATACCGTTCGGGAACTGCACACTGTAAATGTGTAGCAAATTGTGCCGGGATGCCCTAATTCAAATTCGAAATAACTAAATATTCTTTTACGATAGGACCACTCAGCCGCACTCCACATCCAAGGTCTAAATTAATTAGTCCACCACTGAACACTGACCTAGACATAACGTACAGATATTTACTTTTTACTGGTATATTGATCAGCTAACAAATTAGTTTTTTTACGGTTGTCATAGACAATTAGTACTGCATATCAAATTCTAATATCATAACGCCTTGTCCTCTATAACATGCACACAAATAATGATGTATAGGAAGTGAGCAGTAGCAGTACGCAGCAGTAGAAAAACGTGAAGTTGGCAGTAGCAGTAACAGCAGTAGCAGTAAAACAAAACGTGAAGTTGGCAGTAGCAGTAACAGCAGTAGCAGTAAAACAAAACGTGAAGTTGGCAGTAGCAGTAACAGCAGTAGCAGTAAAACAAAACGTGAAGTTGGCAGTAGCAGTAACAGCAGTAGCAGTAAATCAAAACGTGAAGCTGGCAGTAGCAGTAACAGCAGTAGCAGTAAATCAAAACGTGAAGATTGCAGGAACAGTAACAGCAGTAGCAGTAAAACAAAACGTGAAGCTGGCAGTAGCAGTAACAGCAGTAGCAGTAAAACAAAACGTGAAGCTGGCAGTAGCAGTAACAGCAGTAGCAGTAAAACAAAACGTGAAGTTGGCAGTAGCAGTAACATCAGTGGCAGTAAATCAAAACGTGAAGCTGGCAGGAACAGTAACAGCAGAAGCAGTAAAACAAAACGTGAACCTGGCAGTAGCAGTAACAGCAGTAGCAGTAAATAAAACGTGAACCTGGCAGTAGCAGTAACAGCAGTAGCAGTAAAACATGACGTGAAGCTGGCAGTAGCAGTAACAGCAGTAGCAGTAAATAAAACGTGAAGTTGGCAGTAGCAGTAGCAACAGTAGCAGTAAGAAAGTCTTAAAAGTCAATAAAAAAAACATGTTTAAACATCAACAGACCCTCCCGTGTCTACTTCGTAGGTCTGTGTCATTTTAAATGTCTAGGGACCCTCCCAAGTCGATTCAACCGGTCTGCGACTGTTTCTGACGCTCTCGCAGACTTTCAGGAATTTGGTACCATTCGAGAAACTGTCAATTTTGATTTCTAGACACCCCCCGAGTCGATTTAACTGGTCTATGACTGTTTCTGACACTCTCGCAGACTTTCAGGAATTTTGGTGCCAATCGGGAAAATGTCATTTTAAAGGACAAGCCATCCTCCCGGGTCTATTTTACCGGTCTGCAACTGTTTCTCACCCTCTCGTAGACTTTCAGGAATGTTGGTGCCAAAATCGAGAAAATGTCATTTTTGATGTTAAGGGACCCTCCTGTGTCCATTGTTACGGTCTGCTACTGATTCTGACACAACTGCAACTTTTCAGGAATTTGGTGCCAATCTAGAAAGTCTAGCGACCATCCCAGTTCTATTCCAGGTCTGTGACTGTTTCAAACACTCTCGCAGACTTTCAGAGTTTCCTACTGCTACTGCTGTTTTTGCTACTGCCAACTTCACGTTTTGTTTACTGCTACTGCTGTTACTGCTACTGCCAACTTCACGTTTAGTTTACTGCTACTGCTGTTACTGCTACTGCCAACTTCACGTTTTGTTTTACTACTACTGCTTTTACTGCTACTGCCAGCTTCACGTTTTGATTTACTGCTATTGCTGTTACTGCTACTGCCAACTTCATGTTTTGTTTTACTGCTACTCATTTACTGCTACTGCTGTTACTGCTACTGCCAACTTCACGTTTTGTTTTACTGCTACTGCTGTTACTGCTTCTGCCAACTTCACGTTTTTTACTGCTACTGCTGTTACTGCTACTGCCAACTTAACGTTTTGTTTTACTGCTACTGCTGTTACTGCTACTGCCAACTTCACGTTTTGTTTTACTTCTACTGCTCTTACTGCTACAGCCAACTTCACGTTTGATTTAATTTCTACAGCCAACTGCTTTTGCGTACTGCTACTGTTATGAAGGTTAATCAAGGTCAAAATAAAAGTAATAATCAAACGTTGTTGTAAGAAAATCTGTGTGTATAGATAAGTTGTCGTTGTCGTTGCCGTTGCCATTGCCGTTGCCGTTCACGTCCGAAAACTTTAACATTGGTCATATTTTTTTATTCCATGATTGATTATCTTCATACTTTGAGACTACAATCCTTTGGACAAAACCTTTAAGAAGACAAGACTAAACTTGACCTAGACTCCAAAATGGCTTTCATCTTTAAGGTCAAAATATTGAGTTTTGCTAAAATTGACCATTACTTTGTTATTAATAGTTGGATTCTTTTCATGCTTAGACACAAGAACCATTTTGAAAAGATCGTAAATAAGACCAGATTAAACTTGACCTTGACTCATAAATTACCTTCACCTTCAAGGTCAAATTATTGAATTTAGCTAAAATTAGCTATAACTTTATTATTTGTGGTTGGATTACAACACTGATGACAATTCCCACATTATGATTCTTTCAAGTATGAATTTGACCTTAAAATGACCTCGACAGTCAAGGTCAAATTATTGAATTTTGCTGCAAATTCCCATTACTTTATTTGTTGCTGGATTTGATGCATACTTGGTCAAAAAACACTTATGACATAACCGACATGATGCATAACTCAGGTATGACTACTACCTAAAAATGCCCTTGACTTGAAAAAGCTATTTTTACTGCTTTAGCATTCGATAGATACCCTTTTGCAGAGGAAAGGAAAACAGCAAAGGTTGGGAAAGAAGAAACACTGTTAAGAGCATATCTCCAACACCCAACCAGAAAGAGCGATACCTTAGATGAAATTTGTCAAAATTGAGACCACCTGAGAGCCGATGCCCGCCAACTATACGAGGCCGGCAGCTTACGACAGTTTCGAGACCGAATGTCCCGGAAGCTGGGCAGCCTTGTTTAAAAACGACCCGAACAGATACAGGACGTAGACATTATGTCACTAAATTATTCATTGATACTTTTAAATGATTTGTATTTATTTTTTTATAAACAGTAGAGACTTAAACGTTTTCGCACCTTTAAAATATATCTAGATCTACTGACATACCGTTGGTGATCGATAATTTATCATTAGCTTTCATCACATTCACTACCGCTTTATTACCTGACCTGTACTTACCCTTTGGGCATAAACAAAACAGGATTTACATAATAATGTTCCATTTCTCTCTGTACGGTACATACATTATTTAAACCCATTCCAGTGAAAGCCAATTTGTTCTGTCAATGCATATGGGTCGAGTGTAGTCGTTACCGTTTTCACTCCCTCCTCCCACTGCAGTTAACATATTTTATAATTGTTTTAGTAAATCAAAAACATATAATAACTTCCACCTTTAACTGATTCTTTTTTTTTAAATATACCAATCAAATCTTTACATTAAACAAGACATCGTTGTGTTGAATTAAAAGGCTTTCTTATTAGTTTTTTTTTCCAGGAATGTAGTAGATCTACCTGAAATTCAAGATATGGAAAAACGCCTTCAACCAAGGCCTATGCAACAAGCAAACTAACCTCGTAAGGTTATAAGGGATCAAGCTGCAAATGCATTATCTTCAGTTCGAAGGAGAAAATGAGGGAACGGAGGCACAGGTTGTGGACATCCAGGTACAACCAGTACCCCTACGTGCTGGTCGCAGGCAAAGAAAACGTCCCCTAGCTGACCTTAAACAGGAGAAACATGAACATTATAGTAAATTTATAAAAATAAATAAATTTCCTAAATTCTTACGTCAGTTGGATAAAATCTCAACTGATGAAGATCAACAAAATATTCATTTCATTAGTTACTGATTTTTTTTACAACCCTAGACCATTTACTCATGTAAAATAATGCACAATGCGCTTAAACTAGTTTAGATGACCCCTCATATTTTTATAATTATACCTCATTTTCCACCTCGTTGTCTTATTTGAAGTTTCTAGACTCTGGGTCAAAAGAACTCATCTTATTGAGCAGAAACCAATGTTTACACCGTTGACCGGCTGACCCCAAAATCAATAGACTTTTGAGACTAATAAGAACAATCATCTTATAAAGTTTGAAGACACTATGTCAAAAAGAACTCCAGTTAGCGGAAATCATTTTCACATTTAAGATCACTGTGACCTTGACCTTTGACCTACATACCCCACAATCAAAAGGTTTCAATAAGGGCAATCACCCTATGAAGTTTGCAGACCCAGTTGAAAAAGTAATCCAGCAATCGAACGAAAACGAAATGTTACAGACGGTTAGACGGACTGACGGACAGGGCAAAAGCAATGTCTCCCCCAGACGGGGGAGACATAATTATTTATTCCCCTTCCCCATGTGTACCATTGTTTTATAATATCTCTTAAGTTATCTCTGTATTTAAAGTAATTATCTAATGTATTTTCTGTTTGTTTTTGAATTCTTGTTAACTTATGAGAGGATTTTTCCTTGTTAATGCACCCATTTTACGTGATAGTGATCTAATATTACTCGGAAAACAATTATCAAATCTCCTATTTCTTTCCTTGTTAATGTTTCATCAGGATCATCAGATGAAGTAATAATCAAACACTTCTTGGGGTGTGTTGTATTCATACACAAATAGGTTTAAATCAATATCCTTATTCAAATCCAACTTAAATTCTTTCGGACTTGCTGCTATTTTTCCGCTACCAATTTTCCTCGAAATCCTTCAAAGTCTTTTCTAAATTTTGTCTACGTTCCTCAGACTAGTCCTCTATTGGCAATGGAGAGGGCATCTTAATCATTTTCGTAGCCTTCGGTTTTTCAAACAGCTGCAATAAACCTTAATAAGTTTGTATTTCCTTCATTTCATCCCCCAATACTACCATTTTTTTAAGTCCAAGATTCTTTGTGGCTTTCTATTTCTTTTGTGATTGGTTTATAAATCTCGTTGTACATATCGTGAGTGGCAGTTTTGCTTACTTTATAATTTATAATCTTATCACAAACAGCTTTCATTTTTTCATCTGCTTTTGTCCTCTTTTCTCTGATTTCTTTCAGTTTTGCCAACATCTATATAATATAGAGTATAATAATGTCTGTTAATGTTCCTTAATGCCTCCATTCATAATGTCCTATAATGTTGCTTAATGTCTTATAATGTCTTTAAGGAATAGTTATCCCATTGTCTTGAATGGACCTTTTGTTATCATAAAAAGAAAGGCTGTATTTAGATATTTGAAAACTTTTTAATTCATCTTTACTAGATCTTAATGTTTTCATACTATGAGTCTTTTGTAGGGTGTTGAATAAAGCATAGCGATAATCGTCAAAAATCATCTTATGTTTAACAGCACCTTTCGTTATGCCTTTACATTTTTGACCGTCTTTTCCCAAAGGGTATAATAATACATCTTGCTTCTTAATCCAATCCAACAAACTCTGTTATGGCGGTTCCGGCAGCTTCATCTTTCCTTTAATCTTTTGTTTTCATCAAAATGAAACGGACTTTCTTTGGGATAATCACTGTTATCAAAAAGGTGTCTGTCTTTATTTAGATCCTCATAAACATCTTTTGTTTTTATCTCATAACAAAGGCTATCGGTGTCTGTAAACAAAAGGCTCACGTCAGAGCAGACACTTCTTTAAAATATAGTTGTAATGAAAGTCATACGTAACTCAAGAATGGTCATTCCGACATAAAAGGGCCGATTAAGAAAAAGTTGCACCTTTACTTTATTTATGGCAAATAAGTTATCATTAAACATTTTTGTGGAAACAAAAGTAGCCTTTCCTGAATGCTTTTCTAAAAGCTTTTCATTATACGTAAGTAATACAGGTATTCTTCTTTCTGAGATTTCCATTGTTTTCTCAAACACAGAATTATTCATTAATTTGAAGAAGTCCTTTTGGATTGACTTCTCTTTTGTGTATTAAAGGCAATATACCCGGCCAAACAGGGGCTTTCATTTAACTTCAAGACTATGTATTTTGGTTACTTTCATACCAAGACTTAAGATTCCTAGCATGCAGCACATATTTTTCTTTGTTAAACAAAAAAATAATTTTGCTGTTTTTTGCACTGCTTAAATTGAATCTTTGTTTCAACTTTTTACAATAGTCTGATAACCATTCGTCCTTGCAATTAATTTCTCCGGGGCGTGGGGGTAATCAAAATGGAAATCATGCAATTCTTTTGGATAAGAGAGATCACATTCAACAAAAATAGCCTAGCTTTCGCTCGGAGTCTTGTTAATCAATTATTTCTTTAAAACTTATGTTAGGTACCAGTTTAAAGCCTCAACAAGGGAGTGGTTGACTTATCGCCCACCCATAAAGATTATTTGCATCAAAATACATAATGTACTTTTTGCTATCCATATTTCCCTTGCTGTCCGAGTTTATAGACTTATTAATTGCCTTTGAGTGTCTATGTGCAATATAACTTGTTCCATCTCTTAATCCTTTTTTTCAATCATTAAATGCATATCAATATCTGTGATTAGATTAAGTTTTACTCTTGTCATCTTCAAACATGTATCCCATGCAAGTCCTGGCGAGCTGAAGAAATGGCATGGGTCGAGTTTATAATACAATGTGCTCAATGCAGGTTTTGCGGAAGTTTTCAAAGACAACTGCTAAAAGAAGCACATCCCTTTAAGGTAAAGATCATGATAATCTCCCATTGACTTACAGTTCAAGGCTTTCCATACATTCTGTGCATGTTTATAGTCTTCATCGGAAATCCCTTCATCTGCCAATAAAGAATAAAATGATTCCTTTGGGGGTAAACACATTAAAGCGAGTAAAATCGTCCATGTAGTCATAACAGTATATTCCTTTCCTTTTAACTAAATCAAACCCTAAAGCATTCATTGGTGTAAATAAAGGAGTCATTAGGTAAATCATTACCAAGTTGGATAGAGATTGATTAAGAAACTTCAAACTATCTATAAATATCAAATCACTGACCATGAAAGCCATTTTAATCTCCACATCAATTGGTATTACATTGATATTTTGTTAAACTTTGCCTTTTTCTTGCATTATTAAATGACTGTCATATCCCTGTAAGTTATGAAACAAAAATGGTATCTGTTTGGTTAATCTATATATTTGATTACATTTGTTATGTGCTGATACTCTGCATTTACCTGTTACAGGACAGTGATCTCTACCAGGGAAATTAACTTTCAAATCCCAAATGGTATACTTTCTTTTAAAAATATGACAAAATGTAGATGTGTTGAATCATTGTTGTTCTTTTTTAGGTATTACCATTTTTTATTAAAATCGTTCTTCATAACTTTTTGCAATATTCTTCCTCCTCTAACATTTGTTTAGTAAGCTTATATATAACATGATCCCCACGATACTCTGCAGGGGCACACAGACCTTTTGAACTCATAGCTAGACAGGCTTATGTATGTTTACTAAAATGTCATATGATAATACAGTGTTGTATCCAGTATTAACAAAAAAATAAAAATAAAAAAATAAATAAATTGGTTAGTTTGTTTTGTTTGCGAATGCATTAATTTATTAAAATCCTTTATCCACACATAATGTTTGAGATTTGTTTTTTATTAACAGTAGCTCAGAAGTTCGATTCTTGGACACCACCCTTTTTGAGATATATAGGGCATGTATAGGACTTGTTTCATTTCTAGAATCAACTCCAAATATATCAAAACGTATGTCATTCATTTCTTTAATTTTTGGAACATCTTTTAATTTTACTGGAAGAGTATTTTTTTGGTAATACTTTATCTTTATAACTCTTATACTTGGTTATTCTTTCTGTAGGGAGCATGTGTGCTAAATGGTAACAACGGGAACATTCCTTCTCTTTTCATACTTAATGATGCTGAATCCCTTCTTATTTTTAATAATCTCGGGCAATGGTAAATAAGAAGAACCACTGAGTGGCTTGTATTTAATTATTGTTATCCAATGTGTTTTAACCTTTTCTATAACCAACCAGAACCCTGTGAAATTCATTCGGTTAATGTGTTAAGAAGTTCATTATTCGCATCATTAAGTGTATTTATGATTTCGTTTGAATGAGTAATTGTTTTTGCTTTTGATCTTAAATACGCAGTTTGTAGCCTATCATCCTCTTCAATTACTGGTTTTAAGAAATTTATTTCTAATGTTATATTTACTTTTATACCATATATATTTCTTATTATTTCATTTAGAAATATAGAAAGCGGATTTGTTGTCTTTTTTAATTGTATCTTAGAATCATGATCGTTTATTATGTCTCTCTCATATTCGGAATATCCATTACCTCTAGATATTTCAACTGGTCTCATGGCTACGTTAGCTATCTATATAATGGGAAATTACAAAATATCTTTAAGTTAATTAACACATATTTAAAATCATAACGTTTCCATTTTTTTAAGAATACGCTGTCTTTACATTATTTATTCCTTTGCAACACATTTTAATTTGACCTGTGTTAACTCCTCTTTTTGTGCTTCATAAATGCTGTTATATTCCTTGATATAACCGGTATTTAATTCCGTTGCAATAACAGGCTTTGGTTTTCGGCGTTGTTTCCGTGCTTCTACTTCGGTTTTGATTTTTTTCTATCGGATTCTGTTTATTCATTAAGGAATCATTTAATATCGGTAAGTGCATCTGCAGCCTACGTTTGGGGAGGTCTCAACTGGTTAAGTGCTTTGTCTAAACCGCCTAGTTTGTCAATCTTCTTCTCGGTGATACCTGTGTTCTTTTCATGCGTTTCAGAAAGTAATATTGTGTAATACCACATTATGTTTACTACGTACAGTCAAACCTTGTTTATCACGCTAATAAAAATCATTAGATAAATTTATCAATTGTTTAGTAGCACTAACTCTGTCTATTATTATTTCCTCCATTTATTATTATTTACCTTTAACTTAAAAAAAAAACGATTTATAAAAAAGTACACACCAGGCGGCTCAAACGCACCCAATTAATTGTTGCATGAATGTTGGAACATTGGAACTTTGTATGTGTACCATCGTTTGAATATAATTTTCCTACATAATTCGCATTTACTAATTAGTTTTGTTCGATTGTTGTTTGCTCTAAAGCCTTGCTTAACTGCACCATTCTGTTTGATTTTCAGCATAACATTTCCCTTGTCAGATTTAATAGCGTCCGCATGAACTATGAAAGTACAGTCTTGCTCTACGGTGATATTTGGTCCGTTTGTTTTAAAACACCGTTTGGGTAAATCCGCAACCCATCTATATAACCCGTTGTCTATATATTCAGTTCTTTGTGTTAAAAATAGCGAAGGTCTTTTTATACGTTTTTATTTTATTATATTTTATTTTATTTTATTTCTTTTCTGATTTATGTTATTTAATAGTCTCATTTAAATAAAGACAACTAATCTTTTCCAAGAATGAATAAATCTAACATAACTGCCTTCTTCGATAGTAAACTTTATGTTTGAACCATGTGTATCTGGACAAATCACAAATAATTCGGTTAAAAACCTTTGCTTGATTTCCTTTTCAAAGATGCTAATTTCAATGCCAGTTTTCTTTGCAATAAGTATATTGTCCGACTTATTTGGTCCCCAGTTATTGTTATCTGCCTCCCTCCAGATTGTTTCAATGTTTTCTGAAATAATATTAGTCATTTATTTTATTTTAATGCGGTCTTCTCTGGATTTTTATATGCCTGAAGGGGACATATTATGTTATGGTCCATGGCGTCTGTCCGTCCGTTAGCCATTTGGTTTTCTGGAAGATAACTTGAGTACTCTTTGGCCTAGAGTCTTTTACCTTGAATTGATTATTACCAACATTCAATGAATGACCCTTATTGATTTTGGGGTCCGTAACTCAAAAGTCAAGGTCACATAGACCTAAATATTGAAAACCATTTCCACCATGTAACTTGACAATCATTTGTTATAGAGACTTAAAACTTTATACTCCATATCGACAGACTTATCACGTGACCTGAAATAGGTAAACACTACAAAGAATGCTGTTTATAACCATGCCTGAGATAATAAGCACAGTTAATCAATTGCTTATCACGGCTAATAAGTAAACAATTATACTCACATAGCACCAAAAATGTACAATCCCAGATTATAATTGCATTTTGAATATCATTCCCATCAAATAATCTAAAATGGCCACTAGTAGTTCTATGAATTGGAGTAAAAATAATAAATTGAATTCCTAAGTGTTCTGTTTACAAAGTAATTGCTGGTTATATGAAAGAAAGAGGAAAAAGCAGGGCTCTTAAAAAGGGATGATTTTTTATAGAAGGTTAAATACATAATGCATTTGTCTGTCAAATTGGTAAAAAGTCCTACCTCAAACCAAAGTATTGGCGAAGTCAGAGGATTGCAGAATTGCCACATATATTGTCTGCAGAGATTTGCGCAAAGGAATCAAAAGCACTTGATTGACGATGCAGTTGTATTACAGGGTAAGTAAATTTTTTGTGTTTCCATCCAGAAGTGATTAATTTAAAAGCATAATGTACTTTTTTGTATATGTACTATTTACATCTTGAAATAAGCTAGTATATAAATATATTACTTGTAATACGTCATGCAGAATGATAATAAATGAGACAGTAGTCAGTTGATTTTTTATTTATACTTTTTAGAACTGGAGGAGTCTGCAACCATATAGCACTGCTGTACACTGTAAATCATAAGGTTAGCAAAGAAAATGACAGAGATTCCTGCAGGTATGTCATGTACAGAAGTGGCACAAGCCGCCTCGGTACAAAATTGAGCCAGAACCAGTGACGAAACTTACCTCACCATGGACAAACAGTTACGTAAACAAGAATCTGTGAAATGCTACTTATATGACGGATGTGCCAAAAAAAGTAAATTGACGCTTACACCATCAAAAGAGGAGACAGTTTCTATACAAGCAAGTATTGGTACATGAAACAGCAACAATCCCTTAGTCAATAGACGACCACTCAACAAAGTCAAATGACACCTTATTTGGAGATGCATCTTCTGGTTCCCCACTCAACAATCAATTACAAGATTATCACTGCTCAAAACTGGAGTTTTCAGACTATATTCCTAGCAAATTTGACATTGTTTTGCAAGACAACTTACGTTTCCCTTATATACCAATAATACAGTCAAATCTAAACACTGACATAACTCACCTTAATGAAAAAAGCAAAACATTTCTTACAGTCACTGGATTTAGGTAACTCTTCGGCTGAGGAGATTGAACAATCAACGATTAACCAATCTTTAGATAAACTGATGCGTAAAATGAGACTTACAGTAATCAAAGTTTGGTGATGTTATAAACAGAAAAGGTCAACAAAAAGAAGCATTTCTAAAAAATATTTAAATCCAAAAACTTATCAAATATTGCATCAATTTCTCATGGAAGAGACAAGGAGGATACTGCACGAAAATTGTACACTAAAACGATGGTGAACAACTGTCATCATGATGTGTTAGTATTTCGTACAGGGCTTTCAATAAATCCAGACTGTCCATATCTTGGAGCTTCCCCAGACGGCAAATTTTAGACAGGTCATCATATGACCACTTTGGACTGTTGGAAATTATGTGCCCATATAAATATAGAAATACTACACCTACAGAAGCAGCTAGAAATACAGACTTCTGCCTTGAAATAAAGAACGGGAAGCTGCATTTAAAAAAAGTCACATATTTATTTTTTGTTTTCCATCATTAGGAATTTTATGCATAGATACATTTTAATCAAGCCTGAAGCTTTAAAATTAGGAACACTTCAGTAAATCTCAATTATTTCTGGACAATGTTAATCTATGATATATTGTTAATCTAGATGTACACAAGTGTTATATACATACTGGCTGGGAAACTCTCTGTTTACCTGTTTCGGGTCACGTGATAAATTCTGTCGATACGGAGTATATTTTTATTGCACACATTGAGTGGATGACCCCTTTACATTTTGGAGCTAGTGTGTCAAAGGTCAAGGTCATAGTGACCTCAATGTTTAGAATCATTTACACTCTGTTACTCGACAACTATTTTTCTTACAGACTTCAAAATTCATGTAGTGGTTACCCACATCGAGTAATGGCCGCTCAATGGTTACACATATTGAGTAATGGTTGCACAGATTGAGTGGATGACCCCTATACATTTTGGGGTTAGTGTGTCAAAGGTCAAGTTCATAGTTACCTAAATGTTTAGAATCATTTACACTCTATAACTCGACAACCATTTTTCAAAATTTATATTATGGTTGCACACATTGAGTGAATGGTCCCTATTGGTTTTGGGGTCAGTAGGTCAAAGGTAAAAACTTCAAAATTTTAAGCATATCATTTAATTTTAAGGCCTAAGATTTCCTCCCTTATATCACAAATACATGATACTTAGAAAACAAAATTTCGGGCATATAATGCTCCGCCAAGCGATGATTTTTTTTTAATTTTGAAACCTTCTACATTTCCAAGTTTTTTCGTATCGAGTTTATAGTTCATTTGTATATAATCTTTGTAACTTACCAGTTCAAGTGCTAAGCCTAAAACATGTAAATAAATCAGAAGATTTATATTCCTGGTGTGATGTATCTGTTTGTCCATATAATGTATCAATTTCGATAGATGCAGACAGAACTCTGACCTCGTGTGTTTTTTTGTTGTAGAATACAAAAAGAGGGACTTCATATACTGTCTCTCCAAGTTTAGACAATTTGCTTAATACATCTATTAAATCATCAGCTCGTTTTGTTGTGGCTTCTTTAAAACTTATAAATTGGTATTCCATGACATCTATTCGTTTTTCGTGATCATCAATCCGATCGTTTGAAAATTGATTCCTTTTGTGCAACTAATTTAAGAACTGCAAAATTTAGCGTTTTTTCTATTTCTTGATTATTTTGATTACCTTTAGCGATTTCTTCTGTTAATATATCTGTTAGTTTTAATAAATCATCATATTGTTCTGTTTATTCAATTGTTCATGATTTTCATTGCGGTTTGAAATGTTTCCTTCAGAGATTGTATTCTTGTAACATGTTTATCACCTTTTTGTAAAGCTGATTTTTCGATTTCGTTCTGGCATCAGAGACTTGGCGTCCGAGCTCAGTTTTATTTTATATTAAGCAAACCTGCTTAAGAAATTATTTAATAAGTTGTTATTCCTTTTCTTTGTATCCTCATTAAGTTTGTTTATATCTGTCTTGATTTCTAACTGATACATATTTTGTATTTTTTTTCTCAGCTTCAGATATTTTTTCATTGCGTTCTCCATGTTTTATCATGTTTATTTCAGTTCCTTTATTTGATCATGTATAATTTCGAGGTTTTCTCCAAATACTGTTTTGATTTGTTCATCTGTTGTATCGGATTTCTCTTCATGTTGTTTCATTGTGTCCGACAATTCCTCCATTTCTTTCTAAGTTTTACCTTGTAACTCAACTATTACTCGTTGGCTTTTATATTTTTTTTAATTGTTCAATATTATCACTATCTGTTTCCATTGTTTGTTTTATGGTTTTAATATCTTTGAGAGCATAATCTTCTATTATGCTTTGAATTTTCATCAAGATAAATTGCTTTGTTATAGCATCGCTGGGTTTATCGGGGTTTCAAAGATTTTTTAACCTGTTATTACCCATATCTAATTGCCTGTTCATTTTATTATCAAGTTCCTTGTGTTTTTTTTTTTTTTGTTTTTGTTTTTTTTTTTTTGTGAAGATACGACGTCATTTCCTTTTTTGACTGTTTTAAAGTGTTGTTTGGTAGCAAAGTTTGTTAGAATTATTCCAATATTGACTTTAGATACAGACTTCTCATCTAGACGTTTTGTGGTTTGTTGAATATTCTCATTTATATAAATAAAGGTGAAAATTTCTTAATATGATGGGGTCGCTCAGTACGATGCTTAGTTTAAACAATTAGATTTTTAATGCCAGATTCGTGTTTTAGAATGCTTATTTGTGGAAACAGCTGTTCTGGTAAAACAAGTGTATTAATTCACATGCTCAGAAAGGCATTAATGTATTTTGATACACTTTATTTATACTCTAAAAAACTTTGAACAGTAAAAATATCAAGATTTAATAAAACGTTTCAAGGAAATTGTGAGAAAAATAAAGCAACCTCTGGATTTCAAATGATGATGTTATTGACTTGGATGAGATTGAAGATCCTGATTCCCAAAATGTGGTTATTTTTGATAATTACTTTTGCGAAGGCAATCAAAACAATAAAATAAAATACTTTATCAGGGGTAAGCATAAGAATTATTTTGTAATATATCTAAGCCAATCTCATTACAAAACTTGAAAAGATGTAAGACTTAATTATTCTCATTACATTCTATTTGAACGTCCAAATAAAAACGAACACGACATGATAGCAAAAGAATAAAATATCCCCAAGACAGCAATCTAAGAAGCAGTAAAGAAACAGTACGACTTTCTGTATTAAGACAAACCAAAGAAAACAGTATCAAAAAACTTTGATGCAAGTATTTATATATGATATAAGAAATTATTTATTTTATTAAAGAAAAAAAATATACAAAAGATATCCATCCAAAAAGTGTAATAACAAAAAAATAATAGACACCTGATAAAGGCTACTTGTGCATCTTGTTACATAAACAATGTTAAATTTTGGGGTAATCTAGGCCTCGGCATCTCAGGCAAAGCCATCGACATACAGAAAGCTATGTTACCCCTTTTACCCCAAAAAGGATTAACCTTATCAGGTTATAGATATTGTGTCCCGGGAAACCCCTTTGATAATGGACCACCTGTAAATGAACTAGATTCAGTATGTATGGACCATGATTATTGCTATGATAGTGATATAAGTAAGAGTGGTTGTGGCAAAAAACATGTTAGCAAATTTAAAGAACACCATATCAAAACATTTGGTGTAAAACTCGAAATATCTAATTGCTAAACCGACAATAGCCACAAAATATAAATTGGGGCTCGGACAAAGTCACAAACCGCAAGGGAGACCCAGGCAATCAAAAAACGGGAAAAGGGAACTGAAAAGGAGGCCTCCGAAATAAAGTGGACTGATAAATTAGCGGAAGAATAACATAAGTCAATTAAACGTAAAGTTAAAACACGCCGGGTTATTGTTACAAATATCAATGATACGTGGTCAGCGGATTTTGTTGATACGCAAGCGTTTGCTCAATATAATAAAGGTGTAAACTATTTATTAACAATAATTCATGTTTTTAGTAAATATGCTTGGGTCATACCTCTAAAAGATAAAACAGGAAAGTCAGTAACAGAATCGTTTGCAGGGGTTGTTTGACAAAGACATCCAAATAGCTTATGGGTAGTAGGGAACGGAAGTCTTCAACAAGACATTAAGAAATTTCTTGAGGATAATAAATTAATAATTGATCAGACTTTTAACTTTGATAAAGCTGTAGTGGTAGAGCGATTTAACAACATTAAAACAAATAATACAAACACTTATCTGGATAAGTTACCAGATATGGTTAATAAATATGATGACACAAAGCATAACAGCATAAAAATGACACCAAATGAAGCAAGCAAGCTTGAAAATAAAGGCAAAGATTATTTTATCTTGTACGTCCCTTTGTGTAAATCATCCGCGAAACCAAAGTACAAAATTGGGGATAAAGTAAGAATCAGTATGCTTAGACCTCATTTTGTAAAGGGATATACACCAAACTGGACGGAAGAAATATTTGTTATACGCGAAATTCCAATCCAATTACATATAGAATAAAAGATTTCAATCAAGAGGAAATCAAAGGTACATTCTATGAACAAGAACTAAGTAAAGCCAAGCAAGAAATATTTCGAATTTAGAAAAAATTATAAAACGTGACTATGAACCAACAAACATTAGTGAAACGGAAAGATTATCCAAACGTTTTAAACAGTTAACATTTTCAGATATAATAAAGACTAAATAAATATTGGATAAATCAATCAAGAATGTAGATGAATTGAGTACAATCTTTATTGAGTACATGTAGTATATAAAGTGAGAGCTACAGGTGCGGATTTGGACTTGTGCGACTGCGGCTTCCCGAACAAACAGAGGGAAGACGTTACCACAGATTCAAATTTGTCCAGTAACTCTCACTTTATATACTATTAATATTGCTTTGGTATGAAAAAAACATGTTTTTGATGATTGGCTGTTCCCGTTTCGACATCGTTAGTTTCCGCCGCAATTTTTGGCTGTGACGTAGATTTATCCCTACTGAACGAGGCAGTAGTGCAGAATTAAACTGCCCATAACGCATCCGTTTTTAAATACCAAAATAACACTAATCCACAAATGCAAAAATCACAATAAGGCACACTCATAAAAATAACATTAATTGTAAATTGAAAAAAGAAGTAATGCGATTACTTCTCGATTTTTATAAATAAATTCAAACATTGTTTCAGGAGAACGGGTTGTAATTTTTACCTTAGCAGATAATTTGATTAATTATACTGTAAATCACTTTATATTCGCGTGTTCTTTATTTCGCAAATCGCCGTACCTTAAAATATTTCACGGATATATGAAATCGCGACGGGAGGGTCCTGAATTTAAAATTCGTGAAGGTTATATTTTTTCACTTTCGAAATCTAACTTCCGGTAGTCGTGATAACATTAATGCCCACTTCGTACCGTGCCGTACCGGGACGAGTTAAAGGCACGTCAATATTCCGTAACGGTCATCTAGTGATGTTGTTTTTACTTCTTTATTCACATATATTGGTTACTGTCCGACTTAATCATAATAAAAAGAGCCTTTAAATCCGTTATTCCGTTTATCTGCAATTATCCTGATATGTTTTCAGTATACATTTCGTGAAGTAATTATTATATTTCAAGTGTTGTCGCTTGTAGTTCATACTAGTTATTTGTGCATGCAAACATGGAAAAATGTTAACAGTTTGTTACAGGCATCTCATAAATATTTAGTACGTTCAAATTTATCGTACTTAGTTAAAAAAAAACAGTGTGAAAAAGTGTCTGTTTATCCCTATTGTTGTCTACAAAATGTGCAAAAAATTCCGGTTTGTCGAGAAGATAATTATTCCCTACATTAAGAATATGAAGAATGAAATGGATCTACCCCTTAGGTAACATTCACTTTGCATATTTTACATAGTACCTTTGAAGATTTTTATGCCTCAGAAGTAATCATGCAATTAAAAGAAAATCCAGATATGAATTGTGTAAATATTGACCTTAGATTATCAAAAGTGAAACCGCTGCATGCAAAATGACTTTTAAGTAGCTTTGACAAGTTAGACCTTGTTAAAAAAGCAGAAAGGTTGGGTCGAAGCGGGAATTCATTTTTTTTATACTTTTATTCTCCTCGTCACAGCGGGAAGCGGGAATTCATACTAAAGACTGATGATAATCATTAATCTGTAGCCTAGTGCTGTGACAGTAACCCGTATCGGCATGCATGCATATAGGTTCATTTTAAAAAAATATTCTCAAATATTATATATTTCCTAAAAGATCATATATCATAATTCATATTGAAATATAATATTCTAAAATTAACTCCCGTTTCTTCATTAAACTCTTGTTATCAGCGGATATTACTCCTTGCCGAACTTAACTGTATTTTGGACATTTTTTTCGGATACGTACGTATGTTGTGGAACATAATTTACGCGGATTTATGAATTTGCGACGGACCAAATTCGCGAAAATTAGCGAAAATAAAAGCATCGCGAATAATACCGGATTTACAGTATTCCAATTTCTGCGATGTTCTGGTTCTAAAAAAAACTCCTCCACGTTTTAACATGTTTTGTAACACTTCCTTGATTATGTCATAAACAATTTCTTTGTCATTTAAGTGTAGTACAAATGAAATGATGACTGCCCCTGTTATCAAAGGAAACAGACGTTTGCTGAATATTACCGTTATTGTTTAAATGTTTACCTTACTTCGAATCAAGGTTTGACAAAACTAGTTGGCAAAACAATATTATTTTTTTACTAACAGGGAGTAATTTCATATAAACTGAGAATAAAGAAAAAACATTGATCTACTATTTCGATCTAAATACACATCATTATTCAAGTTGTTATTTAAACATATAATACTGCCTAAAAGTGTAAAATGTGTAATATTTTCAACCTACAGAATTCTATATGATTCAAAAACTCAAAATGCACGATCTTTTGAAATTTTATTGAATGCTGCTAAAACGGAAAAAAGAAAGAAAGAAAGAAATGATCAACTTAGTAACCTAAACAGTTTGTAGTTTGTAAACACAGAAATACGTATACGTATATACCAGAATGAATAGAACAAGTTGTTTTTACAACTGATTCTTCAATTCTAATAGCGAGTATGTTGCAACAGGTTACAGGCTTACTAACTGATTTCAGGTTTATTTGTTGTTGTTTTGTTTTCTGTGTAACTGCATTAAAATCGATTTGGACCCACATTTGTAACGAATAAAACAGTTAAATGCACAATTTTTTAGTGGAAGTAGGAAGTTTGCCATTGGTTAAAAGTGCTGCTGTTATGGTAGAATTTGTAATTGTTAGATTAATTGCGTTTGAATATAACGCAATGATAGTTACATTAGCACAGCCGTAAATAAAATATCAAAACGTTTTAACCAAGGAAAATTATACAAAATTGATTAAATGCATAATAGAAATGAGTAAATATTTATTTAGAAAATAAAATAGGACATTCGATTACTATGCAAATACACTTATGGGGCATTTTGTACTGTATCTAATTCGATCATCTTTTAAAAGAAGATATGTATTTCTTATCTATTCAAGGCAGCATGAAGGAACGATGTATATTTTGAATAAAATATAGCCAAAAGCACCAACTGCAATAATAATCGCAAAAGTTTAAAAAGCAAAATACGAAAATGTATCTAATAAAATTACTTGTACAGGACAACAATAATTTCATAAAAATACAGTAAGCTTATGAGAGGATGCCTGGTTTATGTATATGCTAACAATACAAATAACCTTAACAAAAAAAGGAACACCACGCAGCTATATTTGTAACATATCACACCTTTTGAACTGTCATCTGTTTTCGCGACCCTTTTCTGTTCAGATCAGTATGGAAGACGACAAATGACTGTTAGTTACATTTGTTTTACTCTAAAATTGCCAGAACTATGGAAATTAGCCAGTCAGGATCCAGTCTGTCAGGAATTTACAGGCGGCCATATTTCCATGTTAAGTTTATAAACAAAACACGTTTTCCTACAACAATTAAGGGTAAAATGTGAAAATTAGTAATAAAACATAACTTTAGAACATTTTCTTGAAAAAAACATATGGACAAGGAACTTATAACATGAAACATTATTGACATCTAAAATGTTAAGTCGGACTGGATTTCAAGTCCCTCGCCTGTTAAACCTAAAGTCAAGCAGGTAACAGACATTTTACAAATATTCAAAATAACAGGCTAAAAGCATTTGAAATATACAAAGAATTTCTAGCAAAATGGACATTTAGCAACATCGAAACTCAAGAAGCTGCATAAATTGCGATATATTAAATTAGGAATGCAAACGGTAACTTTTCAATTTACCGGTTAACCTGACGCTGTTACCGGTAAATTTATCGGTTAACAATAAAAATAATTTCGTGCCGACTAGTCACGGTTTATATGTACACTTTTAAAGTGAAACAGTAGTTGATGGGATAGTGTTTACTATTTGGATCCTTATTCGGGCCGAAAGAGTATTGTGGTGGCTTTTTAGATTCATATGCATTATCCTTGTATATAATTTCTTACTGCTTTAAATTCATTTCATAAATGTATGCGATCGTTGTCGGTAATATTAATGTTTTCAGTCTGTTTTTGTTTTAATGTCATTCTTATAATGAAATGTATTGCATTAGGTACATAAAATAAATAAATAAAAACACACCGAAGAGTTTTATCTTTTATTTAATTACACATTCCAGTCTTACTATCGAAATACAGATTATTAAGACATTACATAAATTGCATCTGCTTCGAAAAACAAGCTTGATTTGACGTGTTAATTGTTAAGAAGTCATCAATGGCGATCTTCCTTTAATCTCAAGTTAAGTTTTTAGTGAGTAGAAAAAAACAATAGTGTCAATTAACCTCTTAATTGGCAGCGGCAAACAGTAGACGAAAATCTGACCCAAAGGTTATAATTTGAAGAAACTTGGTAGAGGTCTACTAGACAATTCTAAAAGCTCAGGGCCTTGTGGTTTCACGCAAGAAGATTTTCAAAGTTTTCCCTATAAAAGCCTATGAAAAAGCAATTGACCCTGGGGCGGGGCAAAATTTGATCCTAGGAATATAATTTGAAGAAGCTTGGTAGAGATCTACTAGACGATGCTACTTATCAAATCTAAAGGCTCACAGCCTTGGAGTTTCAGACAAGAAGATGTTTCAAAGTTTTCCCTATATAAACCATTGTAAAATCAATTGACCCCCGGGGCAGAGCCAAATTTGATTCCAGGGATATTTATTTGAACAAACTTGGTAGAGGTGTCATAGACATTGCCATATACCAAGTGTTAAGGCTCAGGGCCTTGGTTTCAGACAAGAAGAGTTTCAAAGTTTTCCCTATACAAGCTTATATTAAATCAACTGACCCCCGGGGCGGGGCCAAATTTGAGCCAAGGGGGTATAATTTGAACAAACTTGGTAGAGGTCCACTAGAAAATGCTACATATCAAATTTTATGGCTCAATCAATGATCCCAATATTGCCCTTGAGCTAAAAAGAGATACCTGTATAAGTCATCTATACAATGCTTCATAAAGAACGTTTTAGCTCTATTTTGTGATTTCAGACAAAAAGACCTTTAAACCTGTTTTCTTCGTAATGTGTGTAATCGAAAACTTGAACAAAAGTTTGTATAGACTACTGTAAATTTTAATCAGGTGAAAAGAAATTTCAGAGAAACGAATGAGGAATGAAAAAATCAAGGTAATTACAAAAATGAAAAAAAAATAAATAAATACACTGGGGGTAAACGTAGCATCTAAACAGAACCCTACACCCCCAGAAAAATAATAGTCATAACACACAAAATACTGTTCATTTTTTTCAGATTAGTCTAAAAGAAAAATAGAAAAGAAATATATTGTACCTTCATTAAATGAACGCTAGCAGTCTCATATGTATAACTTTTCTTATTTCTCCTAAAGTAATATGCTAGCATACCACAAATTCAAGCATTTGTACACTTTAAATGAATTGAAAAAGATACCTCTGTTTGAATCCAATATGATAATGAAACTTTCACCGAATAGTCTTTCTCTCGATCACCTCAGGATATCCATTCGAATAGATAATTACAAACATCTTAAAGAAAAGTTACACGTAGCACAAATAACAATATAAAATGGTAACTTCCCAGTGCACATGTGTATTTGATAACGCAGGCATAATGTCATAAGATAAATTTCTTTCGTCAATAGACTGTGCACTATTTGTTGAAAGAAAAATTCAATATCGAATATTCTTTTACTGACATGGTTAAAGATTTTCTAATCGTTGTGTGTGCTTAAATACTGGCGAAGGCAGCTCTTTTATAAATCTAAAGTAAACAAAAAATATAAGTGCATATGGAATGTTTAAAGATTTATCTACTTTTAGAACGAGGTCAAATAACGACAAGGATTTTAAAGCTTTTTGTAGAATTACAACCAAGCTATTGCGAAATTTTATCTCGTGTCGTTCTATCATTAAGAAAAACATGTTGCGACCCATACTTAAAGATTAGTTAAATTCACAGATACCAAGATTCCGGTGTGATATTTTTGTTTGGAAAACCGGTGATTCTGATAAAACTGTATCTGAAATTAGTTTGCAAACAGTGACAAAGAATCTAAAGACATGAACTCTAGTTTAAACGTTCGGGTAATTTCTGAGAGTAATGACAACAACATAACAACACATTGCATTTGCCTACTATTAATAAATGTAATATATTGACATTCCAGTTTTAAAGTGTAGTTTTTTTTCTTAAATCTTTCAGTAACAAAATACTTCCGAGGTGTAAATTTATGACAAATAAGGGTGGCATCTGTATAATAATTATATGCGAACTATCTATTTTTTGTTGTTGTTGCTGTTGCTGTTCTTTAAACAAGATACATTACGTCTTCGTTCTTCTTTCTCTTTTACTTTTTTATTTTTATTTATTTATTTGTTTCAATACTTTTATTTTTTTCTTTTAATGACATATATTGTAAAATGGTCATGTTTATCATAATGGTATCAGTAGTATTATTATTGTAAGTTCTAGGATACTTTTTGTCTCAAAGAACCTGACATTTATTATTCTACATTCTACGGCGTTCAAAAGCATATTGAGACATTGATATTTATATATCGTATTATGTCATCAACAACTCGTAACTCCGTTCGAAAATGATTTTTTTTTATTTTGTTATTTAACTAAATTCTAACGCCGCTATAGAGAGATAGTATACCGCCTAACATTTGTTAGACTACCTTGTTTGGAAATAATTTATGGTAAAATTGTTCGTTCTTGTTTGGATTATTAGCTTCTGAAATTGTATGCAATATATCAGTTACTTTAAGATTATTTTTATTTGTTTTCTGAAAAATAAACAGTAATATCAATATAAAACACTTGTTTGTTCTTTTTTTTTTCATGATTTTGAAAATTATTCAATCGTTATCCATGAAGATAATCGATAGATTCTTTAGACACGAATCAAACAGTTTTCTGTAACAGAACAGCTATATAAAATGTTAACCAGATTGAGAATCCTCGGTATCAAATATAAAACATCCGATAATTAAATGGGAATCAAGAAACTTATTTTTTTTCTAACTTCTAACCTTTTTGCACATATTCCGACCGTAACAATAAGATGACTTGTTTATAAACAAGTGCCAGACGCAGCCACTGGCTTTACCTAAAGCGATGAACAGATTTTCTATATTTAATTGTGTGTCAATTATTCAAATATATAGCAGATAACAAAAAGGGGATTTCGAGAGAAGCAGCAAGCAAAATAAGGAAACCACCATTGCCGCTGTTTGTTTTAAGAACTTTTATTCCTCTTAGTGATAGCACCAAACTTTTTGGTTCAAAACCTAAAAAGAAATTAAGTTGAGATTGACATAACGTTTAGTCAAATGACACATTTTTAACTATTCCACTCAAATTTTCTAAGCATTGAGCATATAGCTACTAGATTCAATGTTCATATGTTTGCTAAATGCAATGGATTCATGGAAGGCTAAACCTGTAATGAAAAAGTAAAATTTTAAGTTTGTTGGTGTTTGTGTTCAGTCGGAATTTTCAAATGTCCTACAGAATATCAGATAAGGAGGCACCAGTGCCTCCCCCAAAACTAAATTTTCGTCAGTATTGCAACTTGAAAACTATAAAAGGAATTTTGTTAAAATTCCACATACTGCAAGAGAATACAAAGAGAACGCAAAATGTGCATGTACCATACAATACTTAATCAGTAAGGTACGAGATGTGTTTATGAATGTTAAAATCAAAACACGACATTTATGCAATAAACACATAGACTGATAAATTCAAAGAAGTCTAAGACATTTAAATTTTGAACATTGTACAAAACATTCATTCCGGTAACGTCCCCTGAGATATAGGTTTGGCTTTGGACCAAGTAAATACAAAAAAAAAATCATTGTGAACATGTAAAATTTTACCAACATGAGGAATCAGCATAAAAAACAGATGTAAATATGTCTGTCGTAAACTGTTTTTATTCTTTGAGCCCTACCTAATTTTGATTATGCTGCAAATTTATGTGCAGACTTAATAAGCTTGAAAGTATCTGTTTTTATATGTAAGTGTAGTTCTGCTTTAAGTTCACCACCCCTCTAGTTTCTTTTTCTTTTGCTTTTAAAATATTTTGGCAAGGAGGCTAGTCGATTAAGAACAATTCAAATCAAACAGATACATATTAACATAGACGTAATCATTTCTTTATGTAACAGACAATATTGTGCAAGTGCAGGGTAAAAGAACAAAATGATATTGATAAACCCTAAACTTAGATCATTTTTAAAACCTGCAGAGAATCTGAGATGGTTAATCAATAACTCCATATAAAGAATTGCAAGTAAATTAATGCTGACACTTTGTTACTTGAACAGAAAAAATATCATGTTTTTAATTTTGCAATGTTAAATTTCTCGAGACAAATATAGCGTAAAACAAAACATCACAGCACACAAAAGAATAAACATATTCACAATATTTTTTTTTTAGTTTCAAGCAGTGAACAATGGGGGACAATAGTGGATTATCTACCCTGAATACTCTCTGATATTATATTGGTCCTTTCAGTTGGATTCCTCTGCTTTTATCGCTATTTTCTCTTTTGGTATGGTGATAATTAAACCTTATTATTTGCAACAATGGTAGTCATATTACACATTAAGTTTAGCAACATGTTTTGTTAACATCATTATCTTTGTATTTTGATAATCGTAAGATTTTATTTAATACATAAGTGGCAATTTTCACAGCTAAAACTCAAGACAATCGCAATAAGAAACAAGGATAAAGTTAGAGGATTCCAACTGAAAGGACCAATGTGCTATTTGGTCTACCTTTGATGTTATCTGAGTAAGGGAGATAATTTGTTATCAGGAATGTCCCTCATTTTTCTGTTCAAATATAACGACTTTACAGATAAAATCGTTCGTGTCACATATTCGGCAGGAAATATATGTAGTATATACATTGAAAGATTACAGATGACCAACAGTAGTAATTAATAAGTTTTTATGTACAAAAAAGATTGTCTCAGCACTGATGATATGATGGACTACGTATGTGTGGCTCTGTACATTCATTTATTTCGCCTAATTTCTAAATATAAGTACATCCCTCCCCCCCCCCCCCCCACCAGACAAACACACACACACACACACACACACACAAATAATTTTTTTTAAAAAATTCACAAACACAAGGTGTTTCACAATTAATAAATTAAGTTTTCTATACCATGAAGTTATCATTCTTATGGATATAATATTAGGGAGTCTGTGCTTTGTCTCTTACAATACCTTTTCTGCCATTTGTTCAGTAAAACCAACAATCGGGTCAACTTTGTTTTGACGCGAACATGCGTCTCGTCTTAACAGTGATATCAGCCGATAGTTTCAACAATATCTTTGTTATATTTCGAAATGTGATATCGCACTGATTTGGAATGGTTTAAATTAGACTACGAAATAAGAAAGAAATAATGCAGTATTTTAAAAAAAATGTACTTCTGTCTTATGTGTCGAGGCTTTCAAGAGGATGATACATAGCTTATGTTTAATATATATATTTTTTTTAATTAATAGATTAAACGATATCTGCTGTTTTAATTTTGTTCACATATCCAGATCTATTTTCGACATCTGGTTTTTAAAACAAAAACCATGTTTATAATTCATAAATACACACTTAAAATGGAAGACTGAGAAAACGTCTTCCTACATATGTAAAGATATCTACCGAGGTGTACACACCACACCTCTTCGTCAGTTGTATTTCATATGTAGAAAAAATTAAATGTCTTTAAATTTTTCACGATTTCTTTATACTAACAAAACACTCAAGATATTATTTTGATTTATTTTTCTTCTTTTCAGTTCTTTAAACGGGCTCTGCTTTTTATGTTAACACGAGTTCCCATAATTCCGTAACCTCAGACACTTATTTAGAAAAAGAAAATAGGATAAAAATTTAAGAGCACTATACTAGTAAAACGCCCTTTTTCTATTGAAAATAAGGTTTCTTATAAAGTGGCATTAAACTCCAACCAGTGAATGCTAAGAAATAGCTCGGAACCGAATAGTACCATAGTATTATCTTTGTATCAAATCAAACTGCACACAACTCTAAAAATAATCAATCAAGATTGTTCAGGTAATATGAACATCTTTTCGTACTGGGCTTTAAGTTTCAGTTAATTTCAACAAGTAGTTGCTTTGAAATTGCACTATACTAGTAAAACGCCCTTTTTCTATTGAAAATAAGGTTTCTTATAAAGTGGCATTAAACTCCAACCAGTGAATGCTAAGAAATAGCTCGGAACCGAATAGTACCATAGTATTATCTTTGTATCAAATCAAACTGCACACAACTCTAAAAATAATCAATCAAGATTGTTCAGGTAATATGAACATCTTTTCGTACTGGGCTTTAAGTTTCAGTTAATTTCAACAAGTAGTTGCTTTGAAATTGCCCGTACATGAATAGTTTACTAGGATGACCCGAGCGTCAAATGTTCGTTGCCATTTTGTTGTCCCGCCACATAATTGCTATCATTATCAAATTTCTAAAACACGACTTCCCTGACACAAATATATCTCATAACGTACAGTTCATTTATCTTAAAGAGTTAGGCTTCGACAATTGTCAGATATAAGATTCCGAAACTGTAATGAAAAATATTGATAAATAAGAGGGCGATGATGGCACTGGATCGCTCACCTGAGTACTTTGGCTGTAGGTTTGCTGTTAACCAGTATTTCATTTTTAATTGAAAATATGTAAGTGCCTACAAACCAAATATGTAAAATATCAGTCAATAAATAAAGGCTCTATGACAGAAAGTAGAAATATCTATTATAAGCTATATGACCTTGACCCAGTGACCTCAAACCCTACCTATGGGTAGAGGTCCATGCAAGGAACCTATACACTGAATATCAAAGAAATTGGTCTGTAAATGAAGGCTCTATGAGGTACAGTAGATAAATCCATTTTAGCCTCCATGACCTTTAACCTAATCTAATAATTAAAAAAGCTTGACAAAGCTTGCTTCATACCAAATTTTAAGATTCTAGGCCTTGTGGTTTCAGACAAGAAGATTTTTAACGATTTTCTTCTATACTGCTATATAAAATTTGTTGCCCCTTCGGGCGGGTCCAGTAGTAATCCCAGGGACATTTTTCTAAAAAACTTGATAGAGGTCCACTAGACAATGCTACATACCAAATATCTTAACTCTAGGCCTTGTGGTTTCGGACAAGAAGATTTTTAAAGTGTTTCCTATATAGTTCTATGTAAAACATGTGACCCCTAGGGCGGTGCCTATTTTGACCAAGGGGCCATGATTTAAACAAACTTGATAGAAGTCTATTAGATAATGCTGCACACCAAATATCTTAACTCTAGGCCTTGCGGTTTATTACAAGAAGATTTTTTTAAGTTTCCTATATAACTCTATGTAAAATATGTGACCACTGGGGCGGGGCCATTTTTGACCTAGGGTCCATGACATGAACAAACTTGATAGAAGTCCTCTAGACAATGCTACATACAAAATATCTTACCTCTAAGCCGTATGGTTTCTTATGTGAAGCAACTGTTTCTGACAAGAAGATTAAAAAAAAAATTCCTAAATAACTCTATGTAAAACAAGTGACTCCTGGGGCGGGACCATTTTTGAACCAGAGGCCATGATTTGAACAAACTTGGTAGAGGTCCACTAGACAATGTTGCACACAATATATCTTAACTCTCGGCATTGTTGTTTCTGACAAGATGATTTTCAAATTTTCCCTATATAACACAATGAAAAATCAACTGACCCCTGGGGTGGGGTCAATTTTGACCCCAGGGACATAATTTGAACAAACATGGTAAAAGTCTACTTGATGATGCTTCACACCAAATATCTAAGCTCCAGGTCTTGAGGTTTCAGAGAAGAGGATTTTTAAAGATCCAACTTTTAAAATCTGTTTTTAGCTCCAGTGACCAAGCAATGCAATGGAACGAAACCATTTGAACAATCTTGGTAGAGCTTCTTGCAAGAAACATCCTAGGCAAGTTTCATTTAATTTGGCACAGCTGTTTCAGAGGAGATGTCATTTAAATGTAAAGGTGACGACGGACGGACGGACGGACGACGGGCGACGGACAAAGACCGATCAGAACAAGAGGGTCAATTGCCATAAAGCGCTCACCTGGGTTCAAAGATGAAAGAATGTTTTATGAATGTAATGATGCATATCACAGAAATGGACCAATGCAATTTCATTGCCATAGCTAAAAAAAGTAGGTGGGTAGGTCAAAATATAGGTCATGAAACGACATTTTTGAAATCGGAACGAAAAGCTGTATACACAGTCCAAATTTCATTGCTGTAGCTAAAAAATAAAATAGTAGGTCAGTAGGTCAAAAATATAGGTCAAGAAATAATTTTTTGAAATCATCTTGAAACACTGTACAAATGGTCCAAACTTTATTGCCAAAGCGAAAAACTTAAAAAATGAAAGAAAAATTTGTTTAGGGGGGAGTGACCACCAGGGGAGGGGGATGACCCCACTGTGATCACAGTGCATACTACCAAATATCTAAGCTCCATGCCTTGCAGTTTGTGACAAGAAGATTTTAAAAGTTTTTTGCTATATAACTCTTTGTAAAATATGTGACCCCTTGGGCGGGGCCAGTTTTGACCAAGGAGCCACGATCTGAACAATCTTGGTAGAGGTCTACAATCTTGGTAGACAATGCTGAACACCAAATATATAAGCTCCATGCCTTGTAGTTTCTTACAATAAGATTGTTCAAGTTTTCCCTATATAACTCTATGTAAATCAAGTAAGCCCTGGGCGTTCTGACCCCAGGGTCATAATTTGAACAAATCTGTGTAGAGGCTCACTAGATGATGCCTTATACCAAATATCTAAGCTCCAGGCCTTGCAGTTTCTGAAAAAAAAGATTTTTAAAGAATTTACTATATAACTCCATGTAAAATATGTGACCCCTGAGGCAGGGCTATTTTTGACCCAGAGGCCATGATTTGAACAAACTTGGTGGAGATCCACTAGACAATGCTACACACCAATTATCTAACCTCTATTTCCACGGTTTCTGACAAGAAGATTTTTATTTTTTTTCCTATATAACTCTATGTAAAACAAGTGACCCCTGGGGCGGAGCCATTTTTGTCCAGAGGCAATGATTTGAACAAACTTGGTAGAGGTCTGCTAGACAATGCTACACACCAACTATCTTAGCTCTATGCCTTGCGGTTTTTGACAAGAAGATTTTTATAGTTTTTTCCTATATAATTCTATGTTAAACAAATTCAAACATTTTTGAACCAGAGGCCATGATTTGAACAAACTTGATAGAGGTCCACTAGATGATGCTTTACATCAAATATCAAAGCTCCAGGCCTTGTGGTTTCTGACAAGAAGATTTTAAATATCCAACTTTTAAAATCTGTTTTTAGCTCATGTGACCCAGAAATGCAATAAACCGGAACCATTTGAACAAACTTGGTAGAACTTCATGCAAGAAACATTCTAGGCAAGTTTCATCAAATTTTGCCCAGTGGTTTCACAGTAGATGTCGTTTGAATGAATTGTGGACGACGGACGGACGGACGAACGCCGGACAATCACGGATCCTAAAAGCTCACATGAGCATGCTTAGGTGAGCTAAAAACTAACCTTTAGCACTTTGTGCTCGCTGAGCTAAAATGTAATGCAATAAAAGTGACTGACATAATTGTCGTATTTGAAACAACAATGTACTATACTCTACTGCTAGATCAATATCTTTCTGACATATACATGTAAACCACTTCAGTTGTCATATATATATATTTTGTGGACAACTGAATATATATATTCCAATGAGATGTTGTACTGATTACTATTACTTTTTTATGGGAAATACGATTAAATACGATCTTTATCAGCCCCAAAGCCTCTCAATAGCAATTATAAACTTTTTTTTTAAAGTGTAGCTTGAATCTGACTAGGTTGTAGCAAGATCTAGACCTCCGTATAAAGAATAATTATCAAATGCTTTTCATGTATTGTTGTTCAACCTTATAATAGCAACACCTTTTTTGCTTACAACCTGATCATCTCTACTTTTAACAATGTTAGTATTGTCCAAAGTCAAGCATTTGATCCAGTTGTTTTGTATAACTTACAGATAAATCAATCATTTATTTTATTTAAGTACTTCATCTTCATATCTTGTTGTGCGTACTCTTTAGTTGAACTTAAGTTGAACAATTATCGAAACCGAAATATTTATTAAAGCTTCTTGATCACTATCAGCCCCGTCTGTTAATTTAGTTATTTTAAAATCTATCTCAAAATCACCTACAAACGAGTCAAACTGAAAGGATTTATCTTTTATATGTGTTTTGACTATTTATCAAGCTAATACTATCAAAATCTAACAGCTGTTCTTCCTCGCAACACAACTGGTTTCAAGCTGTTCAATGCCGCAACACTTGTTTTCGACCTTATCGAGTTCGATTGATCAAGGTTCTTTGGGTAATGTTTTACTCAAACAAATACTATATTCAAGGGTGACATTCATAACTTAGCCCTTTATAGATGGGCTGATGAAACATATCTCATTGAAAGTACGTTTTCGTGTTTGATTGTTTGTTTGTTTGTCTCTTCTATCTTTTCTTTGTTTTTTCTTTTATATTTCACATTTGACCCGCCATTACCTACTTGATGTTTGTCAGTTTTAAAATTGATTCACAAGATATGTTCGTCTTTTATGTATTTTTTTATATACACCACTTTCTGTAAGTAACGTATTTGGCAGCAAAAAAACTTACTAAAGCGCAAAATCTGAGAAAAGTAACGTACAGTTGTTCTTCTCGCAACCGGTTAAGGCGTGTGATAATGTTATGACGGGAATTGTTTTTCTTTTCAAGCTAGTGCAGGACAACGCAACATTTGGTATGAACGTAACGCAAAGAGCTGTCCTTGTGTTTCAATTATTTGTTCAAACACATTATCGAATTTGATATACTCTAGTTTCGTTATTCATTTTGAACCCGGCAGTTTAATTTAAATATTTTGTTTGCCAAAATGTTTTTTATCAGTTTAAAGGATTATTAATCACACCTGATAAAAACGCCGGAGGTTTTTGAACAAACACATATTCTTTAAAGCGGTCACAAGGTTATCGTTAGCTTGGGTGTAAACAAATAAACATGACTTGGTCAATTGAAAAAAATAATCTTTTGTGAAGAATATTATTCTTCAGGTGAAAACTTCCGCTTTCAGCATGACAACGTCACCATTTTTGCAAATATTTAAGCAGTCGAGGGGTAATAGTCTGACACTGATCAATTTATCAACAAGTTGGCTCCCTAAAAATACACCCACATGATTATGTCTAATAACTAAATTGTGCATGTGATCACACCCACATGCGATATTTCTTCCAATATTGAAAGTTGTCTTCTTGCTTTAATACCTCTGTCCATGCTTTTACATACATAAGTGTAAACGTTCTGCCTCATGTAAATATATATAGTATACTCGTTACTTGGCTTGCACTTTTATCTAGAATATTAATACAACTACTTGATAAATGAATCTGCACTATTAGATGATCTGGCTTCTTTGTATTCAAAGATCTACTGATTTCGAAGACGGTGGTATATGGTTTTTTCGTCTTGCTGTTTAGTCCATCGTTCCTTCACAAAATTCGCGCTACGCTCGGGGAAAAGATTTGACGTTTTTTATAACCCCATGCATAATGATATAAAGCTTAAATTAGATTAAGATATTCATTGTTCAGAACACCTGGTCAAAGAAATTATTACAGAGCGCAATTTTAATTATGAAGTTGAAATAATTACCTGATTTATGCCATATCTTTGTATACTAATTCGCGGATACATAACTCATCGCCGAAATAAGCTAATATTTAAACAGAGATTAGAAAAATGGCTGGCTCAATATGGTTTGGAAATATAAATTGTACTTTTTGAATAACCTTAAGAACTATAGAATAAAATAATAATAATAATCGTGTTTTGGTTTCGATTTCAGTATAAATACTGTGTTTGTGTGCCCTTTTGTTTATATGTTCTTTGAAATGGAAAACAATATTTAGTAAACACCCTAAAAATATATTTAATCGTTTGTTAAACTGAAGAATTTGTTCTTAACAGTTTACTGTGAAAAACTAAAATGTCTAGCAACACTCAACGCCACCCCTTCAGAAGCAGCTTAGATGGACTTAGGATGTTTAAGTAAAAACTCTTTTCAACCCTTTTTAAAAACTTCAAACGTCGTAGACTTATGAAGCATTAAACTTTGTACAAAATTATCAATATTACGATAAAAGGAGGCATATTTGATGGGGTAATGACATAGTTCACACTTCTCTCCAACAAAGAGATGGGGGAAAATGAAATAAAAACATAGCAATGTCTTGTCCAGTTTCAAGATATTATTTGTCCGTATACTTGACTTATAAGTTGCTTTGCGCCTGAGAGATACCATTTATGTTTTAACCCGTTGTTTGTTCTTTTTCAAACTGATGGGGAATTTGAACCGCTTGTTATTTGAACAAGGTGTATTGTATCGCGTATATAAATTCTTGAATAAGCTGTAATGGCTGAAAAGACCTTCATCAGTAAGACACAAGATGTGATTGTGGATGTTAAAATCAAGACATTCCTGCAATATACAGATAAACTGATAAATTCGTATTAGTTTCAGAGATTTTAATTTTGAACAGTGTTCAAATCATATATTCCGGTGATGTTTCGAGTGACATAGTTTTGGCTTTAGTCAAAGTTGATAAAAAACATGTCATAATGAGCTTGTATTTTACTATCATGAATAGGTTCAGGTCAAACAGATGTTAACATATCTGTAGTTTTTATTGTGCTTTTATTCTGTTGAGCTTATGTAATTTTAATTATGCTGCAAATTTATGTGCAGACGTAATAGGCTGACTAGTACTTTGTATTGACCTGTAGTTATTTCTGTTTTAAGTTCACCATCACACTTGTTTCGTTTTCTTTTGTTTTAAATCGTTTAGTCGATGAAGACAAACTTTTATAAAACAGATTCATATAAACAATGGCATAATTATTTCCTTTTGTAATGGACAATAAGATGCAAGTCCATGGTAATTGTACACAATAAAATAAAACCTAAACATACATTATTTTATTAAAACAACAGAGAACTTGAGATAGTTAATCAATAATACTATCAAAAGAATTGCAAACAAATTAATGGTGATACTCTGATACTTGAAAAAAAAACAACAACAACAAAACAATGGCATTCAATTTTTCAAAGTCAAGGATAGCGTAGACCAATAACAGAATAGTTAAAAATATCAGCATTCTATTCACATAAGCGCTTGTAGTTCCGAGCGGTTAATATAACTCTTTTCAAATAAAATGGTTATGCATGTAAAGGTTTCTTTTTTAACGTAGGTAGTCAACGAAAGTTTTACCTCCCCGATTCCCAGTCTAGGGATATCAGTCGGAATCGAACCCGGGTAGCAAGCTTCGTAGCCCAACGCACAAACCAATCGGCCACCGAATCAACTAAAATATACTGTTAATTATTCAACAGGAAAAAGATATAGCATGTACATTGAAACTTTATACATGATCAACAGTGATAAATAAATATGGCAAGTGCAAATTAATCAGGAAGTTGCGTACAAAAATGATTGACTCAACATTGATGATATGATGGTTTACATTTGCTTGTACATCCATGCAGTCTAATCATGATCTGCACTGATCACTATTCAGTTAGATTTTTATCTTTATAAATGATAGGCTGTATTGCCCAAGTTGAGAGATGGACGAGTCCATTTTAGAAATTTAGCAGGCCAAGGATTAAATAATCTCCGAGTTTTAAACCATTAAAATGTTATTAATCAGTATCACCTGAACTTATTGTTCTGATGCATCCAATTTTCGGGAGATAGTGTTTTCTTGCAATATATGCAATCTTATCTGCCGTTTGTTCTGTAAAGATATGAATCAGGTCAACTTTGTTTTGATGCGAGCATGTGTCTTGGCTGAATGAAAGATGAGCATGTTTATCTATAACCTTGAAATCAGCCTAGAGCTTCAACAATATCTGTGTTAACTTTCGGAATGTGATATAGTACTTTGTCTGAATGGTTTAAATCAGACTAGTAAGTAAAGAAAGACAAGTAGATTATTTCTATACTTATGACGAATAAAATACGCCTGTCTTATGTACAATTGTTTCCAAACGGTACTGACTAACTTGAGGATAATTGAGAGAAAATAATAAATGAAACTTTTCCCGCTTGAACACACTGGGAATTTGATTATTTGCATCATTAGCGTATATATGTCATAAAGATTACAGAAGTTGTTTATTATGCGGTTGATACTTGCAATGAAAAAAAATAAAATGACCCTTGAAGACTTTTGCAAACTGTCGGAATACTTATAAAGAACTCTCTATACACAGGAAGATCAATGAGGCATCTGACTTTATGTTTGATCTCTCTGTTTATTGATGCAACGAATTTTTTTTCTACCAAAATATAATTTGCATGGACTATCGCATTATTACAGTGTATAAACTGAGAATGCTGTACTTTAATTTCACGACATTACGTTCAGCGAACCTTTTATAAACGTAACAGTTAAAGGTAGATAATAAATTTATAAAACACATAGTTTTACGCCAAAATAAAACTGTCTCAAGTTATATTTGCCTTCAAAATTAAAGAATGGATAAAGTCCTTCTGTTTAAACTAAAGGGAGAATAAACGTTGAAGTTAAATAAGAAGCTTCTTCAGTGACACCCCTTCTTATACTTGTTGATTGTCTCCACTAAGAAAAAAAAAGATATTAAGCAAAGTGAATTTTTAAACACGTATTTAATTTCTGTCAACAAAACTAAATCAATGTATCACCGTATCACTTTGCATTTTGTTTTAAAACAGCATTGTTTTTATTTGTTTCACGCTAACTTAGAATTCAGAACGGTATCTATTGGCATAATAATTCCATGATAATAGGTGATAAATCAGTCTCACTAAGTTTGTCAGAAAAACATATGTTCACACAGAATACCTAATACTTTATTTTGTGTTATATTATTTATAGCTTATGTACAATTGTATTTTTTTTACAAAAATTGTTTGCCATCTGTTACAGCAAGTGAAATGGGGAAAGGTTATTATGCTAAGGTTTACCAAGGAAGCGCTTTCAGAAGTATCTAAGCTGAAATTAGGGAGACAATGGTGCACCGCTGGTGTTGATTTTTTAATTAAAAGCTTAAACGATGTCTGCTGTATTGTTTGAAAAAAGATATGGTAAAATCAGATAATGCTCCCCGAAGTATGACAGAAAAGTAAGAAATGTACTATCAATGGTAATTCAATGACATGTAATCAAATACTTTTTAAGTTATAGTAAAGACAATCATGATGAAACATATTCAAGGATTTATAGAATAAAAAAATAAAAAAGAAAATAAAAAATAAAAACATTTGTAAGAAAAGTTGATTTAATGCAAAATTTACCTGCTACTTGTTTAATCTGTGAATGTTTGCCAGAATTTTAATAATCACAACAAGAGGTGTAAGGTGCTTGGTGTAAAACGTAGACCTGTATTTCATATAATCAGTGTGGTTCTCCGGAATTCAAGCTGATAGGCCACTGATTTATCTATCGATGGGGGTTGCTAAATTAGGTTTTATAAAGGGAGATAATTAAAAATTAACTGACGCAAAGATATGGTTCTATAACAATGCACTTCCTCTCATTGTCTTTATAAATCTGTGAAGTTGTATTCAATTTCCTTCAATACGTTTCAAGATATTTCCTTAACAAGCATTATTAGGTTTTATAATGGGAGATAATTAAAAAAGTAATTAAAGTGGTGTTCTTTTTTAATATTGCGCTTCCTCTCACTAGTTTCTACAACTTTGTGAAGATACAATGAGATAGCATTGATACTTTACAAGATATACTCCAGACAAGAAATATTTAACTTTTGTATTTTATTTAACATTGATGGAGATTTTTCAAAAAAAATTAAGCAAGGTAGAATTAAGGTTCATAAACAATGCATTTCCTCTTACTGTCGTCTATCACTTGTGAAGTTTTAATAAAACAATGTTGTGTCGAACGCAATGTCAACACCAGTTTGCTTTCGTATGTTCAAGATCTTTTGGTTTGGTTGAGCAGACCTTGAAATAAAACCGCATCTCCTAGTACAAAAAAAACAAAGCAGATTTAGTAGCTAGCAGTCATTATTCATTTAAAATACTGAAAATTGTGCGTTTTATGAAAGTTACATAATTTCATTGTAACACTGTTGTCAAGACTTATAAAATACTTTTCACCTGCCGAGAACAACACGAGATATTCTACTCGTGTAACTAATTTTTAACACAAAATATTTTGCTTAAGTGTACTCAACGTTAGTGTTACGGCCTAGTGCACACCTACCTATAAATATATAAATACCACCTCTAACAATAACGTCAGGAAATTGATTCTTTGGATCAGTGGTTAGCGTGTTGGCGTGTCACGCGGGAGATCAAGGTTCGAATCCCGTGCTGGGTTGTGTATTCTAAGATGCATTGAATCTTTCTGTTACGGACTTTCATGTTCGGAAGATGGGGGCTCGTCTTGGATAACCCATCCTGGACTTAGCTGTAAAAATTAAAATAAAAATTTAAAAGTCTTTCAAAATTTATGTCTGATCCATTGATCTAAAAATACACAACACCATTCGTCATCATAAATGATGACTTTTTCAAGAGAGGATGTATTACGGTCTAGCGCATACCTGCCTATGATTGTATAAATAAAACCTCTGACAATTGTCTTCAGAGACTCGATTCTTTGGCTTAATGGTTAGAGCGTTGGCGTGTCACTCTGGAGATCGAAGTTCGAAACCCGCTCTAGGTTGTACTCTAAGATCCATTTCATTTTTCTGTTTCGGACTTTCATGTTCGTAAGATTCGAAATACTTTTTTACTACCGATTTCACTGATTATTCGAAAATTAGATTCAGCATAGCGGTAATATAATCAGTAGAGCTCATTTGCATACAGACTACAATTTATACTTAGAGTTCTATGACGAACTCAATAAGCTCCAACAAATCAAGTCAATTTGAAGTAAAGAGTTTGCTAATCATGGCACAATCACTTAATTTCTAACATGGAACACGACCGCTCTGTCAAACAGGACAATTTCAGACCATTTTGAACTGTGTCGCTTCATATGTTACAACAATATGGGAAAATAGATATGTATCAGTATGCGGGCCCTTTCTCGCTACACGTTGGCAGTTCCACAACAAATTGCTATCGCCCCATGTAAATGCATAATTATAACACATAATATGAGAAATAAAGTATTTGAAATTTGCGAACTTAACTCCCTGTTTAAAAACATCATAAAGGCAAACAGTTGGCATCCCAGTTCCAGTTGGTGCCAGAAATTGATTAACCTTTTGATACAACTTTATTAAATATGTGGAAGATTATTTCGATCAGCTAAGCGAAGAAACCTTTCATGTAATTGAATATAGCACATACCCTTGAGAGATGCTTTATAATAAGATTATATATAACACAAATATGAAAGACACTCTTATGAAATCAAGTTCTTGTAGTCACTTATTTTAGATTTGGAAGAATAGATACTGTCACTTGTTTACCGTATTGCAAGGCTAGCTAGATTCATTTGAACATCCCTTGATACTTTTTCCAAAAAAAAATATATTTAAAACAAGAGGACCAAATGGCTCTTGGTCGCTAACCTGAAAAGGGGCTATCAAAGAATGCAGGTGAGGGTGAAGGGAGAGGGTCTTACTGGTGTGATGTGTCAAATGTAAGAAAAGTAGATGTTTCACTAGAAATGTGTCTATAGAACACAGAAGCCCTGCCATGCTCAAATATTGATAGAAAATCATAAGCAGATTGTGAAAATGCATGCAGAGACAGGTGGAATGTTAAAAGCAGAATAACTGTTTTAAGTATGGAATGTACAGACTGCTGTAAAACGTAGTCGTTTGAATATGAAGACTTTTTTTGATGATGATTTTTAGTTTTTTTTATCAGAAATGACTTTTAAAAAGGGTCATTATTCTTTTAAAATTGAAAGTGCCGACTTTTCAAAAGACACTGTTTGTTTGTAAGCTACATTAGGCATACTAAAGAGTAATGAAAACCCTCTAAGAGCTGACCATCAAATGTACGGAAACTACATTTTTAACTCAAATAAAATTAAGTTAAATCAATTTAGGCCCAATTTTGAAAAGAACCTGTAGTCACACAAACAAAGCAATATACACGCAAAATATGAATGAAATTTGTGCATGCGTTTACGTTAAAATGCGCAGAATTTTCATTAAAAAATAAGTCGCTAAAATGCCATAATTCTGGTAAAATTGGAGATAGCACGCCCAACATCAAGAGGAGTCTGTTGTTCTCAATGACACATATACATGCAAAACATGAATGAAAAAGTTTTAAACCTTTTCCTTTTACATGTGAAGATGAAATGACAGTCACACGGACAGGTGCACTGACGAACGGACAGACGCATCACTTAATGAGGCGTCGCCATTCTTCGAAAGGCGGAGGCACATGAATGCAGTTTCTTAGAATTTTTTTTCACAGATCGCAATAAATTCCATAATTCATATAGAGGGTCACCTTAAGAACGTTTCAGCCAAATTAGTTTCAAATTGGACTTGCAGTATCTAAGTAGAGGATTTTAACAATTTCCCATGTAGACATATAGGGCAAAATAAGTCCCTACACCTGACGGACATGTTTAGCATAGACTGAAAAACATTTATTTACCTTTTAACAGAGGTTAACACAAGAAACATTTGTTCCAAAAACATTTTCAAATCGGGCCAGGAGTTTCTGAGAAAAAATAACTTTGTTTTTTGTTTCAGTTGCCATGGTGATCAGAAATCTGCAGGGAATTATTTTTTCATAAAATTTTGAAAGTAGACCATCAGTAAATCATTCCTGTGAAGTTTTATTTCAATTGGACTATTAGCTTGAGAGGAGCTTTTGAAAGCTTCTATACTATTAAAAGATAGTTTCGCCGTTTTGTTGGAGAAACAGCGATCTCAAGCTATTCTGTTCTACTTCTACAAAGCACTCATATATGAGCATCTAAAGTTGAAATTTCTGTTGTTTGAAATAAGCACTGATGTGTACGAAAATAGAGGAAATAGCCAAAAATATTTGAAAACACCTAAACAGCTAAAAAATAGAAATGCTACATATAGATTTTGCTAAATTAACAATAAATAGATTTTGCTTAATTTATTCGAACGATTTCAGGATTGCACTTCGGATGAAACGAAGCTGAAATTGATAGTTTTGAAGTTTTTTATGAATTCAAATCAGCCCCTGCAACGCTATCCCCCCGTCATGTATGAAAATCAATATAATCAACGGATTCAATGGAGAGAACAGAGATCAAAGAGAATGGATCTTTGATGATGGCTTCATCCAAAATCATTTGATTGGACGATTCAATGGACCACTCCGTGAACGTTTTGTCGCCTCTCCTCGTGTCACTCCAATTAAGCTCCTGGTAAATGTGCTAAAAGGAGCAGCTATTCTCTTTTAAAATGTTGCAGGCCATGTATCCTTTAGGGCAGTTGGAGGGGAGTCAAATAACAGAACGTATTCCCAACTGTGTATTACACTTAAACTAATTTCAAGAAGGTAGTCTACATGCTAATGGACTGTAGGGATGCATAACTGCACATGAATAGCTGTATCTTTATTATCCCCGCCGCATAGCTAAAGGGGGAATAGGAATGGCCTTAGTGCGTCCGTTTGTCCGTGTGTTTGTGTGCATCTGGATTTCGTGCCCGCTCCTTAACTTTTAAACCCCTGGAAGGAATTTCATTAAACTTTGATCAAATATTTATCCCATCAAAACATTGTACAAAACCTATGAGTGGAATTGTTTGGATACCTCGTTTTCGCCGGCGGGGAAATATGTTACGCCGCTGACTTGATTGGCGCCGGGTCAAAGGGCAACCCACTTGTTTTAACAAGGTCACTGTGCAGTAAGCGTAAACCGGGGCAAACAGCGTACATCGATTTTCTTGACAGGCGTACGTATGGGCGCTTGAATATAAAAGAGAAGAGACAATATATCGTACTTACATCGACATAGAACCGAGTGTAGTAATTCATTCCTTAACGCGTGACTGCTTTTCTCTTTAACTTCTAGGAACATTTCGTTCACTGCTACCGTTGCTTTAGCGAACAGACCTGCAGGCAAGGGGGCGGCCATTTCTCTTTATATTCTTTATTATGTGTTCACCCGGGTTGCACGACGGCAAAACCGGTCACATGGTTACTAATGTGAGTCACGTGTCCGGCGTAAGCCGGTCATATGATCGACGTACGCCGCTTTGCCTCCAATCAAGTTCGCCTTTTGTTCCAACCTGACTCAAGGTCAAGGTCACAAGTGGATCTCAAGGGTTTGAGCGACAGTGTGATGCAAGCCAAACAAGTAATGGTACCTTTGTCAAATAACTGTAAAATTAATATGTGTTATTTCCCCCGATTTTTTTCAAAATGAACCTAATCATGATTTAGGACATGATACACTCTTAAGTTGGGAGGGGAGGAGAGAAAGAGAGAGAGTGGGGGGCGTGGGAAAGAACCTATGTTTAAACCGTGCCGGTTCAAGATCACGGTCGCCAGTGGTGTTCAAATGTTAAGCATATGTATTTCGTTTCATCTCCATGACTTTAAAACACATAGTAGTAATTTCATGAAACTTTGGTCATGCCAATCTGGCAAAATTCACTGTCCCATACTCAGACCTTTTCTTGTCATGGATTGTACTATCACTTAAATAAATGGTGAGCCCAGTGTGGAACATTTTTCATACAAACATAAACAATTGTTTCACTTCCCATTTCCTTTTCACCATCAATATTCTTTTAAACATTTGGTAATGCACCGAGGCATACTGTAATGACCTCTATAAATATACATGTTACCTTTCTCTGTTTAAAGTTTTATTTTCTTGTTCCTAGTCTTCTTTAACATGTTTTGCAGCCTACTTTGGCTTTACACATAAATGTCAGCAGTTGGACTGGTTAAATTTACAGCCCAACGTGCCTTATTCATGCACTCTGCCATGATCTTGAACACCGCATGGTTTCACAAGATCCGCCCCTGATGTTAACATGTAAACAATCATCTGTAACTCCAGTGTTTGTCTTAAAATCCTTTTACATGCATTTTTTTCCTAAACTATCCTAGTCAGAATGTAAGCTCCTATTATTTATAATGTATATGCAAAGTCATCATGTTTAATTTGATGTATAACAGTTTATTTTTGTAGATTGAATTGTTATGTTGTCGGTTGTTTTCCTACTGGCAGCCATATTTATGTGTTCTATTTCCGGTCGTTGCCAGGGACAACGTAATACACTGTACTGTAGCTTGTATTCTCTACTACATTTCATCTCGTTAACGTCATGGTTTACATTACGAATCAACGAAAACATCCTTATCAGGTTAATAATACATTGTTTTATGACTTTGTTAACTTCTTACAGTATTTAACCATTTAAATTATTGTTTTATTCTAGTGCACAAAACCGTGCGGCAAAAGCGCATCTTTGCAGCGTTTTGGCCGCAGTGCAGCATCCGCGCTACACTGAAGCGTTGTGCGTTATTATTGTAGCGATTTCTCACAAGCGCAGCATTTTATCCACATTAATGTTATGTTTTGCTGCATGCTGCTCTTGTCGCACTAGCGTTCAGTATATATACGCTGAATCTTGCTGCGATCGGGGACTTCAGCAAAATATCTTTGGTTAGGCGCCCGTTTCGAGAATTTCTTTCTAAATATTTCAAGGTTAGCTTAACTGCCCGAATCTGGTTATTTATTCTTGTCAAGTGTTTAATGGTTAAATACGCCGTGTAGCGAAACTGCAAGAAAACTATTTTTTCGTTTTCTCCTTTTGATTTAGAATAGGTGTATTTTAGTGAAGTTTTACTATTATATTTAATGTATTAGGATAAACCCAGGAATACTTTTATAAATTGTTTTTTTTAAACGTTAATGTTGTCTTAAAGTGCCACGTTTTTTTTGGCAATACATTAATTTAAATGATTAAAGGCTTGCGATCTAATATACTCAGCTGTAATTTAACAGGGGAATAAACGTTCTGTGCATTTTAGTGTATAGATGCAAAGTGTATTATTTACATATTTTCTTATTTAGAGTGGGCATAATAAAGTAAATCGTTGTAGTTATTTCGGGTGGGTCTTGTTATTACTTAAAAATGAGTCAGTTAGGAGTAACTCCGGTAAACTATAGTCCAGGCTGAAGTCCAACCCCTGGCATAAAATCCATTACCCCCGCCCCGTCATTTCGCCAAGGAAACTGCGAGGAGCATAATAGAGGAAGTTTATCCTAGGAGCCGCGCACGAGGAAAACTGATCTTAGTAGACCAGGAGCAAGTATCGCGCTGTACAGTCTAGAACTACGACCCTTAGGCCCGAGAGCGTAACAATATTGCTGTCCTTCAGACTGCCTTGTGAGTTATGTCTTTAAAGAGGGTGGTACAATTTTTTGAAAAGTCACCAAGGTGGAACAACGATAAGTCTTTTGAACCACGAAATATTAAATACATTACCTACATGTTTTATACGTTCGTGGTACTTTACTACAGTTATAAACATGCTCAAGCCTGTTGTTGACGAAATATAACGAAACCTTACCCTACTGCAATTTCATATATTTTAGTCTTCGGGGTTGTGGCGTCAATAAGTCATAAACAGAACCCTTGTCCAGTGGTTTTATGAAACTACTTTAAATATTGCGGCTGCAGGTTTGTTTCCTAGAACATTTTAATCATTACGTCGCCATTTTATGTATGACTTCATCATGATAAACCGTTGTAAGCTCTAGCCATGTGGCATTTATGACCATTAATTGTATTTCTGTTAATAATTTTTTGAACTGGACAAGATAAATGTATATTTCTTTGGTACCGACCATCGTCTTGATTTCTGTCTTGAACAACTACGACAAAACCCAACAAAATACAGTAGTATAGTGTACACTTACTATTTTTCATTTCATGCCATCCAGTGTTTATTATAATAAAACCAATCAAAACCAATCATCATTTCAGGGTAAGCCTCTGCAAGAGATTCCTTTCTGTTGTTACATTCAAATATATATTTACTGACATTTCAGATTCAACTAATGCAAAAAAGCAATACTTGGTTCTTCAGAAACAGTGTTCAAAAATAGTCAAAAATATAAATAAATACTTCTCATTGAAAAACATAATATGCGTTCTTTTAAAAGACACTTTTCTTATTTTAAATAGCGCATCACTCTCTAGAAATATCTTTAAAGTATGACATTATTATCACAATAACGGTATTTAAAAAGTCAATAAGACGTTCATTGCTTTAAATCCCGTACCATCTAACATTTGACTGGCCTTTATAAAAGACATTCCGCTTGAAACAACGTTGAATCTACACGCTCTATCTGAAAATAGTTCGACTGAATCACAGTTTTATACAGGCAAAATGTAGTTTTAAAAAGTATAAGACACATTTTGTTAAGAGCTTGGATAATAAACTGAACATTTGAAAGACAAATGCAAGAAAAGCAGATTTGCATTCACTTTAGAGCATAGTATTTAATTTGTCCTTACAGGTATTAATTATATACTGTAAATTGAAAGTCGTTTTAAAAATAATCATTTGTGAATGAAACACACAAATTTCTATTCATTTATTCATCACATTCTTAAACGATACCGACAAGTAATTTCTTACAAAAAAGTATGCTTGATTCCATATATCCACTATCAGGACCTGCATTCCTGTATCTATAAACTGAAAGGGCGCAACCATAGAAATTGAAATAATTACAATCATGCCATGCAATTCGTGATAAAATGTGAATATTTGGTCTAAAATACATCCCAACAACGACATTAATACTCGTAAGAAAACGGCTATTAAAAACGTGTTGAAGGTCGCTTACGAAAAATTGACTGGTGTTTGGATGACATAAAACATGTTCAATGTATTGGTGAGCTGAGTAGTGAGAGTACACTTTTAACAATAGTAACTTTCCGATATGATGACGACATGGCATTGATTTATAATGGTTGTGATGCGTTGCAGGACATTAGAATTTGTGTAGTCAATGATCTAACGGGTCGCCAACAATGTTTAAAAGATTTGAAGAATCGCGGCCATCAAGGCTACTTTTATTGTGGCCAGTTTGTTTTAATGATACCAAAACCTAGAGGAGCAACATACCGACGATACTCGTGTTAAAATTGAAGGTTTCCGTAGAGATACACCGGGGATATCCAGGGGGTTTGATGATCTGAACACTGCCAATGTGAAACCTCCGAAATCTGTTTAAAATTTAAACACTGTTGGTGCTGACAAAATGAAAGTGGTACTTTCCGACAAGGGTACTTCTGGTAATACTGAATAGAATGAAGGCCAAAGCCCAACACAGATTACAGACTGTATGAACTTAATTTCATGGAATATTGAGTACCTTCAGTGAAAGTTGTTTTCCTCTGATATTTGTCGCAAACTTGTGATTAACATTGTTAATTTTTGTTCGTCTCTTATTATCGCCGTTCCTGGACGGCGATATATACAATTAACAAGATTTGAACAGTTTTGCCTGTACACCGTCTGCCTTTAGCCAATCAAAGCGAATTATACATATCACATGATAACAAAATGGACGTCAAAAAACTTCAGCAAGGGATGCGTAAATGGACTCGCCAAACCGCCATGTTTGTCGGGTTACTTATTCGTACAACTGAAAAATACCATGATCAATTTACGAACTCAGTACCAGTCTTCAGGCTCTTGCAAGATAAACATAGGATAATCGCAATATTTTTGGCAACATGTCATTTCTAACTAGAGAATGTAGTCTAAATAAGGGTATGTTTTGTTTGTTTTTCCAAAACTTGCACTTATAGAAAACAATAAATGCTTGTTTCCTGGCGATTCTAATCAGGATACAAACTCCCCGCAGCGGTTACTTCCCCTGATCAGTACAGAAACAATAGCAAAGCGTGACGAAACCAGTGCGAGGAGTTTGATCAGGATATATCCTAGTTTTATATATGCTTGATAAGAGTCAGGGCAATATCGTATTTTTTACCTTAAATTTATTCTGTTAAAATTGCACATGTAATATTCTTATATTCTTTTCAATGCAAAGCATGTTATAAAATTATCAAATTAATGAATGGCGAGCATGAAATTCATGCATCTATGGATAAGACGTCATACGTGGCTGAACGGCGATTTCAAGCATTTTTGGAAATGCTAATACTTGTCTCTCCTTACTGTTGACACGAAACTGTCGTTTATCGAGTACATCATGCAATTCACAAGTATATTCGCGCCATTCTAACGACTATGTATATTTTGATGTGAAGGTGTTCGAGTGTTGGATAAAAGTTGGTGTAAAGAATACTATAAAATGTGGATTTAAAAGTGATTAAAACGTGTTAATAAAATTTATGATAAGAGTATATTTAAAGGAGTAATTAAAAGCGATTAAATGGATATAAAGTGTTGTGTTGTGATTTTCAGTGTAGTTGAGAAAAAAAGACAACAAACTGAAATTGGTCACGATACGAGCCTGTTGTGACGAAGACGGCAAAGTCTTATTGCAACAGTTGTGGAATAAAAAGTACGACTGGGACGATTTAATTCTTGAAGACGAAACAAAAAAGTGGATGAAAACTAAAAATGAATTAGACAGCATCTCTTCATATAAACTTCAGAGACATGTAGGAGGTAAGAAAGTTGAACAATCGTCAAATAGTCTACAGTAACTGTGCTTTTGTGATGCATCTTCAGTCGCATATGCCACAGCCATATATCTTCATGAGCAACCGAAAAACAACACTGTTTGCAATGTGATATTCGGTAAAGTACGGCTTGCACTAGTCAAAAAAATGACAATACCGAAATAAGAGCCCATGGCTGTTTTAATTGGGGTAAGATGTTTGGCATATGTAAAGGAGCAAATGATGATAGAGATATACAACTTGTGTTTGTGGACTGACTCTCAAGTGGTTATAAGGTGGATAAATAGTGGCAAGGTGTTGCCTGTGTTTGTTAACACAGAGTTCGAGAAATCAAAACAAATCGTGAAGTGAAAATAAGTTTTATACATACCCTGGAAAATCCAGCAGATATTGCTACAAGAGGCTCAACAATGAAAAACCTTTGGGAAAATCACCTATGGTAGCATTGACCTAAATGGTTTGACAATCCGATAGACACATAGTCGTTGGGAAACGATTCGATGACAAGTTTAGTGGTTGATGCAGAAAATGAAGATGTGAAGAACGAAGATGGACTTCTGAAATGAAGAAACACAATATTTTAGTGATAACAGAGTCTCCTTTCAGTATTAATTGTGAGCGTTTTTCTTCAATGACAAAACTTCTAAGAGTAACAGCACTTGTGTTGAAATTCATCCGGAATTTAAGAAGACAAGATGTTAAAAAGGATATCAACAGTGAGAATATAGAAGAAGCTGAAACAATTTGGTTAAAATATGTCCAAAAGAAGCACTTTTTTTGCCAGAGATTAACAGTATTTCAGTAAATTCAAGTACGAATTTAAGCAGAAATCTAGGACTGTATTTAGACAATAAACGCTTGTTGAGATGTTCAGGTAGGTTTGAAAATGCCGGATTGGAAGAAGGAGCAAGGAGACCAATACTTTTGCCATCAAAAGACTACTTTACTCATTTTATTGAAAGAGTTCACAAGGAGTGTTTGCACTCAGGTGTTTCACAGACCTTAGCCATACGATATAGATTACCGAAAGGTCGTTTAACTGTGAACTCAGTAGTACACTTGTACCTCATATGTAAACGTCATGAGGGCAGGCCATACAAAATGCCATCAATGGCGCCATTTCCTGATTCTAGAATACAAGAATCTCCAGCATTCTCAAACACGGGGGTTTATTACTTTGGACCTTTGAATATTAAAACAGCAGATGAAGAGAAAAACAAAGTTTGGTTTTGTTTGTACACATGCATGGTAACTCGGGCAATCCACCTTGAAGTTATTCAAGACATGACCTCTGAAGAGTTTATTCTTAGTTTAAAACGTTTCGTTGGTGTTAAAGGTACACCAGTGATATGCGTTAGTTGAAATGCGGCGTGAAAATTCAAGAGTTGGTGATGTAGTGTTGATTAAGGATAACGTTCTCAGTCCTATAGAATGCAGTGATGTTGAAACAAAAGAAGTCGTGTCGTCGCCAATTTCTTCGGTGGGGAGGTCCTCTCGTCCTTGTCGGAAAGCTTCAGAAGAAGTCTTAACGATAATAAAATTTGTTGTTTAATGCATTAACAATATACGAGAACTGAAACTGATACTTTAAAGTACAAACGGAGTTATACAGTTATTAAATTCAACGGAGCAAATCATTATAACAAAACGGTTTCCCGCGTAAATGAGCAACGGAGCAAATAAGCAGTCAAATTCTGTGAAGCAAGACCCACGAAGTCAACCTGCAAAGTATGCAGTTTGTGTAGATTAGTGTATACTAAGCATACGGTGTTTTAGCCTGTTGTTTAGCCTATTTATTGAAGTGTTTAGACGTACATATTTGTCAAATTCATCATAGGAAATTACAATGTTATACCTGCAATAAAACCTACAAACATAAGAGAAACTTAACTAGACACTGTCTTGAGAAACATATGGATTTAGAGCATTGGCATTGTATTGTTGATGACTGTGAGGGAAAAATTATAAGAAGATGTTATACGTGTACTCATCTGTGTAATGTACATAGAATTAACAGATCTGAACCAAAGAAGATGCCGTTACCTGCAACTCTGTGAAATAAGATTGAGAAGCATGCTGTTCAAGATGTTAGTGATGATGAGAGTTTCTTTTAACTTTTAGAAAAGAAAGATACTGTAAGCAAAGGTCATGGTGATAATAACGAAGATAAGAGTGTGACTTCTAAGTCTGTTTTGGAGGTAAGCGATAGTGAGTGCAACCTTTGTTTCAATCTTTGAAAGACGCGGAAGATCCCATAGTTATCGAATCTGAGAATGGTAACTATGACACGGATTATAGTGACATTTCTGAGTAGCAACTGCGGAATAAAGTCAGTAATATTGATTCAGATGTTTGAGTTTTGACACAGATATACTTTATTTGTTTTGAGAAGAAGTATTACTACCGAGGAAATGATATCGTGGGTTCGACATATTACTTCTGTAGTGACTGTTATCAGACTTGTTATTAGTTAGCAGTGTTTACTCATTTTGAGTTATAATACAATCGACTTTATGAAACCGAGGGTAAAAATATTATGAACATTATTTAGTACCATTAAGATATGTACTTTCATGTTTCATTGTTTGATTTGACGACACCATGCTTTATTTTGAACTCTTGTATATATGATACAGAACAGATAGAGTAAAGTTTTCATTTACTGTAATGTTAAATCTTTTGTTAACTAAATATGTATTCATGAAATGTTTGAAACTTATACAATGTATAAATATAGAAACTTAAGCTACTTTGTGGGAAGTGTCGCAAACTTGCGATTAACATTGTTAATTTTTGTTTATCTCTTTATCTCTGCTTACTGTTGGCACGAAACTGTCATGTTTATTGCATTGTATTCTCATGTTTTACGTGCTTTTGTAAAGTTTGTTGAATATGTTATAATTATGTTTCCTCCTCTTTACTCCTACTGAAGTTTTTTGGCGATAAATATGGAAATGTTCACTTTAATTCACGTTTATCATGTAAATCAGGTAATTTACAAGTATATTCGCGCCATTCTCACGACTATTTATATTTTGATGTGACGGTGTTCGAGTGTTAGATAAAAGTTGGTGTAAAGGATACTATAAAATGTGAATTTAAAAGCAAATAAATGTTTTATTATAAAATTTATGATAAGAGTATATTTAAAGCAATTATTAAAAGTGATTAAATGGATATAAAGTGTTGTGTTGTCATTTTCAGTGTAGTGAAGAAAAAAAATCGCTACAATATTCAAAAAATCTTTTCACATTACGACATTATAGATGTACAAGAAACATAGGCATAGTACTACAGTTACCTAGGTGTTAATTTCATCTACACTGGTAATATGTTACATGCAGTAAAATCTTTGCAGAATCAGGCCCTGAGGGCATATAACTGTCTTTTATCATTATTTCAACGAATCCAATTAGATATTAGAACCAAACTGATGCTCTTCGATAGAATGGTTGTTCCTATATTATTATATGGATCGGAAATTTGGGGAGCATATAATTATAAAGATGTTGATAAATTGCATTTAAAATTTTGTAAAGTTATATTGGGTGTGAAATCTCAAACTCCGAATTGTGCAGTTTATGGAGAACTTGGTCGTTTTCCGCTTTCACTTATCTGTAAAGAAAGATCATTAATCATTTGGACAAAAATAATGAAAGATACAAACTCTGTTCTGTACAATGTGTATATTGATAATGTTAATATTGGTAATGACAGTATGTGGGTTTCTAAAATCAAAAATATAGTTTACAACCTAGGTTTTAATGATATATTTGACAACTTTAATCGTGAATTTAATTACGTACCTCTTTTCAAAACAAGGTTAAGGGATCAATATATTCAAGAATGGAATACTCTTATGAGAGAATCTTCTAAGTTATATTACTACTGTAAATATAAAACTGAATTTTGTTTTGAGGATTATTTAGACAAAATTAGTAATAGTAAGCACCGTACACAACTGACTCGTTTCCGACTAACTTCACACTGCCTTGACATTGAACTTGGTAGATATGCAGGTATAAATAGGGCTGAAAGACTTTGCAAGTTGTGTAATATCCGCTGTGTAGAATCTGAGTACCATATGCTCTTATGTTGTCCTAGATACCAAAGTTTAAGATTAGAATATTAAGGTAGAGTATCATTTCCAGCTATATATAAATTTTGTTCTCTAATGTCCTCCAAATATAAAAAAAAACATTCACCAAAATTGCTGTTTTTCTAACAAAAGCAATGGAAGAAAGAAAAAATGCACTAACTGATGTTATTGTTTCTTGATATTTCTATGTACATTTGATTGTAGAATATGTATTTTTGTTTTTGGTTTTAATACTTTGTGAGTTTTTCTTTATACACGTACATTCTTTGAGTTCTTGTTGATATATTATACATTTATACTTTTGTAAGTCTTTGCCATATTCTATTTTTCTTATTGTAAATTGCCAAAGGCATCATTATGCTGATTTTGCCAATAAAACTTGAAACTTGAAACTATTGTTAAAAAATACTTTCCTTATTTTAATTATTTTCTGTTCCTCCAAATCGGTCTGTTTGTGGGGGGAAGAAATATGGGCGGTGTTCTTGTGCTTATTAGAAATAGTTTTTCAAAGTTTGTTAAACGTGTTTGTGATGATTTTAGCCATGGTATATTGCTATTGATTGACAAAAGTCTGTTTAATTTAAACAATGATGTTCTCTTTATTTCACTGCATGAACCACTAGAAAACTCACCAATTTATTATGAATATTAAATGTCTGCTATAAAAACAAATACCATTGTAATACTATCAATATCCTGGTGTCGAAAAATTCTGTTCTTTGATGTCAATTGAAGAAACGCAATATAACTGTGTATATTTACAGATCTTTATATGAACGAGATCCGTTTCTAAAACGTTTTGAATAATTGATATGTAAATGTAATACGTGTTACTTTGCTCGTATTTACTCTTTCTATGTCTCCCATAATTGTTCAATCTGTAATTTTTATCTTATATATTGTGTATGGGACGGAGGCATTTTGTACAATTAATTATTGAATCTTAATCTGAATATATCTTTTCTCAATATTTTTTATGAGGTCAAAATGGAGGGAAATTGAAGCCAAAGAGTAAAATATTCTATGATTACATTTGAAAACTTGCATCATCTCTCGGAACCAACCATTTCTTAGTAAAATGGACATTACTATATTACTAATATACGGAGATAAAGTGACTTTAATTGTAAATCAAAAATGATTTTTATCATCATAGTTGATCCATTACATTCAGTTGTTCAAGTTTTCTTATTCTAACGCAACATAAAATTTCGAAGATATTGTATCATAGTCGAAATAAATATGCCGTAATTTTAGCCTTGCGTATTCTGTGTTCTATTCAAGAAAAATATTATAAGTTTAGTGATCTACCGTCAAATATAGCAAAATGTCGAGTTCAGAGGCGTAATTCAATCAAGTTATTTAATCACGAAGGCTGTAGGCCTTCGTGATTAAATAATTACGCATCTGAACGAGAAACCGTGCTATATTCGACGGTAGATCACCAAAACTTTGAAATCTATTTTTATTCTAACACATATGTATAGTTATAGGGGACAATTATTTGAACTACTTAGCATGCCATTTTTATGGTTATTGTCTCTGACAGGCTATTCCGTGAACCCCAATATTCATTTCCCACGTGAAAACTAAAACAGCGTCATTCTAGTTTATCTTTTAATTTAGTTACCTTTAACAAGATGTCTATAATATATCATAGATGAGCATTAAAGAAGACAATTTAGTCCATAACAATATTCCCCTCATAAAAATACTTAAAAACAATTTTCGGTTTACAGTGACAAATGAGAATAGCCGAAATTAGTTTGCAGTGACGTCAGCGGGTGCGCGCATGTATTCAGCATTAATGTAATGTATATGATATATCACGCTCAATTCTTTCTTTGTTCATTGTCTATGAATTGCTAGTTGTGTTAGCATGCAAAATCGTTTTCCGAAAGTCGTTTTTATGCCGCCACAAAGTGGGAGCATATAGCGTTGCACTTGTCCGTCAGTCCGTACGACCGTGCGATAATACGACCGTACGTCTGTACGTACGTACGTCTCGAAATTTTGTGAACGCAACCCCTCTTAAACCGGATGGCAGATTTTGCTTAAACTTTAGGGGATGAACAACCTTAATGTGTAGATGAAAGTAAAGGAAGGAATTTTTGCTGCGACCAAATTTAACGGAATTATGGCCCTTTGTTGATTTTTTCACTATATACCATATAGCCAAATAAATTTGTGAACGCAACTCCTCATAAACCGGATGGCAGAATTTGCTTAAACTTTCAGGGATGAACAACCTTAATGTGTAGATGAAAGTAAAGGAAGGATTTTTAGCTGCGACCAAATTTAACGGAATTATGGCCCTTTGTTGATTTTTTCACTATATACCATAAAGTGAAATAAATTTGTGAACGCAACTCCTCATAAACCGGATGGCAGATTTTGCTTTAACTTTCAGGGATGAACAACCTTAATGTGTAGATGATAGTAAAGGAAGGGTAATGTTTTTACGGGACCTGACACACCTGGGGTTTCTATACTTTAATCTGTAGTTAACTTTCATGTGTAACATTTTTTTAAAATTTTACCTGCTTACTTTAATATCAGCAACATGTAATTACTTGTGTGTCTCTTTCTTCGTCTTCGCTAATGTGATTCCTCATAGTACATAAATATTTACAACATTTTAAGTCGACTATTCAAAGAATAAGGAGGTCTATTGTACGTGGCTATCGGGTTAAAGTTTTAGGGCAAGCTTCTCATTTTCACTATTTCTTCCCTTTCTACTGCAGATATTTGGTTCAAACTTGGCCGTAGACTGTGTCATTCCATCAAGGCCCATAACTCTGTTAAGCATTTTTATTAGTTATTCCCCTTTTAAGACTTTGAAAAATCTTTAATTTCAGGCTTTTATTATACCTTCAAGTACTAAGAATAGTCACGCGTGCTGTCCATCCGACAGCCCTTGTTTCAGTATAAAATATCTAATTTTGAAATAAAAGGACAGCATTAATAATATACAAAACCCCTCAATTCATTTGCAACTACAGAAAAAAAAATTGTTCCCCACCTAAATCTTACATACAGAATACACATGCTCTTGTTTATGAGCACTTATGCATAGTGGGGGCATCCGTGTCCTATGGACACAGTTCTAGTTTTATATAAAAGTTATTTTCGCTCTTATTACACTTACATATTTAAAGTATTAAGAAACATATTTAGTTTCACTAGATGGGGACCCGCGCAAGCGCGGGCTAAGAGAATCTACCTATTTGCAAGAAAGACATGACTGTAGCGAGAGAATGACATGATCTTATTTATCTATAAACTGACTAATCTACTACAGTTTATTATGTTTTCGATACTGGAATGTTTAAAAAGCGTGTAAATTAGTATACTGAACCGCCGCAACATGTTCAAATGCTTTTACACGGAAAAGTCTCCTAAAAATCCAGTCGTATTATACTTCAACAACTGTAGTAAAGTACCACGGACGTATAAATCATGTTGATAATGTATTTAATATTTCGTGACTATATTTCACAGACTAATCGTTGTGCCACCTTGGTGACTTTTCAAAAAATGTGGGCCACCCTCTTTAAAGACATATCTCACAAGGCAGTCTGAAGGAAAGCAATTTGCATCGTTGCATTTGCAAATAGTGAAACGGTTAATGATGGTGAAAAAGAACTGTGAAGTGAAAAATGTTTAAATGTATCTATGAAAAATTTTCCACACTTGGCTCACCATTAATTAAAGTGATAGTACAATCCATGACAGTAAAAGGTATGTGTATGGGAGAGTGAATTCGCCAAATTGGCCCGACCAAAGTTTTATGAAATTGCTTCCATGTGTTTAAAAGTTATGGAGCAGACACGAAATGCATGACCTAAACCTTTGAATACCACTGGTGACCGTGATCTTGAGTCGAAACATAGGTTCTTTCCCCACCCCCATTCCTCCTCCCCTCACAACTCAAGATTGTATCATGTCCTAAATCAGGCTCAGTTAAAAAAATCAGGTAAAATAACACTTATATTAATTTTACAGTGATTTGACATAAGTACCATCACTTGTTTGGCTTGCTGCTCAATGTCGCTCAAACCTAACCTTTCAGTTCCACTTGTGACCTTGACCTTGAGCCGGCCAAATTGGATAGGTTTTGCACATCGTCTTGATGGGATGAAAATTCGACCAAAGTTTTATGAAATTCCTCCCAGGTGTTTAGAAGTTAAGGAAATCCAGATGCACACACACACACAGACGGACGCACTAAGACCATTCCTATTTCCCCTCATAGCTATGCGGTGGGGGATAATAAAGATCAAGTTATTCATGTGCAATTGATGCATTCCTACAATCCATTAGCATTGTAAACTACCTTCTTTAAGTTAGTTTGAGTGTAATATACAGTTGAGAATATGTTCTGTAATTTGACTAACGTCGCAGGGGCTGATTTGAATTCATGAAAAGAACTTCAAACCTATCAATTTCAGCTTCGTTACTTCACAGAGGGCAAGCCCATAATCGTTCGATTAAATTTACCAAAATCTATTAATAGTAGATTTAGCAAAATATATTTGTAGCATTTCTATTTTTTAGCCTTAGGTGTTTTCCCGTTCTTTTTTGGCTATTTTCTCTATTTTCGTTCATATCATTGCTTATTTCAAAAAAAGAAATATCAACCTTATATGCTCATATATGAGTGCTTCAGTGGATGTACTTAAAACTATAACCTTCATGAAAATAGCAAAGTGGAAGTTAACGATTCAAGTCCTCCAGCAAATAAATACTGTCAGAGAATTTTCGAAATAATTTTAGTAGTACATGCGATTTTTTTTTCTTTCAGAAGAAAAATAATTCTCTGGCTCCACCTGATAGCAAAATCTTATTATATAAGAAACGATCTAACTAGTAGGAGGCACCGTGGTCCAGGGGTAGAGCGCAAGGCTCCGGATCCGAAGGTCGCGGGTTCGAATCCCGTCAGAGGCGAGATTCTCTCACGATCTTTACATTCCTCCAAGCTGCGCGAATACTCGTATGGAACCCAGGAAGCAGCCATCGAGCGTGATGACTGTAAGTTGTAAGAACTTGTTTCGCAATCGATGTAAAATAAATGAGTCTAAACTAATTCTAATTAGCACATGTATGTAATTTCTCGAGACATTTCCAAAGATTTAAGATAGATGTGCGTTAGAGAACAACAACAAAAAAGCAAATTTACCACTCGGTCCTGTATTAGATACAACGGCACCGATGGTCCTATCTCAGATACAAGGTCTTGATACATGAGCTCTAAATGTCTTATATTAGACGCATGTAAAACAAAGGTCCTGTACTAGATACAAGTGCATGTTAAACAAAGGTCCGAGGGCCCTTTTACCTGTATCGTCGGTCAGTACTTATTTTACCTTTACATTATTTTCATCTTTACATAAACATGAAAAAACCGTTTTGATAACTTTATAACACGATTATATTTTTTTGGTATATTTTATTGCATGGCAGATACTGCATACTTTACAAATTCTCATGTGGTTGCCTTTCTATGACCCACCCCACCTGAAGCATGCACGTTGCGCTTAGAGTGTATTAGTTGGATGCGCTTTTTCATTGTGTGCCTTTTTTCACCGTAACGGCTGTAATGTAATAGTTTTACTAGTTTTGCAGTTTAATTAACTCATAAACATTTATATTTTGGGTCTTACATTCTTCCAAGCAATATATTCTTGTGAATTAGTTGATTATTTTATGCGGAAAAAATGTTATGGTATGAAACATTTATCAGTTGTTTTCAAAATGTGTGCGAATAAGAAATATTCTTCCAGCTCAATTAAAAAAAATGTCTTCATGCGTAATTTAAAAAACACGTGGGTTTTACTGCATATTTATTGAAAGTCTTCAGTAAATGTTTATCAAGAAAATGAAGTTGTTCTTCATAGTTCAAAAACGAATGAGTTTTTATAATCGCCGGTAGATCAAACAAATGAATTCTACATTAATAATGCGTAAATGAAATTGAATCTATACAAAGTTGTCAGAAAATATGTTGAAATGACAGTTTGGACATCTTTAAGTGAGTTAAACCTGATTGCAATAGGCTTAAAACAAAAAGCAATAAAGAGAATTTCTGACTTAAAAGGGCAGTTTATACACTTTGTTTTTGCTGTTTGCAAAACTCCGAACAGATGAATTGCTCCATCAGCATATTCAAGGGTCAAGGGCAAAATGTTTCGTTCCTTCACTAGGTGAATGTCGAAACGTAAAAATGCCAGAGATAAGGTTACAATTTTGATAATCAAATGGCATAGTTCACTTCTGCTCATTATTTTCAATGATTGTGAATAATTCTGTGATATTCTACAGTTGATTTAGCCATATAATTCAAATACTATTGTTATACTAATTTAAGTTTATTTAGAAAATGAAGCGATCAAAAAAACGCACAATATTATAATTGCAACATGATAGTCAAAGTAATTGTATACCAAAACAAAAAATAAATAAACTAAAAAAATGTCTGAATTCAAACATAAATACGTTTTGTTATTGTTTCAATTAATTTAATGTATTTCTAACAGTTATGTTATATGCTCTTTTTCGACTATTCAAACAACTTAGACTTCACGTTTTCTAGCACGAGGGGTTATTTCTCTATGAATATCATAAAAAGACATATTCTGCACTTTTGATTACTTCCTAATTAAAGCTTCATAGTAGTTAAGCGGGTATACTGTGTTTGTCTGGTAGTTCGTATTAGCTCGTATTAATAGATTGTGAATTGGATATATTACAGGACATTATTTAATTCAAGTATATTTAGTCAGATAATTCTCTTTATTAATTTGTTTGCTTTAAAGAAATGAAAGGATTTTTTCCAATTCAGTAACAGACATAAAAATATAATGATGGTTATAAAAAAGGGTTATTTTGGCTCAATATAATGATGATCAAATAAGTGTTTATGGCGTTTTATGATTTTATTAAGAAAAACACATAGTACTAGTATAAGCATATACACTACTAAAATACATTTCATGGCACAATATAATAATGATCAAGCATGCGTTTATGGCTTTCTATGATTTTATTACGAAACAAGGATATCGTTGGAAACGATGGATGCTCCCCAAAGGTACATGGAAGTTGGATGAATGTGTAACTGAGGAAGGTTTAGATGGGAGCAGGTTGGCACGCATGTTGTTCAGTTATAATGATATTGACTGGTGTTCTTCATTTCACAGAAATAAAATCAGGAGAAAATAATTCTTTTATTCTATAACATATTATCATGTCAACAGTGAAAAGTGGTTAAGCCAATATTGGAGTTGTTTCCAGAACCAGATCACAAGTGAATACTTGTTAAACACTAAATAACACAGGAATCTGACATGGAATTTTATCATCGTACATTGAGTATGAATCATATCAGTTAATATTGGTAACACATGAAATGAGACGTTATATTTAGTCGAAAGTTTATGGGAAGTAATGTGTACAAAAATATTTAGGATGAAAGGCGTTGAAATTAAATCGGAGTTTTCCTTGGTATTTTGAAATGTTAAGCTGAAATTATGATTGCTTAATGCTTATTTTATAGTAATTGAACAATATATAATAACTACTACACAAATTACCCTCAAGCGGAATCTAGATCTTCGAACGGAACATGATGCTAGAAAACTGCGCAATCAAAGTGTAAGCAGCCTAGAATTACTTTCCTTGCCACAGAGCTAGCATCAATCTCACAATATTATGCAACAAAATCTGGAAAACTACTTTTTCCTATTGAAAGAATTAATTTCATGCAGAAATACATTTAATGCATGTGCCGATTAACGAATAATTCAAAGTGTCAAATTTGACCTTTCCTATAAATAGATAGATGAATAAATTAAATATTCTGTTCGGGCCCTTTGTTGTTAGATTGTGTGTGAAGGGAGGGGGAACCTTTAGGACGGTCGTTACTAAATTTTCAATCAAAGGTTTTTTCAAACCATTATCTAGTTGGATTTTTAAGGTGTAAGGGCGTCATAACAGTTCTATATAAAATGTGCAATATTCACACATAGCTAGGCCCATTTTCAGATTTGAAATCCATACCTAATTCTTGAAGAAAAAGCTTCCTATTGAGTTTCAGTTTGCATTTAATAGCTGCTGAGAAATAGTCCGGACAAAAATTACAGCTAAAAAGCATCAAATCACTGAAACGGAGCATGCCTGTAATATGCACACGTCCTATTGGTAGAAAGGCTTTCTATGAAGTTTTGATGAATTCTAGTCAGTGGTTTCTGATAAATAGTCCGGACAAAAATGTCAGTTGAAAAGGCATTAAAGGGGCATAACTTTGTGAAAAATCAATAGAACATGCTGTTAATATGCACAGCTCCTCTGGGCAGTGAAGCTTCCTAGTTTCAGTAAATTCAAGTCAGTGGTTGTTGAGAAATTGTCCAGGCAAAATTTCGGGACGGACGGACGGAGAGACACTGCGGCGACTAAATGCATCCCCGTTGGGGAGCATAAAAACAAATAGTACTAGTATAAACATATACACTACTAAAAGAACATTTTATGGCACAATATAAAAATGACCAATCATGTGTTAATGGCGTTCTATGATTTTATAAGGAAAAAGCAAATATTCTAACACGATATGAAACATTTCCTGTATGATCATAGAGGGAAATAAGCTATACTTTATTATACGACGAAATATATGTGGCTGTTATGATTTCCTCCCATGTAGTGCATAAACAGATTTTTCCCTATTGTTTTTGTTAAATGTTTTTTTTTAGGCAAGTAACGGTCTAAAATGTCAGCTTTACATCATTTATTACATTCCAAAGCATGCATGGCAATATTTGCTTGTTAATGAAATAAAAATAACAATATTTACATTGAATACCGAAAAATGCAGAAAGTGCGCCAAGCGTTATAACAACGTAATATACGTACATTAGTAAACTGACGTCATGAGCTATCTCGAGTGGTCATTCTTTGTTTATATATATGTTTAATCTAATAGCGTTTATGACGCAACGAATTGTTCTTAGTTATGTTTTCAAAGAGTATGAGACTAGAAAAATGTTTTCGATGCAGTTGTAACTGTGATGCTAAACTCAAGAAAAACGGAAAGAGCATTATTAGTCAAATTCCTTTGCTTTCGCCAGTGGGATGTAAATTGTAACGACAAGGAACCGAATGTCCGCAACTGAAGATTGATGAACACAAGATATGGTTCAAATTTCTTGCGTGATTAGAATCGACATAATAAATACGTTTCTATATTTCATCAGTGAATAAAATATAGGCGGAGTTCTGATGAGTAGTAAATTAAATCACGAGTGCGAAGCACGAGTTGTTTAATTTTAAGCATCCGAACGACGGCCATATTTTATTCAGCGATAAAATGTAGAAACGTATTTATTATTTCTTAAGTATAAACTACTAAAGGAGCATTTTGTGATACATTCTAACACGATATGAAATATTTCCTATATGATCATATATGAAAACCAGCTATACTTTATTACACAATAAAAAATATGTTGCTGTTATGATTTCTTCTCCCATGTTATGCATAAAAAGATTTTTCTCTATTTGTATTTGTTTATTTATTTATTTTTTCTGTTTTGTTTAAGGCAAGTAACGGTCCAAAATGTCAGCTTTACATTAATTATTACATTCCAAAGCATGCATCGCAGTCTTTAATATATCTCAAATAAAATAAAAATAACAATATTTACATTAAAAACTAAAACATGCAAAAAAGTGCACCAAACGTTATAACAACGTTACTTACGTCACATCAGTAAAATGATGTCACGAGCTATCTCGAGTGGTCATTCTTTGTATATATGTTTAATTTAATAGCGTTTTAGACGCAACATATTGTTCCAAGTTGTGATATCAAAGAGTATGAATCTAGAAAATTGTTATAGATGCAGTTGTGATTGTGATGCTAAACTAAAGAAAACGGATTATTAGTCAAATTCCCTCGCTTTTGCTAGTGGGGTGTAAATAGTAACAGCAAGGAAACGAATATTCGCAACTGAAGATTGATGATCACAAAATATAAGTCAAATTTCTTTCGTGATTAGAATCGACATAATAAATACTTTTCTATATTTTATCGGTGAATAAAAAATGGGCCGTCGTTCGGATGCTGAACATTAAACCACTCGTGCTTCGCACTCGTGATTTAATTTCCTTCGCATCCAAACTCCGCCCATATTTTATTCACCGATAAAAAAGGAACTTATTTGTCATTTCTTAAATATAATAATGATCAAGAAAGTGTTTGAGACGTTATATGATTTTATTAAGAAAAACAAATAGTTTAAACGTACACTACTAAAAGAGCATTTTATGGACAATATAATGGTCAATCAAGCCTTAGGGTGTATTTGCGTACACTTTTTGTTATTTTGTCAAACAAACCGCCATTAAGTGATTAAGTAAAAGAATCATGCTAACGTATCGATTTAGGCACGACCTATTTTTTTGCATAGTATCACGCTATACAGACAATACTTTTTGTATGAAGATACACATTAGCATATCAAAGGTATTCTAATATCATAAAATACTGGTTGAAAGTCTGCAGAAATCAAGAACAAAAGTACTTTAAACAAGTATACGTGGCATTGACGAATTACAATGATACAAATCCACTGAACGTTAAATCGGTCTCAAAAAATATACAAAAAATACTTTCGTCTTTAGGGCTTTACGAGGTGTCTATAGAACAAAAGGTTAAAGATTTTAAAAATATTTTTGTCGTTAGTTAAGCAACGTTTAAATGAAACGTTAGTTCAAAAATTGGCGTCTGATATAAACGATAAATATTAGAAATTTTAGACTATCATTATCTAGGTAACGTTTGTCCTCTCACAGATTAGCAGAAGAAAAAGAAAGATGGAGAAATCCAAAAGCTGTTCCATATGTTGAACAGAAATGTACATTTTGCCAAATATTGGAAGACGAATATTATGTCATTATGGAATGTAAAAACTATGAAATGGCTAGAACGAAATATATTAAAAGTAATTATTGGCGACGTCCTGGTTATTGTAAATATTTACAACTTATGAAAAGCAAAAGTGAAAACGATATGCAATACTCTCCGTGTATTTGTTCAAATCTTTCGAGCGAAGAAAGATGAATATATAAAATAGAAACCATATATAGAACTTTATATATTTTTTGTTGTTGAACTTTAATTTGACTTTATTGTTTTCATAACACCTATCCCACATACAAACTTCATTCATTTGTATATATAGTACACCAGGCACAGTGCGAATCATATTGTTAACATGTTTCTTATTTTTGAGTATTTAACGACTTCCAAATCTTTAGTCAATTTTGCTTAAGTTAGTATTGAACCATTTTGTTGTACCTGATGAGCTTATTTTGAGATGTTATTTATGCTATGCTATGAATTAATCAGACTTATGCATAATAAAGTATTCTTTTTCATAATAGTTTGACATCACAACTCGTATAATAATATCATGCACACATAACATGTCTAGGAAAAAAGACATTTGACGTTATCTCATATTATGATTCATTTAAGCAATTAAAAGGGTAAATTTACAACATATACTATGATTCCATATTGAACTAATTGAAACAAAATATAAGGGACAGTTATGAAAATTGTTATCCAAATATGCAATAACATGAAAGAGGAATGTGTGAAGTTTAAATCATATACAATAAAAAAAGTTTAATAATCATAGAAGAAAATATCGATTTTGGACATTTTCTAAATCATAAGTAAATTATTATCTAAATATATGAATACGGTTTATAAGACTTTATGATATCTTTGAGGTTTCAGAGAAAACGTGCACTGATTCCAAAATGTTAGCATAAAAAAAGAACTGGACTCGACTTGTCTTGGAGGTGCTAGAGACAAAAATATTTATACTGTAATATAGTTGAATTAATATTTCAATAAGATAGTAAGTCTGGACCTCTGTCATTACAATAAATGGCGCTCGAGTAAAAAGCATAATCAAGAATAATAACGAATTTATAATCAAATACAGTATTTCAATGGATATAAAATGAAATTTTACTAACAAGACATATTATAAATGGCCCAATAAAATCGCACAGGGAATTGTAATCTTTTATATAAAACAGACTGTTATATTAGATTTAAAAATACTTGTGTACCATTAACTCATACTATTAACACAAATATAAAAAAAAAACATCGTATAAAAGCAAAGAATAAAAATATGCAGAGCAGATTTTTTTCTGAACATTTTTTTAGTTACTAAATCATACTGTTGCGGGTAAATTTTTCTCTGTAATACGTGTATTACAATACTTGACAGATTATTAATAAAATGTCATTGTAACAATTAACTGTTTAAATTACATCATGCAATTTTCATTATATCATACACTGCCTTGATAAATGTCACAAATCTTGTGTGGTGAAGTCAAATCTTGAATCTGCCCTCAACTTTATTCGAATTATTGTAAAAAATAAATACTTACAATGCCTAAGACAAAGTGGATGACAGAGCTTTCAAAAGATTGATATTTTAACAAAAATTATATTTGGGAATGTTCCTCTAGCTTGTTATTTAGACAGAAGAATGTTCCAAAATACTATTTTACTCCAGAAAAAGGACAAATAAAATTTCTTTTTTTTCTCGAAGGCTTTGTATTTCATATGGAGTAAATTGTAATTAATATAATATGACTCATGAAATGATTTTTCTTAATGCATCTCGAACCAGAACAACCAGAACTAATCTTTTCCCGATTCCATAGGTTCCAGTAAATGTCCTGGAATAGTTCTCAAGCTACTGAAAAAAGTATATGGAATCACTTGTCACCCCCTCTAGTTAAAATTTACCAGAAGTCAAGTATTCTAACTGTTTCACGCCTTGCAACAAAGGCAATGCTTTGTATCATCTTCCTTTGTATGGTTATTTAGTTAAGCCAATCAACGTTGATAACATGTGAACCTTGTCATCGTCGAGAGTATTCGCACAAATGATAGATCCACTGTCTCCAGGTTCTGCCATTCTTTTAACTGGTGCAATGGTTTCTATCTAGATTGAAAAAAGGATCGCATTTGTGTGCAAGTCTACATAGTATGCTACTAATATCATTTTTTCTTCTTTTGTTTTGCGTATCACTATTTTCAGACTTATATAAAAATTAGAACTTTTGAATTTAGATTAGAACCCTTTGATATATCGTATTGTCCCTACAATATTCTTTAAAATATTATCAGAATCAAGTAAAGTCTGAAACAGAAAAATAAAAACATTCGAGAATTTCAGAAAATATTGGTGTGTCATAAAATTTGCTACTTTTCCATCTCCTTTAAGGAGTAAAAGGCCAAAAATCGTAATTTTAGCTATAATTCTTTCAAAATCACTGAATTACTTTACCCGAAGCCTGCTGACAGAGAAAATAATCTAGACATCCGCTGCAAATAAATATATGTCTAGAATTTTAAAAGCCTTTAAAAATAATTAGATATAAACTACCGTTTTGCTAACCTTTTTCTTTTCAAATCCTTTGACATGTGGACGTTCTTTCACGGGAAGTGTAACTATTACACCAAATAGTTGGTCAATGATATATTTGTTTTCTTGCAGCTTAGCTTCATATCCATCTTTAGCTGAATAACAAAAGTAGGTTAAGGCAAAATTACAATCAAATGTATCAGAAGTTATTTCCTGTTCAACGTAAGTTATCAAACTTGTTAGCATGTTTACGTGTAACATTTTATATCCGATTCATGCATTGAACACATTATGAGAATATGGCAGTATGGAAAATAACTATAAAATAGATAAATAAAAACCCTCAAATATCTGAAGTCTCAGCAACACACTGTTTATATATTGTAAACGGTATTAAACTGAATGCAGTTTTTACTTTGTAACATTTGATAAAGCTGTTGATTGCTTTTATCAACAACTAAACAATAAAACACGCCATGATGTCCAACGTAATCGTTTAGAGTGTGATCTTAATCTGTCTTCTTATGCAGAAACAATACATCTGTCTTACCACAGCTTTTTAACTGCTTTCATTTATACTGAATACAGTTAAATTCGTTGAATTGTCTTACATGAAAAAACATAATGTTTGGCTATAGTCTTTGTGTTTTTTTTTTTTCAAACTGCGTAGGTGTCATCCTTGTAAAGCCGACTCGAACGAGGAAGAATAGGCACCTTATACGTACTCATCTGAATTCTAACATGTTAGTTAAGTTTGTGTGTTAACAGATATTGCCAAAATATCTGTATAAAACAAATTTTAGAAAACGAATTCAAAGATAATAAAAATGTAAGTACTGCTGAACGTTATCAATAAACTTTAAAGGCAATTTTAAGAAAATGAAATCAAATAAGATATTGAAAAAAGGTCTGTCATTTTTGCTTGAGTTTTTCCTAAGCGGTGAATCATCATCATTATTATTATTATTATAATTATAATTATTGTTGTTGTTATTATTATTGTCTATAAGTATAGATTTGTTCATCCTTTTTTTTAACAAAACACGTATTATTTCATACTTTCATATAAAACATAAGGTCCTTTTTCTTGACTACAATATCGGCCAAACTGGAAACTGACCTCTTACATATCAATTTGACTCCTACAAGATTAATAAGGGACAATTAGCAATGGCTTGCTCAAACATAGATATGTCACAAGCTTTTATGCAATTACATTATGATGTGTGCCGTGTTGACAGCACTAAATCTAGTGTTATTTTATTATAACTTACAAATTTCATTTGAAATTAAATGAAAATGTTTCCAATTATGTGTTTTGTATGTCGGTATGGAAGAGGTATGATTCTGTTATATTCTTTCTGCAATTGTCTCATTTCGATCTATGAAAAAGGTAAACACATAGCAGTTTATTCAATAGCAGTCAATTCTTCTCGTACTATTGACATGGTTATTTTCTCTGGGACAAAAGATAAAATCAGCAAGATTTCAAAGCCATACGGTTTAAAAGAAATTCCTCTGTAAAAGATTTTAATGTTTTAAATTAGAAAGAAATATAATTCCGAAAGACACGCTGTGTTTACAGACGACAGAAGAGAAGATAGGTTTTGACTTAGAAATTTCTAATGATTTTACTTCCGCCATTATCAAGGAAGAGAACTATTGATGTCACAAAATCAAAGTTTTGTTTAATCTCGTCTATTTCCGGAAGAATGTCGCCAGCCATCAAACGGATTAAAACCAAGAATAATCTTAAAAAAAGAAAACTAACATAAATTCGTATGTTGAATAAATTCGTTTCATTTTAGAATATGAAATAACTAGATAGTTTTCAATCGTAATCTTATCGATTTTAATTCACTAATGTGACTAGCTTTTTCTGTGTCGTTATACCTGACTTAAACAGGTGAACGTCTTAGTACATCATTATTTAATTATTACATATTATAGATTTATGTACGGAACATGGATTGAACTTTTTTTCTATTATTGGCCAAGAGTTATTATTAAGAATAAATATTTCGTGTCCCAGATTTATAGATTTATAACTAAGAAAAATACAGTATCAGCCTGGATTGGGGATCGGTGAGGTAAAACACACGAATCATGGGCTCTTCTGGAAATAAGTTGTTCCATCCACACCAGGTGGGGACTTTCCTTGACTACCCACATTAAAATAAGAAACCTTTACCTTTACCTATATACATATATATTTCGTGGCCATGAATTGTAACTAAGAAAGAAACAACAAAAAATTATTGCCTGGCCACGAAATGAAACTTAAAAAAGAAACAACAAAGATATATCCCGGCCACGAAAATTAACCAAGAGAACAACAAATAGCATCTATTTTTATTTTTCGTGTTTTTCCGTAATTATGATTAATGACCAATAATGTTTTCTTAATTATAATTTGGGAATAAACTTGGTAACAAAGTTTATTTCATTACGTGCTCTAGAGTGTTAACTTGATGGCTTAAAGACTGACTGTTGTAAAGTATCACCTTACTTTTGGCCCTTTAACTTTCTCTATCAACAATAAATAACAAACACTTTCGAACTTTCCGTAACTTTTAATTCCTATGATATTTTATCCTTAACACAACACTTTTATAGCCTTTAATTCCAACTGACTTTACACTGACTAACCATTCAATTTTCTAAGAGTATTTATACCTAAGTTACCCGCTAAAATATAACAGAAAGCATGCATTTTACGTGAACAAAAGAACTTATAGAACAAAATTGGAGTATAACATCATAGACATCAAATAGGAGTAAATGTACAAAGGAATAAGTGTAAACAGGAGTAAATTTATTTCAAGGAGTAAACAGTATGGTAAGGAGTAATGCTTGTACTACGTGAACTTTCATTACACTGACAACCTGTAGATTTTAACACTGTATCGGTGCCATTTTAATGCTACGGCATCAAACCTTGGGCCCCAAGTTTGACTTGATAATAAACCTAAAGACAAGAAACAAGAATATCGGACTTAGTTGCAAAACGCAAATTAGCAAACTGAGGCAGGGATGGTCGGAATGCAGAATTTTCATGGACAAAGAGCTCGTCAGTTGCCACTGCGAACCTGCCATGACACAAACAATCAGGAAAACAGAGAACCGCCCTGCTTAAGATAGGAGATTTGCTGCTATTTAGATTATTCTTCCTTCTTCCGCTGTTTTTCTTGAACACACTAAGATTACATATGGGATCAGGCACTGTTGCTATCTTCAGAGGTTCTTAGTCCTTCAGAATGGGACTGGACTCTAAGCGCTTCTTATAAATGGGGCCTATTGGTCGTCCTTGCTACAGAGGCAGTTTCATGCCAAAAGCTTCTTAAGAGTAGATGTAATCCTGTCATAGGCTGTCGAGGAAGACGTAATCTTTTTTAAAAGCTAAAATGCTTTGCACGTCTTTTGCAGGTGTAGCGGAAACTGCAACAAATGTTAAATGATGTATATTTTTGCATTTTGATAGGTCATGCAGTCGGTAGCTCGTGCTAATGTGAACTGATATGTTTTATATTCATTTTTGAATATGGTCGCCATGGCGGTTATCTTGGCATGTAAAAATTGGGTGCAATAGCCAAAATGTTTCTTTTGTCTTGAAATACCTCCTCTTGCCAAGTTTGGTGCTTTTCCCATGGTTTTAGTGGGAATAAGTCTATAACTTATAGACTGTTTGTAAAGCCTTTTGTTTCCAAAATGCGTTTACTTCTGATCCACAATTCTGCTTACGTCTGGTATTGCATCAATAATACTTGAAACTGAATGTTATGACAGTTTGCTAAAAAATAAGCGTCCTTGTTCTTTTGTTTGCCATGCTATAGAAATTTATGTTCTTCTGGAGTGTCCTATGTACATAACTGACAGACAATCTCTGCTACATCAAATTTATTCTATGAACGTTAATTTTGAGAGCTTTATTAAAGAAAAACTTAGTAGGATATTTAACAACAAAGATTTGAAGGCTCTCTTGTTTTCCAATGGGCATGTTCCTTTATAAACTATCCGCCGGAAATATTTCTGCCTTTTAAACACTACTGTTTTGTCGATGTGACGTAATGAAAAGTGATATATTTAAATACCTAATGGTGTTTTTTTTTATACCGATCCTTTTTTCATAGTTACCGTTACGCAGCAACACCTGCTCCACTAACATAGGTCTACGGTAAAAAAAATCTGAACACAATATCATCATAACTAAAGTTATAGATGTGCTTAATAATAAATGAAAAACTTGATTGATGCCTTTGGAATTGCCAAACTTAAATTGTGGCATGATGTAAGCAAATATAGCCGATATCTAGATAATGTTGCACGCTAACTCTCAAGGCTTTCAAGACTCAAGGCTATTTGATGATTAGCAGATATACTTTTTAGAACCCCTCAGTATTTATAAATTTAACATGTGTATTTAGCCAATACTTACCCAAAAAGCATAATTTAAATTATATGTAAAGTCGTTCACTATTTAATGTTATATAAAAAAAAACTCTAGAGGAAGGGTCAATCTGGGTCAAACAAGAGTTTGAAAAGCTTTTAATCATATAAGTATACATTAAACATTAGAACCTAACAGCAATTTGAACACCCATAATATATAATAAATATAAGTCCACTTTAAAATTATTGTAACTAATTTTAGAACTTTGAGCCCTTTGGTCTTAGACCACAAGATTTTCAAAGAGTGTCGTATATTTCTATAAGGAATAATAATAAATTAATTCAATATTCGAATATCTTATTTCAAATATTTTCGAATATCCGAGATTAATACACTAAGTCGACCGTCCGAAATAAAATTTGCAAATATGGATTTTTTGTATTGCATTATTCGAAAATTGAGTGCATAGAATATTTTAAAAGATTATATCAAATCCTAGTTTGTTTTTTGTTTTTCCAAGAATGATTTGTGGAAATCTAGTCAAAAACAGATTCTACAGCAGCTAAACTGTAAGAACAGTATATTTAAATATGAAGGCCATGATATCGCTCACCTTAATTGTTACCAGTACCATGTCCTTAATCGCTTGACCAATTTTTTTTAAGTATGTCTCATCTGTATTAGACACAACTAACTTCAACTGCCTATTTAATATAAGTTTAATAAAACAACAAAAAGTAATTCAAAAGGTCAATGTCAGCCAAAGTCAAAAATGAAATAAAGTAGTCAAAAAGTCTCAGACGTAGTGTCAAAATTCGGCGAATCTAAGTTGGTCATAATCATGACCGCCAATAATCAAAGTTGAAATCTGCAGGTAAAAGTATGTAGGCAGATCAAATGTAAAGCTATAACTTAGAAAAAACAGTAGGTCAATGTCGAGAAGGTCAAATTAAAAAATTGCATTCAAAATTTTAATATAATTATATATTCCAATGATTTAGCCCAAAATTAAAAAGTAAGTTTCTATTAAGAAGATACAAAAGTTTCTGTGGTTTCAAAGATCATTTTAATTCTTAATATATTTAGGTTTTTCTCTATATGCCTCAGGGAGACTGTGACCCCTAGGGCGGAACCAGTAATGACCCTTACGGTACAACTTGGATTTTCTTGGAAGAAGTCTACCTGACAAAATCTTGACCCAAGGCACTACAGTTTCAGAAAAAAGTATTTAATTTTTCTTGTCGCTATGTCTATATATTAACAGTGACTTTTCGGGCAATCAGTAGTGTCCCCATGGACATTATTTGAAAAAGAGGTCAGCTACACACAATTTCAGAGCCCTGGCTTCGGTTTTTATAGAAAAAAAAAGATTTTGAAGTTTATCATTTAAGAGGCCATTACGCCAGAGTTATACTTTCCGAAGAACTGCGGTAAAACAATCCTCCCCAGTTTCATTACTTTTTAGGTTTAAAATTAGGACTTGTTTCAATGATTTGATGAGCGATGGACGGCATGTGATGGCAAGAACTGGCACTAAGTTAATAGTACAGTAAAAAAAGCTAATCTTATCTTTCAAAACAATAAAAATTAAGATAAACAAACACCAGACATATATACAAAAGAAACGCTAAAACCTGTTTTGTGATGCAAAGGGGATATCTTTAGTTTAAGAGTACCTGAGCATGTCGGTTCCAAGGCCTTCTTCAAATCTGTTAGGTTAAATGAGGATGAAAACGTTTCAGGTGTACTAAAATGACCCGACAACGCCTCTGCTATTCCATTCAAAGCTTTTTTCTTCATGAAAAAATCCAAAAGTCCATCTACTGACGTGCATTCCAGTTCCAACTTTAGTGACCTCTCATACACTTCTGCAGGAGTCTTGTCTGCATTTTCGAGCAGATTTAAGTCATCATGCTGTTGTTTGTCTGTCAAAGCAAGTTCCCATTCTTTTTCTAAAAAATATTCACATTAAAGAATATATTAATACGATCTATCACTTACTTTTATCTGCTTCATACAGTAACTTAGGTTTATCAGAAATAAAATATTTTATTTTTAAACTAGCAGATTTTCTTACATTTGTTCAAGGATAGATGGAATTTATAAAGATATTATTTCACCTATTCCAGTTCATATATATTATAGATTAAATACCTAAGAAATATTAATAATATGATTTAACTAGATAATGCAAATAAGAAAAAAAGCAGGGTTGCTTAAGTAATGTCTCTATTATCAACCTTCTGATTTTATGTTGTTTGGTTAAAACAAAGGTGTCGGAGATAAAGATTTTCTTTTATTTTAAACAACTTGTCAAAAACCAATTTAAATACAAAATTTGAATAACAGCTAACAAATTTCGGAAAGAGCATTTTTCCTAAATCATAAAACATGTTTCAGCGAGAATCATCGCAATGAGAAAATTTAGAATTTCATGACACAAACTGCTTTTAGAAATAAAAAGATGGAGAAAACAGACAAGCATACATTATGGCGAAGGAAAACTTATAATTTGCAATAAACTGGAAGACAAATATCAATCTGTATGTAAATGAATGTTGTATTCTTACTTGCATAAGCAATATTTAGGCAATTATTTCTTGGGAAAATGTATTTATCATGAAAAAATGGCTTATTTTATATTTAGATCTTTTGAAAAAATGACACTCTCTTATACAAATCACATACAAAAAATACCAATCTTTTGATGTGTTCGAGACCATGGTGAAAAGGACAAATCCAATTTAAGTGTCACCATTTTGACTGAGTATACAAGTTTTAGATTGAGTGGTCGGGCACACAAGTCTATGAACAGAAAAGACGTACAAAATTCAAATAACTACATATTCCATATTGCTTGCTTCTAGTGTTATATGAATTTCCGCAGGATATCTCTCACCTGTTTGTCGCAGGGTCATATTAACTAAATATGTTGGTATGTGTTGTTTGCCATCTATGTCTCATTTTGTCTTGCGTACTTCATGATCTGTAATCTCCATTGTGTCTGTCTCATGTATATGTATTGAAGTCCTATATTTCTGTCCCTTTTTCCATAGTCATTTATTCATTCTTTCATTCATTTATTCATTCATGCATGTATTAAACAGTTTCTAACATGTACTAACCAACCACTGGTACGGGCCTCAATCTATAATTCCTTTTTCCGGATGAACTAACATCACACATGCGCACTTAGAAGAGATTTTCATGGCGCGAGCTAGATTTTCTTCTCAGCAATAAATATTTTCTGAGTAGCGCACTTTTGTATTTTACAGGTAATTAGGAATGTGTTTACTGATTCCGTACTTGTTATTCTACATTTTGCTATTCATCATTTTGTATTATCTCGTTAGGCATTTAGATAGAAGAGATTTTCATGGCGCGAGCTAGATTTTCTTCTCAGCAATAAATATTTTCTGAGTAGCGCACTTCTGTATTTTACAGACCTTCCTTCTCCCCGAGACCAGAACTCATATGAGCAGCCCCTTACAATTAGTACGAAAGGTGAACTGCGACAATTGGCGCACAACGTGGGACTTGCGTCGAAGAGTGGTCATTGCCGCTTTTGTTGAGTACGAACCCGTGAAAGGACGAGTGAAATCATTAACTGTCATACGGGATATCGCCAGAAATTTGGGTTTACATGTAACATGGAAAATGTAAACAAATGGTGAAATGTTTATTTTCCAAGCATTTAGAATAAACTGGGCCCAGATATCAACTGAAATAAACCAGCTGAATTGATTTGAATCAGTAATTGTGGCATGCAAGGAGTACGGTACTTGTGGAACAATATTGAATATGGATTACGATCTACTTTGTTTTGATTTGTCATCAGTGTAACTTGACTGGATATTCTTTTGATTCAATGGATTTTAAAAGTGACTTAACGAAATATTTAGCCATCTTTAGCCTGTTATAGCAAAACTGTAGAGACACTTAGATAAACAATAGTGCTATTTCCAGCATGAAAAGTAAATATTTATTAGTGTGTGTAATTTATGTACATGTATAATTTTGACAGTTTGACATTTACTTTGTTATAAATTTCAGGTGTACAAATCTTGTAGTGTGTGGTTAAGAACACCTCGGTGCACAGTTCTGATGACCTGTAACAGATTAACAGTGGGCAAAGGATCTTGCATGTACTGTACTGAGATTCTTCTCTGGTGATTGGTGAGATTTACTAACCTGATCATTCATTTCATTATCAGATCTGTCCCTGCCATAAGAAATCCCAGACTCTCAATATAAAAATTCCAATAAACACATGAGCTGGATTGTTCCATATTAACAGATACATAAATTTGAGCCCTAGTGTGTAACATTTGTGTTTTAAAGCAAAACACTGAAAAATTACCAGATATTGTCATTAGCTGTTAGTTACTGAGTGTAGGTAGGTACTGTAGTTATAATGGTACTTGGATCTGAGAAAAGTAACAGATAGTATTATATCACTGTGTGAAGAGTAACCAAAGTGATTGGTGTTGTCTACTGGTGTAAGTTTTCACTAAGCAGTAGGACAGGTAACAGTTATTTCATTTTAATTGCTTGAAAAGTAATTTGAGTGAAATTAGATTTGAAAAATAAAAGAGTTTGTATGTGATCCTAACTTCTGTAAGTGTAAAATTATAGAGTGGGTGTATTTTCTGAAATTACTTTTGAAATATACACAAGTGCACTTAGCACATTGATGTATGTTATATAAAAGTATATTATATTAAGCACTCCAAATTTATAAAAAGTTTGGTTGTGGCTTATACAGAAATTTGATATTAGAAATTCTGTGTTGTGTTTTACTAATTCTGACATCGCGTTCAGAAATAGTGCCACTGGAGCAGTATCATTGAAAAAGTGTTTTGCTTTAGTGATACATATTAGCAAAGATTACTTTTCACATATCCAAGTGATACTGGAATTTAAAGAATGGTGTTCTGTTGAAGACACTAACTGTGACTTAAAATTAATTGGTCTGAATTATGTGGAAGTAAGACGTTTGAAAATTTTGAGTCAGTAACTGAGTAAAGTAGAGTTCAAGAATTTAACCTTGACATTGTAATAATATTGTATGGTGGAGTATAAGTGACAGTATTCCATATTAAAATTTACAATACAGTACTTTATTGTAAGATTGTTAAGTTTATTAGAAAGTGTCTGCTGCATACCCATTGCAGATCAGTTTATTGAAGTTAGTGTCCGTCTGCTGTGTCTTAGTGAATTTACACTTGATAGTTTATGGTGTATCTTAAGCACATTTTCTGAAATAGAAGTGACTGATTCATTATAGTTTAAAATAAGTTGTGGTATTGAAAACACGCTACCTGTGTACTTCCTGACTTTGAAAAGGTATAGTGTACTGAAAGTGCCATTATTTGCTGAATAGGTCATTCTTAAATGGTTCTTGCTAGAACTTTCGTGGTAGATCCATTAAATACATTAATACTGTAACACTGTGCGGTATCTATCTCGGAGGTTGCAGACATATTTTTCTTAAGAGAAGGTATTACTCTATTCAGATTGTGCAATTAAGATCTGAATTGAATTCAAAGCGTTAATCTTGCTTAAACTTGTAGACCACATAAGTCTTTTGAGTAATCATGGAAGAATCATGCGGAACTTTCCAAGGTCAGGGAAGATGAGTTACGTTATTTTATTGATCAGGTACAAAAGTCAGGTAAATACACTGTCACTCCTTGCCATACTAGTACCCCTGCCCCTCCTCCAAGAAATGTTACTCGAAATATTACTCCAACCCCAATTAAAGAGTACAACAGACGGAGTGATCTTGATGGAAATGGTCCACCAGAAACTGATGGAAGCTTGTTCCCAAAGCTGCCGGCACGACAACCTCCACCACTTCCTTCCTCACTGTACCCCCATTCTTATTTAGACACCTCACTTACTGTAGCCCATGCCCGAATTCCAAAACTTCCCCAGTTTTCAGGTGAAGGTCGTCAAGGGGATTGTGAATTTGAGGTATGGAAATATGACCTTAATTGTTTGATACGAGGCCGTGTATATCCTGACCACATACTTCATGAGGCTATACGCACTAGCCTAAAAGGGAGGGCCAGGACTGTACTTCTGCATTTGGATGAATGGGCAACCATAGCAGATATAATTGCTGAATTAGATGCCATTTATGGGAATGTTGCAACATCTGAAAGGTTGAAAGAGGAATTTTATTGTTCTAAACAGGGTCCAAGTGAGTCGGTCGCCGAATATAGTCTTAGACTGGAAAGGTTACTGACCAATGCCAACTTAAATTTAGATCATATGACCAAGAATGACATGTTGCGGAATCGCTTGTGGTCTGGGTTTAAAAGATGACGAACTTCGCAATGTAACACGGTATAAATTCGAGACCATTCAGGATTTTAACCTTCTTAGACGCGAGTTGCGACAGATTGAGCAGGATATGAAAGCCCGTAAAGCATCTCCTTCTGTTCCCATTTCTATTCCTGTTTCTGTACCTGTTACTGTTCCTAGCACTAGTAAACTTGTTGAGGTTCCTTGTTCAGTCAACATGTCTGTTGTTGAAAATAAAATCTTACAACAATTAGAAGAGCTGACTTCACAGATGAGAAAGCTGAACATTCGAGTGGAAACTGTGGAGAAGGAACTTCAGCAGATAAAGAAAGGAAACAACAGTATTTCTTCTAGGGGTACTGGTAGAGGAGGTTACTCTGGTGGTTGGTCAGGTCGTAGTCAGTACAGTGATAGAGCCAATCAGAGTAAACCAGACACCAGTACTATTGAAACCAAGAAGCAAGAGGATAAGCCTACCCCGAAGAAGGAAGATTTAAACGGAACCAGACCTTCTCAAAAGGGCCAGTAGAAGGTCAAGCAAATAATAAGAGCCCTAATATCGTTCCTTTGATCGGCAATTCTAACAATGCGGAAATTCTTATTAATGGTCAGTCTTGTCAAGGACTTATTGACACAGGATCAATGGTCACTGCTGCTCGTGAATCATTCTTTAAATCTCTTGCTCCATCTGTTGCTCTTCTAAGTCTAGAAGATTTTGCTCTTGATATTTCTAGCGCAAATAACTCCAAGGTTACTTACAGTGTATATGCACTTCTTGACGTTTCTGTTCCTTCTTTGGTGTCATCAGCTGTACCTGTTCTGATAGTGCCTGATACTTCTTACAGTACTACAGTTCCACTTAATGTTGGCACAATCGTCATCAGACATTTTCAAGAAACCTCAAACAACAACCCAAAATCTGTTCCAGTTTGTTGGCAGCAAGCCTTTTCTGCTATTTCCTTTTCTCAGTCAGTACCTGTAAAGGCTTTCAATCATAAACCATTTACAGTCCATCCATACCAGACCCGCACTATAACAGGAAAAATTCGTAACGTTGGAGAAATGACCGTTGGGGTTACAGAAACTTTAGACTCTGCTCATTTTCTTAATGTTTGTCCAAGGGTAGTACAGATTCTTCCTGGTAAGACCTTTTCAAGAATACCTGTGAGGATTTGTAACTTGTCCGCCAGACCGATTGTGATTAATCCGAAGTCTGTGCTTTGTTTTTTGAAGAAAGTCGAAATCGTTCGACATGCTGATCCTTCAGAAGGTTCTATTTCGAAATCCCATAACCGGGATAAAACTCTTACTGATTTAGGAGTTAGTGTTCCGCCTGATACTCTTTCTCCTGATGAACAGGCCCAAGCAACAAAATTTCTAAACGAGTGGAAACACATTTTCTTCTCTGGTCTTACAGATCTTGGCTGTTCTAGTTCTGTTGAACACAGTATGAGTTAACTGACCCTACACTTTTCAAGGAACCGTATTTCAGGATTCCACCAGGCATGTATGAGGAGGTTAGAGAACACATCCGTGATATGTTGAAAGCTGGAGCCATAAGGGAATCCAACAGCCCTTCCCCCTCTAATGTGGTCATTGTACGGAAAAAGGACGGTTTTCTCTGTTTTTGCATCGATTTCCGTCGCCTGAATAACCACACGGTAAAAGATGCTTATTCGCTTCCACGCATAGATGAGACTATAAACTCGCTTCTAGGTTCCAAGTATTTTTCTAAGTTGGATCTTCGTTCAGGGTATTGGCAAGTTCCACTTTGAGAGTCGGACAAGGCTAAGACCGCATTTACTGTTGGACCTCTCGGTTTTTACGAATGCAATCGAATGGCATTCGGCCTCACCAATGCCCCCGCCACTTTTCAGCGACTTATGAAGCGCTGCATGGGTGAACTTCACTTGAAAGAATGTCTCATCTATTTAGATGACATCATTATTTTCAGTGATACTGTTGAGAAGCATTTTGAGAGGTTGGCAGCAGTTTTTGAAAGACTTGAACAGTATAGTCTGAAACTCAAGGGTTCAAAATGTGAATTTTTCCAGACCCCGGTTAATTATTTAGGCCATGTTGTCAGTGCAGACGGTGTTAGAACCGATCCAGATAAGATAAAAGTCCTGAAGGAATGGCCTGTCCCGACATCTGTTAAAGAACTACGCTCATTTCTGGGGTTTGCTGGTTATTATTGCCGCTTTGTCAAAGGTTTCTCTCAGATCACTAAGCCGTTAGATGACCTACTTGTTGGACACCCTAAAACAAGAAGCGTAAGTCAACCAAACCTGCCTCGCCCTGGAGTTGAGGTCCAAAATAACAAGAGGCCTTTGAAACCATCATTGAAATGTTGACTTCAGCACCTATTCTCACCTATGCTGATTATTCTGAACCTTTTATTTTAAACATAGATGCTAGTGGAGTTGGTCTAGGAGCTGTACTTTACCAGAAGGCCGATGGTATTGAAAAAGTAGTAGCCTATGCAAACCGAGGTCTCCGGCCGAGTGAACGGAACTACCCAGCTCACAAGCAAGAGTTTCTGTCTTTGAAGTGGGCTGTGGTAGATAAGTTCCACGATTATCCTCAAGGTAATAAGTTCCTTGTCCGTACAGATAATAATCCACTGTCATATGTCTTTACCTCTGCCAATTTGGATGCCCAGTCACATCGCTGGCTAGCAGCTCTCTCTGCCTATAACTTTTCCATCCAGTATCGTTCTGGGAGGCAAAATATTGATGCTGATATATTGTCCAGGTTACCCGAAGGAGTTCAACAATAGTGAAACACGTATTCTCTACCCAGAAATATTGAAAGCTCTGTTTCAAGTCACTCTTGCTGATGTCCGTGAGCTTCCAGCCGTTGAATGTGTTTCTTTGTCCAAAGAGGTGATTGATACACCATCTGATGATATTGATACAGGGTCTACCTTGTGTGATATTAATTGGCAGACTGAGCAGTCTAATGACCAGACGATTTCCAGGGTTATAAGTATTGTCAAAGCGGCTCACAAATTGACGAGTCGTCAGAGTTCCCATGAGTCAGACTCAGTTCGTCAGTTTTTAAGTGAGTGGAATACCCTTTTTCTGAAAGATTATATCCTCTATCGACACGGTTCTGTTTCTGGTCATCCAGTAGTCCAGTTAGTTATTCCAAGTATTTTTCAGGACATCATTTTCTCAGGGTTACATGACGAGGCTGGTCATCAGGGTAGGGACCGAACTCTTTCTTTGATAAAGTCCAGATTTTATTGGCCTGGTTTTGGATCATTTCGTCGACAGACGGGTTCGGGATTGCCCTAGATGTATCCGACGGAAAACTTCAGTTCAAACTGCAGCGCCCCTTGTTTCAGTGGAATCTACATACCCGTTAGAACTAGTCTGTATGGCCTACTTATCCCTTGAAATGTCTTCTGGTGGGTATGAGCATATATTGGTCATTACAGATCATTTCACTCATTTTTCCCAAGCTATACCAACTAGAAACCAAACGGCCTATACAACTGCCAAAATACTGTTTGAACAGTTTATCTGTCATTACCGGTTTCCCTGCCGCTTGCACAGCGATCAAGGTCGTAATTTTTGAGAGTGTTGTCATTCAGGAACTGTGTAAGTTGGCAAATATTGAGAAAAGTAGGACCACGCCTTACCACCCGCAAGGGAACGGAATGCCGGAACGATTCAATCAAAACCCTTTTAAACATGTTGGGAACTCTGGAGGATTTTCAGAAATCTAACTGGAAGGCCCATGTACCAGCATTGGTGCATGCTTATAATGCTACTAGGCATGAAAGGACCGGGTTAACACCCCACATCCTTTTTTGGTAGGCACCCACGCTTGGCTATTGACGCCTTCTTAGGAATAACGCCAGAGACTTCCGAAATGTCCAAGAGTCATTCCAACTATGTCCGAGCTCTGCAAAAACGTTTGAGTTATGCATACAAGATAGCCAGTCGTGAGTCAAAAAGGCAAGCCCGTCGACATAAGAGAAGGTATGACCTTCAGGTGAGACACACCAAAATTGAACCAGGTGACAGAGTACTGGTCAGGAATGTGGGCCTTAGAGGTAAGAATAAGCTTGCCGATAAATGGGGCAAGGAGATTTATGTAGTTCTGTCCCAGCCCAATAGTGACGTGCCAGTTTTCCTTGTAAAGAGGGAACATGGTCGAGGTTCTCCTAAGACAGTTCATCGGAACCTCCTCCTACCGTTTATGGGTCTTCTGCTTCGTCCTTCTAGACCTGACACTTTTGGACCTACTGATAATCTGCTAAAAGATTATTCTGATCTCAGCTCAGAAATAACGGCCACGGAAACACAAAGGGACGTTTCGAGTGATGTTTCCCCTGTCCCACTTCCACAGTCCTCTATTAACAAATATTTCATTCCAGCCAACAGAAAGTAAACACTTGACCCTGATGCAGAACCATTTTATCCCCAGCGCCCAGTTCGTAACAGACGACAGCCGAGATGGTTAGCATCTCAAGAATGGAAGACAGGATTTTAGTGGTGTTTGTCTTGTTTGTTTTAGTATTTTAGCTTTTTTTTAATCATTTATATGAATCACAGTCTCAGTTTCTGAGAAATCGCTTTCTCACTTAGAGTTGTAGGTTATTCCAACCTCCATGTTTATCAGTTTTACTGAGTTTGCATGGAATGCTTTCGACTTGTATTTGTCAGTTTACCCAAATGTTGACAATGACAATTTGAAATCAGAGAATTATGTAAAATTCATAGTTGTACATGAAGTGCTTGAGTGTTGTGAGAGTTATATAGAGTTTACAAAAGTGCCTTTGTAAAATACATAGATGGAGTTTTCGAATTCCATAATGTTGTGCTATATTGTTATTATTGCTTAATAAATGTCTTGTTTTTTCACAGAGTTAAGTGCCGTCTGTGAATTCGTTTGATGTTACTCTAAAGATGCATCAAATATCATTATTGTGGATCTATTCTGATGGAATCTGATGGATTCAGTCAGAACTAGAACTGTGTCCATAGGACACGTTTCCCCCCCCCCCCACTATGCATAAGTGCTCATAAACAAGAGCATGTATATCCTGTATGTAAGATTTTTTTCTGTACATATACTTAAAATGATCTACAGGTAACCTTATGTACATGATAAATTAAATTACAAATGTAAAATTTATATGTTCAATTATTTATATGGTATATAGGGCCATAATTCTGTTAAATTTGGTTGCAGCAAAAATTCTTTCCTTTACTACCATCTACACATTAAGGTTGTGCATTCCTGGAAGTTTAAGCAAAATCTGTCATCCGGTTTAAGAGGAGTTGCGTTCACAAAATTTCTATATGGTATATAGTGAAAAAATCAACAAAGGGCCATAATTCTGTTAAATTTGGTCGCAGCAAAAATTCCTTCCTTTACTACCATCTACACATTAAGGTTGTTCATCCCTGGAAGTTTAAGCAAAATCTGCCATCCGGTTTAAGAGGAGTTGCGTTCACAAAATTTCTAGTGAAAAAATCAACAAAGGGCCATAATTCTATTAAATTTGGTCGCAGCGAAAATTCCTTCCTTTACTTCCATCTACACATTATGATTGTTCATCCCTGGAAGTTTAAGCAAAATCTGCCATCCGGTTTAAGAGGAGTTGCGTTCACAAGATTTCGGGACGTACGGACGGACGGACGGACAAGTGCAACGCTATATGCACCCCACTTTGCGGGGGAATAAAAATTCTACAAAGAAGTGATGAACATTTTAGATGAACATTTTAGGCCTGATGTTCATACCTGTCTTAGTGACTTTGAAAGAGACTTGGACAGTAGAGATATATTGTAGTCTAGAGTAACATGGGCTACAGTAAGTTTTATGTAAAAGATATGACGTTAAATAACTAGTTTTTTGTAGAAGTATTTAGTACACATGTATTGTGTATGCTCATATTTACTTCAGTCATAGGTTGCTATCTAATATTAGTACCTGTATTGGTTATAGTTGTTTTAAAATGTCGGGACGACATTTCTCTCTGAGGGGAAGGATGTCGCAGGGTCATATTAACTAAATATGTTGGTATGTGTTGTTTGCCATCTATGTCTCATTTTGTCTTGCGTACTTCATGTTCTGTCATGTCCATTGTGTCTGTCTCATGTATATGTATTGAAGTCCTATATTACTGTCCCTTATCCCATAGTCATTCATTCATTCTTTCATTCATTTATTCATTCATGCATGTATTAAACAGTTTCTAACATGTACTAACCAACCACTGGTACGGGCCTCAATCTATAATTCCTTTTTCCGGATGAACTAACATCACACATGCGCACTTAGATAGAAGAATTTTCATGGCGCGAGCTAGATTTTCCTCTCAGCAATAAATATTTTCTGAGTAGCGCACTTCTGTATTTTACAGGTAATTAGGAATGTGTTTACTGATTCCGTACTTGTTATTCTACATTTTGCTATTCATCATTTTGTATTATCTCGTTAGGCATTTAGATAGAAGAGATTTTCATGGCGCGAGCTAGATTTTCTTCTCAGCAATAAATATTTTCTGTGTAGCGCACTTCTGTATTTTACAGACCTTCCTTCTCCCCGAGACCAGAACTCATATGAGCAGCCCCTTAAAATTAGTACGAAAGGTGAACTGCGACATGTTCAACATAGCTTACCTTTCTAAATACTAAGAAATTTCCAAATTTAAGTTTCATCAGCTGTGTCATAACAATAACTAAAGCATACATTACACTTATTTAGATAAATGTTACTTCTTAAGAAACCCGTTCATAGATATCGAAGAGAAAAACAACTTATATGATTGCATGTTTATATCCGAATCAAATGTTATGTACACTTTATACTACAATTCTGAAACAGTGGAATTCAAGATCACTTTTGTTTTTAGGGTTAGGGTCAACGTCCCACTCAGAGACAGTATTGCGTGTAACTTCCTCCAGCGGCCAGGACATACTATTAATAAGCTTCATCAAAGTTCTTTGCAATCTGCCCTGCAGATAGAGTTTCTAAGACTGCTTAAACAACAATAATATTTTAAGCTTGATAGTGTCGCGATATAGTTGTCCTACCTCTGCATTGTTTTGCACGACAAACAGGAACTGATACAGCGAATAGAGAATTACGTATAGTGTGCTTCCAAACCACTTATCATGCAAAAGTACTTGCTTTCTGCATTTCCGATTAAATTTAACATCATGATTGTATTACTAGTAATTTGTCTTACACCTCAAGCCTTGTGTCATACTTCAGTTTTTATGTCTATCTCTAAAGCAGAATGAATCAAGCTATTTCAATCAATACCAAATATGCCTTCAGAGTGATTGCATATGCAAGTGCACATTGTGGATTATCACTTTAGTTTTACCTCCCTAAATGGAATCACTGAAGCTTAATAAAAAACGAAAGTGTGGTAATCTTGTACGGATTGACATTTGCGTATCAATTCATTGTTTTGCTTCAACTGCAAAATTAACGACGCGGCAGTAAAGAACTTAATAATTATTTTTAATGTTATATGTTAAATACATATCTTCGTAGTACCATTTAGCAGAAGTCTCTGGTCACTCTGGAAATAAGCTAAACTCTGTAATATATCCTGACAAATAAACTACTTTGGGACTACAATGATAAAGGCTAACACAACAACAAATTTATATATTCACATACCAACTGTGTCTTTTAAGAACTCCAAGCAACTTAGTGGAATCTTCGAGGAGATGTTTAGTTCTTCTAGTTGATACATCATCTTGAATGATTGAGCCAGTATTTCAAGCCAGTCTCTATATTTTTCGCTACTCATGTAACAAAGGAAGTCTAGTACTGCATTATAAGTGCTACACTCAAACTGTAGAATGATGCATTTCCTCTCCGACTGCTTCAGATGGATGCCTTTTCTTTCTAAGTCAGCAACTAGTTCACTGATATGTCGTTTTATTTCTCTAAGTTCGTCTTCTGCGATTATCTCAGTTCTATTGAAAATGTTTGTTAATAGCTGTTCGATACTGTCTACCAGTTCTTGAGAGGGTCCAGTCACAGCTAACTCAACATTCGTTCCAACTAAATATGATATAAAAGAGATATTTTAACGCTAGCACTGTTCAAATCTGAAAACAGGAGGCCCAAAGAGACCGTTAGTTCCGAGTTATAACTGCAAAGGTATCTTGACAACAAAACTATCACAAGAGGACCATTATGACCCTTTGTGGATCACCTGAGTACCATCAAATAAAACGGCAACGTCACTGATGCACCAAGATTAGTTCACAAAATGCTGAAGTTAAAATCTACTTGCAAAAGTTTACTATCTTCTCTCAGTTTCATAGATACAGCTTCAATCAACAGTAAAGAGGTGTGTATTTCTATGTCAATATCGGCTTAGTAAAATAAGAAGTAAAAATCATAAGCATAGTTAAAAATTCTATTCTTTAGCTGCAAAAAAACTAATAGGTCAGAAGGTCAGTCAATTTCAGCTGAGGTACAAGTCGAAATCTACATGCAAAAATATTGTCTTTTTCTAAATCTTCAAATTGCCATACTGTAGCTGCAAAAGCACAAAAAATAGGTCAATAAGTCAAGATCAAATTCGAGGTCACATAAAGTCCAATGAAAAAGTTAAAGATATGTACATGAAGATTACTTACAATTACTGAGGGATTTTTTTTTCAATATTAACTTTACAGTGCTACGTATAAAAAAACTAAATTCTATTTATGTGCATGTCATGATTTTTGACCAGGAGATTTACAAGGGCTTTTTTAATTCCCTGGAGCGGACACATTTTGACCAAAGGGACAAAATTGTAAAAACTTTGGTAGAGGCTTACTTGCGACAAACCAAATCTTAACGGTTAGTTTCATGTGGTTTAAGCTACGTATTTTGTTAACGTTTGTCTCTATATATACCAATGTTATTCAAGTGACTCCCTCGCCAATGGCAGTGTCGTTTTTGACCCAAGACTTTAACAGTCTTTGTAGAATAAAGTTATACCATGCTAAATTCCAAATATCTAAGGGTTAGGGCTTATGGTGTCCGATCAGAAGATTTTCAAAGAATTAATTTTACACATACCTTGGCAGGTGCCGTTTTGACCCCAGGGCCATAATTGGAACGATCTTGGTAGAGGTCAACTACACCATGCTACACACCAATCTACGAAACTCTCAGCAATGCGGTTTTAGAGAGGAAAATTGTTTAAGTTGTTTTGGTAGAGGTCAACTGCACCATGCTACACACCAATCTACGAAACTCTCAGCAATGCGGTTTTAGAGAGGAAAATTGTTTAAGTTGTTTTCTATCAGTTTACGTATAATTATCTGACCAATTTTGGCGGAGTCCAGTTTGATCCCTGGAACATTATTTTAACAACTTTGGTAAAGGTTTATTAGGGGATGCTACGTACCAAATCTTGAAACTCTGAGCTTGTAGATAAAAAGACTGTTAATATTATTCATTTTGATTGCCATAGCCAGAGTTTTGTATAGAATCGAATTAGTTTATCAAACTTGGCAGAGCTTTCTGATAGAAACAGTTCTGCGAAATTTAAATCAAATCGTTTCAGCTATTTTATAGAAACAGTTATGAACTGACCTCGGACTTTGTACAGCTTTTCTACCACAACTGCTAACAAGACTAATTCTAATGCAAATCAACGATGATGCCGCATATGCTTTTAAAGCATGACTTAAATAAGGCAAAGTCTTTTCCGTAGATTTATAGCATGTACAAATGTAATTCACAGGCAGGGTCTAAATATTTTGAACCAGAGGGCAATTTTTATTTCACTTATCTGGCTACTTTTGTCTAAAAAAATAATTCACAGAGAGCTGTATGATCCATTTTGACTATTTAATTTGTAAATAAATCTTCAAGATTCCACTAGATAATGCTATAGACAACTTGTTTCTTATTATTTTTATGTTCAACTCTTCCTTATATAAGCCTGTGAAAAATTAAGAGATCACCTGGTGGAGCTTAGTTTTAAGCCGTTTCGTGTTTTTAACAATCTTGGTGGCTATTCCAAATTTAGGAGCCATAACTCTGCGTTGCATGGCTAAAGGGAGGCGAAAAAAACAAGATTTGCAATTTCGCTGCCTGATTTATATCACTGTGAAAGCTTCATGATCCTGAGTGAAAAATGTGGTCGCGAAGCGTGTGATACAATCTTTCGGAATGATGGACAGACGGATAATGGCAAATTTAAGTGCCCATTTAGTGAGGGCACACAAAGTGATGTCCAGGGCGGGACCTAATCTTAAAACAGGGTCTTGATTTGAACAAACTTGGAAATCCACAAAATAATGCTTCACATCAAATATCTAAGCTCTATGCTACACAATTTCTGATAATAATTTTAAGAATATCAAGTGTAGGCGGAAAAAAGTAACCCCTGCAGAAACAAATTTGACACGGAGGTCCTGATTAAAAAAAAGAGCTGTGTAAATTTCTACGAGAAAATATTAAGCTTCAATAATCTTGAACTTCTGATTTTGACCTGAAAAATCTTATTTATATACTTTCTGAGTCTTTTTTAGATCCTGCGACCTGGTTTTCCTAAACTATTTTGAAACAATCGAAGGAAAATTCCCTTCACGTTTCTTCAGCTTTGGCCAAGATTAGAAGTTGTAGAAGGAAATTAGTGAACGACAGACGCTGCCCGCACGGATTGTGATCACTAGCCTTTGGCTCATGAGAGCCGAACTCAAAAAGACTAAATTCAAATCTCGTCAACTTTTCAACTGCCAGTGTACATTGTATCCTGTTTTGCTTCTGTTGGTGAACGGTTATTAATGTCTTATTAGTTAAAAATGCTTCTGACTTTCAAATAAATCTGTGTGTAAACCGTTACTGATTTACTTCTAATATAGTATTAACAAATTGCTTACTTCTTGATCAAATAGGATTTATTGCTTTAAATAAACAAAATTAATTCAGATGACAATATAAGCGTTGTTTAAGTTTGTTCATTTACCTTTAACAACTTTCTCAAACTTGCCCTCACTTCTTCCCTTTTGCCTCTTCAAAAGGTCAATAATATATTGTTCCGCCTCTGAAAAATATATCACAAATATCAGCTCTTTCTGCTAATATTACGCTTAATACTTCAGACAAACAACTTTACAAATTTGCATCTAGAAAGGTTTAAATTATGCAAGATTTGTTAAATCAAGAAATTGTTTATCCTTTGATTATCACAAGTGTTCTACTGATGAACCGATATAATTATGATTGAATACAAGGGAAGACAGATTTTTTAACTAATTAACACATTTAACGGAATTAATGAGTATTATATAAATACTGTTAGCTATACGAAGTGTCACGAACCTACCTTCTATACACTTTAAGTAATGGTAGTGTCAACTATTTGCAGTAAGGTGGACGGACAGGCCGAGGTTAAAGATAAATCTCCTTCTAGTGTTACTTAAGTAGAGGACAAAAATGTGGTTATGTTCAGATGAAACTGAATCTTGTTTAGAACAGTTATTGTTGAGTTATGATGATACTTTTACACTTAAATACTACAGCTTATAGCATTCTGTCCTGTTTCTTGGCTATCAAACAATTAGTAGTATTTGTCATATTACATATCACCGAAGGATCACATACTGCATTTTCATCTCAAAGAAACATCATAGGCGAGATGTTATTTAAAGGAAATACTGAAAATCAACCACAGCAAAGCAAAATGGCTTCGAATATTACACTTGCCTCGATTATATTATCTATTTTTCTTGAGGGTCGAAATCATACTTGATAATGGCCCAGTTGTAAATAACAAAAGCAAGAGAAGTGTTAATTGTACACACACAAAAGTGAGAAAAAAAAGCATATCAGGAAAAACCACAGTTAAAAACACGGACTCCAGATGAAAAATAGCATAAATTCATCCATAGATCAATTAAAAGAAACATCACAAACAATTAACGAAAATGAGAACTCGAGGGTTTACCGCCTTGGAACGGTCAGTGGCAAAACAGTTTCTACACGGTTTTAGTGTGCACCAACCTCACACGTACCCCAACAGGTTCCCACAAACAAACGAGGGACTATGACTTAAGCATTGATAAAGTTGCATACACTGATACCTTTGATATCTTCACATCTTATTTTATGAAGCTTAAACTCAGATTACTTTATTTGTGATTTCTTTTCTACAGCTCACATTCCACATTTTAAATACATGTAGTGTTCTGTTCTCGTTTGGATATTATTGTTTGACATACATTTGAGTATTCCTCATATCTACTTTCAGACTGTCTTCATTGCTCCTATCTGATAATAAAGAAGTTAACAAAAAGACCGTGTTCTTATATCATATAAGTAAGTAGTCTGTGTATAGGTGACAGTACCAATTAGCATAAAATCTCTAAAAAAAGATTTTTCAATTTACAACACTGTATGTTAATTCAGTAACAAAATTGAAAATGTTGTAATTCTCTCTCTCTCTCTCTCTCTCTCTCTCTCTCTCTTTATATTCAAAATTTTCTGCTCGATAATTTGAAATCAATCCAACACCTTACGAGCAAACACGTAATATATAAAATACCTATTCGAGAACATCACTGAGGTGACTAGGTGTCTGGGTAAAACTCCTTTAAATTTTCTCATATATGGTGTTTTTAGCACTGTCTGAATAGTAATTTACGTAAATATTTAACCTTAATAATAGATCATTATTTTTACCCACTTAAATACCTTTACTTATATTGTTAGTTTGTGCTTCGTGTTGAAAACTTTTATTTTTTAGGTAATCCTACTTTCATTTCACGATGTTTGCTGGTGACGTCAGCAAATTCAATTGTCTGTCTATTTTTTTCATTGGGTATTGGAACACAACTCCACCTAATTAACCATTGAAAACATTCATAACAAAAATCATTCGGGATATTTCGAAAGCGATCAAGTGCAGCAATAAGACACAACAAAGTTTATTGGAAGAAAACCCTCTGATATATGAAACAAAACATTCTAGCTCAGTGCATTAAGTTGTTGATTAAGTTGATACATCGTTACGATGTTGATCTGTAACATGTTTACTATGTTTTAAACAGAAAATGCAAACATTTTGAAACAAAATCCACCTCAGTGATGTCCCCGGTTGTTCCGTATGAAATACACCTTGTGGATTTATTAGTGGAAAATTAACATTTTTTTTCGTTTGTAAGGGTTGTATGCTAAGTGATGCTGTCAACTGTGCGTCTAAGATGACGTAATACAAACTTTTACTTAAATCAAAAAGCGAAAACAAAGATCATATCAGCAAAAAACAGAAAACACAGCCCCCTTCAGTCGAAAAGACGAGAGCAAAAGAGTGCATAAATTTATGATTTTATTAATTCCAGAGCAATTTTATTTGAAGTTGGCAACGTCAGAAAATGAGAATTACCTCAGGGTAATTTTGCTTCTCTTAGAAGGCGGTTCTTATATTGCAAAGAAAATATTAAGCAGAGAGCTTGGACGACAAGATTTAGACGTACTACTTTCGACATTTACTTCAAGATTGAATCATGGTTTACAGCAGAAGCAATTAGGGAAGTTATTTCCTACTAGTGGAAAAACTGATACCAATACATGTGATCTACAAATGTTAATAGTGGTGATACTAAGACATTTTCACCATTCTCTTACTCGTGAAGAAAGGAAAAACCTAAACATTCTTCAAGATCTAAGGAACAACGTGTTGGCCCACAAATTGTCCGCGTCTCTCGATTACGTAGAATAGGAAGATATTCAGGATCAACTTAAGGATGCACTGACAGTTTTGGCGTCTGGTTGTGACCACACTCTGCAGACTGAATGTGGAAAATTAATGCACGTGTTTTCGTCTGGACCACTTGATAATGACTCCACAAGACGAATTCTACAGAAGATAACATACACTGACGAATTGTTGAGGAAAGTCTTGGAATATATTCAGAATAAGTAGATTTTGTGGAAGTAGATGGTGATGTAACCATATTCTGAATATATTCCAGGATAACAAGTCGGTCAGAGAACGTAAACTTTGAAAAAAAACACTGAATAAAAAAAATAACTTTTATATGCACGAAATAATTATTTGTTATAAGAAAATGAAATGTTAAAACAGAAAAAAAAATATTTCACATTTACGAAATAAAAAATGTATATTATGAAACAATTATTTGCAAGAGATGTCATCCAAAATAAATTGACCAGCCGCACCGTGTCAACTGATGTGCTGCTTTTTAGCTCACCTGAGCTGGCTCAGGGTGAGCTATTAGGATCGATGAATGTCCGTCGTCCGTCGTCTGTCTTCCGTCGTCCGTTCACACTTAGTTCGTTAACACTCTACTGGTCACATTTTTGCTCCAATTGTCAGGAAACTTGGTCAGGATATTTGTCCCAGTAATTACTCGGACAAGTTTGAATATGGGTCATCTGGGGTTAAAAACTAGGTCACACAGCCTGTATATGGAAAAATCTTGTTAACGCTCTAGAGGTAACATTTTCAGTCCAAATATCCTGGAAATATGTCAGATAGGTTGTTTCAATGATTTCTAGCTTAAGTTCGAATATTGGTCATCTGGGGTCAAAAACTAGGTCACACAGCCCAAATATGGAAAAACCTTGTTAACACCCTAGAGGTCACATTTTCAGTCCAAATATCCTGCAAATTTGTCAGAAAGGTTGTTTCAATGATTTCTAGCTCAAGTTGGAATATGGGTCATCTGGGGTCAAAAACTAGGTCACAGAGCCCAAATATGGAAAAACCTTGTTAACACTTTAGAGGTAACATTTTCAGCCCAAATATTCTTGTTATATATCAGAAAGGTTATTTGGATGATTTCTAGCCCAGGTTCGAATATGGGTCATCTGGGGTCAAAAACTAGGTCACTGAGACCAAATATGGAAAAACCTTTTTATCACTCTAGAGGTAACATTTTCAGCCCAAATATCCTGGAAATATGTCGGAAAGGTTGTTTTGATGATTTCTAGCTCAAGTTTGAATATGGGTCATGTGGGGTCAAAAACTAGGTCACACAGCCCAAATATGGAAAAACCTTGTTAACACTCTAGATGTAACATTTTTAGTCCAAATTTCCTGAAAAAATGTCTAGCTCAAGTTGGAATATGGGTCATGTGGGGTCAAAAACTAGGTCACACAGCCTGTATATGGAAAAACCTTGTTAACACTCTAGATGTAACATTTTCAGCCCAAATATCCTGGAAATATGTCAAATAGGTTGTTTCGATGATTTCTAGCTCAAGTTCGAATATGGGTCATCTGGGGTCAAAAACTAGGTCACACAGCCCAAATATGGAAAAACCTTGTTAACACTTTAGAGGTAACATTTTCAGCCCAAATATTCTTGTTATATATCAGAAAGGTTATTTGGATGATTTCTAGCTCAGGTTCGAATATGGGTCATCTGGGGTCAAAAACTAGGTCACTGAGACCAAATATGGAAAAACCTTTTTATCACTCTAGAGGTAACATTTTCAGCCCAAATATCCTGGAAATATGTCGGAAAGGTTGTTTTGATGATTTCTAGCTCAAGTTTGAATATGGGTCATGTGGGGTCAAAAACTAGGTCACACAGCCCAAATATGGAAAAACCTTGTTAACACTCTAGATGTAACATTTTTAGTCCAAATTTCCTGAAAAACTGTCTAGCTCAAGTTGGAATATGGGTCATGTGGGGTCAAAAACTAGGTCACACAGCCTGTATATGGAAAAACCTTGTTAACACTCTAGATGTAACATTTTCAGCCCAAATATCCTGGAAATATGTCAAATAGGTTGTTTCGATGATTTCTAGCTCAAGTTCGAATATGGGTCATCTGAGGTCAAAAACTAGGTCACACAGCCCAAATATGGAAAAACCTTGTTAACACCCTAGAGGTCACATTTTCAGTCCAAATATCCTGGAAATATGTCAGATAGGTTGTTTGGATGATTTCTAGCCCAGGTTTGAATATGGGTCATCTGGGGTCAAAAACTAGGTCACTGAGACCAAATATGGAAAAACCTTTTTATCACTCTAGAGGTAACATTTTCAGCCCAAATATCCTGGAAATATGTCGGAAAGGTTGTTTTGATGATTTCTAGCTCAAGTTTGAATATGGGTCATGTAGGGTCAAAAACTAGGTCACACAGCCCAAATATGGAAAAAACCTTGTTAACACTCTAGATGTAACATTTTTAGTCCAAATTTCCTGAAAAACTGTCTAGCTCAAGTTGGAATATGGGTCATGTGGGGTCAAAAACTAGGTCACACAGCCTGTATATGGAAAAACCTTGTTAACACTCTAGATGTAACATTTTCAGCCCAAATATCCTGGAAATATGTCAGATAGGTTGTTTTGGATGATTTCTAGCTCAAGTTCGAATATGGGTCATCTGGGGTCAAAAACTAGGTCACACAGCCCAAATATGGAAAAACCTTGTTAACACCCTAGAGGTCACATTTTCAGTCCAAATATCCTGGAAATTTGTCAGAAAGTGTTTCCATGATTTCTAGCTTAAGTTCGAATATGGGTAATCTGCGGTCAAAAACTAGGTCACAGAGCCCAAATATGGAAAAACCTTGTTAACACTTTAGAGGTAACATTTCAGCCCAAATATTCTGGAAATATGTCAGAAAGGTTATTTCGATTGTTTCTAGGTCAATTTCGAATATGGGTCATCTGGGGTCAAAAACTAGGTCACAGAGCCCAAAAATAGAAATATCTTATTAAGGCTCTAGAGGCTACTGTTTCAGTCCAAATATCCTGGCAGTTTGTCAAAAAGGTTGTTTGGTTGTTCAAATTATTAGATTAGGTTAAAGGTCACGGAGGCTAAAAATAAATTTATCTACTGTACCTCATAAAGCCTTCATTTATAGACCAATATTTTTGATATTCAATATATAGGTTCCTTGCATGGACCTCTACCCATGGGTAGGGTTTGAGGTCACTTGGTCAAGGTCAAGGTCACCATAGCTTATAATAGATATTTCTACTTTCTGTCATAGAGCCTTTATTTATTGACTGATATATTACATATTTGGTTTGTAGGCACTTATATATTTTCAATTAAAAATGAAAAACTGCTTAACTGTTAACCTACAGCTAAAGTACTCAGGTGAGCGATCCAGGGCCATCATGGCCCTCTTGTATAAATACTGAATTAATTCCACGTATTACTGAATTTTATTTATTGTTGGTTTATTTGTTTCAAATTGCTCTTCTATTGATTTTCTCTAAATATTTCGTGGATACTACAAGTGCCTGGTAAAATATTAATGAAATAAATATGCTTTCTAGACCTCATTGTTTACACTGCACCCCAGTCGCACAGAAGGTCTTTAAGAGTTTATTGACACTTTCTCTAAATTGCTGTTAAAATGTTTTAAGCTTTTAGTGTAATTTACTATAGTTGCTTGAGACTTTAGTTTAGAACTTCCAGGACTACAAGGGACCTTCTGACATGCTTCCATATACTCTGTGTTTACACTATGAAATAAATTAAAACAACTATTTTACTCTGCTACCAGTTAACTTTACTCTAAATAAATAAACAATAGAATCATTTCATAGACTTTTGTTAAACATAATACTGATGATAACAACCTTTTGTTCATCTTAACACTTCCCTAATCTTTTTGTAACACTTTATCTCAAAGCTAGAGAGTGACAAGTATAGGTGTACAAACATTAACACTAAATTGCAAGTATAAAGGGCTACTGATTATGTATCAATTCATTGTAAACTTTTATCCAAGTCATTTGATATAAATAAATCTCATTAAAAGAGAAAATAAAAATCATAGCAGCAGACAGATTAAGAGTTACTAAGACAAAATGTTTTACTTACTTTTAGATGCTTTATAAAATTTGACGACACTTTCAGAGACCTGGGTATCAGTGCTGGACAGTGTAGGCACTGAGCTTTGAAGTTACCTTGTGTATTCCCAGGGAGTTTGTAAAAAATATTCCAACTCATTTTTAATATTTCAAATCAAGTATCCTTCTACTATAACCAACTACTTCTGTTCCTTCATATTAAATGATGTCAGGTCATGCTATAGTAAAAGGTTCATAGTTATTGATAATAGCTCACCACCAGAGCATGTTTTTTTTGTGCTTGCATTTAACAACATAGTTTTATGTCAATTATCAGAGTTAAATATTCATCCCTTAATTCATTTTTAAATTTACAGTTATAGTATTCTGCTTACAGGCACAACATTAAAACTATTTATGATAGCAAATGATAGTGATTGAAACACCCTAGGGTATATGTACTACTTTTAATAAGCTCAGTTTTAAAGTTAACATTGTGTTAATGTGTCTAAAATGGTAAGAAAACCCAAAGTACTGCTTAAGTACTGCAGTACCAGTACCACTTTTTGTGAGAGTAATACATTACAAGTACCAGTAGTCGCTAAATTTTGACTGAGTAATGCAGTATCAGTAGCAGTACTTGCCAAAAGTACTTAAGTAGTACTGCAGTACCAGTACCAGTACTACTGGCACAAACCTGGTCCCGTTATTTTAACTACTATTTTCCATATAAACTGAACGCAAATAGTTGAATTTTGCTGAATCGAAAAATGCAATTCAACACTTGTCTTCATCACAACCATTCAAAATCATTATTAATTATGTTGGTAGACGAAAAAGGGGAACGCGTGAGTGTACACTTAGCATATTTAGCTCCGCCTATAAATTAAACACGAATTTCTGATAGATCGTTATCATCCTGATCAAATTAGACAGAATCACTATTAATCCATCGAGGAATAAGTCCAATGTCCATCATGGTTAAAAGGTACTGCTTTCCAGATCTGTTGTAACAACTCCTTTATTCAGAATTTAAACTTTTCCAAATAAATTCAGTCAGCTCAGCTAAATACCTTGAAAAATGTCCCATGTCTCACACATAAATTTAGAGACTTAATTGTTAGAAAAACAACTGTAACAGGAATATAAATTTATATTTTATATTTCATCTATGCATGCAAATCTGAATATTAATTTTATTAAAATGTTTCTTTTCTTAACCCCTAAATACTCCACAGTATAAGACATGATCCCCTGAAATATGTTCTATAAGAACAAGAGTATATGTACATCTAGACGATCCCCTGGTCATCTTACTTGATCCCCTAATACATGTTCAATATGTTCAATAAGAACTAGAGTATATGTACATCTAAACGATCCCCTGGTCATCTCACTTGATCCCCTAATATATGTTCAATATGTTCAATAAGAACTAGAGTATATGTACATCTAGATGATCCCCTAGTCATCCTACATAATCCCCTTAAATATGCCCCATAGGAACTAGAGTATAAGTACATCTAGATGATTCCCAGGTCATCTTTCTTGATCCCCTTATACATGTCCCATAAGAACGAGAGTATAAATATGTCTAGATGATTCCCTGGTCATCTTTCTTGATCCCCTAATATATATCCCATAAGAACTAGAGTATAAGTACATCTAGATGATTCCCTGGTCATCTTTCTTGATCCCCTAATATATATCCCAAAAGAACGAGAGTATAAGTACATCTAGATGATTCCCTGGTCATCTTTCTTGATCCCCTAATATATATATCCCATAAGAACTAGAGTATAAGTACATCTAGATGATTCCCAGGTCATCTTTCTTGATCCCCTAATATATATCCCATAAGAACTAGAGTATAAGTACATCTAGATGATTCCCAGGTCATCTTTCTTGATCCGCTAATATATATCCCATAAGAACTAGAGTATAAGTACATCTAGATGATTCCCAGGTCATCTTTCTTGATCCCCTTATATATATCCCATAAGAACTAGAGTATAAGTACATCTAGATGATTCCCTGGTCATCTTTCTTGATCCCCTAATATATATCCCATAAGAACGAGAGTATAAGTACATCTAGATGATTCCCTTGTCATCTTTCTTGATCCCCTAATATATATCCCATAAGAACTAGAGTATAAGTACATCTAGATGATTCACTGGTCATCTTTCTTGATCCCCTAATATATATCCCATAAGAACTAGAGTATAAGTACATCTAGATGATTCCCAGGTCATCTTTCTTGATCCCCTTATACATGTCCCATAAGAACGAGAGTATAAGTATATCTAGATGATTCCCTGGTCATCTTTCTTGATCCCCTAATATATATCCCATAAGAACGAGAGTATAAGTACATCTAGATGATTCCCAGGTCATCTTTCTTGATCCCCTAATATATATCCCATAAGAACGAGAGTATAAGTACATCTAGATGATTCCCAGGTCATCTTTCTTGATCCCCTAATATATATCCCATAAGAACTAGAGTATAAGTACATCTAGATGATTCCCTGGTCATCTTTCTTGATCCCCTAATATATATCCCATAAGAACTACAGTATAAGTACATCTAGATGATTCCCTGGTCATCTTTCTTGATCCCCTAATATATATCCCATAAGAACTAGAGTATAAGTACATCTAGATGATTCCCTGGTCATCTTTCTTGATCCCCTTATACATGTCCCATAAGAACGAGAGTATAAGTACATCTAGATGATTCCCTGGTCATCTTTCTTGATCCCCTCATATATATGACCCATAAGAACTAGAGTATAAGTACATCTAGATGATTCCCTGGTCATCTTTCTTGATCCCCTAATATATATGTCCCATAAGAACTACAGTATAAGTACATCTAGATGATTCCCTGGTCATCTTTCTTGATCCCCTTATACATGTCCCATAAGAACGAGAGTATAAGTACATCTAGATGATTCCCTGGTCATCTTTCTTGATCCCCTAATATATATCCCATAAGAACGAGAGTATAAGTACATCTAGATGATTCCCTGGTCATCTTTCTTGATCCCCTAATATATATGTCCCATAAGAACGAGAGTATAAGTACATCTAGATGATTCCCAGGTCATCTTTCTTGATCCCCTTATACATGTCCCATAAGAACGAGAGTATAAGTACATCTAGATGATTCCCTGGTCATCTTTCTTGATCCCCTAATATATATCCCATAAGAACGAGAGTATAAGTACATCTAGATGATTCCCTGGTCATCTTTCTTGATCCCCTAATATATATCCCATAAGAACGAAAGTATAAGTACATCTAGATGATTCCCAGGTCATCTTTCTTGATCCCCTAATATATATCCCATAAGAACGAGAGTATAAGTACATCTAGATGATTCCCTGGTCATCTTTCTTGATCCCCTAATATATATCCCATAAGAACGAGAGTATAAGTACATCTAGATGATTCCCTGGTCATCTTTCTTGATCCCCTAATATATATCCCATAAGAACGAGAGTATAAGTACATCTAGATGATTCCCTGGTCATCTTTCTTGATCCCCTAATATATATCCCATAAGAACGAGAGTATAAGTACATCTAGATGATTCCCAGGTCATCTTTCTTGATCCCCTAATATATATCCCATAAGAACGAAAGTATAAGTACATCTAGATGATTCCCTGGTCATCTTTCTTGATCCCCTAATATATATCCCATAAGAACGAGAGTATAAGTACATCTAGATGATTCCCTGGTCATCTTTCTTGATCCCCTAATATATATCCCATAAGAACGAAAGTATAAGTACATCTAGATGATTCCCAGGTCATCTTTCTTGATCCCCTAATATATATCCCATAAGAACGAGAGTATAAGTACATCTAGATGATTCCCTGGTCATCTTTCTTGATCCCCTAATATATATCCCATAAGAACGAGAGTATAAGTACATCTAGATGATTCCCTGGTCATCTTTCTTGATCCCCTAATATATATCCCATAAGAACGAGAGTATAAGTACATCTAGATGATTCCCAGGTCATCTTTCATGATCCCCTTATACATGTCCCATAAGAACGAGAGTATAAGTACATCTAGATGATTCCCTGGTCATCTTTCTTGATCCCCTAATATATATGACCCATAAGAACTAGAGTATAAGTACATCTAGATGATTCCCTGATCATCTTTCTTGATCCCCTAATATATATGTCCCATAAGAACTACAGTATAAGTACATCTAGATGATTCCCTGGTCATCTTTCTTGATCCCCTTATATTTGTCTCATAAGAACTAGAGTATACGTACATCTAGATGATTCGCTGGTCATCTTTCTTAATCCCCTTATATATGTCCCATACGAACTAGAGTATAAGTATATCTAGATGATTCCCAGGTCATCTTACATGATCCGCTAATATATGTTCCATAAGAATTAGAGTACATGTACATCCAGATGATCCACTGGTCATCTAACATGATCCCCTAATATATGTTCCATAAGAACTAGAGTATAATCCCCTGGTTTTCTTACGTGAGAAAAGAAAAACGTGACCGACCAGTCAGCCCCCAAGTATGTAGCCGAAGCCAAAGGCTGAGGGCTGCTACATGTTTGAGGGGTTAACTAGGGGGGTCACTTCGGTTCGAAGTGGTGCTTACTATTTTTATAGTATATGCCACATTTAATCATTCATTAAATTAATAAACTGGATTTCGGAATCTATTTTATATAACACACTAGGAGTTTTTATCATTTAATAAATATAAAAAGAGGCACACTCGACTAAATTTCTAGAGGGCATCAAGCTCAGTAAGTGAACGTTCCTTGATAAGCATAGTGCCCTCTTAAAAAAGTTTGATCTACTTTCTCAACCATTAATCACATTAACTTTCTCTCGAAATTTGAAGGGAAAAAAAACGTTAAACTGATATTAAGTCAACAATGTAATTGTTTTGAAGCACAGACAACTTGACTTCAGACCATACTATAAAACAGATGCAAAAAAAACGTGTTTAATAAAAAAAAGTTTTTATCTCAAATTTTACGGAATACACTCTCTCCCCTCCGACATCTTTTTAGATAAATGTTAATGAGATTCTGTCATATTTACATGTATTACAGTTTTACACATGTTTCAATCAGTTACTTTATTTTCTTCATTTTCAAAGCGTTCCGAATAGCTGGAGTTTTCTCGCTTTCATAACAGCCCCTACATATTAGGCGAACTATGCTATGCATAACGTGGGCGCTTCAATAATGAAGTGACTAGTTTACACCTTTAAAGCGTTGTTGTATTCTCTCACACACATAAACTATAAATCCGTCTTTTACGGGGTGCGAAATGTTCGGTTTTTATTGTTATTACGCAATAGAATACTCTTGATCCCTAGACTTTTGCAGTTTTACAAGCAATCGCACTCAAACTTTTTTTTCTTTTTTTTTTTTTTTTTTTTTGGGGGGGGGTGTGTTTTTTTTTCACTCCAATATCGGTACGGCCGGGAATGTTTATTTTAAAATAATAGACACAGATTCGCCGGTTTTCCAAACCGAAAAATATAAAAGTAGTAGCCTAACAGTCGGTGGTAGTCAGAATTACCAAGAAGAATTTCAAAGTAAACAGCAGTTTTATTCTTTGAACATTTTATATAGATCTATCATCAGACGTTTTTCAATAATTATTAATACTTTCAACGCTGAAACGTTCAGCATTAAAATATAATTATGTAATGTTGCAGACGACAGTATTTGAACGGAATGAAGACAATAATAACATCAGTGGACACAACTCGAATACTAACAAAACGGACTAAGCGAATGGATGGTTAGGCGGACGTAGTTAAAATTATCAACTAAAACTACTCTTTGACTTCTCACATATTACAGGTCAAAGAACTGTACGCAACCGAATTTTACTGGTCGCCGCTAGTTTATAAGCATCGGCTGGTGTCCACGTGATCTAAAACAATCAATCGACGGAGTCTCAGAAAGAGGGGTGTGACCCCTTTAATTAATGAATTATAGTCCGGTGACCGTCAGCCAATGAAATCAATGAACGGCGAACCGCAGGGATTATAGGCTACCGGTCACTTTCTGATACTCCAGTTATAGTATACAACCCTATACACAAACCCAGATAAAGGCTGAATTATTTCAGCATTCTCTTATCAAGATCAACATCTGGTGAAACTGTTATGTTGTTGTAAGGGCAATAAATCCATTTACAACCTGCTGGGTGGCTAGTGGTCAGATATCCTGATACATTCCAGATGTTCTTTGGTTACTAAAGACAGTTTCAGGGATCAAAGCTGTACAAAGCTATACAGATGTGCTGAATTGACAGTAGCATATTCAACAGGTATGCTTTATTTTTTTAATATCTCATAATAGTTTTTAATATCTTTTATGTAATTTTTTCCTGTAATATTTCCCAAAACAAAAATATTAAAATCAGAGCCACTTAAAACAAATTTGAAAATAATAAATGCATTAGTATTAAGAAGCATTAATTCATTAATGCTAAACTTGTATGTATTTCTTCATTTTTCAGATATAGCTACAACAAAAATGGCATTTGACGTGCCCTTGTTACGGCAATTACCTGTCATTTGTGAAGACAACATAGGATTTGTGAAATTCTCTGATGTCAAAGACTGGCTTAAGAAAAACTTAAGGGATGGTGAAGCTTAATTTAAAAGTTTTAACCTTTTCCAGTGGTTAACAGAAAAGAGAAAAACATGTGGAAAAAATTGGAGGACACCCTCTTTTCAGTCTAAACAATTTTCTCCACTTCATTTTTGCACATACAAAATTTATTATGTCTGCAATAAGGTTACAAACATAAATACAGAAGAGACAAAGTTCATCTGATGACTGTGAAACAAAAGAGGACATATAAAATCCTGCCGCAAAACTGCCGTGTCTTGATGTTGACCTGCTTATGAGATTACCACTGGAAGAAGAAATCATATCTACTCTCATACGAATTATAAATCCAAGTTTAATAAATTTGAAAGGAGAAAGATATGTCTGTTCAAGTTACATTTTGAAAAATCAGAAACGATTGACATATGGAATGAAGCATATGAAAATTTGATGATGAAAAGGTGTGAATTTCTTAAAACTGTGCAGAAGACGCAGTCAGCTTCACGGTCACAGTATTTAAAATATGTGGACAGCTGCATTATTATGAAGACCAAGCTACTGCTGGCACAACTGAAGCGGCTTTTTGTGAGGAAAAATATATCTTCACACCTTACGATTTTAAGGCAGCAACACGTTCACAGCGGCACCAGAAGAAACAATTTTCTGTAACACATCTAAAATCGCCACAAGAGATGTTGTCTTTAGAAAAATTTGACAAGTCCTCGATTGTCACCACATGCGAAGGTAAGCAGATAATAAGCACATACCTAGCTAGGAATACAAATAGGTGCAAAACTTACCATTGACATTGACAATGAATGTTTTATAAGTGAGTGCACATGCCAAAGACAGTCCTGTAGTTGTAACCTTTATACCAAGCCTATACTTGTAGAATTCCCAAGAAGAGAACAAAGCAAAATTGTTCCAAAAGTTCTAACCAATACACAGCAAAAGAAGTAAGAAGCAGAAATGTCACAGATCGACTGGCTGGTCGAGTACCTGGAGGGATCAGAATCATGTGCCAGCATTGATACAGCGGGAGACATTGATTCTTTGTACTACATTTATTTGCACTTGCATACTTATGATCTCGCTTCAGTGACAGAGGAAATAGTTTCAAACACGATGTGTATATTATTCTTCTAAAGCCTGAAAACCAATTTGATGTGTTTAACATTATGGGAATTCTGTCGCTGCTAGAGGAACGTGTTGGGTATGTATGCATGGGACAAAAATTAGCTTTGATATTAAGTTTAGGAGGGAACGACTATTTGCCAAAATTATATGGTATTTCTCATCTGAAAACACTGGCCAAGGGTTTTGAAAGGGCACACATTATAAATTTGATCCAGTTTAAATACAATAGTGACGAGGAACTTGAAGTCACCTTAAATGATGAAGTATACATAGAGTTTGTAAACGCACTCTTCACACCAACATGGCTGACATCCAGTTCATTTACTTTTAATGAAATCAGGCAACTTTCCATCCAACCACCTTCGGTACAAATACCAAAGAACCCACAGTCATGGATGAGTCCAAAGAATGCCCATACACGTCTTGGAGGGAACACAAACTGCTTAATAGCATACTATTTAACTGCTGGTAAACATTCAGCTGGTAAACAATATATCTTTCTCTGTCTCAGTTGGGATTATACATAAGAAACCCAATCTGAGCCATCACACTCTGTAGACTGACATATTGTTTTGGAGATGTCCAGTAATCAGTTCTTATTCGTGTATTTTTCTTCCATATTTCTACAGAAAACTGGAGCCAGAACTGCAGAATAAACAGAAATCAAGTGACTAACCCAGAGGCTCATTATCTGTCAAACCACATGTGTTTAAACTGACCCTATCATATTAATGGAGATTGTAATGACTTTTACCTATTAACAGTAAGTTCTATACATATTAAACTTATAAAAATTCAATTCTTGGTACACTAACAGTCATTTTGATATTCAACAAAATGACAAAAGAGACTGGTCTTCATGTTATCATCGAAATAGGTAACTAAACTGTACCAGTCACAGACGCTCAAATTGGAACGATGTTGCTCAGAAGTAAAATCGTAAAATAAAACAATAATTCGTAAAATAATTTGACTTTTCAGTGTTTCTGAGACAAAACAAAATAAGGTTGTATTTATCTATTGGTTAACTCAGTCAGACCTATGAGTAATTACCACATTAGCGTAAAAATTGCAGTCACAGAACAACAACAACAACAAATATGTCAACCTCTATGAATGTGTGCAAGTGCCACTAAGAAATCATGAAATACATGAGGTTTAGCAACATATTAAGTGTAACTGTGGAATAATTCCTAGTGTCAAACATGTTGCTGAAGTAAATACCTTCTTATTCATCAATTTCATGAACTGTGCAACAAAATATATTAACTTAACAAGAGGGCCATGATGGCCCTAAATCGCTCACTTGAGTTTCGTTTCTCATGTTACAAGTATCGTTATTGGTTGTTATGGTTGTTCGTTGTTCGCAAGTTTGAATAAGTTTGCAATAAGTTTGAAGAATCTAGATGAAATGGTACTCAAATTTTTTAGCAGATAAAGTTTTACTCTACAGGTGCCAGTGAACTTGACCTTTGACCTACAGACCCCAAAAAACAATAGGGTTCCTCTAATATAATTATCCTATGAAGTTTGAAGGTTCTGGGTGTAATGGTACTCCAGTAACTGAGCAGAAATAGTTTTTACTCCACAGGTCCCTGTGACCTTGCCTTTTTGACCTACTGACCCCAAAAATGATAGGGTTCTTTTACAAATAAAGACAATCATCCTATGAAGTTTGAAGGCTCTGGAAAAATGGTACTCCAGTTACTGAGCAGAAGCAGTTTTCACTCTAGAGGTCCCTATGAACTTAACCTTTGACCTACAGACTCTAAAAACAATAGGGTTCTTCTAATACAATTATCCTATAAAGTTTGAAGGCTCTGGGTGTAATGGTACTACAGTTACTCTGCAGAAAAACTTTTCACTCTACAGGTCCCTGTGACCCTGACCTTTGACATACTAACCCCAAAAACAATATGGTTCTTCTATTTAGTAAAAGCAATCATCCTATGAAGTTTAAGGCTCTGTGTGAAATGTTTTTCCTATAAAACTCTGTATAAAACATGTGACCCCTGGGGCAAGGCCCTTTCTGACTCAGTGACCATGATTTGAACACACTTGTTTGAGGTCCGATAGGCAATGCTGTACACCTAATATCTTAACTCTAGGCCTTGTGGTATCTGAAAAGAAGACTTTTAAAGTTGTTCCTATATAACTCCATGTAAAATAAGTGACCACTGGGGGCGGGGCCATTTTTGACTCAGTGGCCATGAATTGAACAAACTTGGTAGAGGTCTTCTAGACAATGCTACATAAAAAATATCTAAGCTCTATGCCTTTTGGTTTCTGATGTGAAGTTTTTTAACTTTTTCCTATATAACTCTATGTTAACAAGTGACCCCCGGAGCGGGGCCTATTTTGACCCAGTGGCTTTGATTTGAACAAACTTAGCAGAGGTCCACTAGACAATGCTACACACCAAATATCTAAACTCTAGACCTTGTGGTTTCTAACAAGAAAATTTTTTAATGTTTTTCCTTTATAACTCTATGTAAAATATATGACCCCTAGGGCGGGGCCATTTTTGACCCAGGAGCCATGATTTGAACAAACTTGGAAGAGGTTCACTGGACAATGCTGCACACTAAATATCTTAACTCTAGACCTTGTGGTTTCTGACAAAAATATTTTTAAGTTGTCCCTATATAAATCTATGTAAAATAAACTGACCCATGGGGTGGGGCCAGTTTTGACCCAATGGTTATAATTTGAACAATCTTAGTAGAGGTCTACTACACAATGTTTCATGTCAAATATCTAACCTCTAGCCTTTGTCAGAGGAGAAAATTTTTTAAGTTTTTACTATATATAAGGAAAATCAATGACCCGCTGGGGCCAGGCCAATTTTGACATCAGGGCTATAATTTGTATAATTTTTGTAGAGTTTTATTAGATAATGCTACACACAAAATATCTAAGCTCTAGGCCTTTTCTTTTAGAGAAGAAGATCTTAAAAGATTTCATTTTAAAAATCTATTTTAGCCCTTCTGACACAGATGTTCAATGGAGCAGAACCATTTGAACAATTTTAGTAGAACTTCATGCTAGGAACACCCCAAGAAAATTTCATCAAATTTCTGAGAAGAAGTCGTTTGTATCAAAAGTTGACGACGGACGCAATGACGCCTGGACGCACTGATGGACGATGGACGCCGGACTAATTGTGATCACAAAAGCTCACCTTGAGCACTTTGTGCTCAGGCGAGCTAAAAATGACAGTCTGGAATTTCTGCTGCTCGTTCTATGGCCAGATAATGAAACAATATGTTTCCTTTTACTTCATAGACCAATTACATCAGGACAAGTTTGAAGTTTATAATTGTCATATATTGAAAACTTCATAGTAAATGTCTATATTTTGTTATAGGTACAAGTTTCTTAAGGACACTCACTTCATTGAGAGTTGAAAAAATATGTATTATGTGCCTGATACGTAATAGCCAGATGTAGGATATATACTTCATTTGTAAATTCACAATAATAAGAGACTCGCCATTATTTTGGTTTTATAATTTTGCATTATAGAATGATCATTATAGAATGGTCATTATCAAGTGCCACAGCGCATATAATCCGGGTTTTGCAATTTGGTAATTTTTGGCACAGTTATTGCCCTTTGTTAAATCTTGCTTAATATTGAATCTGTGCACAATTCCTCCTGAGTTTCTTATGCAATTTTCACCAGTCTTCCATAGAAATGACCACTATAAAGTGCTGCAGCGCATATACTCACGCCTTTGAGACAAATATATTTTTGGTTGAATTATTGCTTATTATTTAATTTTACTTATTATTTCTTCTGTGCACAACGACTTCTTCATTTCTCATTTTTCAAACTTTCATAGAATGATCATTACTTTGTTAAATAGTGTTGATGCTACAGAAGAAACACAACAGACTTAGGACACTTGTAAACCATAGTGAAAATAGGAAATAAATTCTGTAATTAATTAGTAAAATGAAGTTGTTTGACCTTGAGTAAACTTTGATATTGCATGGAGTATATAGTAATACTACTTAAGAATGTTTTATCTGCATTTCATCATGTATGAAATTTCAGGACAATTATTCCCGATTTGCATAAATATTGTAATTCAAAAGTATATCTGTCATAATTAATGCACTCTCATATATATTTTAGAATTATAGAATATATGTAAAGAGGCATGGGAAATAACGTATGCGTAGGCATTAATAAAATCAAATTGTAATTATAAAGCAGTCGCATATACGTTGTTGTGCATCATACACACATACATGAAAGGAGTTTGTTTATTTGTAAAAAGTCAAATGGACCTGATAGCTAAAGGGATTAGTGTGACCATGTCTGTTAAGCAGTTATTGGCTGCCAGTATCTGTTATTATAATTTCTCTGAGCATCATCCTATGATATGTCTGTACCTGTGTTCATGAATAAATAAGCCAAAAGTTTGTACGGTCCTGATTCGTAACATTTGCTCGATACTATCTGATGTAATAACATGTTTACTATTCCACTGTGCTGTAGTTCAATCTTATGTATATGAATTGACTTTCACAGTTTGTGAATTCGCAGACTTAGTTTGTTCTCCTTTAAATTAACTTGAAAATGTAAAAAGAATAGTTGTAGTGCTTGTTCAGTGTTTTAACTGCTTAATCTTGTCAAAATATATTTACGCACATCATTTTATTGTGTTCTTATGTTGAGAAATTTGGTTGCTGTGGCAACAAATGGACTTGAAATATTGCAAAAATGGTGATATAATTTTGAAGCCCTATAGACATTCATTTTAAACTTGCTTCATGTTTTGATACTCGAAAGTCCACTTCACTTGTCATGTCCCATAACTCTCTTTTGATTTCACAAATTTATCCACTTTTTCACATCCAAAGATCTACATTTGCTTGAATATTTCTGGAACCTATTGATGCATTTGAATGCGGTTCACCGGGGGGGGGGGAATAAGCTTTGCCCTCCGTCTGTCTGTCCGTCAGCCTTTCCTTCTGCAAAAACTTGATACTTTGATAATTCAAAAAGGTCCTTGAAATATTTTTATGAAACTTCAAACATGGATATATAGCAATCATTTGATTTTGTTCCGATGTTGTGGCTATGGAAACAAGACATGAAATATTGCAAAAATTGTGATATACATTCGAAGCCCTAGATATCCATTTTAAACCTGCAACATATTTTAATACTCAAAAGAGCATTTCACATGTCATATCCTATAACTAAGACATTTACTTCAATATTTCCAGAACCTATTGATGCATTTGATTGAAACTTAGTACAAACTTTATTGGTGGTATTATTAGTTCACACAACTCTTTCCCTTATAGTGACCAAATTGTGCCCTTTTTACTTAGAAAATGTAGCAACTTGTTTATTCTCTTGAATATTTTTCTTCCTATTACTTTTGAGCTTATACAGAACCTATACAACTTTAAACAAGTCTTATAGATCACATAATAAGGTGCATTTATAAGTTTGTTCTTTGTATTGAAAAACTGAGATACTTATATCACGTGAATGATTTATTTATAACATTAAACCCAGATTAAGGCATGTTATCTTGTGTTTATCTGTTATATAAATACCATCATCTATCATTAACAAAAATATTGATTTCAGCTACCTTATTGTCAACATTTGAATTTGAATTCTATTTAGTGTGACTATGCCCTTACAAGTAGGGGATTTGTATTGCTTGGCAATATTCGTAAATGTTGTAAATGTTTATAGTTGCATGGGCATCAAAGCTGGTGAAGAATTTTGATACTATAGCTTACAGGATCTGTCATAGAAAAAGATAATTCATAACAGTTCAAAGTATGATAAAGCAGTTTGATGAAAACGTTATACCCTGCAGACAATTTGAAAGCAGTTGAGAAATGGAAGAAAAAATGGTTTATATCTATTTTTGTAAGGCCATAAAAATAATTTTCAAAATCTCATCCCGGCCCGCCCCTGACTGAAACTGCTTGAAGAGTTTTTTTTTTTCAATTACCCAAAGGTCACCTCATACACGATTTTATCGCGTTATTAACTACCGAATCGGAAATTATAAGTACTTGTTTTCTCCCCATAGCGATCTGAGTAACCGACACGCCTTTCTATTGCTCGCCATCGAATCGCCTATTAAAAAATGCCTAAAAATGTTCCTAATCAGCCATAATTTTTACACTTCGTCAAAGAAAATAATCTTAGAATGGTTTTGATTCAGTTCCAGACCAAATATCATTCTGACTCTACTTTTAAATGGTCGTAGTAACGGATATCTGTATTACACACAATTTTATCTGAAAGTTCCTTGTTCAAGAAAATATGGTCCATTAGGCTCCAAGATCATTTCTTGTATTCAGAAATGTTGTGCTTTAATACATAGTATCTTTAAAGTTTAACCACTTATTTATACTGAGACAAACTCACAAGAATAATAATAACAAAATGTAGAAATTAATTGCCGACTCTGGCGGATGAACTAGACTAAAAAATCAATAAAAAAATCAAATTTCAGTTTTATAAGTTAAAGTTGGTTATACGAATTTGCGTATGAACTAAAATATTATTAAAAACGCCTGATTTATTTTAATAGCACTTAAAAGGTAACTATAAAAAATTCAAAGGTCATTGATCATAAATAAAAAAGCTTTCTTTCTTTGAATCAAATTGGCAAATTTAATATATTTCCTATTCTTATAGCTGTTTCTATTTCCACGTTAATGTCAAGTTTATCTTCTTTTTTAAAGTCTAAAAATGATCAATTACAATACATATAAAATCACTAATCATTTATCACTGAATTTCGAGTAAATGGAAATATTTAATAATTTGAAAAGAAGAAACAATTTATACATGTAGACTGATAAAAATCTTTTCTTAAAACCATAAGACTTTAAATTATGCTGGATTTGGATTAAATTAGCCTAGTCTCAAATAACAGTGTTTCAATCTTGAAATGTAAATGCTCGATTATTGATAAGATTTTTCTTTGGGAAAATGACTAAATTACTGACATTAATTATCCAAGTTTCTCTCACACACTTAGGGATTATCAAGTCAACATTAAGACCAAGTCTAGGTAAATGTGGATCAGAATGTTTAAGTAAGCATGGGCTAGTTTTAGACAATTCATAATCATCCAAAAAACATTCTGGCCCAAATAACGAGACGTCTTGGTATGAAATGTGATCTGAAGTGTGTTGTTATTAGGTTTTCCATTGCTCTGAGCTGAAGACCTAGTTTTGTTTTGTAAAACTCACGTTTACTACATCAAAAAGTATTTACATCCTTTAATTCATAATCATTGAATTATTTATCATGATTTCGTAATTGACCCACTTTGTATATGCTTTGAATCCCCTAGAACAAGCTGCCTTTACAACTACGTGTTGAGGTGAAGGTGCTATATGCATATATATTCTACAGAACATTGCCCGACCTTTGTTAGTAGTCACCACGTGAAAAAGTTAGCCACCAAAACTCAACTTCATATGAAATTGCATATGAAACAGCAAACTTTTCACATATTATCAGGTAAATTCCCAGGCTGCCCCTGTCCCTTCATATTGCATTTAGTTGATATATTTATACTGAAGTAACATTTTTACCAGATTAATTCATGGCTAGGATTAGGGCTGGTTTGCTCTACCAAATCTAGTATAACATATTTCTAAATAATTAACAATTTGCAACATTGTTAAATTCTGTAGATTAGTCCTAAATGGCAAATTTGTATTTGATTTTTTACATTTACCATCTGTAATGCTTACATATGGTATAAGTAGCAGCAACATTTAAGAACAGTTGCAGAACTTCACAAGGATATAGAAAATGCTTAGAGAGTAAAAACTGTTTTACCATCATAACTGAAAATACACGCTAGACAAAACTTGTCAGACAAAATCAGAAAATACACGTTAGACAAAATTATGTATAGTATATACGTACCTGCGTGCGATTTTTCTAAAGCATCCCGAAACTCGGTAAGATTTACAGAGGATGTCAGTGACACCAGTGTGTTGTAGCGTCTGGAAAACGTCTCTGCTATTCCATTCAAATTTTTGCTTATTCTTCCTATTTGGAAACTATTCCAAAGATGAGAAAGTCCCTTTATTGACGTACACTCCAAATATAATTTCAATGTCCTTTCAAACACAGGTTTGTAAATCATCTCCAAATCATCATCAAAGGCTAAGTCACCATACTGTTGTTCTTGTGGTGAAGCAACTCCAAGTTCTTTTATTCAGAAATTTTGTTTAATTAATATAAAAATAAAAACTGAATACATTATAGTTGCTTACATTTGAGGAAATGATAAGATTCATTATTCTTATATATATCTTGATATCGAATGAGTTTCATGTGTGTGTGTGTAAGAGAGAGAGAGAGAGAGAGAAAAGTCTCTGTGAGCAATGCTTCTAAAGAGATATGCTTTAAGAAATGATATGAATAGTTAGTACTCTCATTCATCGAGACATGCACACTCCAAAGGTAATCCTTATTAAACTACCAAAGCAATTTTAATGTGCATAATTGATAACTTTAATAGTGAAATAAACAATCCAATATCAAAAACTTAAAAACAGACGAGGAAACATAAAAGGACATTTTCTATACAAGCTTAATAAATTGTGTGAACACTATCTATAAGTAGTCCCTTATATGTTTTTGCATCTATATTTCTATAAAAATGCAGCATATTTCTTATTTCTCTTTCTGTGCTTCTACAATGGCGACTTTAAAAACAATTAGTATCTCTGGAATGGACATAATTTATTTTCCACTATCCTCTAATTAGAAACGTTTGTCGATGGTCTAAAGGTCTAACTATAAATAAATCGAATGAATGTATTAACTTTACATACCAATTGCATTTTGTAAAGTTTCCAGGCAAGTAAGGGGAAGCTTTGCCGTGATGTTAAGTTCATCTTTAAGCTGCAGTTTCATCTTTAAGGAATCTGCGAGTGCGTCGAGACAATTACGAATCTGTTCACTTGTCATGTAGTTAAGAAAACGTAAAACTGCAGCATAGGTTTTACATTCAAACTGAAGAATAATACATTTCCTTTTCGAACTTTTGTATATAATGGAGTCTCCCTCTTCAACGCCAGCAAGCAATTCATTGACCTGTTGCTGAATTTCTTCACCATTTCCGTCGCCAGAATTTTTATAGTTATTAAAACAGACATTTAATTCCTCTTCACAACAGTTTATCACTTTTTCAGAGGCTCCACGTACAATTATCTCAATGGGAGTTGAAACTGTAAATGTAAAGAAAATGTACATTGGTATTAAGCTGCTGTGTGTCGTCTTGTGTAAAATTTAAATAAAAACACCAACAATTATAAATTAAAGTCGCTCCAACCTTTTATGTGCGTTGAAATGTTTGGTTTTCGGAATAACTCTGGGATAAGTTCTAAGAACAAATGCAGAACTGCATGAAAATTAATCTTTTTTACAATTGCTTTGAAGACCAGATTAAAAGAAAATCTGTTTCTTAAGATTAATTTGCATCAGAACTGATGTTTTAAATTGTATCATACATGCATAATGTATTGATCTTTTCTGTCATTATATGCATTTTAAAGAATATCACTTTTTCATTTAACACTTCTAATCTTCTATTTGCAGGTTATTTTGTTGTTTTTATACACATTTGTGTGTATGTATATATATATATATATATATATATATATATATATATATATATATATATATATATATATATATATATATATATATCATCCGATGTCTTTATCTCTGCAGAAACAGTGATTAATATACAGATGACTTTGAAATCAAATGCATCCAGAATATGATATGTAGTATGTATTTATCTATACTAATTGGATTTTGTTAATGTCTAAGCACCCAAACACAGCCTAACATATTTTCTATCGAATTAAGGCTATAACAGTCAGACATTTCATACTTACGATTTATTTGTGTAGAACAGATTTTTGCTGGAATTTCGTTCAGTTTCTCAATCAAATTAGGTATCAGCTCTGGAAAAGACATCACACCTTAAGGTCCATATTTCTGCAACATGTCACTACGTAACAAATTTTTACAAATAATTTATTGTAATAATGAATACATTCTCCTTTGGGAATATCATTGAGATGCCATTTCATAATAGCATAAAACACTTATATAAGTCAAACAGCAATTCTAAGCTTGACTGACCTTATGTTTATTAAAATTTGTTAAATAGAGGCTTTCTGGTCGGGGATGGGGGAGAGGGTGGGTGGTGTTGTCATGACGAACACGAATTGTTTAAGCATATTTCTGAAGAACAACTTTCACTGGACTTCTTCTATTGTTCCCACGTATTCAATGATACTCCCTGTTCATTAAAACTATTTACAACAAACCAACAGGTATTTTGTCGCAGCTCAACAAGGTTTGACTATATGGCTAGGGTTAACGAACTAACTTTATGGGTAGAGTTTTCTTATGCTTTTGAATAAGAGAAATTATTAAGAATAAATTTGTATTTCTTTGCCTAATGTGGAGGACCATTTAGAAGTTACAATGATATTTTTCTTAAGTGGACTTTTACGTGTTGTGTTCATCTTATATACGTTTCCGCGCTAACATTGATGTAATATGATAATAATTTACCAAATTTTCATGTTCTACCTTTTCCAATGAACAGTGGTCAACTTATGAACGTATGTCTTTTTATGTGAGTCAACATATAAATGTAAAACAAATGACCCTGGTTATGCCTGGTTGTTGATAAGATCAATATAAATAGGTTTCAAAATTTTCAGAAGATACATCTAGAACGAATAGCTTGTACTCTTCATCTCATGGCTGCTGAGACCTTACTTTTTTAAATAACCTTCCACAAAATTTGCAGACTCGCAAATAATCCTATTCCAAAAAACAAAAAGGGGGTTTAACCATCAGCCTAGAATAAGTCAAACTTTGGTCATTTTTACATTCGCAGTGTACACGCTTTCTTTTCTGTCGAGTTTTCCTTACAACTAAATGTGTCAAGAGTATTACATTTACGTTACCTATTCCGTTTCTCATTTTAAATGTCAGACATTTCATCTTAACTGAAAAATCAAGCAATGTTGGATGCACGGACTCGGACAAAACAGAGTCATAATGGTTCACATTGATTTTTTTACAACTAAGTCTAATCCTACAATATTCCGTTGAAGAATCACGAGAAACAATTTTTACCCCTTTTTCTGTTTTTAGCATGTTTAAACGGAAAAAAATACAATAACTAGCCAAGAAATGTCTGATACATTTGCGCTTACTTTCATTACTTTCATATTTTCTTCACTATTATTTTTTGTTTTCATGTTCAACGTAAAATTGATTTGCAGAATAACCTTTCTATTTTTAACAAATCAGGCAGCATTATTATCCTTAAACTCCGGACAAACCCTTGACAATATTGACAAGTTCTCGACAACACTGATTTGGTAGCGTTTAATCTAGATAACATGTTAGGTTTTTAATGATATCATTACTCCATTAAATAATACAACAATCTTGAAATATTGTGCTTTATCAATGACTATTTGACTGACGTTTGATTTGCTTTGATTCAACAAAGTAAAAATAACAGTTAATCCCAGCATGGAGTCTACTTAATGCAGGTATTATTCAGCCAATGTTGTCCTAACTAGACATTATTTACTCCCCGTCCCTTCAAAAATAGCGAAATACGAAAATATTTGATATTAAGCAATCTGGCAGGTCATTTATACCATAGAGAGACATATAGCATATAGGCACATACAAGTGGATATGCCAATTCTACTCGAAAACAAGAGCCATATTACACATGTTAAATCCTCCTGCCGGGAAGAAATTACCTGAAGGTTGAACTTCCAAAAACTAAATTTCATAATTCACGTAGTTTGAAGAAAATCCCTAAAAAATAGATAAGATACAGTTATTTTCCTTACACACTGCACATTCTACAAATATGTTATGTCAGTGTATTACGTTTGAAGAAAATCCCTCAAGCACTTTTGGAGTAATTCTCCTGACGAAGTTCTTACCTCTAAACGTTGGTAAGATAGAGTTATTGTTCTTAAACCCCCTTAAAATGTGCTGTGTCAGTGTGTGAAGTTTGAAGAAAATCGTTCAAGTAATTTTTTAGTTACGCTCCGGACAAAATTGGGACGAACGCATGGACGGAGATCATTTCTAATATCCCATTCGCCTTTGGCGGTGGAATAAAAAAGCCATTTTTTGTAAATTCTCCCGTTACTTTCAACAAAACTGGCATTTGGTATGACACCTTGACAGCCGGAGAAATGAGTAATGCTCGTGTTGCTTATTATTGTTTGCAGCCATTGTGAATAGTATTTATTTAACCTTTTTTACTTAAGACAGACTTAAAAACATTTTAGGCATTGTTTACATGGTTTACCCCTGTTTTGTAGAAAAGAAATAGATTTTTCTAACACAATTATCTTGTATTTCCCCATATTCTGTGTATCTTTTCATCGAAATTGAAGCTCATAAAACTTACAACTTCCTCTAATTGTATGAAAACCTCTAACAACTGTGTCAGAGATCGATTCTTTGGCGAAGTGGTAACGGTGTTTCCCTGCAACGCGGGAGATCGGAGTTCAAATCCCGCTCTGGGTTGCATATTATAAGATGCATTGCATCTTTCTGTTACGTACTTTCTTGTTCGTAAGAACTCTTATTTTTTTATTATTTCATTCCAACTGAAACGGCGTTATAGTGAGTAAAGGTCAAGCAAAATTATGCAAGAATGATTTAAATGGCATTTTTGTTGTTGTTGTTTTTGTTGCTGTTGTTTTTCTGTATATATTTTTTAAATTAAAGGGGATAATTCAATACTTTTATTACATTTCTAAATTGTAGCTGCATGTATTCTTTTTCAAACTCTGACTTCTGTTGTTTATGCTAATAGTTTCCTTACAATGGAAAAGCTTAAGATATATTGCTGGCCATTTGTATATCTGTAAAGGGATCGTGACGTTGTATGTTATTTCAGAACAATCGATTTCTCTTAAAGGTATTATTGTATTGAATAGCATGAACGATTCAAATGCAGATCGGCGCATTTAAATCTAAAAGCATAATTATACACGTATATACTTGACATTTAATTCAAACAGATTCATATAGAGTACATGAAGCATTTATTATCAGCAAAGATCTATTACATGGTCTTCTAACTGAAAAACAATTGTAAACGATTTTTGCTGACATCTCAATCTGTTGAACTGTGAAATAATGGTCTTGTGATATTCTCCAGTAGATTGATTTGTTGTTTCTCAAAATATTTCCGAAATAAAGGATAGAAAAAGTCCATATGGCGACAGAGGTTAAATTTCATAAGGCTTGACCATCTTGTTTGTACGGCAGTATATCTTTTTTAATTAAATACAACATCCAGGTAAAAAACATGTTTTATACCTTTGGTTATTTTTCAAGAGCAAATTTCGTTATGAAAGTGTTTTACTGTGACTGATAAACAAGACCGACAATGAAAATTTCGGTAATTTATCAAAACAAAAGACAGTATGTCACCCCGTATTACGTAACCAATTCCTTTACCACATGATACCGCAAAAGGCAAAACAAAGCACACGTTTGAAAAATATTTTTGTTACAATAATACACGTTTGTAAGATATTGAGGTTTACTCCCTATTCACGGAGGACAGATTGGTGCACTTGGGTCAGTCCAATGGAATATGTAAACTTTGTAATACCGAACGAGAAACGCTAGAGCATCTTTTTTCGACTGTAAAATCTGAAGAAATCGTTTGCGAAGCACAACTTATTATCGGCAAAATAAATTTCTGGATATAAGATAAAAAAAATCTTATTTAACTATAATAGAATAGTCCATGATGTGTATTATTCAACTTTATCTGTCATAATAAACACTGTTATATTTGAGACAAAGTGGTATATATGGGAGTAACAATTTTTATTCAAAAACGAATGTTAATCAGTTTATATACATGTTAAGGTACAATCTGAGATTTTTATTGAAAAGAAAACTTATATTTTATCAATATTCAAATATCATAGACAAGTTGTTTCTGTCATCTCGTTAATGTAGGTGTAGTCTTTCGTTCGCGAGACCTTTCAAATTTCGTTTCACAGATAAGATAAGACAGCGAGACGAAAGAGGGTGTTTATTGACTGGCTGAAATATTCTCAGTTTTTTTATTAAAATTCTAAGAATTTGAATGATCTATTATGTAAAACATTTAGTTTTTTATGTTGTCTATATTTCTGTAATAATATTGCCTTGTATTTGTTCATGTATGTATTCCATTATGTGTTTCTACTGTCTATTCTGCCTGTTTCAATTTACATGTTACTGTATGAAAAAAGCATGACAATATTGATGTTAAAATAATACGTTTGCTTTCCTAATTGAATTAATTACACATTAAGTTAGACTCTTGGTAGTGTCTTGGATAAAACATGTTGAACAGCTATTTTAAACGCTAATTTGATTAGATTTAATTCTTACAAAGCACATTTTTCGGATAATCTTACGGGAAAATGAGAAATGGTTACTGAACAAAATATGTAAACAGGATAAATGAAACTATTTTTTAGATTATTTACCACTATTTTGTACGATCAAATTTTACAGGTAAGTTGTTGGTAGGACTATCTTGATAACAACAAAATCCCACAGTAAAACGGTAAAGAATGCGATTATTTTAATGATTTAGTTATATTTTCAAAAGCATACAAGAAATTCCCTGTCATTGCGAAAACATATCATATTGAAATATTTACAAACGACTAGATGGGAGCACTTACTAGCACGGGCTGAAGTAATAAAAAATTCCACGATACTGATACTCCAAATATGTATGTTTTAATGCTTTTATTGGCATTTATTTGACAAAGTGTGTTATCAGTTATATTACTACAACTTTTGATCCCAAGTGTGGCCTTTAAAGGCATGCATATTATGTCAAAATCACATATCACACCTGTAAAATAGGGTACGCGTGTAGTCTGTTACATATTTTGTGGTTCACCAGAAACGGTTATGCCAACTAAGGTGAATTATTTAATTTAGTGTGCTGTCTTTAAAAACCTATCATTCTATTGATAAATATCTTGAAAATCAGAAGAATCTGAAATCGTTTTTTTTTAATTGAATCTAAATACAATAGTTTCGATTTGGAAAGACATAAACTTAAACACCCAGGCCTACATGGCTTGCCCCTTGCAAAGAGCAAAAAGAAACATGATATTAAAACAACAATAATGTTTGTATAAAGCAGATTTGAGGAAATAACTGAAACAATATGGAAATTTTCTTTAAGTCTCTATATATGATGAGCGCTAAGAAATAAGAATTTGTTATAAAGACTTAACCGTGGTTGGTTGTTGACAATGAATGCCAATCAAGTTGATTTTTTGAAGCTTTTTATGTTGTTTTGTTGTTGTTGTTGTTTTGTTGTTGTTGTTTTCGTATTTAAACATAAAGTTTCGGTGTTTTCTGTGACTGCTTTTCGTTTTCTGTATTGGAAGAAAACAATCCTATCACTTTTGTTAATTTTTGCCGACCTTTGCAAATATCTAGGGATTTTGTCCTCAAAGAAATGTCGACTTGATATGCTCATATATAGGCGTTTGTGTTTGAAACACTGCAATTATTCCCCACAAATCGCAAAATTTGTTTTTTATTTTATAGAAAATCGTAGATTCCGAGCTGTTCAGTAAACTTGTCATTTAAAACAGTGTAGACTATGTAATTGACAGATAAAATGCATTCAATGCATATTTCTTTACCTTTCTGAATTTGAAAAAGCGAAAACAAAATGTCTTTCACAAAATTGACAACTTAAAATATGAGTGTTATAATAGTGGGAGGAAATTTCCTTGTTATACAAAATATCTTTAAAGCATACAATTTTCAACTTACGGTTTCGAAGACGCTCCTCTATGACTGAAAAAGATTTTGATATTACAACAATAAACATAAGTTCTTAAAGATAAAGCAAATACTTCGATATTGCAGCGATAACCTAAGTAATAAGTATGTACGCAAGGATCTAGGTACGAAATAAACAGAGCCTGTAATACAATTTTACCGTAGGAAGACGTCGTATAAGCTAATTTGAACTAGATGGGTATTCAGTGGAACACTTGTGTCGCCCTTGGGTACTCTGTTAGAATAACTAAAAAGGTAAACAAGAGCCTGCTGGAAAAGAATGCATGCTAGTCAAAGTACAACAATACATGTCCACAGACAGCATGCTCCACTTTTCTCAGTGCTGGATAATTAATTATAAGCCAAGTTAAACAAGAGGCCCAAGTGAAAAAAATTTGACTGGGGCAGGGCAAGTACCTAGTCATACAAGATGAAAAAAAAATTTGGGTCAAGTAGTTATGTATTTAAAAAAAAAAAAAATTGGGCCCGATAGTGTGTGTGTGTGTGTGTGTGTGTGTGTGTGTGTGTGATGGGAAGTGAAGTATCTATGTATTAAAAAAAAAAGATTGGGTCAGGTGGGCAGGTTGAGGGTGGATGGGAGTCAAATACCTATGTAAAATTTTTTTAAAAAACAAGAACCCGGGGGTTGGGTGGGTGGGGGGGGGGGGGGGGGGGGTTGAGGGTGGATGGGAAGTCAAGTACCTATGTATTAAAATTTAAAAAAAAATTGGGCCTGGGTGGGGTGGGGTGGTTTGAGGTGTGTGTGTGTGTGGGGGGGGGGGGGGGGGGGGGGGGGGGGGCGGCGGGGAGTAAAGTACCTATGTTTAAAAAAAAAAAAGGCGTGGGGGGGTGGGTAAAAAAGTGGGGGTGACTGGTTGGGGGGGGGGGGTTGAGGGTGAATGGGGAGTCAAGTACCTATGTATTAAAATTTGAAAAAAAAGGCCCGAAGGGGGGGGGTTGTAAAAAAATGGGGGGGGGGGGTTGAGGGTGGATGGTGAGTCACGTACCTATGTATTAAAAAAAAATTGGGCCCGGGTTGGGGGTGACTGGTTTGGGGGGGGTTGAGGGTGAATGGGGAGTCAAGTACCTATGTATTAAAAAAAAAAAAAAAAAAAAAAAAAGGCCCGAGGGTGGGGGGAGTAAAAAAATGGGGGGGTTTGAGGGTGGATGGGGAGTCACGTACCTATGTATTAAAAAAAAAATTGGGTCCGGGTGGGGGGGTTGAGGTAGGGGGGCGGGGAGTAAAGTACCAATGTTTTTAAATTTAAAAAAAAATTGGGCCCAAGGGGGAGGGGTGATTGGTTGCGGGGGGGGGGGGGGTTTGAGGTAGGATGGGAAGTAAAGTACCTATGTTTTAAAATTTAAAAAAAAAAAATTGGGCCGGCGGGGGGGGGGGGGTGCGCGGATTCCCATGCAGAGGGGACGGTGGGGGAGGGGGGGAATACTTTCCCATCTCATGTCAGTTAATATTTCATTTCTAGGCTTAAGAAGTTTTTTTTCCTATATATAAGTATTCCAAGTTTGAATGGAATATCCTTGACACTTTTTGAGACATGGACATAAAGAAAAAGGTTAACAAAGAAATGTTAACTTGAAAAAGGGGCATAACATTGCAAAAATAAATTTGAGGGTTATCTGCCCTTGAGAAATGGTGTTGTCTTAAGTGATACAATTGTAAGCATTACAACTGGAAAGTTTGATGAAGAAACATTAAGAAATGGCATAGTTATAGCCAATGTTAAGTTTTCATGACAAAATCCAAGTACAAAAAAGGGGCATAACTCTGTCAATTGTGACCTTGACCTACACATTTTGGCATCATCACGACCCTGTTCTCGTAAGCAATATAATTTGGAAGTTTGATGTTGAAATGTTAAAAAATGGCAAAGTTATTCCCAACGTTAAGTTTTCATGACAAAATCCATGTATAAAAAGGGGCATAACTCTGTCAAATGTGACCCTGACCTAGAAATTTTGGCATCAACCTGACCCTGTTGTCATAAGCAATACAATTTGAAAGTTTGATAAGATAATGTTTAGAAATGGCAAAATTATAGCCAACGTTAAGTTTTCGTGACGGACCGCCGGACCGACGGACAAAGCGATCCCTATGTATCGCCTTTTCTTCGAAAGGGCGACACAAAAACTACATGACCATTAAATCTTTACAACATATTTTCAGATTATTTTAAAGAAATGACAAATGGAATATCCATTCTTCAAAAAATTTTAAGCAGAGAAAAGTAACTATTTTTGAAATTATTTATCATTGTTTTCTACGGTCGAATTTTATAAAAACGTATATTCAAAGGAATATTTGTTAAAAGTTAAAGTTTCACGTAATTACTTTTTGTTGGTTTTGTTTTATTTGCAAAAATATACCCTCTTTTTTTTTTGTTTCCTCGATCTTTGTTGCCAGGGATTCAGAAAGATCTTGTCTTTCAGAGCACTCGAGGTATTCAACTATCAGTGGCTGCTGTGTCCTTTTCAAACATTCTTTAAATTGTTCATATCCTTTTCTGTCTTTCTGTCTGACTTTATTCACGATGTTTCTATTTTTATCTGAAGTAGTTTCCCGATCCTTTGAAAATAATAAACCAATAAAGAAAAATTGTGTTTTAATTAAAAAAAGGATTCGACATATATCAAACATGATATCCAAGACAAACAATGTGCAACGTGAACTTTACATTGCAACATAGATATATAGAGCCTTGCAATTTTTTTCAAGGTATTTTCAGACAGAATGCTTACACCTATCACAATAAATATGCAATATTAAACTTAAGCGATATAAAGCAATTCGAAACAATCTTCGAATTATTATCAAGACTGTTTTTACCTGTTCTAATTAAACAGAATAAGACTTAACATTGGAGGAAACTTATTGTTTAAACATAAGCCGTTTTTATTCTGTTACCAAACGTTTACTTAGACACATTTTGAATTGTATAACTATAACTAAAGTAACGTAATAACGTTATTTTTTGTATTTTCATCAAACTAATGACTTAGCGTTTCTGTAGCACTTACAGAAAACATTTGAACCAAATACACCAAGCTAACTTTTTGTATTTGTAATCTGCTTTACGGAACATTGTTTAAGAAATGTATTACCCTGATATCCCTAGTTTCAAAGTAACTCAATAGCCTAGTACGTTCTGCTTGGTCTAGTACTGGAACAGGTGTCATGAATGTAACAAGAAATTGTAAAGCATCACTTAAAATCCAGTCCGTGTTCAGTCTGGCTTGATCTGTGTTTTCTATAGCCGTTGCCTCTTCTTCATGTACATTAGGCTCATCAAAAGCTGTGTTTGAATAAAATGTCATATGTCTGCGTAAAAGAAACAAACTGTGTTTATGACGGACATCACTAAAAATCATTCTGGAAACGTTTTTAGAATCAACTTTTATATTATAAATTTTATTTAAGATCCGAAAGTTTTAACAATTATATTTGAGAAAAATATGTTCACTGAATTTTGTTTAATGGAAGACCGAAAAACAATCTAGACACAAATACATTTAAGGTCAGATAAACCCACAAAAACTTTTTTCTCGAGTTCATAGGGCTAATCTTACAAGCTTATTGTCATATAAATATGCTAAAAAATGGGGTTTAGCAGAAGAACAATACAAAATAAACAGTAACAAATCCCTCCGCTTTTCAGAATTACAATGTATTCGTTCGCTAGTCCTAAGCCAATTGATCTTCTAATCTTTGTTATAAAATTATGTAGAAAATATTTTAATCTTTTTTATTCCACACAAATAATTCATTTATGTATATCTGTGAAGGACTAGACTCCCATTATCTATAGAAATCGCTTACTACCTCATATAAATTGTAATGGTGAGTATCGGAGCCCATCCCTACCATCGGTGATGACGATGTGTATGTATTTCACTAAACGAGCTTACATTAATACTAAAATGCCATTAATGAAGCAGAAACACCCACAAAACTAAATGTATAAAAGGAGATCTCCGCATGCAGTATACTATCAGAAAATTGAAAAAAGAGAAAAACTAGAATTACAATAGAATGTACTTGTTATTTTAAACTGAGTTTAATATAAAAGTACCGACTTGAGGTATTAGATTCCTAATGACTTTCCTCCTCTCTGAAAAGTATTTAGTTCCATTAATTTGAGTAAGATTGAGACATTTTCACTGAAAAGCATATTTTCAAACCCCACTTGTGCCATTTTTTTTCTTTATGGCAGTTATACATTGTTTTGGTTCACAACAATTACTTTTATAGAATTTAAATTAAATTTCTTTCGTTTTAAATATATTTCAGCTTTAACAAAGCTTTTCAACATAGTTAGTAGATGAAAATTTGGTATCTGTGGTTACAGTTATAAATTTCTGCAAAACTAGACGGTAAAAGTAGTTGATATTTTGCCAATTTGTTAAGAAATGTATATTTATAAAAATAAACATAGCTTATTTGAAGCCCCGACGATTTATGTTAAGTTTAAGTTGATAACATTCCACTGAAATGGTTGGGGTAAATTCCAGCTGTGTTTATAATAATATTTCGTTCCTTTTCACTTTTGTCTTTTCATTTTTTTTTTGTCAGCAGTCTGTACCTCTTCAGAATATGAATAATATACCAAGTAACAATAGAATAGAACAGTTATTTTTGTATTCAGTCTTAGAAGAAAACATTGTGTTTCTCTATACCTTATAATCCCAATAAGTAGGTGAGGTTTGAAGTGAATACTAGTAGTTTCTTGAAACTCTTACGGTAAAAGTGTCTTACATTGTGTATATTTTGCCCTAGGATAGTATATTTCTTTAAAAAAGGATCAATTTAATAAGGGCCGACAAAATGTTTATTAGTATTCTAATACCTTAAACAGCATTATTTCAACATATATTTTACACATTACTGATATTTTATTCATGATGTACATAAATTTTCTACCTTTCTGAGTTAATTCACCTTTCAGTATCAGTTATGTTTTTGACCGACGCCAGCAAAAAAAAAAGATAAGTTAAAAGGTTGATAAAGGTTGTCAATGACTTTATTTCTAAATGAAGTATTTTATTCAAGGTAAGAAAATTCATTGACATATTCAGTTTTTCATAGAGTTATGAATGTGCAAGCAATTGCATGAATACAAAACACCTTTGTGTGAAGCTTCACTAGCAAGATATCTAAAAATGTGTCGGTCAGATTAAAATTAATCGTGTCACATTGTTTGTTCCTCAATGAAGTTTCATTTCAGGACTGTTTCTAAGGAACCGATACTTAGAAATCAGTGAAATTGTGACTATACGCATATTACAAGGATGTTGTAGTCAACTTATTTTCCACATATCTTTGACATCTCAATTGTGAATGGATTAACTCCAAATTTCAAAGTCCAAAAAAATGGAAATCTTCTTTTATTTGTTGCTTAATACTCCGTGACCCGTTTTGTAAAATGCTCATTGTGTCATTAAACAAAATGATAAACTTAGAATACACTACGTACACATGTGATATCTGCCAAATTGGAGGTTTTTAAATTTTTGCTTAGCTGATAAAATCTGCTTAAGCAGCTTTAAAAGATAGAAAAGGTTCTACAGATGTTTATCTTCTTTAACATATTCTTAGAAGAACTTTAAGTACATTAAATCTTTAAGTATATGAAATCTCAACCAATACAGTTGGATATTACAGCACAATCAATGCATTTCCAGGAAGACTTAGAAATATAGCTGAATATGCTAGCTAGCCAATAAGGAGCAGGAAGGGTGAAAAGAATTTTTTTTCGAGGTCAATTAAGTATTACATAAACAATATATGAAAACTTAATACAAGTTATACTGTATACATATACAGTATAACCTGCCCTAACGGTCACCTTATACCGGCCGTCACCTGGTGTCAACGGTCATTTCATGACGTTACCGTCGAAAATCCTTCTAAATACCACGTTAAGTAAACGGTCACTTTAAGTCTGCGACCAGCCGCCACACTTATTGCATCCAATTTGCCAAATATCGACTCACTTCACTGGTTACGTATCGTCTGCTCAAGGTGTGAACCCTCGAAGGCAAACACGTGACAATACACGCTGCTTTAATGTACGAGTTAATTTGGCGACTATTTGTTACGCATTATAATGTGTTTCAATTTTAACTATTTTAATTACAAAAACAACAAAAGACTCTCATAGTTATCGGTCGATTTAACTTTTTATCTCATAAGGTGTTGAAGATTTTTTTTATAGTTACAAATGGTATTGATTTCACTGATCAACCGAAATTAAAATAAATAAAAGCACCTAAGACACATGCTATTTGATTGAACTTTTATTCAAATCTGTCACGGTGTAAAAGAAAACGAAGCTAAGTAATTCTATGCTTTATTCTTTATCTCGGATCGCCAGGAAAACGCCTTCTTGTACGAATCATCCCGATTACGAGTATGGGAAAGAACTCTTACCTATGAAATGAATCAATTTTCGCGATTCGCCTTTAATTCAAATCAATATAATTTTTTGTCTTTTAAGAATGTTTTGTTACTTTCAAAGATAATATGAAACTTAGAACAAAATTTTTTTCAAATATTCTATTAATGAGTCGAACGTTACATAAGACAGCACTAATGAAACAAATGTTTTTACTTTCTTGGAGTAAAGCTGGGACCGCTCGTGTCGTGATTAGAAAGTCAGTGATAATAGTGATAATATCTAAAAGAATTTAAATTATTTCAAGATGCTATATGTATTGTATTTTGAAATTGAATTGTCATAATAAAAAGTTGATAAAGACATATTTGCATACAACAATTGACAAAGTGTTGTAATTCAGTGTTAAAAGTAACAACATAGTACTACTACTAGTACTAAAGAAAGCGAACTAATATTACCCCCTAAATAGGCGGTCACCTTGCTTAATTAAGCAGCCAAAATTACCGTTTTCCTTGGCTGGCTCCTTAAGAAAGGTTGGACTGTACAGTCCATAATGGGTTAAGTCGACTTTGGAAAAATGGTCATTTTTATTTGTACCACTATGAGAAATAAAGTGCCTTCGGTAACTCTCTAGGCTTGAAGAGCTACCTCCACTTATAAATGGTAAAAGTAACGGATAGCTTTATTTTAGACAATTGAATTTGGAAGAAATTCTCCATTAAAGCAAACATGATCAGAGACGCTCCAAGATCATTTTGGGTGTTCAGAAATGTTCTGCTTTATAGTATTTTGAAAGTTTCATTACTTTTTTAACCTCAAAAGAATAATGATAACAGTACAATTTAGAAAGTATTTGCTAATCAAGCGAATTAACTTCTCCTAGAAATCCAAATAAAAATGTTCAGTTAAGTAAGTTTAAGAGAGTTCTACGAATTAGCATATAAAGTAAAAGTGGCACATTGATAGGCACATAATTTTATTGACGTTTAAAGAGAAACTATAAAAAATGTCATATGATTAGGGAATATAAACGGTCCAATATCACCATCAACATTTTGGAAGAGGGGTTAAGAATAATAACGAAAAGGCATATATTACAAAAACGGTCACTCTACCTATTCTCTAAATAGATTTGCTTATTTAAACAAACCTTCTTGAGATTCTTCTGCTTCTGCTGTCTCTAAACGTTCAAGTTCACGAACTATAAATGACTGGTTTGTCTCCTTAAGACATTTTTTAAATGCTGTGTAACCGTCTTTGCCTTTCTTCTTTACTTCGTGTATAATATTCCTGTTTTTTTCTGAGGTGGCTGTAAGTTCCTGTAAAATATTTAAGATTAAAAATTAAACTATACTTACAAGGTCAAAGAAAAGGAAAACCAAGGAAATAATTCAAAATAATCAGCAGTTCGAAAAGAGCAAACTGTGTAAAGACAAATGAACACTTGTAATGGCTGATTATGTTTAGATATAAGGATATAATTGACATTTAAGGTATGTTAAATACTACCTAGCGTTAATAAACAATAATATGTTTTTTTAATTTGCTTCTTTTGTTCCGGATGTTGAACATAACTAAGCTAATGTGTGTATAAATTCCAGAATAAACTCATTCGAACAATTACATTAACATTAGAATGTGTCCGTTGTCTCTACTAATGTTAAGTGTTGTCGTCATGCTCCCTGCAAGACACGATTTACCTTTAAGCATAGGCTAAAAATGTATTTTCCAAGAAATAAACTTACCATTATATATTTAGCTTGTTGGTAAGTTAAAAGTCTGCAACGCTCTGCATTGTCTAGTATTAGATCTGGATCCATGTCTGAAACCAGAACTACAAAGGATTTGCGAAAAATCCTTTCAATCTTACGTCTGTCTAAAAATCCGCATTCTTCAGCCTCTGCACAACCTTCTAATACATTTAATCGTTTCTTTTGTCTTGATATAAACTTTGTGCCAAGTTTTGCGCTCTTCCCATTTTCTGAAATATTTTTGTATTTCTTTTTATACAAATTGACTGGACAACAAGGGCAGATTAATAAACAAATGATAAAAAATATTCTCTCACAATTTTTGTATAAGATTTTATGTTCAATTAAATTCAATTATCTCACTTCCATATGTAGACATATGGTCACTTCAGCAACATATTTTTGATACTCCTCATTACTTTTTACAAATACATTTATTCAAGATGTTATTTTAATAAGTAAAAAAGATTAATTATAAACCATTTTAATATCACTGATAAACTTCACGGTTTTTTTTCCTTTTTCATAGAATTTAGATAAAAAATAAAACAATATCTTAACACTTTAAACATTTCAATGTATCCTTTTTTATATATAACAGTATTTTTTATTTTGGATAAATGCTATTTATTTAACATAAGAAGTTTATGGTTAATTTGTGTTGTGTCTTAAAAACCATTGAATTAAACGGAAGTCACCGCCAAAACAAAATTTCTTCAAGCCATCTTATTTTCATCCTATGTCATGAAATAACAGTTAAGCTCATAGATTTGAGAGACAAAACTGCCGATAGCTTGATATTTTATTTTCGACTTAGAATAAGTCAACTTATGGCAACAAGAAAGATATCGGTCATTTTTTAGGTCTCAACACTTTTCTTTTTCCAGATGGCATCATTCGACTGCACAGTCAAAAATTACAATTACCTAATACATGATAATAATTAAACTAGAGGTTAAAAGGTGTGTTGAAACATCTAAATTTCTTTTTGTTTTAAAGTGAGGTATCAGTTGAAGGTTAAAGATATAATTATTCAATGAAATAGAAAGCTGTGATTTTGGTCTTGAATTTGAACAATATTGTTTTATTCCCAACCCCAATGTGTTATACGTAACAAGGCTTGGTAACAAACATTCTGGTTTCAAACAAATCCCCCAAGCGGTTTTGGAGATGAAGCTCGGACAAAATTTTAATATAGAAGTTTTAGTAAACAAGACCTGTCCGTAGACAGCATGCTCAACTTTTCTCAGTGCTAGATAATAAATTATAAGCCAAGTCAAACAAGAGGCCCAAGTGAAAAAAGTATTTGAGTGGGGAAGGGCAAGTATCTAGTCATATATGGTGAAACAAATTTGGTGGTGGATGGGGGGTAAAATGGTGGGAAGGTAAGAAAGGGTGTCCCCGTGCATTTTGGAGTCAAGTACCTATGCTATTTAAAAAAGAAAATGATGGGAAAATGGTTTATAAAAAAGTGTGTTTCAAAGCTTAAGAAGTTCTTTTCCATAATAGGATTTTTTGCGGGGGTGGGAGAGGGAGGGGGTGGGGACGGGTAAAGTAACTTCATACCCATATATTTATTTTTTGTGGGGGTCGCATACATGGTGGGGGAATCTAGTATCTACATATTTAAAAACAAGAGGGCCATGATGGCCCTGAATCGCTCACCTGATAGACCATGAAACGATATTGTAGACATAATGAGGAGAGAATTGGTGAAAGAAGGGCATGTGTCCACACTTGCTGATTGGTGAAGTTTTAACTTTACATGAACTGTTTTAATAATTTCCAGTTTACCTCATTTCGTCTAGATGATAAATACATGGAAAATGTTAACATTTCAAAGTCATTAGACTTTCGATACATTTTTTTTTTCTTTGTAAGTTAACATGAAACTATTGTATGAAGTACAAATTGAAATATGGATATCTGAAACAGGTGTAATGTTTTCATTTTGGCTGAAGGTAGTTTCCTTCAGAAATGTACAGTCTAGAAGTGACTTTTGTGTTAGGGTATATGCTATTTTGAGACAGTATTTAAGTTACATAATGGTATGCAGTTAACCTGTGTTGGTAAATTCTGTACCAGTACAGAATTTGAGAGCACGTTATGACACACAAGATAGGTGATCCACAGACCATGGACTGTACGTACTGAACTCAGCAGTTGGGAAGACCGAATCAAACTTTGCAGACTAAGATCAGATGGCTATATAAACTATATATAAAATGAATTGACTATGGGGCGGGGTCAATTTGACCCCGGGGATCATGATTTGAGCAAACTTGGTTAAGGTCTACTAGGTCATGCTACATGCAAAATTTCTAAGCTCTAGGCTTTCTGGTTCTGGAGTAGAAGATTTTTTGAAGTTTTTCCTATATAAACTATATATAAAATCAACTGACCCCCAGGCGGGGTCAATTTGACCCCGGGGATCATGATTTGAGCAAACTTGGTAGAAGTCTACTAGTTAATGCTACATGCAAAATATCTAAGCTCCAGGCCTGCAGTTCTGGAGAAGAAGATTTTTGAAGTTTTTCCTATATAAACTATATATAAAATGAATTGACTATGGGGCGGGGTCAATTTGACCCCGGGGATCATGATTTAAGCAAACTTGGTAAAGGTCTACTAGGTAATGCTACATGCAAAATATCTAAGCTCCAGGCTTTGTGGTTCTGGAGAAGAAGATTTTTGAAGTTTTTCCTATATAAACTCTATATAAAATCAATTGACCCCCGGGCGGGGTCAACTTGACCCCGGGGATCATGATTTGAGCAAACTTGGTAGAAGTCTACTAGGTAATGCTACATGCAAAATATCTAAGCTCCAGGCTTTGTGGTTCTGGGGAAGAAGATTTTTGAAGTTTTTCCTATATAAACTCTATATAAAATCAATTGACCCCCGGGGCGGGGTCAATCTGACCCCGGGGATCATGATTTGAGCAAACTTGGTTAAGGTCTACTTGGTTATGCTACATGCAAAATATCTAAGCTCTAGCCTTTGTGGTTCTGGAGAAGAAGATTTTTGAAGTTTTTCCTATATAAACTCTATATAAAATTAACTGACCCCCGGGCGGGATCAACTTGACCCCGGGGATCATGATTTGAGCAAACTTGGTAGAAGTCTACTAGTTAATGCTACATGCAAAATATCTAAGCGCCAGGCTTTGTGGTTCTGGAGAAGAAGATTTTTGAAGTTTTTCCTATATAAATTCTAAGTAAAATCTATTTACCCCCGGGGCTGAACCAGTTTGACCCCGGAAGTCATGATTTGAGCAAACTTGACAGAGGTCCCCTAGATGATGCTTCATACCAAATATGAAAGCTCTGGGCCTTGTTATTTCAGACAAGAAGATTTTTGAAATTTCCATTTTAAAAACACCTTTTAGGGCCTCACAGCCATATTGTGCATTGGACCGGAACCATTTGAGCAAACTTGGTAAAGGGACATCTAAGGACCATTAGTATGAAGTTATTTTAAAATTGGGCCAGGGGTTTAGGAGGAGATGTCATTTAAAGAAAATGTTGACGACGGACGACGGACGACGGACGGACGACGGACGCCGGACACAAGGGTATCCTAATAGCTCACTCTGTCACTGCGTGACAGGTGAGCTAACAAAGGTAATTATAATGAAAACAATTCTTGGAGGGGGGAGTAATGCCCGGGAAATGGGCAAGGGGGTGGGGAGTAAAGTCACTTCATACCTACATACTTAGAAAATATGAAAAAATGACGGTAGGGGGCGTAATGCTGGGGCTGGGGGGTCCCAAAGCAGAGGGGAGGTTAGAGGGGGGTACTTACCAATCCTATGTAAGTTAAAGTTTATTTCTAGGCTTAAGAGGTTTTTTACCGAAATTTAAGTATAAGCAAAATCAAGTGACCCCTGGGGTGGGACTAACTTAGATCCCAAAGGACATGGGTACCAACAACATTTGCAAGATTCTTGCTGGTGATCAGGAATTCCAAGTCTGAATGGAATATCTTTACAATTTTTTGAGAAAAAATACATTAACAAAAAGGTTAACCAAAAACTTTTAAGTTGAAAAAAGGGGCATAACTTTGCGAAAATAAATTTGAGGGTTATCTGTCATTGAGAATTGGTGTCGCATTTTGATAGTGAACAGGTATTCCTTATCTGAAGTAAATAGTTTTCATAGTTTCTTAGAAATGAACAAAAAGGTTAACCGACGCCGACGAGGGGGTCATGACAATAGCTCCACTTTTTTCTTCGGGTCCATAACACTGCCAAAAATAATCCAACCAGAAACTCCTGACGACATGCAAAGCCTGGGTTGGTGACAAACATTCCATAGTAGTTACAATGAAATCCTTCAGTTGTTTTGAAGATGAAGCGTAGATGAGATTTTAATAAAGAAGATAGAGTAGAAAAATGACTTAGTGCCCGTAACTCTGCCCAAAATAATCTGAGCAGAAACTCCTGAAGATATGCATTATCTGAGCAAAAACTCCTGAAGATATGCATAACAAGGCTTGGTGACAAACATTCCTGTGAAGTTTCAATGAAGTCCCCCAAGCAGTTTTGGAGATGAAGCGAGGACAAGATTTTAGAGTAAAAAAAATGATTAAGCGCCAATAACTCTGCACAACTAAACTTGGTGACTAACATTCCATTTAAGTTTCAATGAAATCCATCAAGCGATTTTAGAGATGAAGCGGGAACAAGATTTTACAGGACAGACGGACGGACAGACGGACTGTGCGATTACCATATGCCACCCTTCAGGGGCTTAAAAATTAAAAAAGGAACATTTAATGCTAAATAACTTTGGAATTTGTCTAGGAGAGATTTTCGGCTTTTCAAAAAAGCTATACAGTGAAAACTTGCACAACATAGTCTGTTTTTTTTCATATGATTTACATGGCTAGCAGCAAGCACAGGAACAGTTGCGTGAAATCATTTTGAAAGGAATTTTCGTTAATTTTTACAAAAGTTTTCAATACAGTCATAATTTGAAAACAGACCCCGCCCTCTGTCGGTTATGATTTTTAAAGACCTACAGGGCGTGAAGACATTTGGAATTGCAGTTGACTTGTAAGACCAATTTTCTTGACACAGATAGTGACCTGTAAAGTATCTCTTATGGCAACCACAGCAACAAGACGTAAGACCATACAACCTCTGATTACCTGTAACTTTTGCCGAGACTGGTAAGTTCCATGACGTTGCCAGACTGCAGTTGATGTTGATGTAATTTCCGTCTATATATATTCCTCATCAGATTTAGTTTCTGATTCACATTCTAATCGAAATAACATAGAAATACTATCTGACAGACAACTACATGATTACCAGTGTGAACATACAAAGTTACACATTAATTAAAGATTCTGACTTACTTGTTTCCAGTTTGAAATGTGACAGATCTTCTGTTTTTCTGGGAAACGAGTCTTGTTTTTTTCTTTTATCTGTAAAGTATAGTACCGATAACTTAAAAGATTACAAAAAGAAGCCATCAGGTTGACACTGGAACCTTAGAGCATTTAAATGACTATATTTAAATGTATTCATTTATTTTTGAATATTTTCTTAACTGTGACTGAACATTAAGCAGTATTTCGTAGTCATTATGAAATCTTGAATATCAATTGACTGGTGTTGGCAATTTCACTGACACAATCAGTAGTGAGTATAGCATTTAACCCAATGCATCCGCACTATTTCGGAAGCAGATACCATGTGATTTTGGCTAACTCCTGGTTCTGTGTTTTCCTGATTGTTTAAATCATTTGTGTAACATTGGCTTAAGGAATAACTTATGTAATAGATTAACGTTTGTAATAAATTCTCTGAATACTGCTCCAGGTTTCTTCAATTTTGACTTACATGTTTCTAACTTCGAGAATGACGGATCATTTGAATGTTCGGGAGACAAACCCCTTTTCATGCCTTCACTTGAAAAAAATAGACCCATTTTCAAGATTTAAAACGGAAACATCTTTTGTTGCTGCTATGGTAGAAAGTTATGACGTTGTATGCAATTGTAAAAGGTAATGGGCAGCTGGTAATCGATAAAAGTATCATGTTTCTATATTTACATATCGCCCGGTTTCCTTTACACTTTGATGATACAATGATGCATGAAGAGGTGAAAAGTAATCATGCGATATGAAATGTCATGTGTAAGTATTTTTTACCCTACAGAATAGAATAGTCGTCGAAGAGAAAATTTACTTAACGGTTAATATTCATCTTAAGAGCGCCAACGATGCTACTAATTCGATTTTTTTAAAAGAGGATTTTACACCAAAATCCTCTTTTTGGGAGTCAAAAACGCGTTTTTAACACCATTTTTTACTTAATTTTAGAACAAACCGTGGAAATTTCCACGCCATATATCAGATCATAGGAAAAAAAATCTTACGAAATATTGCCAAATTTCTATCGTGCGTGGAAATTTCCACGCCCTAAATCAGAATTTAGCAAAGACATCTTAATGAATTATTGCCAAATTTTACACCCCGTGGAAATTTCCACGCTTTATTCAACACCCAAAAGTATTGGAGAAAACACAACACACTATATGTAAAAGAATAATATCATTTATTTACAAATCATGTATAAAAACTTAATACAAAACTGGAATCTAACAAAGTGATACATGTAAACGTTGACATTTCCACGATTGAAATATTTAATGATTGTATCGTAATAACTGTAAATCTTACAATCATGAGACAGAAGTATACAATTTCAAGCGTGGAAATTTCCACGCCAACAAATCGATTCTATAATAGTTTAAAGCGACTGACGCACAAAATTTTGCTGAAAATTTTTATTCTTTCAAATTTAAGAGGATTTAATAAACTATGGAAAAGATATAATATTATGCTTCTATACACCATGAAAACTGAAAAAAAAGTTTTGACTTCACCAGGATTCGAACCCACGACCTTTCGGTCGGTAAAATATAGAGCGAAGACTTAGACCACTGAGCCACGGCATCTAGTTATTCAATTGTCTCAGAGTTAATCTTATAACTAAAGTATCTACTCCGTGACTAACGGGGTAAATTTTTTACCGATAAAAGTGTGTAAAACTTTATATTTTGATGTTTTTCTGTAACAAAAACCGAGTCAGTATCTTAGTTTTAATATGTTCTTTACGATTACAGCAAGAATTTCAAGATGTATAAACATTTTCTTTTTATCATCGTCTGTGAGTCAGTCGCTTTAAAGAAAAGCGTGGAAATTTCCACGCTTGAAATTGAATACTTCTGAATATCATATTATTCATTACACATTTCGTACGAGGCGTGGAAATTTCCACGCCAACAAATCGATTCCATGATAGTTTTAAAGAAAAGCGTGGGATTTCCACGCCTCGAACGAAATGTGTAATCCATAATCTGAAATTTTGGGAAAAAATCAGACTTTCCACGGTCTTGCGAGGTGGTGTGGAAATTTCCATGTCCAAAAATTTATTCCATAAAAGTAAGAAAATAATGAAGTTTCTGATCCCGAGAAAATGTCAACGCTTATGCATAAAAAGGTACGTGTAAAACGAATTCAGTTAACAGTAAGAAATAAAATATATAAGTCGGACGAGATATTAAATAAAATAACACTTAATTGAACTAAATGAAACATGCCACGACAAAAGTACATTTACTCATCTTAAAGGAAAAAAGAGAAAATAATGAAATATGCACGAGCGTGGAAATTTCCACGCCCCTATGTAATGATTAGCAACGGTTGAAAATATTTTTCAAAACTGAACAGGCACATGTGAAATATTTTGTTAGAACTAGACCGTTGAAATTTTCCTCGTTCATATATCAGAACTGTTTGTTCAGTGACTTGAAATAAACATTAATTAAAAGGCGTGGAAATTTCCACACTTATGATTATCTTTCAACGGCAGAAATCGGGCATAAATAGTAGTCGAGAAACTGTTTCAGGCTTTCATTTAGAAATATTAAACAGAAAAAAAATAATTATAATAAAAAGAAGAAAAAGAAGAAAATCCAAATCTATACATACACGAGATAAAATGATATGTATTTAACCGACGTTTTTTTTACTAAATCGAACAAAAATTACTCCAAACGTGGACATTTCCACGCTTCGATAAAGAGATAGAACTTCCTCGTAACTATTAAACTTTCCAAAGTATCGAACTTCATCTCAAAGACCCGATACATTTCCCTATTCATATAGGAAATAAGCTAATTCACTGATGCGTAACATACAGTCATTATTTTATTTTATTATTATTATTTTATTTGTTCTGATGAAGAATTCAGATAAGAGGCAGTATAAACTTTCAGAAATATAAGTTAATGTATACTTATTATACAACAATATCTTCTAACCCCATTCTTTACTTTAATGTAGTGATCGTGTTCTACGCGTGAATGGTTTTTGAACAGTTCAGAAAAAACATCGGGTTGCGGCTGCCCATTATAGCTAAATAACAAAGGAGTCTATCTTCTTATGTTTAGGTTAGGCAATGAAAGAGGATATCAACTCTGATACATAAATTAACATCCATATTATAGCTTCGTAAACTTATCCACGACTAAAATGGACAACAATAGTAAATGGGCAGATGATAATTTCAACAACTTAAAAGGATAAAGATTGTTAGTTTGAGAGGGACGTCACTTTATGCAAGAAGAATATAAGACAGTCCAAGACAATAAAGAAAAGTCAATACTTAGTGGTAAGGACACATTTTAGTTACTACACTGTACTCAACAGAGACATAATATTGGTGTATATGAGTGTCAGATGTTCATCATAGCTAGATAACTATAAGCTTGCCTTCATAACGATAATTTCTCAAGGTAAACAAGATCATAATTAGTTATAAAATAATTCAGGCGCTGAGTTTTTCTTCTCAGTCTTCACACTGCTCTTATAAGTTATAACACATGTTTGACAACGATAGAGATAGGATTGTAATGCGTTACAAACAAGCTAAGACAATTGTCGATTTTCTGTGATTTTGAATACTTGTTAAGTTCAGAACTAGCCTTCATATTTTAAACAGCACGCATAAAATGTTTTTGCTGACAGAAGAAAAGTAATTTATTTGTGAGATTTTAGTAAAAATGACCCGAAATTATACAAAATATTTACAAAATCGTATAAACAAGACACATTATTAGAATAACAAATTAACGAATGCTTCATCGATTCAAAAATAAAGTTTTATGTATGAATAAAATGGAAATCTTAAACATCAGTATTTGTTATTACAGAGGCAGATTTGTATTTCGCGTAACGATAAAGTTTTGCGTTATTCGCAGCTCTGTTTCCGCAAACTGTTGTCAGAGCGAAATTGTGTTATATGAAAAATGCGAAAAAACAGAATTCGCATTTTTCTTGAAGCGTTTACAAAATTGTGTTATTTTTACCATCTGCTTTGTGTCTGGAAATGGTCTGAAAATCATAACTATACTTTTTAAAGATTTGTTATATTTCCATCGGATATGTATTCGTGGCATACTAAAACTGATTCTGTTTGAAAATGTTATGTACAGAATGTGTGTTATAAAATCATAAATCTAATATAAGATATAATTGTTGTAATAAGATTGATTGATTTAGACCTAAGAAAACAAGGTTTCTATCCAGAAAAACACGGACCTAAGAAACAGCGACCAACCCAATGGTTTAAATCTTTTGTTACATATTAAAGATGGAATTGTTAACTTGACAAACCAAGGTCAATGCCTTTATTCAAATTAACTACTATGGAAATATATTGTAAACTATAACATGAATGATTCGTTAGCAAGTTCGTAGTTTTACCCATTTTCATCGTGAGAAAATGGTTTAGTGTTACAATTGTCGTTTAAATTCATTTCAGCAGGTATATTAAATAAAGTAAGATAGAAATGACGAAGAAAATTAGAATAGGGATACCATTATCATATTTCCATATTTGGTTAAATTATCTGAAAATCTTATGAATGTGGTGAACGAAGAAATTTGTAAACAACCAAAAATTGTTTAAACAAGTTTCATCATGTATTTGTCTCCATGTTCCAGTGACTCACTCACTGACTTAGTCAACATAAACAATAAGTCAAGAAATTATTATCAGCGTACATCAATTAACATAGTTAGAGGTTGTTACACAATAACGTGAGGTATGTTGCACTTTTCAATCTCAACATTTCTAATTATTTAAACCTAGACTGAAACCTCTAGAACTGATAAAACCTATACTACTCAATGTTTGATAGGGATCACTTTTTATTTCTTAAATATCTTTTTAATGATAACCTCAAGATAACTGATTTTTTCTCATACATGTAGTTTATTCATATGGCAAAGACGACCTGTCCAGCAGATTTTGATTGTTTACCTGTACATGGCTCGTGATGCACGGGAAAAGCGATACCCCTTGAAAAGTGGTGCACCGCGGGCATGTACCTTCATGTTCACATCCGTTTTATTCAGACTTCGCTTGTGCATGGTAACGTCTATATCGAACCTAGCACTGGTCATGGCAAATCTACGGCAAAGACGGCGTATTGACGATAAAGAGATGAATAGGGGGTAGGGATGCTTGAGGCTGGGCGTTCCCAACGGCAGTTGGCAGGTGTCCTTTGGGTGTCCCAGAGCACCGTTGCCAGGATGTGGCGACGGTTTCAAACTTACGGGCATGTCACGAATAGGCATGGCGAAGGGTGTCAGAGGTCCACAACTCAGCGCGAGGACCGGTTTATTGTCGTTCAAACGCGACGTCAGCGCTTTGTTACCGCTACTGCCCTCCAAAATGACTTCCAGAATGCCACTGGTGTAAGACTTTCCACTCAAACCATCAGGAACCGTCTTCATACAGCTGAGGGCTAGAGGGCCAGCAATCCGAATCCCATTGACGCGAAACCACATCCAGGCACGCCTTCAATGGACCCGCTATCACGCCAGGTGGACGCTGCATGACTGGACCCCAGTGGTGTTCACTGACGAGTCTAGATTTTGTGTGGACTTCACTGATAGGCGAGTGCAGGTATGGAGATCCGCCAATGAGCGTTTGGCACTCGTCTGTGTTGCTACCTTTGAACGTCATGGCGGGGGCTCGGTCATGGTGTGGACGGGCATTAGCATGCAGGGAAGAACGGACCTGCACATTGTTCAAAACGGCACATTGACGGCTGTACGATACGTGAATGACATCTTAGATGTGCATGTTCGTCCGTACGCTGGTGCTATAGGCCCTGAGTTCATTTTAATGGACGACAACGCCCGGCCTCACAGGGCAAGGGTCACCGACGAGTACCTGGAGGCAGCAGCCAGAGAGAATGGACTGGTCAGCAAGGTCTCCAGACCTCAGTCCAATAGAGCATGCCTGGTACATGCTGCAGACTGCAATATCTGCTCGCCCAGTCCAGCCAACCACGGTCCCTGGGCTACAGCAGGCCCTTCTGGACGAGTGGGCTCGACTCCAACAACAAAGCATCCGGAGACTTATTAGCAGCATGAGAAGGCGGTGCAGAGCAGTAATCCAAGCAAACGGACACCACACGCGATATTAAGGCAAAATTCAGGCCATAGACTTGATTTTTCCAAAAAGTTCCGTTTCATTTCCTTCCTGTGTTATGTCAAATTCGTGCCCCTCCCACGGCTCAGCCTCTGTCACGTTTACAGACTTACCCATTTTTGGTACCAAACTGTTGTCATATGAACATATTTTCAGAATCACAACAAAAAGTGTAACCTTTCTAAACCTTACGTGGTAAATATACAAATTCTTATAAGTGATCCTATCAAATTTTGAGTAGTATATTTTGTTATAATCTCACGGCATCTAGATATTTGATTTAAGTAAAAATAAATATTTTTAAAATCAAATCTGGAGTACAGCTTCTTAAAAAACAACTATACAACCATGTCAGCCTAGTATATTTATACCACTGAGTCTCTAATGAATGGAATAATTTGTAGCAAGGTTATTAGTCTCTTGTCTAGAATATCCATAACTAATATTGAGCAATAAAGGAGCAATACAGTTTTTTTCTAATGTAATTAAGATATTGTAAGATATGCTGTAGTGCAAATAAATGATCTATTATCGAAATTCCTTTTCTATAGCCCGCTGGTGTACTAAAGTATTGATAGCTTTATTAGTTGCTAGTGAGACTGGTGAGCTTTACACTTAACAAATCATTAGGAATTGAAGTATAAAGTGTAGAAAAATCATACGTAAACAAAGAGAACGCCTGGATGTTTCTAGAATTAAGCTTATTTAAAAAGTTAAAAGTACAAACGACTGAAAGAAAAGTTACACTAGCACAAATATCCGAATATAATGACTAGTTCGAAGTGTGCATGCGTACTTGTAAAAGCCCGTATACTGTCAAAAGAAAAAAGAGTTGATAAATATTTTTCGTTAAAATATTGTGCACTATTTGTTGCTAGAAAAATTCTATATCGAATAGCCTTCTTCTGACATGGAAAAACATTTACAAGTTATTTTGTTTACTAAACAACTGCCGGTGTGCTGTAAGGTGGACAATTATATAGGCCGGTTATTTGCAACACTTTTTGGGGGTTGTTGCAAAGGCCAAGTGGTCTATGGCATTCTTATATTGCATTGCTAGGTAGTAGGTGCGGGTTCGAATCCCACTGGGGACTTTATTATTTCCTTGGGCAGACAAAAGGGAAATGTACTTACTGAATAATGCATTAATACTTAAATGATTAATACTTAGGTGCTCAGCCCATTTCTCTTGAGTAAAACCGCACTTGTTGATTCTATCACTTAAACGTAATATTCCTTTAAATTTGTCAACACACATCCTTAAATCACAATGACTGTACTATAACCATGTAAATTGGAAGTTTAAAGAATTTGTCTCTCATTGAGACCTTCCAAGCAAGGTAAAAAAATCAATATTTGCCAAAAATAAATACGATTTTTGAATAGGACAGTCGAAATGCTTTTTTTACCAAATTCGACTTTATGCCAAAATGATTTTTAAGCAAAAAGAGTACAGTTCCGTGAAAACAGGTTTTGATCTTTGTTCATTACGGTCACATATATTTTAGATCCCCCAATATATACGTTAACACAGAGGAGGACAACAATTTAAATTAGATCGCCAATGACATACTTTTACACGGTCTAATAAGTAACTGTCATATTTAAAAAATTAAAAAATTCTGCAATGCTGCCTTTGTTTTAATTAGCATCACTTTATGTCCGTTGTTGTTATCAAAACAGTTTTGCTTGAATGGTCATAGTCAAACTCATTAATGACCTTATCCGTATTTGAAAGACAAAACTCGGAGTGCATCCAGTTAAGAATGACATTGTCAGCTTGCAGTAACAAGAAAGATAGCAATTATTTTATAGGGCTAAATTATTTTTCCCTTTTTTTCAAGGCGGTTTCATTCGTTTGTACACACCTCAAATATATTTTCCAATATATTGTTATTAATATATTGTTCAGTATATAAATTCATGCAACTCCTGAATACTAAATACAAACCAGAACTCATTTGTCTTTGTAGATATACTAAAGAGGCTGTTGCTATTAGAAATAGAATAATTACTTTTGAATGTTAATACTTTGTTCATCCTCCTTAGTGTACCAAATTGTTTTTGTCTACTTTAGATTGTAACTGAAATGTTTTGTGTCTGTTTGTTTACCGTTTTCACGTTGATAATATTGTTGTGAATAACATGCTATGTAGATGGTGTTCTATGTACAAATCTTAAATAAAGAATATGTTCTGTTCTATAAAAAGTCTGGCAGTATCATTGACAGCTACAAGTTTTGAAACCATGTCCTGTACTTTATCGCGTTAAAATAAGCAAGCATTCTATTGTTAAGTAATACAAGAATTTGTAACAGAGTTTCCAACGTCACACGCCTAAGGATAATTTTTCATGAAGCACATAATTGTTCTATTTCGAAAGTTTGAGGTATGGATCTTGACTTTCAGTGCAAAATCTTTATAAACGCTAGATCTGCACATGCTACAAACATGGGTGTTGCGCATGACACGTCGTCTTATTATGGTAAACTTTTTTTTAAAAATGCTTTGTTAAATTGAAAAGATGTGGGCCAGACAAAAACAGACCCTATAACCAAACCATGTTAAGCTTTGACCTCAAAGTTTTACTTTGACCTTGGAGGAAGGTGTCTGGGTGTTGCGCATGACACGTCGTTTTACTATGATAAACATTTGTGCCTAATTATTTCAAAATCTCTTGCTGAATGGCTGAGTTATGGACCAGACACGAAGTGTGACGGACGGACAGTCGAACGTCCTACAATTCGGATTATCAGGTGGCTACCCCCCCCCCCCCCACCATTGTTCTCCCCATTGTTCTTTTAGCCATATAACAGATTTTAGCCACATAAAAACCTAACTGAATGAAGAGAATCAAAGGAAATTTACTGTTACCTATTGTTCCCATAGCACACTTAAGTATTCACTTGTGTGTACAGACAGACAGACAGCTAGACAGACGGATGGACAGACGGACGATTCAATTATATATCCCCCTTTTTTCTTCGAAAAGGCGGGAGACAATGAAATAAAACAACTCCTGTGTATGTGTCAATATAAATACATTTGTGCAATTTTTAAATTAATCACTGAAAAAAGTACAAAGGAGATAAACTTATTTCAAAATCCCTTGATGGTTGAAGAAGTTATTGACAGGACACGAAATACACCTTTCAACAGAAAATGTTGCCATTTAGTCTCCAAGTGTGACTTTGTCCTTAGAAATAGGGGTCTGGGTGTGCGCATGACCTGTCGTCTTATTATGGTGAACATTTGTGCAAAGAATTTTTTTTAATCCATTGATGGATGAAAATGTTATGAACCGGAGACGAGATATACCCTCCAAAACACAATGTTGACCTTTAATATACAAATGTGTCATCGACCTTGAGTGTATGGTTCTGGATGTTGCACATGACACGTCGTCTTATTATGGTGAACATTCGTGCCATGTTTTTTTTCAAAATCCCTTTGTGAATGGCTTAGTTATGGACTAGACACAAAGTGTGATGGAAGCACAGATGGACGGACAGACAGATAGACGAAGCCAATTCTATATCCCCCTTATTTCTTCGAAAAGGAGAGGGACAAAAACGTTTTGTTCCTTACAATGAAATTAACTTCAATGATGCTTTACCTTCAGCCTTACGTTTTATGGTTAAAACTGTTTCTGCTTCGGCATATTATATTCGTTATCTGTTGTACGATCTTGAATTTAAAAGAGCAGAACATATTTAATCATAGATATAATTTTTCTGTGGTAAAACGTCAATAATATATCACAGACATTTTTTCTAAAATGTTAGATTATATATTATATATTTTGGAGAATTAAAAAACCGATTTTTTTTGAGTTAGCATAAGGGAACAAGATATATATCGATTATTATAATGGTCTCAACTACCTTTCCTTATTTCTGATGGTATGATTCGATCACAGGTTTGATGAATATATGAAACTAATACATTGTTACAATCATACTGAAAGTTAAACTACGTGCTGAAAACATGTGGAATACTTTCTCGAATTAAAAGTTCCATTCAAGCTATAAACAGTAATAAAATGCAATGTTTGTTGCAATAAAATAGACAGCAATTGGACTCTTACCTCTTAGCTTGCAGTCTCTGTTTGCCATTGTTTCTGCTTTTTCAATATCAACTACGAGGATTGAAATACAGTCTATAGAATACCAAGGGGACACTTACACATCGATGCCATTAATCAAATACTCAGTAGACTTATTGTTCGCTTTGCCAAATGGTTAAGACACATCTCCATGCTTGCAAATTAAGCATTTTAAAACTTGAATTTCTGGACTTAGCTTTTTGTTCTGTCCGACCAAGCAGCATAGCAAGATAAGTAATGAAAGCACGGCAAATGTTCAGATTAGAACATTTAAATTAGAAGTAAAAGAAATGTATGTTAAACTAATATGTTTCTTGAATTGACAACAAAGAGGCTTTACCTTTTGTCTTGCTTCTTCTGTTTGTTATTGTTTTCGGTGTCTCATACTCAATATCAGGTTGTTGGTCTGCTGTGCAATCTGAAAATTGATAAATCTAGTAATATTAAAACTCACGGATTGATATATCTAGAAGTTGTGTATTATTGAATTTCAAATAAACCGTTATTATATATAAAGAAAAATGTATTATATAAATTCAACCAGAGGAAAGCAAATTGCAGAAATGCGAAGAACACCATGATTAAGTAAAAGGGTTCTTTTATCCTTTTTTAAATCGTTATTGTAATTGACGTTATATTATATTTCAATTATTTTAAAAAGAACATCTTCTGTCGAGAGACGAACGAACAGACGCGCTATCTTGTCGAGACCGTTTGATGTGTGACAACAGTCAGTCTTCTAAAAAGTAGACAAAAAACAGGTAAAACTCGATTTTGTTTCTAACGACTGAATTTATTCTTGTTTTATACATCTAGTTCTCCAGTTTATCCGAAAAAAAATTTGTTTGTTGTTCAAAAAATATAGATAGTTCAAACTTGTCTTTAAATACCTCTTATTGTCTTGATCATGGTTTGTTTTCTTCTTCATTCATTTCCAGTAATTATGATAGTTGCGAGAACATTTGTGTAGTCGTTGTGCTTGTGTAAATTGCTAATGTGACATCATAAGTTAAACATAACCAATTCGAATACGCGAACATAGAAACTTAACAAAACGACATCTGAAATTTGGTGTATAATTGTTATCAGTGAGTAAACCAAAACATAGGCGTTTAATTAAATTTGCTATCGATTTGGAAGTTCAAAAAATGGTATAAGACCTTAAGACAGATAAAATAGTAAGTATTGACTGAATTCTACAAAAATACTTTAAAGACGCTTCCTTCAAAATCAAATATATATCTACAATATTATATTTTATTAAGCTGTTAATAGCTCTTTTTTCTTTTTACCCCCAATTTTGTGTTATAGTGATTAATTACAGCAATGCTTTTATAAGTATTGTGTTCCTTTTTGAGATTTATCAGATACTCTTGTATGAAGCTTGCGGGTCTTTTTTTCACGGACGATTAAATCAGCAAACGACAATTAACAATAACATCCTATCAAAGTTATTATTCAATGATATTAGTATAATTACCCTCTTGATTATTGTCCTTTCATCTCAGATTAACACATTGCACTCTATCCATTAAATATCTAATTAGCAAGAAATCATCTTATGCTATACAATATGTGCAAAAACTCAATCTGTAACAGGTAAGAGTTTTTAGGGGGGTTTGTTTGTTGGTTTTTTTGTTTGTTTGTTTTTTGCAATTTTGCCATCTTAAGCATATAAACAAGAAGCGCCGCAATGCGAATAAAACCAGGTTTTCAACGACCAAGTATTGATGTGACAGGAATTAGGAAGAAATATGGCAGTGAAGAAAAAATATGCTGTTATATTAGTACCAACACAGAAAGTTGGTTTCAATAGTTCAAAATAAAAAGAAACCAGATACCTGAGTAGCAATGCCATGCTGTATTTTCATGTAAGCTACACACATGCCAAGTTGAGTATCGATAGGTCCAAGTGTGCTGTAGTTATTGAGTAGAAGCTAAAAATTCTATTGTAAGCAAGTGACCTTGACATTGCTCCCAGATATCTAAGTAGTCATCCCAAGCTGCATTTTAATATAAGCTACCCACACAGCAAGTTTGGTGTCAATAGGTCAACGCAAACTCAAGTTATTACGTGAAACCTGAATTTTCTTTTTAAAGCAACGGTGACCTTGACCTTGCTCACAGACACCTGGGTAGCAATCCCAAGTTGCTTCTTGATATAAGCTACCCACATACTGAATTTGGTGTCAATAGATCTAAGCAAACTCAAGTTATTAAGCAGGGACTGAATTTCTATTTTAAGCAACAATGACATTAACCCTGATCACAGACATCTGGGTAGCAATCCCGAGTAGCGTCTTGATATAAGCTACCCGCACACCAAATTTGCTGTCAAGAGGTCACACCTAACTCAAGTTATTATGTGGAAACTAAATTTCTATTTTTACCAACCGTGATCTTGACTTTAATCATTGTCACCTGGGTAGAAATCCTAAGTAGCGTCTTGATGTAAGCTAACCACATACTAAGTTTGGTGTCAATAGGTCAAAGCAAACTGAAGTTATTGAGCGGAAACTTAATTTCTAATTTAAGTAACAGTGACCTTGACCTTTATCAAAGACATCTGGGTAGAAATCCCAAGCTGCCTCTTGATATAAGCCACCAATACACCAAAATTAGCGTCAATAGGCCAAGCAAACTCAAGTTATTAAGCGGAAATAGAATTTTTATTTTTAGCAACAGTGACCTTGACCTTGATCACAGACTCCTGGGTAGCAATTTCGAGTAGCATCTTGATATAAGCTACCCGTACACCAAGTTTGGTGTCAATAGGTCTCAGCAAACTGAAGTAATAACCTGGAGACTAAATTTCCATCTTTAGCAACAGTGACCTTGACCTTGATCACAGACACCTTGGTAGCAATCTCAAGTAACGTATTGATATAAGCTACCCACACAGTTTGTTTGGTGTCAATAGGTCTCTGCAAACTAAAGTAATTACATGAAACCTGAATTTCTATTTTTAGCAATAGTAACCTTGACCTTAATCACAGACATCTGGGTAGCAATCCCAAGCTGCCTGTTGATATAAGCTACCCAAACACCAAGTTTGGCGTCTATAGGTCAAAGCAAACTCTAGTTATTGAGCGGAAACTGAATTACTATTTTTAGCAACAGCGAACTTGACCTTGATCACAGACACCTGGGTAGCTATCCCAAGCTGCCTCTTGATATAAGCCACCAATACACCAAGCTTTGTGTCAATAGGCCAAAGCAAACTCAAGTTATTGAGCGGAAACTGAATTTCTATTTTTAGCAACAGTGACCTTGACTTTGATCACAGACATCTGGGTAGCAATGCCAAGCTGCTTCTTGATATATGCTACCTATACACCAAGTTCGGCGTCAATTGACCAAGCAATCTCAAGTTATTGAGTGGAAACTGATTTTCTTTTTTTTAACAACAGTGACCTTGACCTTCATCACAGACACCTGGGTAGCAATCCCACGCTGCCTCTTGATATAAGCTACCCATACACCAAGCTTTGTGTCAATAGGCCAAAGCAAACTCAAGTTATTGAGCGGAAACTGAATTTCTATATTTACCAACAGCGAACTTGACTTGATCACAGACATCTGGGTAGCAATCCGAAGCTGCTTCTTGATATAAGCTACCCGTACACCAAGTTTGACGTCAATAGGTCAAAGCAATCTCAAGTTATTAAGCGGAAACTGAATTTCTATTTTTAGCAGCAGCGAACTTGACCTTGATCAGAGACATCTGGGTAGCAATCCTAAGCTGCCTCTTGATATAAGCTACCCGTACACCAAGTTCGGCGTCAATAGGTCAAAGCAAACTCAAGTTATTGAGCGGAGACTGAATTTCAAATTTTGGCAACAGTGACCTTGACCTTGATCATTGACATCTTGGTACCAATCCTGAGCTGCCTCTTCATATAAGCTACCCATACACCAAGTTTGACGTCAATAGACCAAAGCAAACTCAAGTTATTGAGCGGAGACTCAATTTCAAATTTTGGCAACAGTGACCTTGACCTTGATCACTGACATCTTGGTAACAATCCCTAGCTGCCTCTTGATATAGGCTACCCGTACACCAAGTTTGGCGTCAATAGGTCAAAGCAAACTCAAGTTATTGAGCAGATACTGATTTTTTATTTTTAGCAACAGTGACCTTGACCTTGATCACAGACACCTGGGTAGCAATCCCAAGCTGACTCTTGATATAAGCTACCCATACACCAAGTTTGGCGTCAATAGGCCAAAAAAGTTCAAGTTATTGAGCGGAAACCAAAAGTTGACGCCCGCCCGCCGACTTCAGCATTACAATTACCAGTTTTCGTTGAAAATCTGGTTAATAAACGAAAGGGCCACGATGATTCTATATTCTCACTTGAGATATTGTTCATTTTTTCCTAACTGTACTTTCAAAAATGAAACATAAGTCAGTATCTCAATGTTATAATCTGATTTCAGAATTCCCCATGTGTTTAAATTAACTTTAACTTGCATATTGTGAATAAATTTGATGAAGGTCCACAAAAGAAGCATTTCTGATAAATAACATACAAATATGGCCATAGGATTCTGATTTCCAAATAACCATGTTGTGAAAATTTGCCCAACGACTGCCTGCTAAGTGTTTCTTACGAAACAACTTGGTCTAAAAATGATAAAAGGCTAATAGAACATTAACATTTCTGTTTATTTTGAAATTGGACTTGCACTCTAAAGAAAACATTATTATCTTCGACGATTATGTGCAGATCCCATCAATGTAAAACTTCTTTTTTCTTTATGTGTGTTTTTTATTGTTGCAGGGATGTCTGGAGGAAAACTGGCCTCCTTTGCAAATCTAGTGCTCTGTCATTGGAATGATTTGATGACTGAAACGTTATATTTCGTCTTTTAAATACTCGATTCTTATTCGATTAAGACAATTGCTTACAACACAACGAATGTGCAGGTCATGTCAATTTGAAGTATAAACACACCTTTACTGAAAAACTGAGAACCGACTAAAACGAAAATATACCTGCTAGAATAGTAATAAATATATTTTTGACTTGGCCAGTCAACAGGCTTTAGAAAACACATTCAACTTAAATCAAGAACAAAGTTAACATTTTGTCCAAATGTTTATTTTTATTATAAAGTAAACATATCAGAACTATTGTTTAAAACTTCACTTCCTCACAAACTGGTGTTGTTCAATGGTCATTCCGACCATTTATATATAATTTGGTACTCCTCGTTGAAATGTCCTGATAGACACAGATCACGCAACAATCCGATGTCAAATATAAATCAATAACGTGGGATAATGATTAATTCCAGATACTCAAGCACCTAATTTTACGAGGTATAGTGTTAAAGCTTTAATTAAATAATAAAACTTGTGGCATAGCGTCTTTGCTTCAAAAATAAAAAGCACGACTTAATATCCGTTGCTGTTAAAGAATATTGTTACAGTAACGTTCCTTTATGACCTTATCACTATAAAACAGTTAAAATGCCGGTAGCTTGGGTGCATTTGATTACCTTTTATTTTTGACTTCGAATAAGTCAACTTGAAGTCACAAGAAAGAGTTCGATCTATTATAGGTTTAAACCTCATCTTTCAGTCAAAAGGTATCTCTCGGATGCATTTTAGTCTGACGGTTATACTAAGTGTTACACGTATTTAAAACAAGAGGGCCATGATGGCCCTGGATCGCTGAGTACTTTGGCTGTAGGTTTGCTGTTAAGCAGCATTTCATTTTTTAATTAAAAATATATAAGTGCCTACAAACCAAATATGTAAAATATCAGTCAATAAATAAAGGCTCTATGACAGAAAGTAGAAATATCTATTATAAGCTATGGTGACCTTGACCTTGACCCAGTGACCTCAAACCCTAGAGGTCCATGCAAGGAACCTATATACAGAATATCAAAGATATTGGTCTATAACCGAAGGCTTTATGAGGTACAGTAGATAAATCTATTTTTAGCCTCCGTGACCTTTAACCTAATCCAATAATTTGAAAAAGCTTGATAAAGCTTGCTCCATGCCAAATTTTAAAATTCAAGGCCTTGTGGTTTCAGACAAGAAGATTTTTAAAGATTTCCTTTTTAACATATTAAGGGCCCCCGTGGCGGGGCAAATATTGACCAAAGGGCCAACATTTAAACAATATTGGTAAAGGTTCTTTACACAATACTCCACACCAAATATCTAAGGTCTACACCTATTTGTTTTGGAGAAAAATTATTTTTCATCTTTTTCCTATATAAATCAATGTAAAACAAGAGAACCCTGGGGCGTGGCCAATTTTGACCCAGGGGACATAATTTGAACAAACATGGTAAACATCCACTAGACAATGCTACATACCAAATATCTAAGCTGTAGGCATTGAGATTTCCAGTAACAAGATTTTTAAAGATTGCCTTTTTTACATATTAAGGGCCCCCGGGGCGGGGCCATTTTTAACCCCAGGGCCAACATATAAACAATACTGGTAAAGGTTATCTACACAATACTCCACACAAAATATCTAAGGTCTAGTCCTGTTAGTTTTGGAGAAAAATTTTTTTAATGATTTTCCTATATAACTATATGTAAACCAAGAGAACCCTGGGGCGTGGCCAATTTTGACCCAGGGAACATAATTTGAACAAACTTAATAGACAAACACTTGACATTGCTACATACCAAATATTAAAGCTGTAGGCATTGAGGTTTCCAGTAAGAAGATTTTTAAAGATTGCCTTTTTTACATATAAAGGGCCCCCGGGGCGGGGCCAATTTTTACCCCAGGGCCAACATATAAACAATTCTGATTAAGGTTCTTTACACAATATTCTACACCAAATATCTAAGGTCTAGTCCTATTAGTTTTGGAGAAAAATGATTTTTCATGTTTTTCCTATAATTATATGTAAACCAAGAGAACCCTGGGGCGTGGCTAATTTCGACCCAGGGGACATAATTTGAACAAACTTGGTAGACATCCACTAGACAATGCTACATACTAAATATCAAAGCTGTAGGCATTGTGGTTTCTGAGAAGAAGATTTTTCAAGATTTCCTTTTTTTACATATTAAGGGCCCCCGGGGCAGGGCTAATTTGGACCCCAGGGCCAACATATAAACAATACTGGTAAAGGTTATATACACAATACTCCACACCAAATATCTAAGGTCTAGTCCTATTAGTTTTGGAGAAAAATGATTTTTCATGTTTTTCCTATAAAACTATATGTAAACCAAGAGAACCCTGGGGCGTGGCCAATTTTGACCCAAGGGACATTATTTGAACAAACTTTGTAGACATCCACTAGACAATGCTACATCAAATATCAAAGCTGTAGGCACTGTGGTTTCTGAGAAGAAGATTTTTAAAGATTTCCTATATAAGTCTATGTAAAAGACTGGGACGGGGCCAATTTTGACCCCAGGGAAATAATTTGAAAAAATTTTGTAGAGTTCCATTAGAGAGTGCTAAATGCCAAATATCTAAGCTCTAGGCCTTGTGGTTTCAGACAAAAAGATTTTCAATTTTTTTCATTTAAGTTGCCATAGCAACCAGAGTTCTGCATGGAATTCAGTTCTTTGAACAATTTTCAAAGGGGACCACCTAAGAAACATTCATGGGAAGTTTGGATGAAATTGGCTTAGCGGTATATCAGAAGATGTCGTTTAAAGTAAAAGTTTACGGACGGACGGACGCCGGACAAATTGCGATCACAAAAGCTCACCTTGTCACTATGTGACAGGTGAGCTAAAAAATATATCAAAAACGTGTTTGCAGTCTTTAGTTCAATTACAAAACGCTTTGTTCCGTACAATACTGTACAATAAAATAAACATCAATGAAGCTTTACCGTCTGCCTTGGGTTCTGCATTTGCAACTGTTTTTGCTTCTTCAATATCATGCTCTGTCAATACAATTTCTGCTGTACATTCTCAAAGTTGAAAGATGAAACATAATTTTAAGTGATATATCATCAGTTATGTATCATTAATATTTAATTAAAACGTCATATTATAAGTTTCAGAGAAAGAAACCGTTTTACACATCTACATTTATTTAAGTTGTTTATAAAATAGAATAAAAGGGTCGGACTCCCATTATTAATCACTCTAAATTGACTGATAAATTACACTTAAATTCTTAACTCTTTAACAATTACACCTTAAACATTGTTATTATTATACCGAAATGTTAAACTATCTGTTGAAAACATATGGACTACTTTCTCGTATTCCATTCAGTCTATTACTTAGTAATAAAATGAAATTTCTTTTAAAAATAGCAATGAGGCTCCTACCACTTTTCTTGCGGTCTGTGTTTGCCATTGCTCCTAATTCAACTTCAAGGACTGATGCACAATCTTGAAAATACAAAATGGACAGTTCCACAAGGATGACGTAAAACAAGTAATCAATATATTCATTGTTAGCACTGTCGAATGAAGTAATATCTTCTTGCTTGCAAATAAAGTTTTCTTACACTGAAGATTGTTTGGACATGAAGAATATTTGTGTTCAGTATGACCAAGCCGCATCCTCTATTAACATAATGGTATGTGAGCTATTAAGCAGACTGTTACACTTTGTGTTAATTTCTGTTTTAAGAGTTAAAAACTTATCAAATATCTCGTCATATAAAAAAATATGTGTTTTAGCACATGACGATGTAAACATAATTAACGTGACAGTTGTAATATTCCGCGGACATCATGCAAAATTTACAAGAAACTAGTTCCTATCACTAGAGTGAACGATGAAACGCGTCAGAAGTAAAAGTCGTATTCGAACATTCACTGACCTTGCTTTTATGAACATTATTACTTCATTGGATATCCGTTACACTTTATAACACATTGCATAACGTGCAGAAAATATGCTTTAAATTAGGATTTACATTAGAAGGTACGTAGCAAAATTTAAACCCTAGCATCAGGGGTATAAGATGTTGCATGCCCAATAACCAAGGAAAGTCTTAAATATCTGTGAAATCCTGAAAATTGTTGCTCGATATACAGCGAGAGTTGTGCCTTCGATGAATTGAATATACCAATTTCAATTACTGAAATTTTGGAAGCTGTCAAATCTCTTAAAAGGGAAAAATCTGCAGGTCCCGATTTTCTCTTAAATGAATACTTTATACAATCAATAGATATCTTGGGTTCACATATGTGTGATATATTTAATGCAATTTTTTAGTCTGGGATTTTTCCAGATAAATGGACCGAAGGAATAATTGTTCCTATACATAAAAAGGGCGATGTTAATAATGTACAAAACTATCGAGGAATTACCCTTGTGAGTTGTCTTTCTAAACTTTTTACATCTATTTTAAATAAACGATTAGAAGCATTTTGTGAAAATAATCATGTAATCTCAGATGCTCAGTTTGGATTAAGAAAAGGCAGGTCTACTGTTGATGCCATATTTATTTTACAGTCAATTATACAACATTATATAAACAACAATAAACGATTATAAATTATGTTGGATTTATTGACTTGAAATCTTGTTTTGACAGTATAAATAGAAATTGTCTATGGCTAAAATTATATGTGTGGTGTTCAAGGTAAAATCTTATGTATTATTAAAGATATGTACGATAAAGTTAAATCTTGTGTACGTTCTTGCAATTCATATTCCGATTTCTTCATGTATGCAGTGGGTCTAAGACAAGGGGAAGTAATTTCACCTCTGATGTTTTCATTATTTGTTGAAGACCTAGAATTATATCTCCAAAATGATATCAATGTAGGTTTACAAATTGATGATATAGTTATATTGTTGTTGTTATTTGCTGACGATATGGCAATACTAGGTAAAACACCAGAAGATCTCCAGACAAGTCTAGATAATCTCTATAATTACTGCAACTGTTGGGGACTAGAAGTTAATACGTTAAAAACTAAGGTTATGGTTTTTAGGAAAAGAGGAAGGGTACGTGCAAATGAAAAATGGCACTACAATGGGCAACAATTAGAAACAGTTGATAATTTTAACTACCTGGGTACTATTTTCAATTATACAGGCAACTTTGCTTTAAACCAGGAACACTTAATTGGCAAAGGCCTTAAGGCATTAAATGTTTTACTATATAATTGTAAAAAATATGATATAAAACCTAAACTCAAATGCCAACTGTTCGATTCATTTGTTGGTTCTATCTTAAATTACTCTGCTGAAGTATGGGGACATTCTAAATCTAAAGAAATTGAACGTATTCACCTTAAATTTTGCAAAAATGTTCTAAATGTCAGAACAAGTACATGTAATGCAGGGGTTTATGGTGAATTAGGAAGATGGCCATTATATATTGCTCGTTTTGTTAAAGTAATTAAGTTTTGGTGTAAAACAATCCAAACTGATAATATAATTATGAAAAAAGTTTATGAACAAAGTGTTAATGATTGTGAACATGGATATAATAACAGGGTCTCAAATGTTAAAAGATTATTGTTTTATATATGGTTTTGCTGATTGTTTTATAAATAGTGATAATGTTGATGGTAAATTATTTCCTAGAATATTTAAACAAAGACTTATTGATAATTATGTACAAGATTGGCATGGTTATATTGAAAATAGTAATGTTTTAGATCTATATAAAAATTGCAAAACTAATTTATCGTATGAAATTTATTTTGACCTTTTACCACGTAGTTTAAGAATGTATATTTCCAAAATAAGATTATCAGCCCATTCTCTCAGAATACAAACTGGTAGATATAGTAGACAAAGATTACCACGAAACGAGAGATATTGTCAGTGCTGTAATACTCTTGATATCGAAGATGAATATCATTTTGTTCTGGTTTGTCCTTGTTATAATAATATTCGTACGACATATATAAATAAATATTTTTATGTTAGACCATCGATGTTCAAATTTACTCAGTTATTGCAAACTTCAAACAAGCTTTTGTTGATGAATTTAGCAAGATACATTAAAGAAAGCTTGGCAATCAGAAATACTCTCTTAAATATTGGATTTTCTAAACATCCTCTTGGAAAATAATTCTTTTTTTTTACAATTCTCATATATCATAACAACATGTTTGTTTGTGTAATCATGCATTGTTCTTAAATAATAAAGTATCATATTGTACTTTTTGTTACCATTATCACGTGACGTGATAATTGTTTTATTTATCTATTTGCATGACGATGTACTATGTACAAGTCTAAATAAAACGTATGTTCTGTTCTGTTCTGTTGAAAAACTTGTCATTACCCAGCAGGCACAAGTATATCGTACTGATATTGGTACTCTGATATCAGTTTACAATATTGGTCCGATATAAAGCCGTTATCTCAAGTCTACCTACATCAACGTCTATTATATTTTATCATAGACCTATATCTAGATACAATCAATATATTTTTACATATTAAGGGCCCCCGGGGCAGGGCCAATTTTGACCCCCGGGCCAACATATAAACAATACTGGTAAAAGTTATCTACACAATTCTCCACACAAAATATCTAAGGTCAAGTTCTATTAGTTTAGGAGAAAAATGACTTTTCATGTTTTTCCTATATAACTATATGTAAACCAAGAGAACCCTGGGGCGTGGCCAATTTTGACCCAGGGAACATAATTTGAACAAACTTAGTAGACAATCACTAGACATTGCTACATACCAAATATCAAAGCTGTAGGCATTGACGTTTCCAGTAAGAAGATTTTTAAAGATTGCCTTTTTTACATATAAAGGGCCCCCGGGGCGGGGCCAATTTTGACCCCAGGGCCAACATATAAACAATTCTAATAAAGGTTCTTTACACAATACTCTACACTAAATATCTAAGGTCTAGTCCTATTAGTTTTGGAGAAAAATGATTTTTCATGTTTTTCGTATATAACAATATGAAAACCAAGAGAACCCTGGGGCATGGCCAATTTTGACCCAAAAGACATAATTTAAACAAACTTGGTAGACATCCACTAGACAATGCTACATACCAAATATCTAATCTGTAGGCATTGAGGTTTCCAGTAAGAAGATTTTTAAAGATTGCCCTTTTTACATATTAAGGGCCCCTGGGGCAGGGCCAATTTTGACCCCAGGGCCAACATATAAACAATACTGGTAAAGGTTCTTTACACAATACTCCACACCAAATATCTAAGGTCTAGTCCTATTAGTTTTGGAGAAAAATGATTTTTCATGTTTTTCCTATATAACAATATGTAAACCAAGAGAACCCTAGGGCGTGGCCAATTTCTACCCAGGGGACATTATTTGAACAAACTTTGTAGACATCTACTAGACAATGCTACATACTAAACATCAAAGCTGTAGGCATTATGGTTTCTGAGAAGAAGATTTTTCAAGATTCCTTTCTTACATATTAAGGGCCCCCGGGGCAGGGCCAATTTTAACCCCAGGGTCAACATATAAACAATACTGGTAAAGGTTCTTTACACAATACTCCACACCAAATATCTAAGGTCTAGTCCTATTAGTTTTGGAGAAAAATGATTTTTCATGTTTTTCCTATATAACAATATGTAAACCAAGAGAACCCTAGGGCGTGGCCAATTTCTACCCAGGGGACATTATTTGAACAAACTTTGTAGACATCTACTAGACAATGCTACATACTAATATCAAAGCTGTAGGCATTATGGTTTCTGAGAAGAAGATTTTTCAAGATTCCTTTCTTACATATTAAGGGCCCCCGGGGCAGGGCCAATTTTGACCCCAGGGCCAACATATAAACAATACTGGTAAAAGTTATCTACACAATTCTCCACACAAAATATCTAAGGTCTAGTTCTATTAGTTTCGGAGAAAAATGACTTTTCATGTTTTTCCTATATAACTATATGTAAACCAAGAGAACCCTGGGGGCATGGTCAATTTTGACCCAAAGGACATAATTTGAACAAACTTAGTAGACATCCACTAGACAATGCTACATACCAAATATCTAATCTGTAGGCATTAAGGTTTCCAGTAAGAAGATTTTTAATGATTGCCTTTTTTACATATTAAGGGCCCCTGGGGCGGGGCCAATTTTGACCCCAGGGCCAACATATAAACAATACTGGTAAAGGTTTTCTACACAATACTCCACACCAAATATCTAAGGTCTAGTTGTATTGATTTTGGAGAAAAATGATTTTTCATGTTTTTCCTATATAACAATATGTAAACCAAGAGAACCCTGGGGCGTGGCCAATTTCGACCCAGGGGACATAATTTGAACAAACTTTGTAGACATCTACTAGACAATGCTACATACTAAATATCAAAGCTGTAGGCATTGTGGTTTCTGAGAAGAAGATTTTTCAAGATTTCCTTCCTTACATATTAAGGGCCCCTGGGGCAGGGCCAATTTTGACCCCAGGGCCAACATATAAACAATACTGGTAAAGGTTATCTACACAATTCTCCACACAAAATATCTAAGGTCAAGTTCTATTAGTTTCGGAGAAAAATGACTTTTCATGTTTTTCCTATATAACTATATGTAAACCAAGAGAACCCTGGGGGCATGGCCAATTTTGACCCAAAGGACATAATTTGAACAAACTTAGTAGACATCCACTAGACAATGCTACATACCAAATATCTAATCTGTAGGCATTGAGGTTTCCAGTAAGAAGATTTTTAAAGATTGCCTTTTTTACATATTAAGGGCCCCGGGGCGGGGCCAATTTTGACCCCAGGGCCAACATATAAACAATACTGGTAAAGGTTCTTTACACAATACTCCACACCAAATATCTAAGGTCTAGTCTTATTAGTTTTGGAGAAAATGATTTTTCATGTTTTTCCTATATAACTATATGTAAACCAAGAGAACCCTGGGGCGTGGCCAATTTCGACCCAGGAGACATAATTTGAATAAACTTGGTAGACATCTACTAGACAATGCTACATACTAAATATCAAAGCTGTAGGCATTGTGGTTTCTGAGAAGAAGATTTTTCAAGATTTCCTTTTTTACATATTAAGGGCCCGCGGGGCAGGGCCAACATATAAACAATTCTGGTAAAGGTTCTTTACACAATACTCCACACCAAATATCTAAGGTCTAGTCCTATTAGTTTTGGAGAAAAATGATTTTTCATGTTTTTCCTATATAACAATATGTAAACCTAGAGAACCCTGGGGCGTGGCCAATTTTGACCCAGGGGACATAATTTGAACAAACTTTGTAGACATCTACTAGACAATGCTACATTCCAAATATCAAAGCTGTAGGCACTGTGGGTTCTGAGAAGAAGATTTTTAAAGATTTCCTATATAAGTCTATGTAAAAGGAAGTGACCCCTGGGACAGGGCCAATTTTGTCCCCAGTGAAATAATTTAAACAATTTTTGTAGAGTTCCATTAGAGGGTGCTAAATGCCAAATATCTAAGCTCTAGGTCTTGTGGTTTCAGACAAGAAGATTTTCTAAGTTTTTCCTTTAAGTTGCCATAGCAACCAGAGTTCTGCATAGAATTCAGTTCTTTGAACAATTTTCAAAAGGGACCACCTAAGAAACATTCATAGGAAGTTGGATGAAATTGGCTTAGCGGTATATGAGAAAATGTCGTTTAAAGTAAAAGTTTACGGACGGACGACGGACGGACGGACGGACGCCGGACAAATTGCGATCACAAAAGCTCACCTTGTCACTATGTGACAGGTGAGCGAAAATATATCAAAAACGTGTTTGCAGTCTTTAGTTCAATTACGAAACGCTTTGTTCCGTACAAAACTGTACAATAAAATAAGCATCAATGAAGCTTTACCGTCTGCCTTGGGTTCTGCATTTGCAACTGTTTTTGCTTCTTCAATATCATGCTCTGTCAATACAGTTTCTGCTGTACATTCTCAAAGTTGAAAGATGAAACATAATTTTAAGTGATATATCATCAGTTATGTATCATTAATATTTAATTAAAACGTCATATAAGTTTCAGAGAAAGAAACCGTTTTACACATCTACATTTATTTAAGTTGTTTATAAAATATGATAAAAGGGTCGGACTCCCATTATTAATCACTCTAAATTGACTGATAAATTACACTTAAATTCTTAACTCTTTAACAATTACACCTTAAACATTGTTATTATTATACCGAAATGTTAAACTATCTGTTGAAAACATATGGACTACTTTCTCGTATTCCATTCAGTCTATTACTCAGTAATAAAATGAAATTTCTTTTAAAAATAGCAATGAGGCTCCTACCACTTTTCTTGCGGTCTGTGTTTGCCATTGCTCTTAATTCAAATTCAACTTCAAGGACTGATGCACAATCTTGAAAATACAAAATGGACAGTTCCACAAGGATGACGTAAAACAAGTAATCAATATATTCATTGTTAGCACTGTCGAATAAAGTAATTTCTTTCTGCTTGCAAATGAAGTTATCTTACACTGAAGATTTTTGGACATGAAGAATATTTGTGTTTAGTATGACCAAGCCGCATCCTCTATAACATAATTGTATGTGAGCTACTAAGCAGACTGTTACACTTTGTGTTAATTTCTGTTTTAAGAGTTAAAAACTTTTTTTTTTTTTGAGGCCCCATACGGGTAACCCCGTTTATTCCACAATACACATAATACATATAACATATACTATTATACATTATACTATTTAAAGAAACACAAACAACAACAAAAAACAAAAATATTATAATTTATAATTTGTTACATTGGTTATTGTTTACATTTGTAAACTTGAATATTTTTTTTATATTTTAAGTGTTTTCGTCTGTTTTTAAAATATGTATGTATATTAAGTGTGATTATAAAATTAGTTGCTAGTGTATCATTTTGTAAAACGTTATCTATTATTCCAAAAGATATATCCTTGAAATTAATTGTGTAATATATATTTTTTGAATATAGAAATTGATTAAAGTCAGTCCAAAAATTCTGTACATACTGGCATTCCCAGAATAGGTGTTTTGTTGTTTCTATATTCATGTTGCAGAAATCACAAAGATTGGATGAAGATAATTTACACCTTAGGAGGTATTTGTTAGTTGGGATAAGACGCATCAAAAATTTATATTGAAAATTTCTAAGAATGGTATCAATTGATGTAAGATGTATTCTAATTGTTGATTCCATTTGTTTTCTGAAGGAGGTTGATCAGATTTCTTACTATTCATACTAATTTTGTAAAGGTATTGGTTTGTCTTTGTTATGTTTTTTATTTTGTCTAGTAATGTCTGTTTCCTGGCATTGGTGTTAGTAATAAAATTTTGATCTATATTTTTTTATACTTTAAAGGTATCGAATTGATCAAAGAGTTATATTTCAAGAATTCTTTTTCATGTAGACCATATATATCTTTAAAAACATGATATTTATAAAAGTTACCAGTTCTAAAGTCAAATAAATGTTCAATATAATTTATACCTTTTTCATGCCATTCTTTCCAAAAAAAAAAGTTTTACCTAATACCTTTATATCTGCATTATTCCATATTATGTGAGAGATACCAATCTTTTTTTCTGTTATATAGCAATTATTTATTGAAAACCAAGATTTTAAGACATCTTTAAGGAACACATTGTCCTTTATTATTTGATCAATAATTTTGCTGTTAAGATTACAGTTAAATATAATTTCCTTTCCTAAATTATTTAAAATCCTATCATAGAACAGTTTCCAGTTACCTTTATTTTGAGTAGATGTTAGTCTTTTAACCCAGCAAGATTTTATTGAGTAAAGAAAACTTTCTACATCTGTTAGTTTTAAACCTCCCATGTTATAGTCCTTTGTAATAATGTTCCGTTTTATTTTGTCTGGTTTGTTATCCCAGATAAAACTAAAAATTGCTTTATTAATGTCCTTTATTACAGAATCTGGTGGGTTTGGTAATACTGTAAAAGGATATACTAGTTTTGGTAAAGCAAAGGTTTTTACAACCATGATTTTCCCCATAAGCGTGAGTTTACGATGTTGCCATTGTTTTAAGCAGTTTTGGAAGTCAGTTATTTTTGGTTTTAAATTCAGTTCATAAGCTAGACTGGTTTTTGTATGAAAAATTATTCCGAGTGTTTTCGCATATTCTGATGTCCATATGAATTTTTTATTCTTAGAATATTTTATTTGTTTATTTCTTAATGACCCTACTTTTAAAACTACTGATTTTTGTTTGTTAAGTCTGAGTCCAGAAATTTTGCTATATTCAGTAATTACTTCAATTAATCGCTCGAAAGATTTTTGTTTACCACTTGTCAATATGTAGCATCATCTGCGAATAAACTTTGTTTAATTTCTGTTTCTCCTATCTGTATACCTTCAATTGTTTTATCATCATTAATATTTCTTGATAAAAGTTCCATACAAATTATAAAAATGGAGGAAGATAAGGGACATCCTTGTCTAACTCCTTGTTTTATCTGAAAACTTTCAGACAAGTAACCATTGTTAATGATAATACTATTGATATCAAAATAAAAAAGTTGTATCCATCTTATGAAAGATTCCCCAAAGTTAAAATGGCGAAGACACTGGAATATAAAATCATGATTCAAACTGCCGAAAGCTTTTTCATAATCAGCAAAAAAAGAATTCCTGGAAGTTTATGCTTTTCTAAGTAATCCATTGTTTCAAAAAATAACCTAATGTTTTCACCAATATATCGAGATTTCATAAAGCCTGTTTGTTCATGATTGATAAGAACAAGTAATACTTCTGAAATTCTATTTGCTATGGCTTTAGTGGCAATTTTATAATCTACATTAAGCAAACTAATGGGACGCCAATTCGATAAAGAATTTAAGTCTTTTCCAGGTTTTGGCAGTAGTGAGATGATCCCCTGTTTTTGAAGTTGTGTCAGTTCGCCAACTGCATAAGAGTAGTTTATTGATTTCAAATAGTAGGTTTTTAAGTCTTGCCAAAATATTTTATAGAATTCCGTAGTAAAACCATCGGATCCTGGACTTTTATTATTTTTCATGTTTAATAAGGCCTGAGAACATTCATAATCAGTAAGTAAGCCATCACATAGACTAGATTCATTTTCAGAAAGATTACTACCGTTATTTCCAAAAAAGTTTATTGATGTTGGTTGCTGTTCTTTTTTTTGTTACAAATGTTGAAAAAAGTTTTTTTCTTCATTTAATATTTCTGTTGAGTTTGTTATTTCTCCATCGTTTATTATGAGTTTATTTATATTCTTTTTTATCTGCATTTTTTCTTTCTAAATTGGAAAAATATTTCGAATTTTTTTCGTTCCCTTCAATTCTGATCGCCTTTGTTCTTAGAAGTATGCCATTTATCTTTTTTTCGTATATTTCATTTAGCTCTTCTTCTTTTTGTATAATTTCCTGTTTATATTCTCCCATTTTATTATCTGAATCATATAATTTACTTTTTAATTTTTCTATTTCTTTTTCAAGTTTTGTTTCTAATTCTTTACTTTTTTTATTTTTGTATATTGAATATTTAATAGTTTCATTCCTTATATTTCCTTTTATAAGTTCCCACATTGTGTTTGGATTTGTTTTATTGTTTAAATTCACTGTTTCTTTTATTGAATTTCTAATCATCACTTGGAAATCTTCTTCTAAGAGCAAACTGTTGTTTATTTTGAAATATCCCGGACCTTTATTTATTTTTGAAAAATTGATGTTTAGAGTTATTAAAGCATGATCCGTTTTAAAACCAGGTTTAATTTCACATGACTTTGTAATGTTGGTCAAAAAATTTGTGATAAGAAAGTAGTCAAGTCTACTTAGTATTGGAGGATTGTTGTTAGATCGCCATGTGAACTCGCATTTATTTTTGTGAGTATGACGCCATATGTCAATTAAGTTTGCTTGTTCAACTAGATTATTTAATTTTTTTCTGCATTTTTTATGTGTATCTTGTCTACCATTTTGCTTATCTTTTTTACATCTAATACGGTATTGAAGTCGCCGGCTATTATGAAATTTTTATCATCATTTTTATTAACATAATCTTCTAATTTTGAGAAAAGTTGAGTATCATCATTGTTTGGACCATAGATATTTATAATTGTACATTCATTACTGTCTATTTCAATGTCTATTGCAATAAGTCGCCCTTGAATAATTTCTGTGTGATTAGAAATTTTGTATGTTTGGTTATTACTAAATAATATGGCTACTCCTTCTCGGTTACTTTCGTTGCCACTAAAGAAAGCTTTTCCATTCCAGTCTTTAATCCATTTATCAGTGTTTTTCTTAGTTAAATGTGTTTCTTGTAATAGACAGATTGAATTTTTTTTTCTATTAACCATTGGAAGACTTGTTTTCTTTTTTGGGTATTCATTAGACCCCTTACATTGAGAGAGCATATAACTGTATCCATAATGGTGGGATTGCAAGAATGTATATCATTAAATTTTTGGAAACGATCATTTGTTTTGGGAAAAAATTGATCATAGTTTACTATCTGAAAAAGGCTAATGGGTGTACAAGTATATATTAACTACATATTATGTAGTAAAAGAGGGTAACAGGGAAATTTCTATGCGTTGAACATAATATTTTATATGTTGAACACTATTTCTTTTTGACGAATGATAAAAAGTAAAGAAAACAAAAAACATATTTATATGAATATATGACAAAATTTTCAAAAAAATTAACATTTCCAATTTGAAATGTATTTCTGCGGGTCTACACAAAAACAAAGTTTATAATAAGCTGGTCTTTCATGTAGAATAAGCTATTAAATCTAAAGAATTTTTCAGTTAGTTTTCTATTTTTTTTTGTGTGTGTATTCTGCCTTAAATGTGCATTGAAATAGAAGTAGTTATATAATAAATTTATGCTTTTTATATTGCATAGATAATATATGCATGTCAAGATTGAAACAAAAACATGAATAATGCGAAAAATAAAAGTGACTAAATACTGATATCTTAATTATTTTGCCAATTTTTAAAGTTTTGTTATTTGATATTTCTAACATAAAATGCAACAATTAAACATTAAAATAAACAATTCAGCATAAAGCGGGAAAAAACAGATTTGACAATAAGTATGTATATAATACATGTTTTTGATCTAATATAATTCGACATCAATACTGTGTAATTAACATGATCTACAAGTAAATGATCAACATGAAAGCCTTTTTTTAAAAAAAATATACTTATTGGTGATAAATTCTACACACATGTTTACACATACACATCTTTTGATGTTATCTAGTTCAGATTGTATTTAGCTTTTTAAAGCATTTTAAGTCTTTGGTTAACAAAAATATGAAGGAATACTTATGTCCCATTTTAATGTATTCATGGGCACAAGTTCGATATGTTTCAAAAGTGACTATAGGATTATGTCATTGTTTCTATGCTTCTGTTATCTAGTGTGATCAGTATCAAAGTCAGCTCTTTTTTTTTCTAAAAAAAAGAAAAATCAACAAACAAATTTTATAATACTTTACGTACGTGGATAACAGAAAAAGTTGCATTTAAGCATGCAAGGCAAGCATGAAACATAAAAATCTAGATAAATAGAAAAATGTTTCTTTCAGCTTTGTTTATTTATTACTAGTATTGGTATGCTTTGCCTTTTTGTCACTGCCGATAAATGTTAGTATGCAAAAAAAGTTTTAAAACAAATACAATGTATACAATACAACACTACGTATTGGTATTATTTTAAGCTTTCTTGACACTTTTCTGATACAAGGGTAATAGGTATATATAATCTTTAAATATTCAAAGAATTTTTTAATCTGATCAAAGTAATGTTGTAATTTTACTCAGTGTTTAAGTTAACACTGCCCAGCTGTAATTTAAGTAAATCAATATACTTTTACATTGCCTTTTTCGTGAAAACTCTTGATAACTGTTCTAAAGGTGAAAAGAAAAACAGACTAATACAAATAAAGCCATTTCCAGGCTGGGTTTATCTATTTACTGTTAAAATATGCTATTCTTTTCACTATGCATTGAAGGTTAGTTAAAACACTTTATGCAAACAAGAACGTATTCAAAAAGGATAATGGTTATAATAACATCGTTACTTACAGATTTGTGTTTTCCCATACTTGTTTTATTTATGCAAGGAAAAAAAACCCTGACTTATTTGACCTTTACAGATTCACGAAAAACAATAACAAAAACGAAATTCAAAGATCAATAGAAGGTTTTACATTACTTTTTTCGTGACAACTCTTGATAACTGTTCTAAAGGTGAAAAAGAAAAACAGACTGATACAAATAAAGCCATTTCCAGGCTGAGTTTATCTATTTACAGTTAAAATATGCTATTCTTTTCACTATGCATTGAAGGTTAGTCAAAACACTTTATGCAAATAAGAACGTATTCAAAAAGGATAATGGTTATAATAACATCGTTACTTACAGATTTGTGTTTTCCCATACTTGTTTTATTTATGCAAGGAAAAGATAAACCCTGACTTATTTGACCTATCCAGGCTTCATAGTTGTTGTATTTAACTTCGTGGACAAATCCTTGATGTGTCTTATAAAAGATTTTGCCATTTCTGATCCATGAAGACTTAACCGTTTCGGGTTTCTTATAACGAACAGACTGAAAGGCTTTATAGTTTTGTGATGTGAGGTCATCCATGACGATGATAGTTTTTGGCAGCAGAGATCGATTTCTCATTATTTTGTCCTTGACTAACCTGGAAACAAATTTTACTAGAATTGGTCTAGGTTTATCACTTTTCTTGCCAATACGGTGGCTGATGTCAATGTCTTCTGGTTTCAGGTTTAGACCGGGTATATGTAAATTTATCTTCTTTATGAAAATCATCGTAGTTTGTTCGGCATTTTCAGGCACTTGTTTGTCTGAGTTTGTTTTATCATCAGAATCTTTTTGTGTTATATTTGCATATGTTTTTAAATTAGACTTTTCTTTCTCTGTTTCAACTTGTTTTGGTGATGTTGTTTCTGTTTCTTTTTGTTCGATGGTTTTTTTGATCTTGTTCCCTGTATCTTTTTTTTACATATTTTACAACGATCTTTGGAAACAATTCTTCGGGTATTACACCATCGGATATTGTTGATTCTACTGTACTGTTCTTGATTATTTAAAAATTCGTCTGTTTTTTGTTCACTTTGTCTAAGTTCGTGCTCCATGTTTTCATTCGTTTTTCTCTTTTCTTTGATTTCTTGACGCAATTTTTGGACTTCTTCTTTCAACTGATCATTCTCATTTTCTTTGTCAAATAATTTGCTTTCTAAAATTTCAATTCTGTTTTCTACGGAAACTAGTAGTTCTTCTTTCATTTGTTTAACAGTTTCTTTAATCAGTATTCTTAAACTTTCATCATTTTTTGTCATAACATTAACCATTTTATCATTTATTTGCTTCAACTGTTTTTGAATGTCTTTTATGGCGTCCTCGTTTAAATCTGGTCTCGATGACTCCTCTTGCTTTTTTTGTTTATTCTGTTTCTTTTTTGGATTTTTGGTGGGGGTTATGTTTATGCTGGAGTCATTTTCACTCACGCTGCTGAGTTCGCTATGTGCTCTTTTTTTCATTCTAACTTCCTCCATTTTGAATAATATAATGTTTAGTTATTTTTACTTATTTTGTCAATAAGGTGAAGTCAAAAATTGTAATTATTCACGAATTTTTCATTTTACAAACGTTTAAAGTTTTCCTATACCAACTTTAATGTGAAAAAACAGATTGAAAATGTCTGAATAAGTGCAAATGTTACCCGTTGTTTGTACACAGTCCACTTAATTTTAGCCCAACATACTTGATTGTATACACAATAATAACACATCCACTGTTAATCCATTTACACTTCAATGAACACCCATTACTAACTTTTTCAAGATCCAAAAAAAGTTTCCATTTGCTTTTTTACATTGTTTTACACACAATTTTCTTTCAGCTAGATTTCAGCTAGGTTAAACAAATTGTTTTCTTTTATTATATCCAATTTTCACTGTTCAAAAACTGTTTTTAATCACATAAAAAAAGAAAAATATCAGAGCAGAAAATTTCATAACTTTCAAATCCAAGGGACATCACTCTCCAAGAGTTAAAAACTTATCAAATATCTCGTCATATAAAAAATACCATTCCCTTAATTGTTCAGTAAATATGTTTTGTATCTTGAATAAACAGAGACTTTTACCTTCTGTCTTGCTTTCAGTGCTAGCAACTCTTTCTGATTCGTCAATATCAACCCCTTTTTGATTTGGCATACAGTCTTAAAAGAGTAAAACATTTTAAAATATTATATATGTTTTAATAGTTATATCATAAAGATTTAAACGAAGTCGTTATGTTAATATACTTTTTAAAGTAAAATGCATTTTTGTACATATCATTTTTATCTTTTCAGTTGACTTCTTCAAAATTTCAATAAAAGCAATATCATAGGTTTTAAAGCGATTTAAATAAGACATACATGTACATGTATCTTATTTTATATAGAATATAATACCCTATGCTTTAAGATAACGCTTTAAATTTTATTTTATGAGAAAATCATTGTTCCATAGTTAAAGTTATGTTTGTAAAGCATAGATACGAATGTAAGTCAACTGGAATGTTTTTCAAGCCTTCTTACGAGTACTTCATGAATTCTCAGGTGAAGAAACTGCTGTTTTTGTTGATTTTTTTAAATGGGTACAGACAAAAATCGGAAATAACTATTCAATACAGCAGACAAAGAGTGGATGGACTGCGTCATTTAAAGCAAGTTCTGATCACTTAATAAATGTTCAAAATCGCGTTTTGAATATTTTAAACACTGAAAGAAGAGTATCGTATGAATGGAAAAAAAACGGACGACAACCATAATAATGTTATAATGTGCAAAACTCCTATATCAAAATGTCTCTTTTGAAGAATAAAATAAATATAAGGGAACAAGTTGTTTCCACATTCAACTTTTACAAAGAAAATGAATTTCCTCATATTTGTTTCAATGTTGTTTTTTAATATTATAATTTGGTTATTCAGTGTTTACCAAGACTTGGAAAAGTTCTAAATGAAATTGAAATAAGCATATACGTTTGTAGCTATTTACCCGCCGAAAGGAAATAAAATAGAACAATTGAGACAAGACACTGGACAACATTAAAAACGTTTCTATAATTCTAAAAAGTAAATTATATGAAGGACGGTTTTTCATAGCCTTTCCGAAGAAGTGATTTAAACCTAAAGTCTTCTAATTTTTCATTTCATTATGTTTTACACAGTTCTAATTGACTGTGTTTTAGCACATGACGATGTAAACACAATTAACGTGACAGTTGTAATATTCCGCGGACATCATGCAAAATTTACAAGAAACTAGTTCCTATCACTAGAGTGAACGATGAAACGCGTCAGAAGTAAAAGTCGTACTCGAACATTCACTGACCTTGCTTTTATGAACATTATTACTTCATTGGATATCCGTTACACTTTATAACACATTGCATAACGTGCAGAAAATATGCTTTAAATTAGGGTTTACATTAGAAGGTACGTAGCAAAATCTAAACCCTAGCATCAGGGGTATAAGATGTTGCATGCCCAATAACCTAGGAAAGTCTTAAATATCTGTGAAATCCTGAAAATTGTTGCTCGATATACAGCGAGAGTTGAAAAACTTGTCATTACCCAGCAGGCACAAGTATATCGTACTGATAATGGTACTCTGATATCAGTTTACAATATTGGTCAGATATAAAGCCGTTATCTCAAGTCTACCTACATCAACGTTTATTATATTTCATCATAGACCTATATTTAGATACAATCAATATATTTAAATATTTGGTTGAATAGGTGCTAAACGAAAAAAAAATCAAGGTTTTGTCCACATTAAAAGTCAGACCGTTTTCATATATCGGGCTGATCTCGGGCCGATAACATTAGCAAGGGAAGTAACACTGCTTTGAGTTATCTGCACTGAAAGGGAAGTAACTGCTGCGTTAGAAACCTGCATTCAGCATGCGCCAATCTGATTTTCTTCAATAGCTTGATTTATATTGTAACAACAGGTACTGTAATATTGTTATATATTAAGATGTCAAATAGTTCTTTAATAGTCTGATACTATTTTATGGTTGAGCCTTTACATGTATGATGAAAGAGCACAATAATAAAGAAAGTCACATATTTTCGCGTCTTGATTTTGAAAGTGATTTTAGGATTGTGTGTACTAAGACAATTTTAAACATAATTCGAAGCAGACTGATAAGGCTAAGCGTTTTTCTTCATAAAAAAAAACACCTAACTTTGCCTTCTTTTCTAAATTGTCCCCTGTACAAGTTAAGTTTAATGCTGAATTGTTTCTTCTGTGTTTAAAACAGAGTGTGTTCAAAGGAATGCCCCAGCAAAAAGTGCAGCAGTCATTGATTATAGAGACATTCTCAAGGAGTGGCCTATGGGTGCCAAAGACCAGTCACCACGAAAGGGGCGCAATAATTGATGGATCAATGGAATGACTGAAGCACTCCAAAATATTGACTCCAGTGTGCCCAGTGAGATTCCAGGGACGCCAGTGTTAAAATCCAGATGTTATATCTCCGATATATACAAGTGGCCAGCAGATATATTACTTTTGTGCTGTGTCGGTGAAAATCATAAGAAATAATTAGAAAGGATAAATTGAATATGTTGGTGTCGTGGATGGAAAAAGATTATCTGGGTCAGCTCTGAAAATTATCTTTCTCCTTCCATGACACCCACCTATTATTCTCTATATATCTGTTTAAAAAGTTACCAATGCTTCTGGCAAACAAACAGTAAAGACAAAAGGAAAAAGGATATATGTTTGGTTCAGTGACATTGCATTCTGTTTGTGAAATGTATTTTGATGATGTAACAATGCACATGTGTGATGATGTGAATGTTAAAAGTTCTGTTAACTTTTAGTCAAAGGGAAATGGAATTATTTAAATTGTAACCGTTAGTCTGTTTTACATTTAATATGTAATAAGTTGATAAAGAGTGATTTTAATAATATAAAATAATAAAACAGATTTACTGGCTGTGTGTATATATTTTTACTTACTATTTACTAGTAGCCTTGCTCTGTTTTCACCACTCATAGGGCAATTTCAAGCATATTAACTGATGTCTCGGAATGAATATTTGTTTATTTGCACCGAGAAAGTGTGAGACATAACGACCATTTGTTTAATGCAATATTGTTCACTTTAGCCTTGAGGGCAATAAAATGTGATTTATGCATACTGAAATCAGCTAGGATTTGAACCAAGATTTCACCTTTGTTTCCAGGGATACTGGGTGACAGATTGTGGCTTGTTACCCCACAAGTCCTGCAGACATGACCAATTGAGGAAAAATGTATGCAGGTCCAATAAAGGCATATCTATATCTGTCGAATATAGGCGTATTGACATTGGTCCAATATTGAAACTATATTGGAAACGACATCGAACCGATATAGGATTGACTTTGCAAAACCGAAGTTGCCCCAATATTGAAATCAGACATTGGGCCGATATTAAAAACTATATCGGTCCAATATCGGCCCAATTTAAAATGCCTGCTGGGTAGCTCGTGTTTGTCTTGTTTAGAATAAGCAAAATGGAAAAACGTCTCATGACGTATTTCTAAAATTGAAGAACTGAAAAATATAAGTAGTGTTGCATCAAGCGTCACCTTGACAAAGTTTTGAAATATGTTCGTCTTCTGCATGACTACCCGGCCAGCTACAAATGCCGCTCTGTGAGAATGTCAGTCAAAGAGACAGCCCTTTTTTCTCCAGATCTGGCTCCCAAACTTTTGGGAAGGGTGTGTTTAACACCGATAAAAAGTGAGTCAGCCATAGACTACAAAAAAGGATTTGCCCTTTTGTATTATATTTTCTTTTTTTCTATGCCCTTTGTTTAGGTTTCCTCGTTTTATACGTATATATATATCAATACACGATTATGATTAGAGCACAGGTTACACTGATTGTTTGAAAGTCTTGCATGAAATGCTTTCTCCTATGGGGAAATTTGCATTCAGTTATGTTATATTGTACTTGGTTTCTTACAATACACAGTGAGTAAGTTCTTACCTTCTGCCTTGCGGTCTGTTTCTGATTCGTCAATATCAACTTCGTAGTCAGCTTTTCAATTATAAAATTGATAGATTAAACCACATAAAAATCACATATTTATCTTTACAGGTAGACCTCATAGAATTTTCATTGAAATAGTGTCTATTTTGAATAAGAAAAAAATCCTTAACTTATCTTCGGTCAGGTTTACATAAAATGAAGTGAAAAAAAATCATTTTGTAATTGATCAAAATATCTTATCCTATAGTCTTTAAAGCCGTGATTTGAGCAATGTTGTAGATGATAACACAATAACACTGACTGTACATCTAAAATTAATGTCTTACGGTTTCTGACAAGAAGATACCAACTATCTGCAGTACAGTTAGAACTGTGGTTTCAAAGACTTTTTTAGATATTTACGTTTGTACTCGATATACCTAATAAAACATGTGACCCCTTTGACAGGAGCAGTGACCCGAGTTACACAATTTGAATAACCTTGAAAGAGGTCTACCTGACAATATTACGGCTCCTACAGTTTCAGAGAAGATTTGTAAAGGTTTTCGTCTTGATGTTTATAACTGTGTAATAAACAGTGACTCTTTGGACAGAGTCAAAAATGTTCCGTGAGACATAATTCAAAATACATGGGCATGGCTAAAACAAGTTTTGAAATTCAAAGGGAGAATCTTAAATGTAAGAGTACCTGTGCACGTGCTTTCCAAAGCCTTTTTAAATTCTGTAAGTTTCAATGAGGGAGACAGCATTACAGGTGTGCTGAAATGTCTCGACAACGCCTCTGCTATTCCATTCAAATGGTTCGTAGCTTTTCCTTCATGAAAAAAATCCCAAAACTGACTAAGTCCATCTGCCGACGTGCATTCCAGTTCTAACGTTAGTGACCTCTTATACACTTCTGAAGAACTATTTGGCTCATGTTTGAGCAGGTCTAAGTCATCATGTTGTTGTTCGTCTGTTACAGCAATCTCCAATTCTGTTTCAAAAGAATAAATCAACAAAAGAATAAATTTGTTTTATATAGTAATCATTAGTTTTATCAGGAGTTAAGTTTTTTTGTCTTATATTAATATTCAAGGATAGATGAAATTATCGTTATGTTAAAAAATGTGCAATCCAAATATACTAAATACATATGAAATATTTATTATAGGCTTATGACAGATATTAGATTTTTTAAAACAAACTGGGTTACTAAGGTAAATCACCTTTATCAATGCTCGTGTTTTATGGTTTCTTTTGTTTGAAACAAGATGTCGGAGGTAATAAAAATTGTTTATGTATTTAAAACAACGTGTTAAAGAAAGTAGACACACAATTGGAATTACAGCTTTCAAACCGCGGAATGTTCGTGTGTTGTGTGGGTTTAACGCCAATTTCAACATCTAGGTCATATCTTTGCGGTCAGTCCACCTGGTTAACTATCCAGTAATTACCAATTTTTCCGTAGTGACTACTTTCCCACATGATCTATTCTGAATCAGCGGTGAGAGACAAATGAACATTAGACACATTGTCCAAGATCAATTGTCAAGGAGAAATTTTGCCCTGCCCAGGGATCGAACCAGCGACCAATGGATTACATATCCAGTGCTCTACCAATTGAGCTAAGCGGAGGCGGGAGGCTTACAATCTCGGGAAGAGCATTATTTGATGAAAAACAACACATATTTCAGCAAATAAAAGTTGAAAAATACAGAATTTCACTGAGAAAATTAAGACTTTCAACACAGACTGCTTGTAGAAACAGGAAGATGGAGAAAACAGATAAGCATACATTTTGACGAAGGAAAACGTATGGTTTGTATCTGAAAGATTTTTGTATTCTGCCTTGCGTTAGCAGTATAGGGTTCTGGAAAATACTAATTTTTTTAGAACCTGTCTACCAAAAACCAATCAATTGTTAAAAACTTGCAAGTTTTATACAAAACAAATTACATATATAAAAATATGTGCAAGACCAAGGCGGAAGATACAAATCAAACTAAGTGTCACCACTGTGTCCGACTATACAAGATATAAAGTATACAGATAATAAAAGTATAATAAAGTTCGAGCACTATTCTATTTAATGTTGTTATGATATTAACTTTGATGGCATCCCATTTTTCATGTTAAGTATTAGACCGGCTTGTATGACTGTATCTAAGCAGAAGGAATCAAGCTGTTTGCAAAAAAAAACGAGTAAGCCTATATACATGTGAACGTGCTCAATGTGGATTATCAGATTTTAAAATCTCCATGAATGGAATCATTAAACCGTGAATAACGGAAGGAAGTTTGTTGTTCGTGTACGGAATGACATTTGCGTTTAAATTTATTGTTTTGATACAATAGCGAAATTAAGCGACGCCGCAGTGAAGAATTTGCTAAATCTTTTTCAGTAAATTATAATACATATCTTTGTAGCAAAGAACGGTTCCATTGGTAGTTTACTCATCATAGTAATAAAACCATCACAGTTAGTACGATTACAGTTTTCCTTTTAAATACTGATAAACACCACACCTTTTTATACCTCGGGTGTAACCTAAATCTAAATGTTGTCAATCACCATTTTGCAAATGTCACCGGTGACACAGGAAATAGATAAAACTCTATATTATTATACCCCGGAACAGATTGTGTTAGGACGTCAGTGATAACAGCTAACAAAAGAAAAGAAACAAATATTGCACATACCAATTGTGTTCTTTAGGTATTCGAGGCTACTTAGTGGAATCTTCGAGGAAATGTTCAGTTCCTTTTCTAGTTGATATTTGTACTGGAACAAGTGAGCCAGCTTCTTAAGCCAGTCTTGATATCTTTTACTTTTCATGTAAAAAAGAAACTCTAACACTGCAGCAAAGGTGCCACACTCAAACTGTAGAAGGATGCATTTCGTCACCGAGTTTATCACAGTGATGTCTTTACGTTTGAAGTAAGCAACTAGTTCATCGACACATCGCTTTATTTCTTCAAATTCGTTTTCTAAGCTCTCGGTTGTATTGAATAGGCATGCTAATAGGTGTTCAGTTTTTTCTACCACTTCTTTAGAGGTTCCACTCACAGTTAACACAACATTCGCCCGAACTAAATACAATTAAAATATATTTTAGTGCTGACTCTGTTCAAGGCATATTTGGTAACAGGAGGGCCATAGGGCCGTACATCGCTCACCTGAACATTGTTTCTAAAATGACAAGTGCACTGTAAAGATTAATTATCCAAATAAAAGAACTAGACAATATTGCTTGCCAATTTCAAAGCTTTTGGGTGTTTCGTTTATAAAATAAGCTTTAAAACATGTCCATGTGCCTTTGTAATTTCCTTTAACTAGGTATCTAAATTACATCCTGTTGAAGTACAAATGATCCCAATTCTTCATACAGGTTGACAATAGAATACTACATACAAAATTACAGAAGTGTCAGCCTTATGGTTTCTGACAAAGATATGTTTGTCTAGTCTAAACAATATGTAAATTAACTGACTCTGTTGGAGGAGCCAAAAATGACCCAAACAGTAAATTTGGCACCTCTTTATGCAAGTTTCACTAGGCTACATATAAAAATGGTTTCAGAAAAAAAAGTTTCAAAGATTTTCCTTTATATTACCTTAAAGAATGTGGCCGAAGGGAGGAGAAATAAGAAGGCAATACTGGTTCTAACGCAAAAGTTTAAATATTTCTTTAGAAAATGCTTCATGTAAGGTTTCGTGTTTTATCGTTTCATACGTGAAGACTTTTGAAGAGTTTCCTGTATATTTCTATGTAAAACATGAAACCTCTCTAAAGATAGCCAATTCTGATCCAAGTGACTAAATCTTTAAAAACTTCATGATTCAATACAAATTTCATTCGTCTCCGCATTGCAGTTTGTGAAAAGAAGTTCTTAAAAGAATTACCTATCTAAGCTTATGTAAAACATCCTACCCCCTAGGTGCAACCAAATATGACCCAAGTGCCAAACTTTGTACAATCTTGACGGAGGTGAATTCACAATGCTTCATTGCAAATTTCAGAACTCTCGACCTTGCGGCTTTAGACAAGAATAATTTTTCTCTATAATTCTATATAAAATATTTGACTGTAAGGGCGGACCCATACATCCTCTATCGAAACAACTCGGCTTTCTCCGACAACTTCGTTTAAAGACCTCGTATGTAAGTGTATGAATACAACAAATGGTAATTCGCCCCCGATTTAATAAAAAAATAAACAAACATGGCGAAATACAAGCAGTATTTGTCTTATGGATAAAAAATAAAAATAAATTTCAGTTTAAAGGATGAACAGGTAGAGGCTTTATGAAATATTTTCAATTTAGCAGGCACCATTTGTATTATAAAAACAGTCCAATATGGCGCCTACCACATTATTTCCGAGGTGTCTTACTGAAGTCGCCCGATGTGTTTCGCGTGATACATCCTTATGGCATTAAAATGAACACACACTCGTTAGGGATTAATCACTCAATGCTGCGCGCAAATTTTAGAGCGCGGGGATAGTTGTTTAAGCCAAGAGGATATTTTATTACTTGTTGCCATAACAACCAGAGTTTTCCAATGTTTTTTTAAACATTTTTGGTAGAGCCTCATGCAAGAAACTTTCCTGCAAAGTTTTAAAACTTTCATGAAAACAACACCCCTTTGGGCATACATAGGAACTGGACCAATGAATGACCTTGACTTCGGAGCCCAATTGTCAAAAATATTAATTTTTGGCTTAACTCTCTTACAATTACAGATTTAGTTCTTGTTTTCACACAACAATCCTTTGAGATAGTTTTCCAAATGACATATATTCTATTACCTTCTCCCCTAAATGACCTTGATTTTAAGCTCAGTGCTTTTTAGTTTCCGAAAAGTAGACTTTTAAATATTTTTCCTACAAAAAAACTTTGTAAAACTGCTAACCGCTAAGTGGGGCGATTTATGACCCCAGTGATCTACTTAGAACAAACTTTTAAAACTGATAGACCCAATAATCCAAGATCTTTATCTTGCCTAAAATTTTGGTCTCTATATTTCTATGTAAAACAAGAAAAAGAACAACACAGAACAAATACAATATACGCCTGTCAGCCTAGGCTGCGAACTGATAATGCCATACATTTTACATGGCACTACCCAAATATTTTAAAATCATCAGATTCAGCAAAAATATTTTACAACTGTGCATTGAAACGGCACTAAAAGACTCTTATCAATATATTTCTTGCACATTGCATTTCTACTTCTTACCACATATCTTTATTTTAAGTTTCAAATCAGTCCCAAACATAATGAACAAGTTATGCTCTGGACAAAAATTCATTATAAGCCAAAGAAATGTAGATAACTTAAATCTAAAAATATGCACCAGTCGAAAAAAGAGGTTAGATAATTCTTATGTTGGATAAGAAAAAGTTATGGCTCTTGTGCACCGCACTTTTACTTCTTACCAAAGAGCTTTATCTTAGGTTTCAAGACAATCCATTTCATAGTATTCTAGTTATGTTCCGGACAAAAAAAATCTTTATATAAATTGAAAAATGGGAGATGACTAAAAACCTGGATAAGGTAGAGTAACGTTTCTTTGGCACTGCAATTTTTCTTGTCGCAAGTTATCTATATTTTAAATTTCACACAATTCACTTCATAGGTTTAAATGTATGTTCCGGACAAAAAGTTTCAAGAGGAGAGATAATTCAAAATGAGTTATGGTACGGGCGCACTGGTTCTAGTGCACTGTATTTGCACATAGCATGAAAGCTGCATAGAAAGTTTGACGTCAGTCAGCCAATTATCAAAACAGCTATGGTCCGGAGAAAGTCTGGACGACGCCCGCCACGGGGTTTCCCACAATTCGGCTCCTTTCAATGGGCGCATAAAAAATGACGTTTAGGGCGAGGCTATTTCAAACCACAGTTTTGAGTTGAACAAACTTGGCAAATGTCTACATGACAACGCTGTAAATCAAATATCGCAGCTCTAGGCTTTACAATTTCTGAAAATAATTCTGGGGATAGAAGTTTGTCGAGTTTTTCCCACGGTTATCTATACTAAAAAGTAACCACTTGGGCAGAACCAATTTTTAGTCGGAGGTCATGATTTAAAGAAAAACTTTATAAAGGTCCACAAGGAAATGCTACATATCAAATTTCAAAGTCTAGGTCTTGTTATTTTGGATAGGACATTTTGTATGTGCTTTTTTAAACAATACAAGTTCTTGCGACATTTAATTACATCGCAAGAAACTATTTGGAACTATCAGAAGAAACTTCATCTTTGGCCCAGAGGTTTCTCATTAGATGCTGTTTAAAGGAAGTGATGGACAACAGACCATCCGGAAATGCTGTAATCACTAGCCTTTGGCTAAAATGGGCTTAAATCAAAAGAACTAATTTCAAATTTCGCTCATTCGAATAGTAGGATACTGTTCAAATGCTGAATGTACATCGTATTCAGTTTTGCTGTAGTTTGTGAACGATTTTAATGTCGTTTAGATTCAAAATCAAATTACCTAATGACTTGCCTTGACAATTTGCTAACTTCTATAAAATATTCCTTGCTAAAAAAAATGTTATTTCAAATGCCCACATAAACTTTGTTAACAGTTTAACATTTACCTTTCACCTGTTTATGAAACGATCCAACGCTGCTTTTCCTTAGCCTCTGCAAAAGCTCAATAATGTATTTTTCCGTCTCTAAAATATATTATATATAATATTCAAATTTATTAGGTCGTCCTGGTAATATTACAATTTATACTGACTATTACTGGACCGATACATCAACGAATACAAGGAAAGAAAAACACTTTCTGAACTAATTCACATAATCTTCATATTATTGTTTATGGTATTACCATATTTTGTACTGCTGGAGCAACTTCAACTTTTTTGGATGAATTTATACAGAGATGAAATTAAAAGAGTGAATTTAAAACTCTCGTGCATCTTTTATTCTATGCGTTAAGTACTATGAATGCAGTTTCAATCATTTTACTTATGCTATTTTCAGTTGTTGCAAGATTAACATTTTTCATTGTGAATTAACGATCTACATATTTGTCTCTAAGTTCCACAAGCCTTCTTCATTCTATAACTAATTGTAGTGTGAAGTTTCTGCAGTCAGATTGACGGACAGTGTAAATCCATTGCTCCCTCTAGTGATACTTATCAGAAGAACAAAGTGGTTATGTCAAAATGTCTTCAGTCAAAACTATAATCTTGTTTTAAAGGGGCTGTGCTCCAGATGACACAAAAAAGAAAGTTTTCTTGTATTATAAATTTCTTGTGATATTTATGATTAATGCTTAAAAACTGACTAACTGACAAAAAATAAGTCAGGTAATCACATTATAAATTGATTTTTTTCCTTTCATAGTGCTATACCGTAACGCGACGGTATAACTATATTGTATAAGATTTAAAGTAAACGATAGTTATTTCACATGCAGCGATAGTGGTGACAGTTATAGCGTTGTTAATATTTTGTTAACATGAGGGTCCAGAGTTCAAATCCGGCTGAAGCGAATATATTTTTTTTGTTCTATTTTTACTTTTATAAGCAGTTTTGAAGTAAAATATCATGCTGTTATAATCTCACGGCATCTAGAGATTTAATTTAAGTAAAAAAAATTATATCAAATCTGAAGTTCAACCTCTTTAAGAGTTGTTTAAATCTCTAATAATATTTTTAACCTCACAATCTATAGCTAATTGCAATCATCTAAGATATGTCTAAAATTGCTAAAAATGGTTTCAAACAGCAGTGTACAATACTCTCCCTTAAACATTGAATCTTACCTTTCAATATAGCTGCAGTAGAAGTCGGTTTAGAAGTATCTGTACTTTGAACAACAAGCTTCAACAGCTCTAAATTTTCCAGTACTTTCTTAAACAATTCGTCAGTGTTTTTTATCTTCAGCAGATGCCTTTTTGTGAAGTCATTGTCAAGTGGTCCTGACAAAAATTCGTGTATCATTTTTTCACATTTATCTTGTACGGTCTTGTCACAGTCTGACGCCAAACATTTCAGCGCATCCTTAAGTTCATTTTGATAAGTTCTGCATTCCAAATCATCGAGAGAAGCAGACGAACTGTGAGCCAGCACGTTGTTCCGTAGATCTTTGATAACAATAATGTTCTTCTTATCTTTAACACTTAGAGAATGCCGAAACAGTCTAAGTATTACCAGAATTAACATGTGTAGATCCCATGTATTGATATCAGTGCTTCCACTTATAGGAAATAACTTGCTGAATTGCGTCTTGTGTAATTCATGATTCAATTTCTTTTCAGATCTCAAAAGTAGTGTTTTTAAATCTTGACAACCAAGCTCTCTCCTTAATATGTGCTTTGAAATATAAGCACCGCCTTCTATGAGAAGCAAAATTAGCCTGAGGTAATTCTCATTTTCTGACGTTACCAGGTGATTGTCATTCTTTGACGCTGCCATCTTTAAATAAAAATGTACTGCATTCTTTTAAATACAAACCAAATACATAGGAAATATTATGTTGTTGTAGCTGTCTGTGACCTTGTATTTTGCTACGAGCATGGGGAGATCGATATCTCGCGAGACGGTCTCGCGAGATATCGATTTTCCCACGCTGAGAGTAGCAAAATACAAGGTTTCAGACAGCTACTACAACATAAGTTTCCTTTTATTATATACCTATAAATTTTAGACAACAAAAAGACAAAATGATTCAATTTTCTGAACTTTTATGTCACAAACAAAAATATCATTGAAAAATAAAATGACGAATGGCGGATGAATACATCAGCTTTTATGAACTTCTGTATATACATGTTAACAGTTGCAGACGACGTAGTTAAAATCACGAGGATTGTCGGTTTTTGTGTGTATTCATAAGATTTTGATAGAAGGGTACAATTTATAGATTTTTATGTTAAAAAAATTGTAGTAGAATTCAATAAAACTCCATAAATTATGTTTGTTCATAATTTTTGACGGGAGGATTTCGTTAATAAAAATAGAAACGGATTCCCCGCAAGGTGCCTGTAGTATCGGTTCCCGCTTCCAAATACTTCGTCAGGGAGCCAACCAAGAAAAATAGTCCGGCACCGTATTTTGACACTAACATAATACGGATTTTTCTATCCGTCGAAGGGTATTCGCGCTTCTACATTTGCGTGTATTTTAGAAAGAAAATTTATAGGCATATAATAAATATATTTACAGTAGCCTGAAAGTAAATACATATGTATAAGGATTATTGTCAGTTATTCAGACTATATAAACAATTATTGTAACCCGTTTGTGATTTGAAAACTTAGTTGTATTATCTTTAAAATAGTTTTGACAATCAGTGATTAGATTTGTAAATAAACCATTGAATAAAAGCTCTTACTATAGCATATGCATTGACTTTCGAGCCCGATTTCGTACATACAAATTGATTTCGTAAAACAGAAAATATATTTCGTAATTACCTATTTTTGATCGAAGTCTTGTACATGAAAAGATGACAAAGACTTTGTTCATACTTAACGTATTAGCTTCCTAATGCCCTACCTCTACTCTGAAGAGTATTTAATTCCATTAATCTGTGTAGGATTGAGACATTTTCACTGAAGGACATGGGTCAAAGCCCACTCAAGCACATTTTTCTCTAGTTTTCGGCTGATTTATATATTGTTTTTGTTTTAGAAAAGTAACATTTTTAAAAGTTGAATTTAATTCTTCCGTTTTAATTGTATATTTCAATTGTTGCAAAGCTTTTCAACATGTAAATCGATGAAATTTGGGTATTTGTGATTTCAGTTGTTAATTTCTCCAAAACTAAATGGTATAACATTTGATATTTTGTTTATTTGTTCAGAATATTACAGGAATAAAAATAACTGTAGCTAATTTCAAGACCCTAAGATCTATGTTGAAGTTGACAATGATAACATCCCATGATCATGAAGTGGGTGGGGTAAATTGGTGCCATGTTTATGATCATATTTCGTTAGTTCTCATTTTGGGCTTTTCTTTTGGTCTGCCTTTTGTCAGCAGTTAGTAGGCCTTTATAATGTGAATTACTGAGTAACAGTTGTTTTCTTTTTTGTGGTCAGACTAAGCAAAAAATCATGGTGTTTCTCTATACTTTATAAACACATTCAGTCGGACGAGGTTTGAAGTAAATATTAGTCATTACTTGAAACTCCCATGGTAAAAAAGTCTTATATTATTTATATTTTGTCCTTAGATAGTATGTTTCTTAAAAAGGCTTAATTTACTGAGGGCGCTGACAAAAATGCTTATTAGTAGTCTAATAACTTAAATTTATTCATTATTTTCAGTTTTTTCCCATATTGCTCGTCTGTTAATTTTAGGTATGTTAACATAATATTTTTGCTACAAGTGCCTGGTGGAACATTTAATGAAATCAGTATGTTTATAGATTTTATCTACGTAAATCAACAAAATATTGCTGAAAGAATTTAGTGCGTTTTGTGTTAATCCTGTTATCGGATCTATGATGTTAAAAAGGCCACTAAATATCTGCCTGCAGGCCACAATGTTTACACATAATATACAAATATATAAAATCTTTATTACATATAAAATATTGTACATGGTTTATAGCATATACAACAAATCATGAAGATCAAATAAATATCTATAGCTTTGCAAGAAGAGTTGACGTATTTTCAAGTATAGAAATATTTTCAGGGAGACAATGTAATGTCGACAGTAAAAATACAACGTTTTTATGTATATCCGAAAATTGCATATTTTTTCGAAAGACTATTCCCGTATTGGTGTTCATATTTCAGGCCACTGTGAAAAGCATTTTACGAATACAATCATTTATAGCCAATGGATCGTCTACATAATTAAATGCGAGTAACAGCAAAAAATTATTTGAACTTTGGAGCTTGGCAGATGACATTTGCTATACAATTTGACAATTTATTTTTTGCTATGGCTCGCCGCCTTAGCTATAGATCAATAGGTAGGGAACTGGGTACGAATTCATATTGAAGATTTTCGATTCCCCGGGCAAGGCAAAGTATCTCCGTTATCTCAGACACTGTATCTTATAGTCATTCGTCTCTAACGTCTGATTCAGAGTAGGTCAAGAAGGATAAGAAGTCAGACGGAGAAATTGGTAAGTACTGATCAAATATCTAGGTCCACCGAACAGACGTTTTAAAGACCAAAATGTAACCTGTTAGCTGTTAGCTATATATAGAATAAGTTCTGGAATAAGTTTGAAGAAGGGCGCTATCTGCCCGAAAAAATCATTTATGGATCATCAATTCGTTTTTAAAGAACATTGAAAATTGTCAAGACGAAACTTCTTAAAACGTGAAAAAGATTTAAGAAATTTTATGACACCCTAGCAGGAAAGGTTTCTTTTAGATTTTATCAAATATTTGCCAACTAGCAAACATCATTTATTTCTCAAATATGTTGAGCATAATCTCTAGAGACAAACTTAAGCAAAGACCCATTTAAAGTTGAAAACCCCATTTAAAGGGTACCGAAAGTCAAAAATTTCGAATGTATATTTTAAACCAACTCCTCGTTTTATTTCATAACCCAAGATATTACGAAAATCTTCGATTTCCAAATACATGAATTATGACTTTTGAAATAAAAAAAATGGCGTTGTCCCTCGGTTTTTAGACGGCGCCATTGTTGCAAAAATACATGGCGAGAGAAAGCGAGACTTAAGATTTGTGACGGAATTCTATCCATTGGAGAATGGCGGAAGTGTACACATCGTGAATAGTAGATTTCATCAAAAACATCTAAAACAATTAAATTTAATCATACAAAGTTATATCTGTACAGAATACACCTTGTTAAACTAAATTATCTATTCGTTTGAAGCTCTATCCATATACAAAAGATCCGCGGACAGACCAAGGCACGTCTTATTATATTTTTTGAAGAAATACCAATAGTATTATTCTTAAGTTCGTACAACTTATATCTAGATTTATCTATCTGCTCATACGAAGCTGTGTCCTAAGGGAAAAGTAAGATCATCCCGGGTTGTCAGTGTTTTTGTTTAACAAAATATATCACGATTCTGACTTTAAAGTCTGGTTATTTTTCAGAAAATGTAACGATTCGCCACAATAACGATTCGCCACTAACGATTCACCACAAGTTCATATAACGATTCACCACAGAGTAATAACGACTCGCCGCAAAGAAATAACGATTCACCACAAAGTAATATTTTTGTTGTATTTATGTGTTTCGTTTACATTTGTTTGGTGATTTGAAAACAAAATATTTGGAAAAAGAAATTTCGGTTTGTAATTGCTTCATTATTTAATGTGATTTTTAAATATTTTGAAATAATCTTAAATATTTGCTAGTAGTGGAATTGGCAGTTGGAAATCTAATTACCTTTTAAAAGTATCTGTCAGCCTAGCTCTGTGGAGTAATATATTTTGTTTTTATATATTTTGGTGAAGCTACTGAAAACGTTTAATATACCATTTGTAATGGGGTTAAATCCGGTTTTAACTATTTATTATTACTCTATCAATTAATTCAATCAAAATCAAACATAGTTTAATTTAGGAAATAGATTTTAAGTTTGAGTGATATACCGTTTGATATAGCACGATGTCGAGTTCAGATGCGTAGTAATTTAATCACGAAGGCCGTAGGCCTGAGTGATTAAATTACTACGCATATGAACGAGAAACCGTGATATATACGAAGGTAGATCACGAAAATGTTAAAATCTATTTCCATTTTAACACGTAGGTATATTTATAAGGGGCGCAAGTATGTGCTCTATTTAACAGTAACGTTCGCAGTGACGTCAGCGGTCGCGCGCTTGTGTTCAGCGTGCTATACTGCCTATGATATATCACGCCCAATTCAGTCTTAGTTAATTGTCGGCGAATTGCAGATAGTGTTAGAATACTATTTTTTCCGCTTCCGGTAGTGACTAAGATGGCTGGTGTTATTTACACTCTTCAAAAAATTATTTTTTCTGCTGGAAAACTTATGATAAACTGTAGCTTAAGGTAGTATTTCTGTAGCTATACCTGCTACGAACCAGCCTAGTCCTAGTGTATCGACACAAAATCGCTATGAAATCTTTAGTCAACTAGACAGTCAAGGGCAAAGTGTTACTGTAACTGACCACGTGTTTAATGAGCAGTCCTATAGTAGAGTGCAACGTTCTAAACGTCAAAGAATTAGTACTGGTAGTACAGATATCTCTATTGATGAATATAAGCTGCTTTCCACAGATGATAAACTTGCTGCTTTTTTTGCTGAAATCGCTACGTGTAGGGGGAAAATCGAGGTCATCGAGAGCAAAATTGACGATTGCATTCAACTTCGAAATAAAATAACTATTATTGAAGACACTCCCTCCTCTTATGAAAAACGCCTGAAGTATGTGGAGTACAAATCTATCGATCAGGAAACACGTAACAAGCGTTGTAATTTACTTTTTGCCGGATTTTAGAAAGTAAGGGTGAAAAGTGTCAGCAACGTATCAGTGACTTTCTCTTTGAATATTTGGACATTGTGCGACCAGTGCACATTGAACGTGTATATCGACTTCTAAAACAATTGCACACAATTTTGACCAAGTAAATAGCATATGACACACATCTACAAATTCATCAATTTGTAATTATTTTTCAATTTTGAAAACTGCTATAAATCGTAATAATACTTTGTGGCGAGTCATTTATTGTTTAAAATGTGTACTGCTTACACTTTTTAAAAACTGTGGCGAATCGTTAACTGACTTGTGGTGAATTGTGAATTTCTGTGGCGAATCGTTATTGTGGCGAATCATTACTGTTGCGAATCGTTACATTTTCATCAAACTTTTTTTAGTATCGTAATTTTATTTGATTAATTCTTACAGGTTCGAGCTTGATTTACCAATATTAAATTAAAAATTCACATTTGTAATGAACTTACCATGTTTTCCGGCGAATAAATAATATGATTATACGAGTGTAAATTACAGTTATAACATTCACAGCATTCTTTACTTTAAATCCGAGGTTGAACATTTTTTACTCTAGGAAAAAAACAGCCATTACTTCTTTCAGTTTGACGTTTACACAAATAATTCTAATAAAATCAAAAATACAATGCAAAATCTCTGGAAAAAAATGACATTTAATTCAAAATAAAATTTCCAAGTGTAAAAGTACTATTTCCTTATGTAATTATAATGTGATTGCATAATAGCCTATGACATATCTGTGTTTTGTATAAGCTTATTTGTTTGTTTTGGGGTTTAACGCCGATTTCAACATTTGTTATATCTCGGCGGTCAGTCCACCTAACCGGTTTTTCTGGATAACTAACCAGTAATTGCCAATTTCTCCGAAAGTGACTGACTACTGTTCCCACATGATCTACTCTGAATCAGCGGTGAGAGACAAATGAACACACAGACACAATGTCTGAGAACAATTGTCACGGAGAAATTTTGCCCTGTATCAGGACAATTTCAATTTCCTGATATTGTTTCTCTCTCTACAACAATAATTTTGGCAAACCCTCAATAATAGAAACTCATTCAGAAATACTGACCAACACATGAATGATGATTCTACAATTACCACAAGCTAATTACATAAGCCAGAAACCAGCAGTCAGAAAGATTCCGCTGGTCAAGCACAAATCCTCTTCCACAAATTTGGCAATATGGCTTGACAAGAAACGTATAAACAGCACACGCAACCCGGTGTCTGCACATTTCGATAGCAGTATTACTGGATTGCGTTGTGTTGTTCTTTACAGGTAAGGATAATTTATTTAATAAACTTTTGATATAACTATTTAGATAATATTCCTAGCATACAAATTCTGTAAATTATTGTTTTAACATTTTATTATTTTTGTAATAATATTTCATTATTTAAGCAAACAGTAAAAATATTCTACATTAAAGTTACAAGTTCATGCTTCATAATTCATATCTTAATATTCACAAAAGGAATGTTTTATATATACACACACAAAAATAGTTCTGCGTATCATAAAATTTACATTCTATTCATTAAATATTCGCCTTCATAGATAAATGTATTTTGTATTTTAGGAATAACTATAAATGAATTTTAGAAAAATTAGATTATGTAGTAACTGAAATTTGATCATTATTTATTTGATTTATGTATATTGTACGTAAGTATTATATAAATAAAACACATTTCTATAGCAGAATTACTGGATTGCGTTGTGTTGTTCTTTACAGAGTCAGTCTCCTCGTAAAACATAGATCCCTGGTACGTTCCCCAGGTCGATTTGGATTCAGCAAGCCCTAAAACAACTAGACTATCCCCAAAATCGGCCTTATAAAGTGGTGTAGAACCATAAAGTGGCAAAGAACCATAATGTCGTGACGACTCTTTTCGAGGAAAGGACAAATAACAAAGAAATGTAAAAATTTCAATGGCAACTCCTGCGAACTATCTTTCGGACAAGACATTATGAAACCGCACGATTCCAGCACCAAGAGCTGCATTAAATACCATTCGTGGCAATCTAGGGATTCCGCAAAAAGACTTCATCAGTCCCGCTTTCGGACTGTTTAGAACGCCGACATCATCGCTAACTACGCCCTATAGCTCAACAACACAGCCACCATCTATAACTGAAACAACATCACAAAACACCAGACCAATTGTTGGTTCACAACAGCAAGACTCATTAGGTGATCGTACTTCACCAGTGATCATTATATCGGATGATTCCAGTCCGGTTTTAACAGACAGTACGTCAACACAAATAACAACAACTTCCCCACCTGGAGCACAAGCACTCCACGATACCCCTATTTCGACTATTCAAAGAAAATGTGTTAACGCACAAGCAATAACACCTCCTCTTCGATTACACGGGCGCACAAACCCATCTGTCACAGCAACATTGGCAGGAACAAGAACGACGACTACTTCAACACCGCCGACAACACCAAACCATACAGGAGCCAGACCAAAAACATCAGGGACAACAAACATTACAAACATTAATAACTCTTTGGACGTCTCACAAAGTGAACAAAGTGTCAACACCGAACAGTGTAAGACAATTTCACCAAACAGTAGTGAGCATAATTCCAGGAGAGCCGCAACAACACAAATAGCAAGTATGCCATTTAGTATTAAATTAGAAAAGTTTTGTGGCGTAAATACAGAAAATGCTGAAATTTGGTTGACGCAATTTACTCAGTCTTGTGAAGTATATAACATTGCAGATAACGTTAAAATCAATATTTTTCCATTTCATTTAAAGGACCATGCAAAAATATGGTATAACACATTAGAAAGCAGTGTACGCTCAGACTGGGGTACTCTAAAACAGAATTTTATTCAAAGATTCACAGAAGACAAAAAATTAATAGATTTATCAATTTTGCAAACTACACAAAATCCAGGAGAATCGGTTACAGAATATTTGAGTAAATTACAGTCAACCGCATCAAACAATATTAAAATTGATGAGTCACTCTTGCTAGCCATATCAATTAATGGTCTTCGACCAGAAATTAGAAAAATTGTAATAAATAAAGAACCACAGTCTATGTCCGAATTAAGGCACCAAGCTATCTTGGCCGAAAAAAGTTTGGCAACCCCAACATTAACCAGCATTGAAACTTTAAAAGCAACAATGGTCGCTGAAATTCAAGCATTAAGAAACGATATGGCATCAATTGATGCAGTATCTCCTTCACGACATAACGATGAGTCATTAAATATGCATACACAGCAAACTAATGATGTAGGCTGGCAAGAGGACTATAGATATAGAAATAATTACAATCATATGAACAATAATACTGGACCAAATTTCCCTAGAAACAATATGCAAAGAAGACATTACCGACAGAATGAAAATAACTATGACTTTACGGTACAAAATCAAAAACAACTAAAAGACAGAAATACGCATTTTCCGCAAAATCAGTCATATCTGTGCATTGGTTGCGGTATACCTTCATGTACAAATAGAAAAACTTGTAGAGCTAGAAATTCAACATGTAATTTCTGTGGGAAAATTGGTCATTATTCACGCCTAAAGAGAAATGCTTGACTATGCCAAAACTTTCTTTTTGCCAATAAACAGGTAAAAAGACAAAATAGTAAACCTGGAAGTAAGAAAATGCTGGCTATATGTACCATTCCATTAAAAATGAATTTAATACTCATAAATGTAAACAAATATAAAACGCAACGTTTAACCCTCACCATGCTAAATATCTAAAATGAACTTGTCCATCTTTCAATTTGGACAGGTCCATTAACTGTTCATGGGGATGCTGATTGAAAATTTACTGACTGAATGGCAAATAGTGCAGACCATGATCAGACTGCACGGACGTGCAGGCTGATCTTGGTCTGCACTAGTCGCAAAGGCAGTGCCAATTGGTTTTAGCAGAGTAAGGGTTAATTGATAGTGGAGCTGATATTTCGGCAATAAGTGCAAAAATTTTTAATAAACTACAAATTAATAAGAATAAAATACAAAGCTCTTCAATATCAAACATTAAAGGTGCCGGGGAGCTATTCATAAAATAATAGGCAAAACCAAATTACAAGTTAACATTGCAGGATTAACAGTATTACATGAATTCTTCATTATTCCAGATTTGCATCATAATTGTATTTTAGGGGATGACTTTTTACTTAAAAATAATGCCACTATTCTTTACAGATCTAGGACAGTAACTATTAACAATAATGATAAATGTGCTAAGATTTACATCATTACTTATTACTCAGAGACAAAACATCATAAACCTAGGCATAGTCATGAATCAAGGTCTTATAACTAATAACAGACATTATGCTTACGTTCATGTAACTATACCACCGAAAGGGACATTACCTTATTCAGAAATACGATTTTGGCAAAAGCACAAATTATTGATGAAGATGATATATGTAGTATTGGCAAGCAAATCAATCTAACATGCCAAGATAATTGCAATGCAAGTGAGGTAATTGCAGACGGGCAGATTAACGCAAATGACCGATGTCAAATGAACACGCAGGTTAACAGCACAACAAATAACACATCCAACAAGGAAACGCAAGTGCCAAATAAGAATGCAGGCTTACAGCAAAGCAATGATCCTTTGAACTTTGATCTTAGTCAGGCGGACTTGACCGATTTCCGGCAATCACAACTTAGAAAATTACTAAATGAATACAGATGCTGTTTTGCCAAGGACATTACTGAATTAGGAGATGAAAAACCAGTTCGAAAAAGGCCTTACAAAACTTCTCCCGAAATGAAAAAAATAATTGAAAGAGAAACTCAGAAATTAATAGATGCAAATATTATTGAATATTCTGATAGTGAATACTGTTCACCACTTATATGTTTAAAGAAACCAAATAATGAATATAGAATAGTAATTGACTATCGTTTCTTAAATGCTAAACCTAAAGATGTAGTCTATCCTATGCCATTAGTAACTGACGCAGTAGATGCAATTGGCGAAAGTAAAAGTAAAATATTTACAATATTAGACTTGAAATCAGCATATTTTCAAATACCGTAAGATGAAACAACAAAACATAAAACAGCATTCAGCACTCACAATAACCATTACAATTTTAAAGTTACACCACAGGGACTAAGCACATCCAGTAACACATTTCAAAGTTTAATTAACAAAGTTTTTAAAGGGTTAGGATGGAGTATTTGAATAGCATATTGTGATGATGTTCTCTGTTTTTCTACAAACTTTGAAGAACATTTAAAACACCTACGGATGATATTCGAAAGATTAAAGACAGCTAATCTAAAATTGGCACCCGATAAATGTAAATTTGCAACCAAGGAAGTGACATTCTTAGGCCATACCTTTACTAAAAATGGTGTCACTCCATCAAGAAAACGCACTCAGGGAATAGATGAATTGCCAATTCCAAAAACGGTTAAAAACGTACGCCAACTATTAGGAAAATTTAATTTCTACAGAAAATATATAAAAGATTATTCAAAAATTGCCTATCCCTTACACCAATTACTCAATAAAGACAATACATCAGGAAATAAAATAAATTGGACATCACAATGCCATGACGCATTAAATACATTAAAAGAGGCACTAGCATCAGCACCAATATTGATGTTTCCTAACCCTGATAAGCCATACACATTAATGACTGATGGTTCTAAACAATGTACAGGATTTGTCTTACTACAACCAGATGATGATAATACATTAAAACCAGTGGCATATGGATCAAGAATATCGAGACCAGAACAACGTAACTGGCCAATTATGCATATAGAGGTATTCAGTATTTAAATGGGATGTCGAGAATTTAAAACCTATATTTTCAATAAACGATTCGCCATAATAACAGACTGCAAAAGCATAACATGGTTTAACAAAACAAATCATACTAATGGCCGACTAATAAGATGGAATATTGAATTAGCTCAATACCAATATGACATAAAACATCTGGCAGGGAAAGAAAATGTAGTGTGCGATGCAATGTCAAGAAATCCTGCTGAAAGATTAGCTAATCAAGAATATAACGAGTTAAATGACATTCAAAATAATATGGTAGACGGAATAGCAACCCAGACAAATAAACATTTAAGTAACTCTAAAATTGAAATAGACTTAAGAGATAACTATAACAAAACAACTACAATATCCAGCATGCAATGCTTAAATGGCACAAAAAACATAAAAATTGACGGAAACACTATTACAGAGTTACAGAAGAAATGTCCAGAAACAAAACGAATGTATGATTATATTTTTAAAGAAATACTACCAGATAAAAATGATGAAAATTATACTAGAATCCAGCCAATACGAAATTTTAAACCGAAAATTATATCACATCTTTCAGACAAGAGCCAAAACGGCAATACCAAGTAAACAATTTATCCATCAACTAGTAATTCCAACTACCCTACGAAAATCAGTAATAAAAGCTTATCATGATAGTATGCAAGGATGCCACATAGGTTTCAAAAAAGTAAATGAATCAATCAAAGTAAAATACATTTGGAAACGCTGTTATCAAGACGTCTATGATTATGTAACATCTTGTGAAATATGCCAAGAATCTAAAAGAGACACAAATACCAGAAAAATACCTTTAAAACCTTACCAAGTAGATCCATTATTTTACAGATGGCATATAAACATACTTAGTGGCTTAAAAAGTTCAAAATCAGGTTATAATTGCATTTTGTTAATGGTAGACAGTTTCAGTCACTGGACAGAAGCTCAGGCTTTACCTAACCAAGAAAGCACACACATAGCAGAAGCGATTTTCGAACACATAATAATAAGTCGATTTGGAGCACCAGGTAAAATAATTTGTGACAATGCAAATAATTTCGGTTCCAAAATTGTCCAAAATTTGTGCAAGCAATTTAACATTCTTAAACCAAAAATCTCGGCTGATAAACCATCTTCGAACGCCGCAGTAGAGCGAGCAAACTCAACAATATTACAAGCACTAAGAACTATGTGTAGCGATAAACCTGACACATGGGACAAACTGCTCCCAAGCTGCCTAATGTCATTACGCATGTCACCTTGTTTAAATTCTACTAAATACAGTCCATCCTTCTTAATGACAGGCAAAAACATGGAATAAGATATCGACAGGGCATTACAAACAGAAACTGAAATCACAGGAAATACAACAGATTTTGTAAATACTATGGTAGACGGATAAAAGATAATTCGAGAAAACCCACGTACAAATATGGAAAACTCACAATTAATTTACAAAGACAGATACGATAAAAATGCTAAAGAGCCTTCTTTTGAGGTAGGTGACCATGTAATGGTAAAAATCTAAAAAATTCCTAAAGGAGTATCAAAAAAGCTATATCCAAAATTTACAGGTCCATACTATATCACTAAAGCAGGAAAACATAACTCATATCAATTACGCAACTGTAAAACAGACGAACAATTAAAACACTTTACACATGCAAGTAGATTAAAACACTATAAAGACCCAACCGATTACAGGATAAATACTAAGCAAAATGATGCTATATTTACTAAACAAACTGTACAAGAGCAAAATACAAAACGGCTAAACAACAGACATACTACAAAAACAACCACTAATACTACCACCGCCGCGGATACTAATCCTACAAAAACCAATGGACAGGAAACCTGGTACAGAGTAGAAAGGTTATTAAAGACTTAATTTATAGATGGCATATGTCATTATTTAGTTAAATGGTCCAACAAACGATATATACCTAGCTGGGAAGCAACACAAAATATTACGCCGCTTTTAAAAGAACAATTCAATATCCAACGTACGAATAAGTAATACATACACCTAAGATAATACATAGTGGAAAAGTTCATGTAAGGTCATTCATCAACATTACGGAGCATTTACAAGTAAAATAAATAAACCTAGCAGATAAGCATAATTAGCCAGCCTACCTGAGATATTGATATACATCATCAATGAGTATTTGCACCATGTACTGACGCGAAATAATTATAGGTCAATCATTTATTCCACACATTACTTATTATTTACCTTGAACCTGTTCTGGGGACAACGCAAACACTAGCATAGCATACTATAATACCATAAAAATCGCAACTTAGAACAGCGATTTCAAAAACTTAACATAAAAGTCCTGCAGGCACACTTCTTTTTATTTTAAGGTATGCCGGTGTTTGCGATGATCCCTTTGATCTTGCTCTTGGTAATATCAGGATCAGCAGCCACATCAGACCACCTGCATTATGTGGTAATATTCTAAGAAGAAAGCATCATCAAGTTTACAACGGCATATTGGCTACACACGTATGTCATAGACCTCCCGAAAATTTATCAAATCACAACTCTACCTTTCTGTGAGGGATCTGGTAAACGATGTGACACAAAGAACATTATGACAACTAATATGAATATGTTAAGACATAACATATTACATATGGTTAATGAAACAAGAGAACTAGTCGATGATTTAATACCGAATACTAACAAAACAAAATCTAAACGGGCTTTATTTCCTTGGTTGGGGTCGATAATACATGATATCACTGGAGTAAGCACGGATAACGAATTAAGTCAAGTAAACAATCATATTAAAAACTTACAAAAAGCAATGAAAAAAATAACAACTGTCTCAAGCCACCAAGATTATGACTTCTCATCATATGTAAAATTAATAGATAAGCGGTTCTCTAATGTTATGCAATAAATCCAAAACAATGCAGATGCCAATACATTATTGGCCCAACAAATACTACAAAGTTCTCAAGCCATTGAACTACACCTTGATCAAATGACGTCTATTCTTTCAAAAGAAATTGCGAACTCTGCTTATCTTATGCATCAATTAGACCAGATACAATCATCGATTGTACAATTAGCGGAAAATAAATTATCTGCTACACTAATTCGCCCACAAGTTATTGCAGCTACAATCACACATTACAAGTATTACAAAGCTTTTAAGCATTAATTATAAAGATTATACATTAGCTTCTAATGATGTTAAATACTATTATAAATATGCTAACTTCTTCGCAACAAGACATGATGATACCTTACTTTTAACATTACAATTTCCTTTAACATCGCCACAGAAATATTCACTGCTAAAAATATTCAGCTTTCCCCATCCAGTCAATAATTCGAATAATAAAAATCATGCTACACAATTATTGGATGCGACTGATTATATAGCAGTTACTAAAGATAAACAATACTTCACCACAATGACGAAAGAAGAGGCAAACACTTGCCAAGGCACTACAGCTCGAATATGTAAATTCCAGCCAACGCTTTATTCGGTTCACAAGCCTAACTGTATTACTAATCTTTACTTCATTAAGAGACAACAAATTCATGACAATTGTAACTTTAATATTTTTTGCAAAATAAAATACAATCACACTTTATGCATGTGTGAAGTAATAAAGTAATTGTCTCAAAATACCAAAAATTATAATGGAATGTAGACAAAATCAACGACATATCCTTGCCGGTTGTAACTTTTGTATTATAACTATCCCTTGCGGATGCACTATACTAACAGATACGTTACTCTTTCAAAGCCATCTTACAGGCTGCATAAATAAAACCTTAGAAGTAACGAAGGAATATCAGGTAAACTTAATCCTTCTTGCAAACTTCTTTCACAATTCGCAGATTGATAGTGTACTTACAAATAATACACCAGAAAAGGAACTTTCCGTGATCTTACCAAATTTGGCAATATGTCTTGATAAGAAACGTATAAAAAGCACACGCAACCCGGTGTCTGCACATTTCGATAGCAGAATTACTGGATTACGTTGTGTTGTTCTTTACAGGTAAGAATAATTTATTTAATAAACTTTTGATAAAACTATTTAGATAATATTCCTAGCATACAAATTCTGTAAATTATTGTAATAACATTTTATTATTTTTGTAATAATATTTCATTATTTAAGCAAACAGTAAAAATATTCTACATTAAAGTTACAAGTTCATGCTTCATAATTCATATCTTAATATTCACAAAAGGAATGTTTTATATATACACACACAAAAATAGTTCTGCGTATCATGAAATTCACATTCTATTAATTAAATATTCGCCTTCATAGATAAATGTATTTTGTATTTAGAAATGACTATAAATACATATATTTTAGAAATGACTATAAATGTATTTTAGAAAAATTAGATTATGTAGTAACTGAAATTTGATCATTATTTATTTGATTTCTGTATATTGTACGTAAGTATTATATAAATAAAACAGATTTCGATAGCAGAATTACTGGATTGCGTTGTGTTGTTCTTTACAGAGTCAGTCTCCTCGTAAAACATAGATCCCGGGTACGTTCCCCAGGTCGATTTGGATTCAGCAAGCCCTAAAACAACTAGACTATCCGCAAAATCGGCCTTATTTCTGCCCAGGGATCGAACCAACGACCGATGGATTACTTATCCAGTGCTCTAACTATTTAGCTAGGCGGGCGGGCATTTGTATAAGCCACTGTTAATTGCCGTTTTATCTTTGGAAATCCGTTATACATGGTTGGTTTCAAGTTCGACCTAATTTGCCTGTCATGAAAAATAATGCCGCAGGCATTATAATCCCCTGTAAAATAAAAATGATGCTAATTTACTGCCTTTAAAATAAAATAAAAAAGTCACCTAAGTTAACTACTATAATATAGTGTTTTGTAAAAATTTGTACACTGCTGAAAACATGTTTGTTTAATGCAATAGAATGATTGATTGATAATTACACTGAATTTGATAATTCGCATAGTAAATCATTGAAATGCAAAAACAATTTTGGCGGAAACAGTGCTACGAATTATTTCTTTTGGAAAAAAAACACAAAATAAGCACTCAATTTATTTAGCAAACTTTCATGCAGTAAACAGGCGTTCTTTCGATAATCTTACCTATTGTAGTCGTTATCAATTTAGATAAAGATAAGAGCAGGTCACTACCTAAATGGTCACGTAACAAGATGACGTGTTCTATCGGTCGACCGAAAACTAAAAAAAAACCAATTTTAATTAAGCGTTTCTAAGTAAATATTCTTTCAATATTCGTAATATTTTCAAACTTAACAATAAATGCACTTTATTATGGCGTGGGTGGAAATTTTGACTTTCGTTTCCCTTTAAGTTGAAAAAAGGGAATAAAGCATTCTAACATTCTAACCGAACACATGAATGGATTTTGAACTTTATTTTTTTGCAAAGAAGATATCAGTATTCTTATATAAGCCTCACTTTTCGAGAGGAAAGTAAGTTGGCTATTTTTTTCAAATGGTCTCTGGCCCTGGTCTTGTACAGATTTGAAAAAAATTTGTCCCCTTTCAGAATAGACTTAATAGCCATCTGTTTTATTACAGAATCACGTGCACTCAGAAATTATCTATATGTAGACTTTTTAAAGTTAAAAAAAGTTTTAATCTCAAGGCGATTATTAGTTTAATGTTTTTTGTTGTTTTTTTTTGCGTTGTCGAACTTAAATTTATTTCAATATATATATGTCGACTTAATATTTCGCATATAACGAAAATAATGTGCCTCGACTTCGTCGTGCAATTCGTGTTTTAGTGGAATGTGTTGACATAAATAATTGACATTTTGCGTCTTTTTCTCAATATTTTTGCTGAAATATAGCAAATCACAAGGGCCATAAACGTTTTCGTAGATATCGATATCAAGACATAGTTATCTCATTACGTTGAATTAACATCTCGCTTCCACGATATGATTAAAAGCTACATATATCACATGTATGCCAGCGTAATTATTTGTTCTTGAAGTCATTTGCACCTTAACTTCAAATTGAGCAAAACAAAATGATATTATTTATTTGGCATTACATACATACATACACACATACATGCATCCATCCATCCATGCATCCATCCATACATCAATACATCCATCCATACATACATACATACACACACTTACAAATCCAGTGGTGCGCTATTAGTTTTTTTGTGGGAGCAAAACAACAAGAAAACAGATTACATATAGTAATTTACAAATTGTAGTTATCTTTTTAGTAATAAATTCGAGTCTGTCCAAATATCTCTTTTGCAGAATTTAAAACGATTGTCGCAAAACTTGATGAAATTTCATGAAATATCAATTTTTGTGTTATCTAAATTGGATTTTAGTTGCGTTAAATGTTTGTTGTCTAAATCTAAGCGTATTCAAAACTACTGAATTTCAGAATATTCAATTTCAGATGCATCCCTTTATATATGTGCTTTCAAAAGTATGTTTTGCTAGGAATTTTTATCGGAATATAAGTATACGTTTTCTTTCAATAGAAAATGAAAGGCTGTGTTAAATCGACAATAGAAGGTATTCAGCCGTACTTGAGACCTTGTGTGCATAAAACATGCTATCCCCGTGTATAAATTAACACATACTACACAAACATTTGGTAAAGAATATTTGCAGAAATTTTAAAAAGAAGACACAAAAGTGCAAGCATATATGCAAAGTTGTTATTGCCTCACGATAGTGTCACTACAGTTGTGAACGTTTCTTAACGGTTTGAAAAGCAATTTCAAGTATATAAATGTATAATTATGTTTTCAGAATTTAATGCTTAATATACATGTAGCACCGGACTATTTTTGAAACTTTTACGGTATTCAATACGGTATTATCTTTAAAATAAATTGATATATCTGAAATACTCGGGGATAACAATTTACCCACGGAAGGCTAATGAAAGAACTCAATGTCATTACTGATCAGGCAATTTATATCTGACCAAGTAAATGTCACAATAAAAACTTGATATAACTTTCATTTTGAAGAAATACATAAATTGTATTAAATAAGCAAGTATGATGATCAAATAACAGCTATTTTATCTATTAAGGTTTTGTCCTGAATGAGTACAAACAAATTTTGACAAAATAATCGGGATCTTTAGAGACTTTCAGTTGCTGAAATACGAAATTCTTAAGGCATCTGGTACATGAATTCATAAAACTGATGCTTTTCTACGGTTATTTGCGTCCCCACTGCAACCTTTCTAATACAGATAAATAACCTTCGTCGCCAAGATTCGGAGTAAATCTTATTTTATTACCGTTTATTGAATAATGTTGGTATAAATTTGAGACAGTGCTGTCGTGGAAATTAATATTAATATTATTATAACTATTATTATTATTATTACTTTTGGACACGAAATTCCGTAAAAGAAAGATGCAATGTATCTTAGAATACACAACCCAGAGCGAAATTCAAACTCCGATCTTAGTGCATCGAAGTCCAACACTCTAACCACTTAGCCAAAGAGTAGATTCCCTTACGCGATTGTCAAAGGTTGTATTTATATAATTATAGGAAGGTATGCACTAGACCGTAACAGATCCCTTCTTGAGAAAGTCATCATTTATGATGACGAATGGTGTTGTGTATTTTTCGATCAGAAGATTAGACAAAAGTTTTGAAAGATTCTTTTTTATTTATTTTTTATAACTAAGTCCATGAGAGGTCATCCAGGACGAGCCCCCATCTTACGACCATGGAATTCCGTAACAGAAAGATGCATCTTAGTGTTATAGTGGCCAGGTTCGAGAGTCAATAAAGCAATAGTGAAAACCCTTTACTTTATTAATTGGCCGTTTGTTATTTAGAACAACGAACATAAAATGACTGAAAATGACTTTATTAGTCAGTATGTTACCACGTATATCTTTTAGAAAGAGAATGTATCTATTTAAGACAAGTTTGAAAATTAATTTATCCCTAATTTAAACTTAAACAAAAGAGAAAAACAAGTATTTGAAAAGACAAGACAGTTGGAAATGGTTAGCAATAATTGCTATAAGAGGACTAAGTCCTTTTTAAGATCAAGACTAAGTCTTGACGATACTGACCTAGCGGTCAGCACCCAACTGCCGAACATTTAATATCACTGGTATATATAGATAAAATTCACAAGATTCTCGTGCAAAATATACAATAGATGATAATGATTGGACAAACTGATGCGTAAACAATTTAGACAGTTAAAACGATTGAACTGTGAGATTTAACCAATTAGAATAGAGGAATGAAAATAATTAACCAATCAAATCTTATAATACTTAACTGAGTTCGGAAAGGAGACCAAAATAGATGCAAAACATAACAATAAAATCGCGCTCTTGAAAAATGAAGAATATTAAGAAAAGTAACCAATGAATTGAAAAATTATAAATGTAAGGAGTACATTTATCTGTCCTGTTACATTAGAATACACAAGCCAGAGCGGGATTCGAACTATGATCTAAGCGCATCGAAGGCCAACATTCTAACCACTGAGCCAAAGAATCGATTAACAGAACAGAAAGTTTATTGTCGTAAACAAAATTGTTTCTTGACAAACAACACAATTAAATTTCCGATATATATCATATACAAAGAGTCAAATGTACATGGCAAAAATGCATACATATACCTGATACAAGTACAGGCCTATATATTATTAATTTCCGTCAGTGAATATAGAGTGTTCCGTTATATAACGGTAGAAAGAAAACTCGTCTGTAATACAAAACAAGGTACAAATAAAAATAAATTCAGTCACCATGTCACGACAATAATTCCACACACAATGTCCGTGTTGACGTATAAACTATTGGATACGATACTTCATACTATGTTATTTACAATACAATTTCGTATTACAAAGGTACAAATTATTAGCCCAATTATTTCGTACTTCAAAGTTATCCAACATATTTTTCATATAAATATTTATAACATTATTATCTGATTTTACTGTTTTACACCAGTATTTTACTATTCTTGTATATTTACTTATATAATTATAAAGGGCATCTACCTAATTCATCGTATGTAGCCATATTACATGTCGATGTTTTGACCTCAAGCACATATTTGCAAAGTTTGATATGTATTCTTTCAATTAATTTTGCTTTTCCAAATCCGAAGATTTCTGAGTTATAGTTCAAAGTAGCACTAACAAAGGCATCAAACAATTGACAATGTATACTTGGTTTTAAATCATAGTGCTTTGTCTCTGCAATTAAAATATTAAGAGCCTTAAGCCTTTCCTGAAAGTGTTTCCTGGTTCAGAACAAAAGAACCTGTATAACTGAACATTGTCACGAGGTAATTGAAATCGTTAACACTTTCTAATTGTTTATTATTATACGTCCATTTTTCGTTTCATTTTCCGCTACTTAGGCAAAAACTTTTAGCAGAAAATTTAAGTAGTAAAATCGTAAAAGCCATCAAATCAATGTACTCAACAGTTAGGTCTTGTGTACGGTATCAGGCATCGTTCTCAGACTTTTCTAAAACAAGGCTGCCCGAGTTCACCTTTACTGTTCATGTTATTCGTGAATGACATGTTACAAAGTATCAATTTCGATCTAGATGGCATACTTACCGAAAACGAGCTGAAGTTATTCATTGTTTTGTACACAGATGATCAGAGTATCTTCCCAAACACTTAAGAAAAATTTACAGTCTATTCTAAATGACATTGAACACTATTGTAATTCTTGGGGTCTAACAATTAACGTATCGAAAACAAAGGCAATGATTTTTGAAAAGGGTAGGCACTCAGCACATTACTTTAATATACATATAACCAACTAATCGAAAATGTTACATCATTTAAATATTTAGGAATAACCTTTTCTAAGAACGGCAACTGGCATAGAACACAAAAGTGCATAGCACAACATGCCTCATTTGCACTATATTATTTATTTCACATATATATCGAAGTAGAATTACAAACGGAGCAGTGTGCAAACTATCTCTACCTTGGTTTCGTCCATTTTAAATTTTGGATCAGAAATTTAAGGAGCCCTTAAAGCCCCGGATGTAGAGCTTATTCACACAAAATGTTTAAGACGTATTATAGGAACAAAAAAGAGGCTTTGTATGGGGAGCTTTGTAGATTACCTATTAGATGTCTATTCAAAGACAAATTATTATGATAAAGTTTTGGATAAAAAATAATGGCTTACAGTGAATCATCGTTGGTGAAGAAAGTTTAATTAATATTACAGTCAGATATTGAAGATAGTAACTCATTCAATGGTAATAATTGGGCATTCCAAATAAAAAGTATTTTTACAAGAACATGGTAATAACTATATATGAAATCAGCAGCATGAGCTTAGAACTATACATTTCGAATCTATAAAACAGAGAATAATTAATGTTTATCTACAAAGATGGTACTCAAATATTAACAATTAAAGTCGATTAAATACATATTGTACTTTTAAACATGAATTCGAAATGGAAAAATATTTAAAAATACTTAAAGATAGTAAATACAGTTTTGCCCTAGCGAGATTCAGAACCTAATCACACGGTCTTTTCATAGAATCCGGACGTTATACTAACATTCCACGTGAACAAAGGATATGTCTGTCATGTAATATGAATTTACCAGAAACAGAATACCACTTTTTACTTTTATGTCCAAAATATCGTGATTAAAGAAGGAAATACTTTAAAATGGCCAAGCAGAAATGCGAACAGTTTATGTCATCAAAATTTTGTAAAATCATTTTTAATCTGTTAAAATATATATATTATGCTATGAAATTACGAGTATCATAATAATGATAAAAGAGTTATTGTAGTAACTACATATATTATTGTATTACTATGTAAATGGATATTTTACGAATGAAATATTGTAATACAAACTACGTACAACTTAAACTGGCTTTAATACGTACACTATTATATACTTTTCTGTTACATTCCTTGCATAGATCTATACACATTTTAATTACTTTTGTTAAAAGGTTAAAAGCATTGTAATTTTGCTTTATACCAAATGAACTTTTGATATGATATGATATATTACCCCTTTTTCTAAATACCATAATCTTAGTTTTATCAGTATTAACTTCTAATCCCCACTTTTTACAATTTTCAATTATTAACATCATCAAAAGACAGCCCACTAAAAGGGTTATCTTCTAAAAATAGTTAAAGATCATCGACGAAGAGAGCAAACAAAATTTGGGACATTATTTCACCTTGTTTTAGACCAATAGCACATTCAAAATAATCGGATAACGTGTTACAATTACGCACACATGATTTTACATTAGTATGCATTGCCTTTATAATTCTAAGCAAATTGCCATCTAGTCCAGATCTATATAACTTATGCCAACGGTTGTTTAAACAGACACTGTCAAAGGCGCGTTTCATTTCTATGAAAGCACGATAAAGCATTTTCTTTTCATTTAAAATCTTTTGTATAACAGCATTTAATACAAATATTGCGTCTGCAGTAGACCGCCCCCTGCGAAATCCAAATTGAACATCGCTCAATATGTCATTATTTTCTGCCCAATCGTTAACACGCTTGTCTAAAATTCACGTAAATGTTTTGGAAATGTAATTCCTTTATAATTGTTAGGATCGCTGGAGTCATTCTTTTTGTACATAATTATATCTTTAGACCATTCAGAGGGAAAGTGACATGAGTTATGTATAGCATTAAGTAAATCAACAGTATGTGACGACAAAATATCTACAGATTCAATAAAATACTCATTCAACAATTCATCACTTCCAAATGACTTTCCCCTCTGTAGGGATTTAATCACTTTTGATATTTCTTCAAGAGAAAAAGGCCTATCAAGCTCTTCAAATCTACAGTTACTGTCGCCATAATCATAACTACAAAAATCCTCTGCATCATTATTTACGTTACATTGATATCATTTTGCAAAGATTAAAACTACGTATAAAAGTCATCAATAGGCACATTCATGCTAGAACTGTTTTTACGGTTACTAAATAAGTTCCAGAAACATTTGGGTTTTTGAATGTCGAATTTTTCTATTTCCTTTTTTTTTTAATTTTCATACTGTTTACGTTTTCTCATCACTAGACTCTTAAAAACTGAATTGTATATTGCCAAATTCATTCTGTTTGTACCAGTCTTATATCTTAAATACATATAAATCATTTTTATACAACTTTTTTGCCTCGCGGCACTCAACATCTAACCACTCCGAGCTTTCTACACACACTTTTTCTGGAGTTTTATTTAACCTGCGCAGTTGTCAGAGGTTGTATTTATACAATTATAGGAAGGTGTGCACTAGATCGTAAAATACTATTATTATTATCATCATCATTATTATTATATTTTGATTATAACTAATTGATGAGAAAGGCCAAACAATTATTCAGGCAAAAAGGACCAAGTGTTTTAGCGTTAGAGTTCTTATACAGCTTTTTCTCAGTCGGCAAATGCCTAGATCATCAGCTTTTCATCATGTTCATCTGGTGACAAACATTGTCCAAAATGCTTTGCTCTATAATGTCAAATGCAAATTCCGTGCTGAGTTATATTGTCCGAATACTATAAATGCAGTTGAAATATATGACTCCCTAAGTATGATCAGAAATGTCTTAATAGAAGAAATTGCCTACAACAGAAAAAATCTGACAAACAAAGCTATATATCAAAATTCAAGGCATGGACAATCTCTTAGATATACAATAACACATAGATAAAATATTTAACCTGTTGGACAACTGATGGTGTTAATATTTTGTAGAGCATGTTAGGACAAACGGTTACAGGAGTTTTTTATACTAAAATTGAATATTTAAGACCTAACTATTGTGTACAGGTCCCTGAAAAACTCGAACCCAGTTGTCTCGGCAGTGCATAATTTGAGAAATATATTTCTCTTTGTTAAAAGACGAAGCTCAACAATATTTCTGATATTCATTTGAAAAGGCCTTTTTTCATTTCTAAATGAAGTCTATGTAAATCAAGAGTGCTTTATCTTTTTGATCATTTAAAGGATCCATGAAAATGCTAAGAACATAATTTAAAGCTATTTTTTGTTATTTCAAACATTCCATACGTCTAAGAAAAGCATATATCCCCTGCAGGAAGGGAGATGTCAATTAACTTCAGGTAGGATAATTTCAGAGGCCAAAGTAGAAAATTTGATGACAATGTAATAGCTGTTTGCGCTTTTAATTTCTAGACAATACAAGTTGTTGTTGTATTTTTTGTCAATTACAAATTGTTCATATCATTTTCCACATACTTTAATGCGTAATTGACTGCTTTGAACATTGTTTGTACAACTGCCTCCCAATTTTTTTCAACTTCAATAAAGTGAGGAAATGTACTTATTTGAAGAAATATAATCGCAGGTGACTCAGAACTCACAGTTTTTAAAGTGGATTAGGGAACAGGTTCTTACAGTACTGGACTGCTGACTGCTGTGAGTGCTCAGACTTTCAACTGAATATTTGAGTTTTGAGTATTTTGATATGTTACATGAAATAAAATAGATACATCTGCTTAAGTCCAAGATAATAGACATTTCACTAAACAGTCTTTCTCGTGGTATTTGTTTTAAGAGATATGTGCATGTACTTAAATACAAACAATTTAAAGAAAAGTTATACTAGCACGGTTAAAATGATAAGTTAACAATGCGCATGCGCATTTGATAACACACGCATAATGTCATAAGAAAAAAATTGTTGATAAATATATTTCGTCAAACACTGTGCATATATTTGTTGAAAATTCAAATATCGAATATTCTTCTGACATAAAGTACATTTACACATAATTTTGTTTACTGGAATACTGGCATAGGATAATTATGCTGTTTTTTTTATAAATCCTAATTAAATCAAAATGTAAATGCATATGAAGTGATTAAACATTTATTTGCTTTTCTGAACGAGGTTCATAAAGCTCGTCATTTGTAAGAATACAACCACGCAATTGCAAAATTCGATCTCGTGTGTATTTACAACGTCGTTCTATATCTAATTCTAACACTATCCGCCATTCGCCGACAATAAACAAAGAAGGAATTGAGCGTGATATATTACATACATTATAGAACGCTGATGTCACTGCAAACTACTTTCGGCTGTTCTTATTTTTCATTGTAAATATTTACTGTATCTAAAATAGGAACAGTAGGCAAAATTAATTTTAAAGATAATACCTACATAACATCTTTCTTATATTTGTTTTTAGATGATTTACATCGATAAATGGCCATGATAATAGTTATTGTTAGTTCTAGGCTACATCTTGTCTCAAAGAACCTGTTAATTAGTTTACTAGATCCTAACGGCGTTCGAAAAATTGATTTTACATTATATCATACTATGTCATTAACAACTGGTAACGTCGCTACGAAAGACTGATTTTGTATTGTGTTATTGAACGACATTCAAACTCCACTAGAAAGGAATCGCATAGCGCCTTACATTTGTTAGACACCTTGTTTTGAAATTCTGCTAGTTTGTTTATTCTGGTTTGAATTTTTAGACCTTTGGCTTAAGCTTAAGCGAGGCACTGATTTTTCTTACATTTTCGTAGTAATAGGTATACGCCTAAAATTTCAATAAAGGGATTCAAAGAGAAGAAGCAAGCATAATAAGGAAACCACAATCTTGCCTTTGTATTTAAGTTACTCTGATTGCCCCAGCGATACACGAATGCTGCTAGGTCCAATTACTCAAAATAAATTGGATCTTGAATTGGGGACATTAGCTGATTATCTACCCTGAATACTCTCTGATATTACATCGGTCCTTCCAATTGGATTCCTTTGCTTTCATTCCTATTTTCTCTTTTGGTATGATTATAATGAAGACTAATTATTTGCAACAATGGTAGAAAGATTACACATTTAGTTTCGTTACATGTTTTTAGCACTATTATGCTTGTTTCCTAACTTTTTATTTAATGAATAAAGGACAATTGTCACAACTAAAAGTCAAGACTATCACAAAGAGAAATAAAGATAAAGGTAGAGAATTCTAACTGAAAGAACCAATGTTCAATTTGGTCTACCTTTGGTGTTATCTGAGTAAGGGAGACAATTTATCAGCAATGTCCTTCATTAAAATAAAATTGACTTTACGTTTAGACAAATTTAATATTTTTAACTATACTAAATAAAGCTCGCTAAGCATAAAAAGGTATATAGAATCAATGTTTTAAGCAAAAAAGGGCTATACTTCAGTACTTATGTGGTTGAATTATCAATGTCTTGTTTTAATGAGACTTATTTTGACATAATGTACAAACAGACAATAGAAAATTAGGGATCTCATCGACCTGACTTTTTTCTTTAATTTATTTAAATCCAATATGACAGTTTAAAGTTAGATATCTAGAATGTGACACCCCCACTACACATACAAATAGCTGTACATAGGAAATTTAATTTTGATATCTCAGTGCTCTCTGAGTTATGTTCCAAACAATAAATAAGTATTAAATAGCAAAGAGGAATAACTTTGCAGTCAAAATGTGAAGAGTTACAGTTCCTATGCACTGCACTTTACTCAATGAGATTTAACCACATATAAAGTTTGAGGCTTATTTTTAATAGTGTTTTGAGTTCTGTTCCAAATAAAAAAAGTGTGATGGTCAGACAGATGAATGAACAAACAGCTAACAGACAATGCCAAATCTATATCCCTCTTCTTCTCAATGACATCTACGCACCTATGAAGTTTCATGTTGATACCTTGAACAAAATTAATCGATAGAAAATAACAAATGGCAATATCTCAAAACTTATCAACTGAAGAGTAACGGAGTTCATATGCACTGCATGACCCCTTAATTACTTCTATGCACCTTTGAACTTTAATTTTGATACCTCAAGTACTTTTAAAGTTAAGGTCAAAACAAAACTTAAAAGGGAAAAAAGCAAAGGGGCATAACTGAAAAAAATATGAAGTAAAGAGTAACAGTTCCTATGCACTGCATGACTTCTTGATGACATCTATACACCTTTGACGTTTAATTCTTCTAGAGTTATGGTCCACACAAAAAAATAAAAAAAGGTAGAAAAGCAATGGGAAATCACTAAAAAATTATTAAGTGAAGAGTTACATTTCATCTGCAAGGCACTTCTACTCAATGAGATGTAACCACATATGAAGTTTTAGGTTTATGTCTTAAAACAGGAAAAAATAGTAACTTAAAAATAAGAAGTGAAAAGTTTTAGTTTCTATGCACTGCATTTCTACTCAGTGAGATTTTACCACATATGAAGTTTTCGGTTCATAGCTTAAATAGTTTTAAAGTTATGTTCCAATCAAAATGTTTGGGACGGACGGACGATAGGAAGGACGAACAGCTGGACTGACAACCCCAAATTTATACAAAAAAAATGCCTGTAGATATACACTGTCGGTGTAAGAGCAGGAATATCAATCAATTTAAATTTTCTGACTACGAATATGATATAAGAGTATCAATTCCTATGCATTGCATGACTCCTTGGTGACATCTATGCACCTTTGACGTTTAATATTTATGGTCCAAACAAAAATTAAAAAGGTAAAAAAGCAATGGACGGACGGACGAAAGGAAGGACGAACAGCTGGACTGACAACGCCAAATTTATATCCCTCCGCCTTTGGCGGGCAATAAAAATGCCTGTATATACACACTGTCGGTATAAGAGCAGGCATATCAATCAATTTGAATTTTCTGATCTGGTGTACCAATCATCGTCATTATACATTAATCTGAAATCATACATTGGTAGATCGTGCATTTAAGTAAGACTGAATTAAACTTTCGCCATTATAAAGGAATAACTGAGATACGTCACAAAAGAAGAGTCTCGTTTAATCTTGTATCAAAAATAAAAGCTACTGTTTAAGCTCAAAACAACTGAGAAAGTCCTGGGGCCGTATTCATAAAGCTCCTAAGGGAAAATTTTCCCTTAGTTTCTAAGAATTTTCCCTTAGTTTCTAAGATTTTCCTTAATATTTTTCAGATTTCCCTTAATTTTTAAGAATTTCCTTACGTCCTATTCATAACACTCCTTAGGTGAAAAATTCCTTAACTTTTGTCGATTGTCTCCTTAAAAGTTAAGGTACCTCATATGCTGCCTTAAAAGTTAAGGAAAAAATCTTGAAAGAAAAATGGCTGATATGCAAACGTTTTGTGCATTCATTTTTTTTACAATAATAGCTCTAGTAAGTATAAACTATCTTCAGCAATGTTATTTGTGTAATTCTGTCATTTTTAAAAGAACTCGCTCCGAACCTATCTGGATACGACCAACAACAACAACATTGTCGCGTAAGAGTGTCTGCAATTCCAGAATAAAACTGTTTTATTTCTTGTAATAACCTTAGTTGTGGAGTTTAAACTTGAATTTTCACAATCAGAATCTGCTTTTTTTCCCTGTATGATCCGATTGTTCCAAATTGGATTGGAATTCTGAGAATATAATGAAGATATTAACAATGCAATGGCAATCAGATTAACGGTATTTCGGATAAGTTTTATGATGAGACAGTCATTACTATTCAAGTTGAAATGAAATTCTGGAACTAACGAATGTTTTCTAGAAGAATCAACATCAGTTGTAACGTTTTCAACAGGTGTAATAGCCACATCAGAACTGTAGTTCTATTGGTATCATGTAACCAGATTTTGGCAATATCCAGGGAATATACAGACACTAGCAAGCTTTGAAAGGGAAAGACTCGTGATTAATCCCTTGGATGTATTACGTAAGTAAATATATAGGTGTAGTCTATATATTTCAAACACTTTGAAAAGTCCTTTTTTAAAAAAGCATTCATAATGCACTAGTGGTTGTCACTTGTTATTTACATGTATCTGCAAAACAGTTAAGAGCATGGATTCATAATCTTATTGTTGCATTATGTATAAAATGAGGCAGTAATATTTAACGTCACCAATACAAAAATATGGAAACAGTAAATACTCCTGTAAATACAGATGCAGGTCATGAACATATAGTAACATTATCTTAGGAGGAGGCACTGTGGTCCAGGGGTAGAGCACAGGGGCCGTATTCATAAAGCTACTAAGGGAAAATTTTCCCTTAGTTTCTAAGATTTTCCTTAATATTTCACAGATTTCCCTTAGTTTTTAAGATTTTCCTTAGTTGCTATTCATAAAACTCCTTAGGGTAAAAATTCCTTAACTTTGGCCGATTTTTCCCTTAAATATTAAGGTACCTCTATGGTCCCTTAACTTTTAAGGAAAAAATCTTGAAACAAAAATGGCTGACTAGAAATGTTTTGTGCATTCATTTTTTTTTACAATAACAGCTCTAGTAAGAATAAACCATCTTCAACAATGTTATTTGTGTAATTCTGTCACTGTTAAGCTCCTATATTATCCGGATACGACCAACAACAACAACATTGTCGCGTAAGAGTGTCTGCAATTCCAGAATAAATCAGTTTTATTTCTTGTAATAACTTTAGTTGTGGAGTTTAAACTTGAATTTTCAAAATCGGAATCCGCTGCACTTTGTATGGTCCGATTGTTATAAAGTGGATTGGAATTCGGAGAATAAAATGAAGATGTTAACAATGCAATGGCAGTCGGATTGACGGTATTTCGGATACGTTTTATGATGGGACAGTCATTAGTACTAACGAGTGTTTTCTAGAAGACTCAACATCAGTTGTAACGTATTCAACAGGTGTAATAGCCACATCAGTACTGTAGTTCTATTGGTATCATGTAATCAGATTTTGGCAATATCCCGTGGATATACAGACACTGATTAGCAAGCTTTGAAAGGGGTAAAAGACTCGTGATCAATTCCCTGGATGTATATTACGTAAGTAAATATATAGGTGTACTCTGTATATTTAAAAACACTTTGAAAAGTCTTTTTAAAAAAGCATTGATAATGCACTGGTGATTGTCACTTGTTATTTCGGTACATGTATCTGCAAAATAGTTAAGAGCATGTATTCATCATCTTATTATTGCATTTATGAGCAGATTTTTAGGACTTTATATAAAAAATGATGCATCGATATTTAACTATCTTACAAAAATATGTAAACAGTAAATACTCCTGTAAATACAGATGCAGTTCATGAACATATAGTAACATTATCTTAGGGGGGTATAATTAGTATTGCAGTCAATGTAAAATAAAGTCTTAACTGAACTAACATTATCTTAAATGAAAATTAATTATTCAATAAGTAACATATAATATTTAAACTTTATGACAGTTTCAGTGTATTTCAGTATTTCCATGAACGCCATTGTTTAAATTGATTTGTTAAAGAAGGATCAACCTGTAATTGTTGATATTGATATGCCAATCTTATATGTAGATTAAATGTGCCATTGATATAACTGTACTATTATTCCTGTTTAAGAATTGAATACAGATTGTAATACAGAATGAAAATCTATCTCCTTTTTATTTCAGGTGACTGTCAGTTCTTTGGAGATATCCATACTTGTAAGCCTTCATCACTCAGTTTACATGGAATGATGTCAGTTCTTGGGGATTATGATGTACAAGATAGCAAAGTAATTGAATCTTTCATTTTTTCTATCCTCTTTTTTTATATCAGTGAAGTCTAACAAATAAACAAGAAATACCGTTAACAATGCAATGGCAGTCGGATTGACGGTATTTCGGATACGTTTTATGATGGGACAGTCATTAGTACTAACGAGTGTTTTCTAGAAGACTCAACATCAGTTGTAACGTATTCAACAGGTGTAATAGCCACATCAGTACTGTAGTTCTATTGGTATCATGTAATCAGATTTTGGCAATATCCCGTGGATATACAGACACTGATTAGCAAGCTTTGAAAGGGGTAAAAGACTCGTGATCAATTCCCTGGATGTATATTACGTAAGTAAATATATAGGTGTACTCTGTATATTTAAAAACACTTTGAAAAGTCTTTTTAAAAAAGCATTGATAATGCACTGGTGATTGTCACTTGTTATTTCGGTACATGTATCTGCAAAATAGTTAAGAGCATGTATTCATCATCTTATTATTGCATTTATGAGCAGATTTTTAGGACTTTATATAAAAAATGATGCATCGATATTTAACTATCTTACAAAAATATGTAAACAGTAAATACTCCTGTAAATACAGATGTAGTTCATGAACATATAGTAACATTATCTTAGGAGGAGGCACTGTGGTCCAGGGGTAGAGCACAGGGCTCCAGATCCAAGGTCACGGGTTCGAATCCCATCAGAGGTCACATTCTCTCATGATCCTCACATTCTTCCACATTGTGCAAATACTGGTATGGAACCAAAAATTGTTAAAATCTGTCTAGCCTTTCATGAGTTATCAACCGGAAACCATGATGGACGGACGGACGGACCAACCACCAAGCTCACTCCTATATACCCACTCAAACTTTGTTTGTGGGGGTATAATTAGTATTGCAGTCAATGTAAAATAAAGTCTTAACTGAACTAACATTATCTTAAATGAAAATTAATTATTCAATAAGTAACATATAATATTTAAACTTTATGACAGTTTCAGTGTATTTCAGTATTTCCATGAACGCCATTGTTTAAATTGATTTGTTAAAGAAGGATCAACCTGTAATTGTTGATATTGATATGCCAATCTTATATGTAGATTAAATGTGCCATTGATATAACTGTACTATTATTCCTGTTTAAGAATTGAATACAGATTGTAATACAGAATGAAAATCTATCTCCTTTTTATTTCAGGTGACTGTCAGTTCTTTGGAGATATCCATACTTGTAAGCCTTCATCACTCAGTTTACATGGAATGATGTCAGTTCTTGGGGATTATGATGTACAAGATAGCAAAGTAATTGAATCTTTCATTTTTTCTATCCTCTTTTTTTATATCAGTGAAGTCTAACAAATAAACAAGAAATACCGTTAACAATGCAATGGCAGTCGGATTGACGGTATTTCGGATACGTTTTATGATGGGACAGTCATTAGTACTAACGAGTGTTTTCTAGAAGACTCAACATCAGTTGTAACGTATTCAACAGGTGTAATAGCCACATCAGTACTGTAGTTCTATTGGTATCATGTAATCAGATTTTGGCAATATCCCGTGGATATACAGACACTGATTAGCAAGCTTTGAAAGGGGTAAAAGACTCGTGATCAATTCCCTGGATGTATATTACGTAAGTAAATATATAGGTGTACTCTGTATATTTAAAAACACTTTGAAAAGTCTTTTTAAAAAAGCATTGATAATGCACTGGTGATTGTCACTTGTTATTTCGGTACATGTATCTGCAAAATAGTTAAGAGCATGTATTCATCATCTTATTATTGCATTTATGAGCAGATTTTTAGGACTTTATATAAAAAATGATGCATCGATATTTAACTATCTTACAAAAATATGTAAACAGTAAATACTCCTGTAAATACAGATGCAGTTCATGAACATATAGTAACATTATCTTAGGGGGGTATAATTAGTATTGCAGTCAATGTAAAATAAAGTCTTAACTGAACTAACATTATCTTAAATGAAAATTAATTATTCAATAAGTAACATATAATATTTAAACTTTATGACAGTTTCAGTGTATTTCAGTATTTCCATGAACGCCATTGTTTAAATTGATTTGTTAAAGAAGGATCAACCTGTAATTGTTGATATTGATATGCCAATCTTATATGTAGATTAAATGTGCCATTGATATAACTGTACTATTATTCCTGTTTAAGAATTGAATACAGATTGTAATACAGAATGAAAATCTATCTCCTTTTTATTTCAGGTGACTGTCAGTTCTTTGGAGATATCCATACTTGTAAGCCTTCATCACTCAGTTTACATGGAATGATGTCAGTTCTTGGGGATTATGATGTACAAGATAGCAAAGTAATTGAATCTTTCATTTTTTCTATCCTCTTTTTTATATCAGTGAAGTCTAACAAATAAACAAGAAATACCGTACACAAATAACTTGCTTGACTGTCCAAATTTAAATAAGAATTTTTAGCCATTTAATATCATGATAAATTAATATTCTAGCATTCTACACATTCATGTATCTGCATATTGTTTTCATATATATAAATATTCATGAATATATTATAAAATTTATCTTTCCAAATACATTAAACTCTAAGTTAAAATTCATTATTTGAACCCTGTTCAAACAACTGTTGTTTCTTTTTCCATAGTGGAAGCAGACTGGGAAAACACAGATGAAATTGTTTTGAACAAATGACAGATATTTTGACAATCAGTGTTGCCAAATAGGATATCTACTCTCAAAGACATATAACAAACAAACTACTGATGTTATGGTATTTATTGCAACATACATGTATAATATGTTTAATCAAGTAATGAATGGAAATGGTGGTTGAAAACAAAATAGTGATAACCAATTAACCTTGGACAATTCTTGTTGTTATTTAAATTATTGACTGTAACATGTTTACATGTTATTTACACATGGAATAAATCATCATATTGAATGAAATGTGTTAGTCAGTATGATCTTGCATTTCTGCATTTTTTAGCTGACCTGAAAACAATGAGCTCATGCTAAGGTTATTTTAAAGATTCCATTAGTCTGTATTTGGTCCATGCAAAATGCAAAAATAAAATTGATATCTCATCATTTTTGTGATCAATATTAGATAAAATGCCAAGTCATCACTACTGGTCAGATCATAGAGAATCAATATAAATGCTCAATTAACAACATTTAACTAGCCAGCTTATTGAAAAGCTAAATTTAAAAGGCTAAATGGATAGTAAACAGTGTTCATTATCAACTGTAACAATCCGAAATCAGTAACTGTTCATTTACTGGACCTGATACATATCATTCAGCAACACTATGATGATAATTATCATCACTGTAATTATCCTCTAACTGTGTCATCATTATTTATTGCGTAAATTCATTAATTAACCCCACACTTTTTTTTTAGTAAATTTAATTTTTTAATATTTCCTTACTGAAAAGCCCCTGACATTTTTTAATATTTTCAGAACTGAATGAAGAATACCGATTCATCCCTATTTTTCTTCATTATGTGTATGGGAGATGTTTTGTTTTTGTATTTCTGTTTGTCTATCTGTCTGTCACGAAGTTATTCTGCGCTTCTTCTCCATAACCATTAGTTTCAATGGAACTTGCTATGATTTATTGGTACCAAGCGTAGTTGAGCATATCATCAGCATTTTCCAGTTCAGTAATTTTCAGATGAGGTTGTGGGCCTTGATTTGTACAAATTTGAACAAATATGGGTTTATCTCCTTAACCCTTTGTCTGATTTTGTCGAAACTTCACAGACAAATTCCCTTTCAGAAAATGCTTCTTGAAGTTTAAGATTATTATTCTTGAGTTTAGTTAACTCTTCATCACAGTGTGAGTGACAGCATACAAATCTGAAATAGTATCAGAAAGCCATTTTATTTATATAGATGATCACTGATGATATAAAATTTTGGCTGCTCAGGGCAAGAAAGATGTACATAGTAAGTGTGCTACTACAGTATATTATCTATATTTCGGTGTTAAATTTCAAATATCAAGAATTGATCATGTTAGAACCCCCAAGTTTCTGTATATGTAATTATTATTATTTTGCACAATATGAATTCATAATACAACAATTTGTCATGGAAGCAGTTGTTGGTTGACAAATTAACTGGCACTGTTTCATATATAGTAAATGCACAAATAGACTGAGGAAGTTTGGTGAACTTATTTAAATCTTCAAATTTAAGAGAATAAAACTAACCATCTACCTGTACTCCTTTCAACTGATTTCTGCATTTACACTGTGAAGCTTTACTTGTTCAACATTTCTGTAACAAAGAATATTTCTTCAGATTTTTTTTTCCAAACTCACTTTCAAATAACAACAGAAAATGACTGATACCAACTGTACTGAATTACTTGCCATTTATGTTAATGAGGAACTACAATATTATATTTGTAGCAATTACATTTATTCAGCCACTGCAATGATAATATATCTAATCTTCTGAAATAGATAGAAGGTAGGTGAACCTTTTTCTAAGTACAAAAAGGGGAGATTACCCAATAAAAAGGTAGCCACAGATTACCAGAAAACATGCAGCCATAGCTGTGTATCTTACTAGTGTCATGACCAGTGTATAAATAAGTATGAAAGTAAAGTATTATGCCACTGCTATTTGTAGAATCTGAGAAATATCCAACTTGCTGAAACAGGTTAACCATTTCTCTTAGTACAAAATGGGGAGATTACCCAAGAAATAAGGTAGCCACAGTTATGTAACTTGTCAGGGTCATGACCTGTGCACTGTTCAGTAAGTTTGTGAACTTTCATGCCACTGTTACTTGTACAAATTGAGAAATATCCAACTGGCCAAAACAGGTTAACCATTTCTCTAAGTGCAAAATGGGGGAGATAACCAAAGAAATAAAGTAGCCACAGTTATGTAACTTGTCAGAGTCATGACCTGTGCAACGTTAAGTAAGTGTGAAAACTTTCGTGCCGACGGACGGTTCAATCACTAGATGCCAGGAGCATAAATATCATTACGATACATTGAACTGTATTTCAGTCAAATGAAATTATGACGTAGGATTCCTAAGGAACCTTGGCTTCAACAGCATACAAGATGTAAATTCCAGCAAGCATGGTATCATTGTCAACAAGCATAATGAAAGTGCCAGCTTGCATAGAACCCGTAAGCACTATAGCAGTGTCAGTGAATAAATTGTAACACTGAGTAGGTTTTGTGAAATTTTTACCTAAATAACATTCCATAAATTGAAGTTGAAGTTTTTTATATATCCTAGGATAGTTTATTTATTAATCTCTGTTCTCTGTTACAGATGGGTGTACAAAAGCAATTAAAAATTTGTAAATACTCACTGCGTAGCTGGTTAATAATGGAATCTAACATGACCCCGTACTGTGCTGACAGGTACACTGTCTTTCCCTATGATTGACATAACTGCCTCAGTTTTGACAGATCTATTATTAGATCCAGGGAAATCCGATGAACTTGCAAGGTCAACAAGAACGACATGTCAATGGAACTGATATTAACTAATAATTAAGCTAAAATTCAGTCTCAAACCATGTCACTAGTGTTAAACCTCATAAAATAAACAGTTTGTATTTCTCACGGCGATTCCACGTACATATTGCCTTGAATACTCTACATATTCACAAAAAGGCCGGCGAACAGCGCACATTCTACTCACTGTCCGCCATTTTGTTTCAGTTACTATATTTAGTAACAGTCAGTGCTCGGTGGTAGGTATTTACAAAAAGAGAGAATGTTTTTGAACGAAATTTTCCTCTTAAGTGAAAATTTATCTTAAGGAAAATCTTACCTAAGGGATTTCCTTAGGTGATTTCTGAATACAAAAGTTAAGGAATTTTTTACCTCAGTGGATTTTTTCCAGTTAAGGAATTTCTTACCTTAAAAACTTAGGAGCTTTATGAATACGGCCCCAGGACTCCAGATCCAAAGTCACGGGTTCGAATCCCGTCAGAGACGAGATTCTCTCATGATCTTCACATTCTTCCACATTGCGCGAATACTGGTATGGAACCCAAGAAGCAGTCATCGAGAGTGATAAATCTAGGTTGTAAGAACTAGTATTGCATTTGATGTAAAATAAAGTCTAAACTGATCTAACATTATCTTTAATGCAAATTAATTATTCAATAAGTAACATAAAATATGTAAGTTCCGGTGTATTTCAGTGACTTTGACGTTGTGCTACGAAGCTAGCGACCCTGGTTCGATTCCGGGTAGCGACCGAGCTACCGGCTGATTTCCCAGGACTGGGTGGCAACCTAACCAGGTACTATTTCCAGCAGTATCGGCCTAGGCTGGGGATCGGGGAGGTAAAAGACATGCACCGTGGGCTCTTCTGGAAATAAGTTGTTCCATCCACACCAGGTGGGGACTTTCGTTGGCTACCCCTGTTAAATAAGAAACCTTTACCTTTACCTTTTTTCCATGAACCCCATTGTGTAAACTGATTTGTTAGAGAAGGATCAACCTGTAATTGATGATATTGATATGCCAATCTTATATGTAGATGAAATGTGCCATTGGTATAACTGTAAGTATTATTCCTGTTTAAGAACTGAATACAGATTGTAATACAGAATTAAAATCTATCTCCTTGTTATTTCAGGCGACAAAAGATTCTTTGGAGAAATCCATAATTGTAAGCCTTTAAACATCACTCAATTTACATGGAATGATGTCAGTTCTTGGGGATCATGATGTACAAGATAGCTAAGTAATTGAATCTTTCTTTTTTTCTATCCTCTTTTTATATAAGTGAAGTAGAACAAATAAACAAGTAGAGTACACAAATAACTTGCTTGACTGTCCACATCTAGATAAGAATTTTTACCCATTTAATATCATGATAAATTAATATTCTAGCATTCTACACATTCATATATATATATATATATATATATATATATATATATATATATATATATATATATATATATATATATATATATAAAATAAAATTTATAAAATCATAAAATTTATCTTTCCAGATACAAATGTACATTAAACTCTAAGTTAAAATGCAATATTTGAACGCTTAAATAACTGTTGTTTCTTTTTCATAGTGGAAGCAGATTGGGAAGACACAGATGAAATTGTTTTGTAATAACAAAATTGATATGACGCAAAACAGAGCAATTAGATATTTTATGGGTGTGAATAAATTTGCACCATTATTAGCAATAAATGGCGATATGGGCTGGATTTCCACTCAACATAGACGTTGGGTTAACATTTTACGATTCTGGAATCGACTTGTAAATAAAAGTTTAGACTTCCAGAAAAGGTTTTCTTGTATGATTACAATTGTTTCGGAAAGTCATGGTGTTGTGATGTAAAGACTATATTGCAACAAATTCAAATGTCACATTATTATGATAACACGTTACCTGTAACCCTAAAGGTTGTTGAAGATATGTGTTGGTTAAATATAAAACGGATTGGTGTAATAATGTTAGAAATGATGCCAAATTTAGAACATACATTGAATGTAAACAACACTGTAGGACTGAAAATTATTTGCATTCATCATTAACTAAGGTTGAACGGTCTCATTTAGCCCAATTCCGATGTGGTATACTTCCATTAAAGATAGAAACCGAAAGAATAAGATATAAAGAATAAATATAAATGAAAGAATTTGTAACTTCTGTCCGGTAAATGCTGTAGAAGATGAGACCCATTTTCTTTTAACATGCACTAAATATAATGATTTACGAGAAAATCTGCTATCAAAATGTAAAGGTAGAAATCCTGATTTTGAGCATATGTCTGATGTAATTAAATTTGTATATGCTGTTAATTACCATTTTGTGCATGTTGCTAAATTCTTAGTTGAAGCTATGAATAGAAAAAGGATGTTACTCTATAGAACTTAAGGTGAAATATGTTTAGATGTATTTATCATAAAGCTGTGTACATGCATGCAAAATGTACATGTAATACATGTAAACAGTCAAACTTGTGCTAACGATCACCCACTAGTAGCGACCACCTGTCAACAGCGACAATTTTGATTTCCCCCTGACGAATATTACTCTATAATGACCCCTGAATAACGGGAACCTTTTTCCCGCGACCAGCGACCGGTGTTTTCACTTCCCAAAAGGCCTATTATCACCCGAACAACGACCATTGTCACCAATTTGTCTGACTATTGTTTTGTTAACGTGAGATAAGCAGGGCATAGAAATGTGTGTTGTTTGATCTTCGCGTCATCTTTGATCAGCAAAGTTGAAACTTGATTGAAATTTAATGTTAGATAATTCGTGCCCAACTGTGTCGCCAGTTTGATTATATAACTCAAGCAGTGTCGATGGAAGGAACACTTCGTGACAATATTAAATCAAATTGAATGACGGACAGATTAAAATTAATTAACTAATTAAAAAGGTTATTGACGTTTTTATTTGGTTTAGTGAGTTTCAATCGGCAAAACAAATTTTAAACATGTTTTAAAATAGAGGTTTGGCTAACGGGAATATGCTGGAATATAATGCGTTATTTTCGGATACAAATTGAGGCTACTGAATTTACAGATTGTGTTATTTAAATTTTATTGAGCCATAAGCATATTAACTTCAAATTAAAAAAATCTGTGTACACAATCATTTAAATGATACTCCTTCAAACTGAAGAATACAAGTATATTGTACGTTTCATACCATATCCAAATGCTGAAATAAGAAAATAAATTACCCCTTACTGGTCCCCTGAACAAAGACCACCTGTAAACAAAGACCACTTTCGTTCATTCACTGGAGCGGTCCATGTTCGCAAGTTTGACTGTACATGTATATAGGTATATAAGATCAGTATATTGTGATTTGATATCAAAAATATATTAGAAAATCAAAAATACTGTTTATTTTACTTATGCAGAACATGGTTTTGTTATTTTGTTCTTGAACATTGGAATCTCTATTACTTCGTGAATGTATATAACTATTAGCAAATATGTAAAAGAATTTATAAGTCTTTGAAAATGTTTAAATCAGTAAGTGACTTGTAAGGCCAACGTGGCTGGGTGTTGTAAATAACAATTATATTCTCACTATCTATGTACATAACGCAATGTCACTATAATAAAATTTGCTTATCTTATCTTATCTTATCTTTGTGAAGTCCAGACAATTGCTTTCAGCGGTATGTTTGTTTGGACCTTATATCGGAATATTATGTTTTCTTTCAATAGAAAATAACAGCCGACTGTGGTGGGAACATTTTGTTATTTCATTAACTTGAAAATAGGTTCAATGTTGAAAATTGTTAGTTTTCAATAGAAGGTATGCAACCGTACTTAGAACCTTTCTGTGAATAGAACATGCAATCATCATGAAAAAATAAACAAATACAATACAAGCGTTCGATGTTAAAATCAATAAAAAGAGAAAGAAATGTTTACATAAATACAAACTTGCCATTCCAACACGATAATGTCGCAACAGTTAAAAAGTTTTAACAGTTTGAAAAGAAATTTCAAGTAAATAAATGTATAAACATGTTTTAGATTTGAATGCTTGTATTATTAATATGGCGCCGGAAAACTTTTGTTACGTTCATGCTATTCAATTCGGTATTTATCTTAAAGAGAAATCGATATATCTAAGAACTTATCTAACAACATTCCCACGAGCAGCTTTAACACAATATCGTTGTCCTTAGCGACTTTCAAACGCTGAAATCCAATACTTTATCGGCATTTAATATATGCATTTATAAAATGGATGTTATTCTTCTTTTTTGCATCCGAAAGCCATCTTTCTTTATTTCATATAATTACGCTTCGTCGCCAAGATAAGGAGTACTCCTCATATAATTACCGTTTATTTGATAACGTAAATATAAATTGATGTCTTAAATCGTACTCATTTACACCAACATTATAAAGGCCACTGCTTAAATCACATTTTTTTCTGAGAATAGGATTGCTTTACGTCTTACGAGTTTCTGTCTTTATAAAACTCTTTATCACATGGTCGTTTGGAAATTTAAAGAATACATAGTTTTTTTTATAAATATTCATAAAATGCGAGATTTTTATTGTCTAGAGTCTGGTTACATGAAAGAAAAATTATTCTTTTTTTTCACTTTCATGTAAATTACTTTTGATGACTGCCCATGTTATTAAAAGATACAGACCGTTATACCAATATTGGCTATATTGTTTAAATTTAAACGTGTCAATTGTTAACGTTGAAGGTGAAAACTTACTTCGAATCAAGGTTTGACAAAACTATTTGGCAAAGCACCATTATCTTTTACTTACTTGGAGTAAATTTATATAAATTGAGAATAAAGGAAAACAAAGCTCTACTATTTCGAACCAAGAGCATACCTTTATTTAAGTTGTTATTAAAACATATTACACTGCCTCAATAGTGTAAACTATTTGATATTTCAACCTTCAGAATTCTATAGAATTTAAAAACTCAAAATGTTCATTCTATGCTTCTATTAACGAGACTGTGTGGAGAGATTGTGTGACATTTAGTTTGGACTAGGCGATGTTATAAGATTTTCTTAATTCAGTCTTAAGCAGATTTTGGCATTTCTTTTTTTCAAGAAAAACTAATAGACATTCAAAATGTCCTACAGAATCCTCTAAATCATTTTCTTAAATGTCTAACCGTTCAACCGCCTTTTCTACTGTAACAATAAGACAACGCCACAAATTCTTTATAAATTAAATACGGGCGCCAGTCGAGCCCTTTAGCTTTAGCGAGGCTCTGATTTCTTCATACATTTTCTTAGTAAATGGAATACGTCTAAAACAAGACAATGAAGGAATTCAAAGAGAAGCAACAAGCATAATAAGGAAGCCAACACATTGCCTATGTTTCTGAATTACTCTGACTGCCTACGCAATAGCAGGAAGGCTACTAGGTCCCATTACTCAAAATAAGTGGAGATTGAATTAAAATAAATACATTGCGTTTACACAAATGCAATATTTTTTAACTATACTACTCAAAATTTGCTAAGCATCAAGAATATGGCAAAACAGAATCATTTTGAAGCAAAAATGGGCTATACTTAAGTACCTTATCGCGTTTTATGAATTTAGTGGTTGAATTATCAATGTGTTGATGTTATAAGGATAATGTTGACCTAATGAACAAACTGACAATGGAAAGAAGGGGATCTCATCGACGTGACATCATTTTCCTAAATTTATAAAAATCTGATGACAGTTTATCCTTGGTCAGATATCTATAATGTTACCACTAAACTCCCCCAACACACACACACACACACACACACGCACACGCACACACACACGAAAGGCCGTATAGGCATCCAAGATTTTATCTCTATACAGATGGCTAGTTATGGCATTTGATCGAGAACAAAGGTCGTGTTCATCTATATAGGTGCCGCTCAGACTATCCTTGAAGCACTGCCATTCCTGTTAAGTTCTGCAATGGAAGTTTAATGAACCCTTCCCTGGTCTCGGTCATACCCTAGCATACCTAGACATATGATCAACGCAAAACCGAGACTCGCTTGTAAGAAGAAATTGTCTCCATTGCTCTGCCAACATGTATCAATGCCCACTCATACAATTTCTGGCGATGGTTCTTTGACATTGGGATGCGTAAACACTGTCTTCCTTACCAAATACTACTCTTATGTTTCTTATACCTGATAGTGTGATTGGGGAAATTTATGCCAGCCATTTTAAAATTTAGATGTTTAAACTGTGGATTTTGAAATCAGCTGCAAAACGGTTCACTTTTGCCTGTAAAGAACCCTTGACGTAGCCCTTCAATTGTCCCAACCATGTCGTCTAGCATGTGTTCCATACTGTATATAATTGAACCCGGTGCCAGTGATTACGATGAGATGCACACCCAATTCCCCTTAACGTCACTGTTACTGGCCGCTTGTTCCGCCATCCGTACAGCACACACTAGATATCGCCTAGTGTTTGCTTTAGCCTTTTTTTTCGCTTAAGTTCAGAGGTCTTGTTCATCAAAAATGCAATTGCAGTTTGAAGATATTCTTTTTAGTTTGGAATATGAAATAAATTGACAAGCTAGTTAAAACATTTAATCGAAATTTCTTACTTTTGATAAATATAATTATCAATAAGTATACGATTAATGAATTACACAGCTCTGGCAAAACGTTATAATGTCACTCTATGTCATTAACTGCAATCTCTATTCTTGACATTTTCTAGGTTATCACATGATATTCAGTGAAAGAGATCAGTACTTGAAAAAAACACTTAAAAGTGACACAAACACAAATACCCGGACGTGGAATAAGTTCGAAGTAAGCATTCGATTTTATTAACGTACGCATAATGTAATTAGAAAATGTAAATAAGTATATAATTTGAATACACTGTGTACTAAATGTTAAAATAAGAATTCAATTTTGATTATTTTCTTCTCTAGACTTAAGAATAAATTAACACTTCAACACTGACGTAAGTAGATATTGCATCTTTTTTTTCATAAGTATACAAAAAGATGTAACGTTTATGAAATATTCAAACACGTATTTGCTTTTCAAACCAAATCAAAACACGGTGGGTATTCGTAAAACTTATATAGCAATATAAACATTTCGCTTTTTTAAATTCAAAAATTTATTTTATTTTATCTTTTATTTTTTGTGCACGTACTGTATATTTGTTTGTTTATTTGTTTTTTGGCTTTTTTGTTTGTTTGATTGATTGAATGATTGATTGATTCATTCATTCATTCATTCATTCATTTTAATTTTTGAGAAGAAAAGAAAGGAAAATGATGTTAATAGATGAATAAAGATAGAAGGAAAACCTTTTAAGACTTACTATATGCATATACGATTTTTTGTGATGCTTTGCGTGTGTCAACTTTTTTACATATACGGATTTTCTCACTACATAAACATGTAATGGTTATAATTATTTTGACCGCATTAAATCATTTCTTTTTAAAGACTTCTAATAGTACTGGTTGTAGTGCCTTTAAGGACACATGCTCATTCTTCTAGTTCTTTATTTACTTCTAATATTTGCATCATTTGTAAACTTTGAAACTTTTATTCATATTCTTTGTCATTGTTAGCAAACTTGCATTCATTTAAGATATGATTCTGCTGATAATGGTCAGCGTAAAGTTTACTTCATTCCAAAACGACTGGTATTCACAGTAGGCCAAATTTCATAATTGAGAAGCTGTAATGTATTTTTAGACTTTATATATCAGTTTGTGTTACAATTTTTTTTTCTAAATGATATCTAGCTGCTTAGAAAAAAAATCAGCTTTATAACATGAACAGTTTGTAGTTTGTGAACACAGAAAAAAACGTATGTGTGTACCAGAAAGAACTGAACAAATTCATCAAGCCTAATAGCGTGTACGTTGCAACACGTTACAGGCTTACTATAGATTTCAGGTGTTTTTTTTTTCAGACTAACTGTATCAAAATCGATTTTGAACATTTGTAACGAATGAAATTGTTAGATGCAAAATCTTAAGTTGAAGTAGGAAGTCTGCTATTAGTTAAAAGTGCTGCTGTTATGAAATGTAAGGGCAGAATTAGTAATTGTTAGTTTAATTGCGTTTGAATATAACGCAGTGGTAATAACATTAACACAGCCGTAAATAAAATATCAAAACTTTTTAATCATGGAAAATTATACTAAATTGATTAAATGCATAATGACTAAATATTTAATTGATTTCAAAGGAACTGATATTGACACGTTTAGCATTAAACTCGACATTTTTGTTTATCACCTAAACTGTTATGGAAATAGGACATTCGACTACTATGCAAATACACGTAAAGGGCATATTTGTACTGTATCTACACCGATCATCTTTTTAAAAAGATATTTTTTGTTCTATTTATTTTTATCAATTCAAGATAGCATGAAGAAACGATGTATATTTTGAATGAAATAAAGCCAAAAGCACCACTTTCAATAATATTATCAAGAGTTTGAAAAAGAAAAATACATAGAGGATATTCAAGTTTTTTCTATAAATATGGGATTTATTTTCATCGAGTGGTATGAAAATAAATATTTCACGAGTGGCGATAGCCACGAGTAAAATATGATAATTTTCAAACCACGAGATGAAAATAAATCCCGTATTAAATGAAAAAAACTTGAATTTTCTGTTTATTATACATTTTTCTCTTTTTTAATCTTAAGATTCGAAAGAATTCCCCTTTAATTTAGTGTATTAGCTGAATTTAGAAGAAAGTAGTCCGGCAAGACACCAGTGAAAATACGGAAAATATGTTTCACTGCAGTGAAAAATAAATTTTTACAGTGAAAATACGGAAAATGAAAAATACGCAATTTATTCCATCAATATTTCTCAATATTTCATTTATAAGTATATAATAAAAAAATATATCTAAGGATCTAACTTGTAAACAGGACAACATTAATTTCATACAAAATATTGTAAGCTCATGAGAGGATGTCTGGTTTAATTTTTGCAAAAAAAACAAATTACTAAAACAATAACAGGAACACCACAAATTTATATTTATTAAAGAATAAACCTTTTGAACTGTCATCTGTTTTTGCGACCTTTTCTGTTCAGATTATAATGGAAGACGGCAAATGACTGAACGTCACATTAGTTTTTACTCTAAAGTTGTCAGGACTATGAAAATTAGCCAGACAGGATCCAGCATTAAGCTTCGAAGTCTGACAGAAGTTTACGCGCGGTCATGTTGCCAAGTTAACTTATAAAAAGACGTTTTCCTACAACAATAATGGGTAAAATGTGAAAATCAGGAACAAAAGATAACTTTACAACATGTTCTTGAAAAATATTTTGCGAACAAGAAACTTATAACCTATTGAAACATTATTGACATCTAGAATGTTTTGTCGGACTGGATTTCAAATCCCTCGCCAGTTAAACGTAAAGTCAAGCAGGTTACATACATTTTACAATTATTCAAAATAACAGGCTAAAACATTTGAAATATACAAAGAATTTATAGCAAAATGGACGTTTATCAACCTAGAAATTCAAGAAGTTGCCTAAATTGCGATATATTAAACCTATGATTTTATATATAATGTCAACAATTACGGGAGACAATCTGTTTAGACAACAAAAATTGTCAGCAAGATAAAAAGTAATTTCAAATGTAACATTCCTGAAAAAGGGTAACAATTCATAGAGTAAAGACCATGTCCAACATTTAGTTTATGGCCTCAAAATTTCCAACATGCAAAAATATACAAAACTGACCCTGGACATTTTTGTTTATATGACAAATAAAGGACAGTCGTGAAACGGAAGTTCTGGCAGTGGTAAGTGATTTTCAAATATACATTTCTTCTGTTAAATTCTTGAAATAAAGTATACCCTACTACTGCCAGATAAATGTAAAAAGGTAAGTAAAAATAATTTCTTATATTAATACATAATATGAGAGAAAAATTTGGTATTTCATTGGTCACATTCAACAGGGAAAACCATCATTTTATTATAATATGTGAACTGTTTTAAATCCACGATACAGCCAAGAAAAGATGATACTTAAAAGAACCTAATTTTCATTAAGTATTATTAACATTTGTTTCTGAATAGGCCGGGGAAAGTGCAGACAATCTCATCTTAAAGCAGTTCTCTAAGATATTTCTATGCAACATCCTTAACTAGGTAAATTTTCCGAAACGTTCCTGCTATACAATGTAATATAGATTTAAAATACTTTATACGTATTCTTTTAGCAGTATGTTTGTTTGGATCTAATATCAAAATACGAGGTTTTCTTTCAACAGAAAATGTCGGAAAATTCTGTTATATCGTTAACTTGGAAATTGGTTAAATGTTGAAAATCGTTATTATTCAACAAAGAGTAAACAGTCTAACTTGAGGCATTGAGTGAATAAAACATACAATTCCCTGTGAATACATAAAAACTAACTATTCAAGCATTTGGTAAATAATTGGTAAAGAACATTTGCACAAATTTTCAAAAAAAAGAGAGAAAGAAATACAAACCTAAATGCAAACTATTCAGTGCAACTCGATTGTGTCGCTACAGTTTTAAACGTTTTCAAAACAGTTTGAAAAGAAATGTCAAATATAAATGTATAACTATGCATTTAGATTTGAATGCTTGTATTAATGATATGGCGCCAGGCTACATTATGATATTCAAAACGGTAATATCTTTAAGAAAAATCGATATATCTAAGATAATTGGGGGAAAGCAATATACCCACGAACAACTAATGAAAGAATTCAATACCATTACTAATTAGGAAATTTACAACTGATCCTTTAAATGCCACATCAAAATTTGACATAACTTACATTTTGAAGAAATACGCACATTGTATTTTATGAGCACATAACAGTTATTTTTATCCATCAAGGCTTCCAATTGAATCCCTAGAAAACAATTTCGACACAATAATCAGTGTTCTAAGCGACTTTCAAATGCCGAAGTCCAATATTTTATCGGCATTCAGTATATGCATTTTTAAAACTGATGAATGCTACTATTTTTGGCGTCCCGAATGCAAACATTGTTCTTACGTTCTTATATCTTTAGCAATCTCTTTACAAACCCCTTAATTACATTGTCGTTTGAACAGAGAGAATAAGAGAAAAATGAGTTATTTCCAGACTGTCTGCTAATTAAGAATTTTCTTACATAGCTTTAAAAATGTTCTCCAAAACTGATTTGGGATACAAACATCTTTACTCGATTCTAGCGAGCAGGCCCCTAAAGGAGTTTACGTTAACACGAATAATGATCATTGGACATTTAACTTAAAACCTCTTAAAGAAGTAGACTTCTGCTACCAAACGAGGATTAATGAAAGTATTCAAGGAGGTTTAATGGTCCAGATCATCAGACGTTTCTTTTTTCTTTTTCAGTGATGAAAAATACTAACCAAACCCAGCTCTAATGCAATCCTCAAGCAGAGTTAAAGGGATATACAGGCAAAACATTTATGCTTTCTTTCAAGTTTTTTCAATCAATATACTATGAATGTGCTCGAAATAAATACAATGATCAGTCCCAGTAACAAAGATTTCCTCTATTTAAATGAAAAACTGGGTGGTTTCCTAAACTGACCCACCTGGGCCAAGATAGAAAATTTAGATTTCGTGCTAAAATTTGCAGTGAATGATTGGACGGTTTAAGTACCTGTCACTATTCTACAGCAAACAGCAACCCAAGAGAAACGACGATTGGCTATTTTTGTCACGTGACCTATTTAAAATAACCGTTAGGGTTTTACTTTCAGTTAAAGAACGTTCAAATATTTACGTTCAAGTCCGCATTTCACTACAAACATACTGGGAACTTACATTTCTTCATATTGAACGTGATTTGAGCAAATAATATCAGTTTTAATTTTTTGGGCACTCATTTGCCTGTGTATCCTTTAAGTCCTCTATCGCATCGTTAACAGTACTGTGGCTGTAACATTGTATATAACTGGTGATCATGTAAAAGCAGTTCCGTAATTGAAAAAAACAACACGTTATTATTATAATTATTAATCCCCTTCTGCAAAGCAGGAAAAGCATTATAGGAATGGCCTCAGTCTGTCAGTCCGTCCGTCCCACCGTCCGTCCGTCCGTAACACTTTCGTGTCCGCTCCATAACTTTTAAACTGCTGAATTTTTTTTGAAATAACTTGTCACAAGTAATCACCATTATCAGACGTTGGGCAGAGCGCAATAACTGGGTTGCTACCCACAAGGTCAAGGTCACACTTAAAGGTCAAGTGCAAAAAGTCTACATTTCGTGTCCGCTCCATAACTTTTAAACCGCTGAATTTTTTTTGAAATAACTTAGCACAAGTGATCAACATTATAAGTCGATGTGCAGAGCACAGTAATAAGGTTGCTACCCACAAGGTCAAGGTCACAGTTAAAGGTCAAATATCCACATTTCACGTCTGCTCTATAACTTACTAACTTGGCTTACTAAAAGTTTTTATTTATTACTTTGCACTAATGCTCACCACTTTGACACAATGTGCAGAACCCAACATCTGTCCGTCTGTCCGTCCGTAACACTTTCGTTTCCGCTCCATAACTTTTAAACTGCTGAAAATTTATTGAAATAACTTGGCACAAGTGATCACCATTATGAGACAATGTGCAGAGCACAATTATTGGGTTGCTACCCCAACGTCAAGTTCACACATAAAAGTCAAGTGTTAAAAAGTCTTCATTTCGTTTCCACTCCATAACTTTTAAACCGCTGATATTTTTTTAAATAACTTGGCACAAGTGATCACCATTATGAGACGATGTGCAAAGCACAATAATTGGGTTGCTACCCACAAGGTCAAGTTCACACTTAAAAGTCAAGTGTTAAAAGTCTACATTTCGTGTCCGCTCCATAACATTTAAACCGCTAAAAAAATTGAAATAACTTGGCACAAGTGATGACCATTATGAGACAGTGTGCAGAGCACAATATTGGGTTGCTACCCACAAGTTCAATGTCACAGTTAAAGGTCAAATATCTACATTTCACGACTGCTCAATAACTTACTAACTTGGCTTACGAAAAGTTTTTTAATTACTTTGCACAAATGATCACCACTATGACATGATGTGCAGAACACAACTTCCAGGTTGCTACCCCCAAGGTCAAGCTTAAATGTTCTACATAACTTTATGGAAGATTTTAGATAACTTTGCACAAGTAATTTCTATCATGAGACTATATGCTTATAATATGCATGGCACAACATCAAGTTCATGGTTGGTTAAAGGTCAAGAAGTACATATTCATTTCTGCTGCGGAAGGGGATTTAGCTGTACTTCAGACGGCCTTGTAATCATTATTATATCATCATCAACATTATTCTTATTTATTTATTTTTTTTTTATTTATTTCATCGTTAAGATCAAATAAATGTTTCGCTCTCTTTCAGCATTAATGTCATCTAGCTGCTTAGAGGGAAAGAAAGAAAGAAATGATCAGCTTGGTAACATATACAGTTTGTAGTTTTAAACACAGAAATACGTACCAAAAGAATAGAACATTCAATTTCTTATACACCTTATTAAGCATGCCTTATGGCGAGTAGGCTGCAACAGGTTAAAGGCTTACTGTTTATTTCAGGGGATTGGACTGGGGGGATCTTTTCAGTGTAACTGTTTTAAAATCGATTTTGAACTACAGTTGTAACGAATGGAATTGTTAGATACAAAATCTTTAGTTGAAATAGGAAGTTTGCCATTGGTTAAAAGTGCTGCTATAATGAAATGTTTGGGCAGAATTCGTTTTTGTTAGCTTAATTGCGTCTGAACATAATGCAATAATAATGACATTAATACAGCCGTAGATAAAATAACAAAACGTTTAAACTATGACAAATTATGCTAATTGGAATATATGTATTTCTTTGAACATTTGTTTTTACAACTGTCTTTCAAATTTTGCTAACTTCAACCAAATGATAAAAGATGTTCCTTTTTTGAAAAGATAATCACAGAAATTTCAGATTTAGCACGCCGCTTGGCTTAAATGTTAGTCTCCGCTCAAGTTTTGCTTCCATATCTATAGAAGTCAAACTCATGTTGTTGTATTTTCTTTTGTTTTTTTTTTCTAACGGTTTAAGATAAACATGATTTTTTTTTCAATTCAGGAAAGTTTATGAGTCATATAGCACTTTTTTCTAAGCTTAAGCACAATTTCAAAGTACCAATTTTTGTGTACACAAATAATATAAACAAATTCTACTTACACCCGAGATCTCTGAATAGGCTTGATTACGAAGACTTCGCGGAATATTTTCTCCTTTCCATCATCGAATGAAATACATATCAAAAGTTAACTAAAAATATGACTAAACATTAATCAGAGTTACTTTTGTCATCTTGAAAAAAAATGAAAATTTATAAGCTTATTCAAAATCTTTACTGCACAATTTAAACACAGGCAACTGTGGCAAAGTCTTTGCTGACTATGATTAATGTTGATTTGCACTTGCATTCGGAAAAGTGCCAAAAGCGTTGTGTCACAGATGCGTACCCGTTTCTACTGCGTAATTTTTAAAGGGTTATACTCGAACAAAATCAAACATGATGTTTTTTTAACAAAAATAAAGATTACAGTTCAGATTTCAGTCGATCCGCCACTGTAAACTGACGTAGGCAAATACTGCACTGCAGATATTGTCTTGTTTTGAAATATATCTCATTTAATCGGTATATGAATCAATAACTCATTCACTGAATGACATTCAAACAGCCTTGTCTTTATATGATTTGCGAAATGTGATATTTTGGTCTCTTTGTAAACTTTCACAGCCCAAAAGACGGTAAGACTAGAAACAATAGATTAACAATTGATTGCTATGACTTAAAAGAGAGAGGGTATGCACGGATTGTACTGCTTTCAAAAAGAATGAATAACCCACCTGTGAGGTGATTTATGCAAAGATAAGAATTAGTTGTTCTTTGTTACAAATATATTTTATGACAGCCAAAGCAGGCTAATTTAAAACCCCATTGTTTTTTAAAAATGGTAAAAAGTTCAAAAAGTCCTCGAAGTTTTGCGAAATTGTAGCAGAACATAAATTAAACTAAAATAATTTGACAGGCGAGATTTTTTTTTTAAATCCTTTCCTTTCAGATGAACATATATAATAAAAGATATACTAGTGAAAACACAAAAAAACACGAGAAAACAAAGACAAAATTTAGATTGAAATTTTCGAACATGTCACTTTAATCATTGCGAAACTCAACTCAAAATGTCGCATGCCTCGTGTTAAATCCTGGCGAGAATTTAACTAAAATGTCGCTTGTCTTGCTAGACTAATTTATCCAGGACCATATAATAATAATTTATATAGTGTAACGGTATTAAGTTATTTATATTTGCCAAGCCAGTATTTGGTATTACCGTTAGTATCGAGCAGGTGGCATTTAGTTCACTTTAACCTATAAGACAAATTAGTGATTTTTGACTTACCTAACTAATTATAATTTCAGCCTCGTTTTGATGTGATGGCGTACTTTCTTAAACAAAGAAGTTTACACAGAAAATTTTAGCTTTTACTGTATCACTAATATTTTTTATTCATTATCACAAGTTTCTTCATTTCACATGTTAATTCGGTGACAATTTCGTATCACCGTTCCCATCGAAGAGCTTGTAATTGTTAAGTAATTGTGGTTTTAGATATCAATTCCACTGTTACATAAGCCGCCATTATGCTTTGCAATGTTTTCATTGTGGGTCAATCTTTTACGAGGCGTTTACAGTCTTGGTGTTCTACCAATAATTTGTTGAATTTAAATCTAGATCCAGACAGAGTGCAGATATTTTGGCACGGTGAAGGTGGTGCAACAGTCTTGAAACCACATCACCCAAAATCCATTTGGGACACAACACATTTCATAAGTGATCTAGCTATTGATAAAACAATTATTGACATAGGCAGCAATGACCTTGTTGCTTGTGACTGCTACTGCCAACCTTACTGTTCACGTGAGTATGACACTAAAACCTTACTTTTTAAATTATTTCTTTGCACATGAGGTCCTTCGACCTTACTTGACGTACATGTTTTTATTGATTCAAGTCTGCTACATTCACTACATATACATAGTAGCAGTATGTTAGCCTTTTAAATATATATTCTCTTGACTTTGTATATTTGCTTGTCATTTTTGTACAAACTGCTATTTATAAGGTATATCTACATGTATGTGGCTCACACTTGGAACAACATCAGTCTTGCGCTCATGTTACCTGTTTACAGCACTCGTACCGCCTTGTCTCTATTTTAGACTGCATTATGTGAATTGATTTGTAGGTTCATTTCAGTACATGCTGGAGCAATAGCCATACACCAGATATAATATCAAATATTTTACTTTTGCACTTTGTAAAGATTTAGCTGGTTGTCATTGTAAATAACATTTATTTTAATATTTCATATTGCCCGATTCATTCTGTATCTGCCTTCTTTGAGTTATGGGCTGTGTGAATTTATTTTGTGACTCAGTACAGTCGCACTCGGTATTTGCATATTCTGTTGTTATATACCATATGCAATGTCCACTTTAACAGCACTTAGTGCTTGTGACGCATTGGTTACAGCTTTTTTTCGTACGCACTACCTTTATGCGCCGATATGCAATGTTTCTATGTTACTTTATGCTGTTACAAACCATATGCAATGTCCAGTTTATCAGCACTTAGTGCTTGTGACGCATTGGTTATCAGCAATTTCTCCTATGCTTTGTATTTTCTCATATCTATGCAATGTTTCTATACGCTATGATAATGCTTCTTTATGCTGTTTAAACCATTTGCAATGTCCACTTTTATATGCACTTGGTGCTCGTGACGCATTGGTTATCAGCATTTTCTGTTACATGTATTTGTGCATTTTTCTACATTGTTTCTGTGCAACGTAATGCACTTAACTATGTTTATCCTCTTAAAAATCATACGCAGTATTTTTTTTCAGCACCTGGTCCTTGTGACACCTTGGTACCAGCATTCTCTCTATCACACTGTCCATGCTCTTACTCTTTTCAGTGCATCATAATGATATCATGGCTGCAGCTAGGCTTCTTCACAAATGTGAAATTATTTAACTATTTTTTACTGTTTGTATATTTTTTGCTGTCTCACACTATATTTTTCAGCATGCCGAAAAGAATGCCTCAAACTGCACGCTCCGGGAAAGGCAAGGCTGACGGGGCCTCTGCTGCTGCACCGAATCGTCTGGCAATGTTGAAAGCAACCGCCATCAGTAAAGATGATGAAGTTATGGACGAAATACTAGAAATTTTGCCTGCCAAACGTAAGAAAGACGATGGTACGGATTTGTCTGTCTCTTCAGATATTAGTTTAAATAGTGAAATTATAGATACTGTTTCAGAGACACACGATGATGTGTCAACTCAGTCTGACTCTGACAGTTTTGAAACAGATATAGATTATGACAGGAATGTCAACAACATCGACTTAGGCACCTTTTCCAGTATTCATGCATAAAAAAAACTAAAAAATTTTAACCGCCAATATATCGACCTAACATCTCTTTATTTCTCAAATACCAATGTTAATGAGACTACCACTATCCAGAAAACGTCTCACACAACCATTACTTCTACCCAAAGAGCTTCAAGTAAGCAAATTACTAACATTCTCACCTGGACCCGTGCTTTCCAATTTTATGCTGACATTTACTGTTCGAAGTACCCACAAGAAAGCCCGCAAATGTTCAGGTATATGATCCTGGTCCAGAACCTTGCACAGCACCAAAGGAACTGGCAAACATATGATGAGAAATTTCGCCAGCTTCGAGCTGTCTCACCTCTTTCATGGGGGTCTATCCACACAGAAACATATCTGTACTGCACTATTGCTCAGCCTGTCTCTCCTACTTTTCGTCCCTCAACTTCCAAATCAAATACATGTGTAGAACTAAATTACCCTCTTATATCATGCAGCGCAGACGATACTGCATTGACTTTCAGAAGTCCAGTACCTGCTTCAGAACACAGTGCAATGTTCTCCACCAGAGTAGCAACTGTGAGAGTCAACACGGAGCACATAGATGCCCTAAGCCAGCCCGCTGCAGGCCAAGGCAACCACCTACCACAGGAACATGCACCCAGGAAACCTAACCCCACTAATTCCAAGTAAAGCACAATTTACTCGACCTACACCAGTTTTGGTAAACAAACTCGCATCATTTCTTTCTGGCTACCCACCTGACAAGAAAAGGCCACTTCTTCAGGGTTTCACTGCCGGTTTTCCTCTTGGGAGTACCACGCACATTCCACCTAGGATTGCTCAGAACCACTCGTCAGTCTCCAGTCATGCTACTTTTGTACACGCTAAACTACTATCAGAAATAGGTAAGTCTCGAATTAAGGGTCCCTTCCCTCACCCCCCCATTAGATAATTTCATTTGCAGCCTTCTGGGCGTGGTGCCAAAACGTTTTCCAAATTCCTTTCGCCTTATACATGACCTGTCTTTCCCTAAACACTCCTTGTCGTTTAACTCTACAATCCCAAGAGAAAACTCTATTGTTACTTTAGAAACTTTCGACCATGTCTCTCAACTCATTGTTTCTTCTGGTCCAAGCTCTCTCGTGGCTAAAGCAGACATTGAGGATGCTTTTTGCATTATCCCAATCTCTCCCCTCGACTATCACAAGCTGGCTTTCCAGTTTGAAGGCAATTTCTACTTCGATACTGTCTTGCCTATGGGTGCGTCTTCATCCGTTGCTATTTTTTAATCTTTCTCAAAGCAATCCAGTGGATTTTGATTAACAGAATGCACATTCCAAAAGTTTCCCTTATCATTGATCACTTCATTTTCATGGGAAAACCAAATTCAGATGAATGTGAGCATGCTTTGACTACCTTTCTTGACCTGGCACGCATAATTGGTATTCCAAGTAAGGGTGAGAAAACCGTTAAACCATCAACTTTAGTGGAATTCATGGTATCACAGTCAACACAGATACTCTCACTGCTCACCTGCCACAGTCAAAGCTTGATGCATTGAGGACTCTTTTAAAACAAACCATGCACAAACGTAAAATTACCTTATCAGCATTGCAGTCGCTGCTGGGCCATCTTAACTTTGCCTGTAAGGTAATTAAACCAGGTCGCTGTTTCCTGCGTCGCCTGTATGATCTAACTTTTGGCAAAACCTCTCTACACCATTTCATTAAACTCAATGCTAAATGCCGCGCAGACCTTATCCTTTGGTACACCTTTCTTGACTACTACAATTGATGTACATTACTCACAGGTGACCGGTGGGTATCATCTTCTTCACTTCAACTTTATTCCGGCGCTGCAGGTTCTAAGGGTTTTGCATGCACTCACTTGTCTTCCTGGACTTTCGGCTCTTGAAGTCAAGTCCCATCACATAAATACCTTGGAGTTATACCCTATTGCCCTCGCAGTTTTCCTCTTTGGTCACTTGTGGCACAACAAAAACATTCTTTTTTTATCTGTGATAACATGGCAGTAGTTTACTGTTTAAACAAACAAACATCCAAAAACCGTCACATGATGAAAGTTATACGTATTATTGTGTTGAAAGTGTAAAGCTACAATTTTACATTTAAATCATCACACATTCCTACTCATAAGAATACAATTTGTGATAAACTTTCTCGTTTACAGGTAGACGATGCCCTTCGGTTGGCACCTCATCTGGACAAAGTGCCTGTAGCCATTCCTCTACAGATGTCACCAATGACCTTGGTACAGTCAGGGACCAACTGATATTATCATCTTTAACTCCTTCAACACGAAAGACTTATGATCATTTCTGGGCAAGATTCTACGACTTTACCAATTCCATAGTAAGATAACCTTTGCCTGCTTCAGTGGACACAGTCTCACAATCTATTGCTTACCGACACCTTAACAAATTTGCCCCTTCATCTATAAACAGTCATCTCTCAGCCATTTCCTACTTTCATCTTTTAGCAAATCTTCCTAACTCATGTGATACTTTTGTTATTCGTAAAATGGTCTTGGGTTGTCGCAAGCTCAGACAAACACGTGATCACCGCTTACCTCTGCTTGCTGGCAATAAGAAAAGTCTGCTGTCTTCGGTCAATCATTTGTATAACTTCAGCTTATACCTCTCCAAACTCTATTCGGCCATAATTCTGCTAGCATTTCGTGGGTTGTTTGTGGGGGAACTCCTATCAAATAATTTGGCACACTCCCAAAAAGCTCTTCAGTTCTCCCAAGTCACCATCCATAAAAGTGCTATCCACTTGCACTTGCACAACTACAAAACCAAGAAATCAGACAAGGCCATTAAAATACTCATCCAGGCAGTCAATAAACGTCACTGTCCTGTTGCTGCATTACGTTTCTATCTCAAATTACGGGGTTCCTCCTCTGGCCCTTTATTCATCTCTGATACAGGTAACTCTGTCTTCATTTCGAAATGTTTTTAATGAACTGCTATCTGCATCCGGCCTCTCTCCGACACACTATAAACTGCATACTTTCCGTATTGTCGCCGTGCAGAGGACGATGGCGACATTTAACTGGTTTAGATTCTTATGTAGTTTAGAGGCCATATTTCCACCACGAGACATGCCACATACTATTGTAGTCTCGCGACGATTAAAATGACACATGCGAACATTTTAAATGTAACATTTTGCCTGTTATCTCTTGCACCTTTTTTATTTTCGGCAGTACAGTATCGTATATGTCCATCTGAAGGTGCGAGACATGAGATTTTTCAATTTTATTTTGTCAAGCAGGCAATAAATCACGTGGCCTGAATGGGATTCCGTACAAATGCAATATTTATGACCACATAAATTACTTAGTGTTACTTGAAAATACGCGATAAAAAATAGCTTTCGTATTTTGGATGGATGTAACAATACTGTTATATAAATGTGTTTACATTTATAAACAGCGGGTGTATCATAAGTATTCTGGACCTCATTGCAGCACCTAAACGAATGACGTCATAAAATTGAATCAAAAGGCAGATTACTGGTGTGTAATGAGCTATCATCAAATATTGCCTTCACACATTTACAAGGTGGCCATACCACGTGGTATATGACGTCATTTAGGCTATCGCTAGCAGCATTATTTTGACTCAATTCGGAGTATAAAATATTTATTGAGGTTTGAAATCGAATCAATTTTCATCGACTAAAGGATTTATCGACACTTTTAAAATAAATAAAGGACAAGTTTGTATATAGAAGAAAGTGATATTGGGGAGTTATGAAATGACTGTGTGTGTTGCAAAGCACCACACCCTGTCTTTTTTGTCGTTATGTTTTTCACCAGTAACCATTAATGACATGGCTATGCATACAACCCCTAAAAACGAAAAAAAATGTTTTTAACATTTTACTATATCTACAAAGTATATTTCATAAGGAACAACCAAAAGCATTACTGAGGTGACTTCTGTTTTCCAAATATTTGCATTTATTTTTGTTCAAAAATAGTAAGTACGTAAAAGATCGAAATCGTAACGATGTACCAACTTAAGGAACAAATGCACAGATATAGATTGTTTTGTTACATATATCACAGAGTTTTCTTCCCATAACCTTTGTTGTGTTTTCTTGCAAAGACCGATCGCTTTCGAAAAAATCACGAATGTTACGACTGTTTTTATTAATTAATTACCTTGAAGTGTGTCCCGATAGCAAATGAAAAGCTCAACACAAAATTGAATTTCCTCACGTCACTTCAACGATTCGAAATAAATATGGTGAAATGAAAGCAAGATTATATATATATATAAATTAGATTTAAACGCGAAGCACAAACAAACAATATAAGTAAAGGGATTTAAGTGGGTCAAAATGACGATCTATTATTTACATGAAATTTTAACGTAAATTTCTATTCAGACAGTGCTAGAAACACCAAATATGAGCAGATATCATGGACTTTTCAGAGTCAGGCACCTTGTCACCTCAGTGATGTTTTTAATAGATATTTTATATATTACATGTATTATGCCATTTCTCGTAAGATATTTGACTTATTTTCAAAATACCTTGCAGATAATTTATTAAGAAGATATATATTGTGAAAATTACAACATTGTCAATACTGTTACTGAATTAACAAAGATTGTGGTACTTTGAAAAATCGATGGTCCTGCATGAAAGCACATGTTATATGTTTATCATATAGGTTTTACCAAAAACCTTAAATACCATTGTATTATAGGTGTTTGTTTTAACGAAGTATTTAGTCAAATGCACTGGCTGAAAAGGTTACTATTTATGCATTACTCATTCGTCTTCCCAAACTTACATGCTTTAAATAAGAGCCTAGAATATATCTAGTGTTAAACTGGTCTGCAGCTAAAATTAAATGTTCTTTTCCTTAGATGAAATTAACAAAAAGGTAAAATTTACATAAAGTTAAAGTCAATTAATTTAATTCCTTTAATTTTATGTACGTGTTGAATTTCCAGTATTAAAATATGACAGAAAAGAAGCTTTTTTTCCTTTTTCATAAACTAAAACCTATAAACTATTGATCTAATTTGACATCTTTTTAATGTATATTGATACTTTATGAACAATAATAAAAATTGGTGAGTGAATTTACAGGGGTTTTTTTTCTTTTTCTTTTTTTTACTTAATCAGAGTTAAACGTTTAGAGTTTTTCATGATTTAACCCTGCAGTATGTCTGAGTAAATAGTTTTGAAATAATCGATTAAGAACATCTTTTATATAAAAATACCAAATCAATAAAGCGTAACATGCATGTGAATTTTAGTTTAGCTGAAATATTTCAACTCAGACTCTTTTCGATCGTTGTGATTCAGGCAAAATCCGTCACCGCGCCAAGTAAGTTTGACTATTAATTGACGGAAATGATTCACACCAAGCTGCAATTCACAACCATCTAAAATACCAAGACAGTTCTACTTGTACAACTAAACTATATAAAAGACCAGGGGAGTATGCTGTAGCCCCTGTCACTCACCCAACATAAAAGCGTGTTACAGTACGCGCCAGGAGGAACTCACATTTTCCAATTTTTGCGCGGACGAAGAAAAAGAAATATCCGCCGCGATAAAGAGAAAAAAGACGGACTTCCTTGATGTCATTTCAAATAACTACTTCCGGTTGTATCAATATGGCGGACGTGGATTTTTTTAGCTGAGAAGTAAATTAAAGATTGTTGAAATTACTCAGGAATTATAAAGTATTAGTGTGTGTGTTTGTTTGTTATTCTGACTGCTGGACTATTGTGCAATATAAATACGGTACCTGAAATGGATATAATGACCAGTACTCCTCAGAGACAGAATGTAAGTTTCGCTATCAAGTTTTGAACGAGTGGGCGGGTTGTGATCAGACACCTGTACATGCAGAAAGACAGAGAAAAAGAATGATGGAAAGTACTGGCTCATATAATACCATCTGATAGTACGAATGCAATTTCATGCAAATCTTTTTGTAATCTGACAGTGGATGAAAAATTGTCACATATGTTTGAAAAATTAAACAAGCTCGATCAAAACGATGTGTCTATTTTAGCTATGACGTCACAATTGAAAGTTACAGTAAACAGAGTTGACAATATAGAACGCCGTTTGTGCGTGAGCGAAATTCAGCAGAAACAGTTAGCCTACCATAGTATAGATATTGAGGCGAGATCTAAGCGCAACAATTTAATTTACTACGGTTTAGCAGACTGGAAAGAAGAAGATACGTATGAGGTGTTGCGTGAATGGGGGACATTAGTGGATTATCTACCCTGAATACTCTCTGATATTACATTGGTCCTTCCATTTGGATTCCTCTGCTTTTTTCGCTATTTTCTCTTTTTGTATGGTGATAATTAAGCTTAATTATTTTCTACAGTGGTAGTCAGATTACACATTAAGTTTAGCAACATCTTTTGTTAACACCATTACCTTTGTTTTTTGATAATCCTAATTTTTTATTTAATATATCAATGACAATTTTCACAACAAAAAGTCAAAACCATCACATTAAGAAACAAGAATAAAGTCAGAGGATTCCAACTGTAAGGACCAATCTATTTGGTCTACCTTTGATGTTATCTGAGTAAGGGAGATAATTTGTTATCAGGAATGTCCCCCATTCTTTGATGATTATTTAAACCTTGATCTGAACGAGTTTTTCGTGCAACGCATACATCGTCTAGGTTCAATACGGAGGGCTAACAGAATCACACAAACCCCCAGACGACCGATTATAGTCTGTTTCAGAGACTACGGAGACACAGAGTTTATTTTGGGACAGCCATATAAACTTAAAGATACAAGATTTGGTATTGATAGAGACTATCTGAAGGAGATTGCGGCTGCACGCCGAGATATATGGGACCAGTTCAAAAAAGAGCGTTCGAAACATGGAAACAAGGAAGTCAAACTTTTGTACCCTGCAAAATTAGTTGTCAAAGGTCGCGTGGTGGCAGACGTTTTTCCAGATTGGCACGAAGTATTAAATTCCGACCGTTTGGCATCTTTCCGTGAACAAACAACTTCCATGTCACAAAAATCACAGCACAAGGCCTATTCAGCGAAAACATGCATTGACTGCTCTACTACCAGGCAGACTTTCGCCTACTTGCGATGTGAATATATCTGTGGTAGACAGTAGTGACCATAACATAAACGCCGACCCTCTACAATGACAAACCATTATCATAGTGCACAGCCGAAACCTTCATCAGGGATTGGTCAGGTTAATAGCCTACCAAGCGCTACGTTTTCCGTAGCTTCAGGGCCTCGTTGGGAGTCGGGTACTAAACCAAATTATAGTGACATCGTTGCTTCACGCTCGAGTGACACAGTTTCGATTCAAGGTAGCAATGACAGTGTGTGGATTAAGTCGAACCAACATAGATCAGTTGATCAACGTTCCGAGACTCAAACACAACAGGGGGATAGTGAGAGATGAACTCTGAAAGTTTCGCTATTAAATACACAGGGCTTAGTGACGAAAAACAGTAATAAGCTTGAAAGTGTAGAACTAAGACGAATATTTTGTGAAAATGATATTATTTGTTAAACTGAGACTTGGTCCGATGAATTTTGTAATATGAATTTTAATGATTATAAGTTGTACTGTCTACATAGACCTGACAAACATTCTTTAAGTAAATGGAACTCCGATGGAATTGCATGTTATGTAAAATCTGATCTTGCTGAATACCTGTCCCTATATTCGACTGATTATGATGATATAATATGGTTGAAGGTTGATGGTAGACTTGTAAATCTTAATTGTGACCTATTTGTGTGTCTGTGCTACAACGTACCTAGGGGTAGTTCGAGGGAGGTGTTTGTTGAGTCAAATATTTTCGATAGAATTATTGAGACTATTGTCAAATTGAAAAGTGATTATAATGATAATTGCGAGTGTTTAGTTCTAGGGGATATGAATAGTAGAATCGGAAACAGTAAAGATTATGTTGAAATGGATTCTATCGATTTACGCATAACGGTACTTCCCGACGACTACGCCCCAGACATTATATTACCTAGGGTAACGCAAGATAGCGCACTAAATCAGAACGGACAATTATTATTAGATTTTTGTCGTATAGCTGGTCTGAGAATTTTAAATGGGCGTTCAGGTATCGACGCAAATATTGGCAAGTATACTTTTGCAGGCACACAGAGTAATAGGTTATGTTTTAGCTAGTGTAAACCTTTTAAAATTAATTGACTATTTTGAAGTTTGTGATCCGAATATTTTATCGGACCATTGTCTGATTTCTTTTAGTATAAAAAATGCTGTATAGAAAACAGCTCGACAGGTACGGATGTAGATGCATCAAATATTAATTACACCTATAAATGGGATAATAGTAAATGTAGTATGTATAAAGATAAACTGAATACTGACTTTATCAAAAATAAATTTAACGTCCTGCTTGAAAAGTTAAATAATGTAGATATTAATACTGAAATAGATGCAAATATTACAGGTTTTTCAAGCGTTCTTGACGAAGTGGTTTCACCTTTATTTAAGAAAGAAGTGAAATCTACATATTCTCATTCAAGTAATTATGCTGCGAAATGGTTTGACGATGAATGTGCTAATAAGAGGGACATATTTTATTGTTGTTTAAATGCGTTTAGAGAAAGTAAAAGCGAGCTTAACCGAAAAGCTTTATGTAAGGCTAGAAAAGATTCTAAGCAATTTTTTTTTATCTAAACGTTTTAAGTTACGCAAAGACAAGACAAACAGATTTTTATGTTCTGACCTTGCAAATGCTAAACAATACTGGAATATGTTGAAGGGTGTGTCTACAATTAACTATCCTAAGTCTCTAACTGCGAATACGTTTGCGAATTATTTTAAGTCAATAAATGACCCTGAGGGTAGGTTTTATCAAGCCGTTCAGATGTCTTATGGTATAAACTGATCAAATATGGTGTACGCGGTAAAATCCTACAAGTCATAATGTCAATGTATAACTGTGTAAAGTCCAAAGTAAATTTTTAAACTCAGTAAGTGATGAATTTTTCTGTAATTTAGGTGTCAGACAGGGAGAATGCCTGTCACCTTTTTTATTCAGTATGTATCTCAACAGGGCTTTAATTTATTAAGCCCGATTTTCAATTATTCGTCTGAAGTATGGGGTTTTAGCGAAGGAAAAAATATAGAGAGAATTCATTTACAATTTTGTAAGATATTATTAGGTGACAAAATATATACACAAAACGACTTCATATATGGTGAAACAAGTAGGATTCCGTTTTTGTCAATGAGCTATTTTAACATAATAAAGGACTGGTTAAAAATTTGTACAACTGATGAAATTAAGTATATTAAGGTGGCATATGACCTAATGAAACGTGATATTGAAGTTAATCCAAATCTACTTAATTGGGTCTCAAAGATAAAATTACTTCTTTCACGTTTAGGGTTTTTGGATGTATGGAATAATCAACGGGTTGGAAATCAGACGTTATTTTTAAACAAAGGTTACATGATAACTTTCTGCAAAATTGGCACGCAAGTTTAGAGGATTCATCTAGGGCAATATTTTACAAATCAATAGCAAATTTAGGGTTTCAACTGTATTTAGATGTAGTAAATGTTACAAAATACCGGATAGTTTTATCACGTCTAAGGTTATCAAGTCATAGATTAGAAATCGAAGCGGGTAGATGGAAAAAACAGAAGCTGTACCTTTCAATAATAGAGTATGTAAAATCTGTAAGAAACTTGAAGATGAGTACCACTTCGTAATATAATGTAAATTATATAATGATATAAGAAAACAATACATTAAACCATTCTATTGGAAACACCCGAATAATATGAAATTTATTGAATTGTTAAGGACTTCCAACAAGAATGTTTTAAGAAATTTAGCAGCTTTCACATTCAAAGCATTTGAACGTCGCAGACTATTTATTAATATGTAAATGAATATTTTTCGAGTCTCTCCCAAACTGTATTAATTAATTCTCAATGTTTATTTTCATTCATTTGATATGACGGATATATATATGTATATGATATATGTATGCTTATAATTTAAATCTGTAATTCGGTGTTAATTGTCCGATTGAATGCAGTTGAACTAACACTAGCAACACTGTCACGCCACATTGATATATGTTATTATTTGTATGTTGATATTGATGCTATGATCATGGGTCATGATTGGCTTATTTCATAATAAAAGAATATCTATCTATCTGTAATCGCGAAATTTATCATGCCATTATTATGACAACTGCCTGATAAAGCCTGTCTGAGAACAGCAACCTTTCTCAGTCAGTGACTTGAGAACACTTTTCCATGCTTAAACCTATGGAAAAGTCCGAGACTCCTTCGTCCAAATCCGTTATGTTAACTGTTAAACTGTTAATATCTGGCTAACAGTTTGTAAAACATTGTTCTTTTTGTATTAATCTCCTTAATAGCTTTAAAAATCACACTTGTTATATTAAATTTTCCAGTTGATGTCTGTTTCAGCCGGTGGCCATTTGTTAAATTTGTTTGAAATGGTAATATGTTCCTACGCCAGATCAGCACTGATGATATTTATTGTTGGTATTGTTTAATTGACTTTGCTGAATATTTATGATAATACACAGCAAATAAATTGTTAAAGCAAATTGTACCAAAAATTGTGTTGTGTTATAAAATTATTGGTAAAAACCCTCGGACTACTTTTTTTGACGTATAACCCTCTTGAACAAAGTGGTTACCGTACTTTCAGAAATCAGCGCCCCGAATTAAAATAATGAGATGCAATATCATAATAGTGGCATGATAAAAAGAATAACAGGTTACTGTCTTTTGAGAAAGGGATTTCTCAGACGAGGTTAGATATGGTCCGGAAGGAGTTCGGCAAGCCTCGCCCCAGGACCATATCTAACCTCGTCTGAGAAACCCTTTCTCAAAAGACAGTAACCTGTTATTCTCTATATCTCAGCGATATTTGACGGCCAGTGCGAAATTAATTAGGGTCATAACTCACCTTCATTAACTGAACATTTAATGAAACGACCGTAATGGAACTGTACATTTTACGTCTATCATATATCTGACTTTTGGTAAAATTAAAACCAAATTTTAAATAAAATATATATGTATGTTTACTGTGTACTTTCGTTTTTGAATTTTTAAAAACGCTAGTTATAATATAGCAAAATTAATCAATAATTTTGCCAGGCGCCTAGACGATACAGATGTCGCAGCAGGGTTTACTTGAAATAGGAAAGCAGTTTAACACGTGTCGTACGGGACCCAGTCAATTATTTTCTGAAAATCGTGAAGCAATTGCTTTGAACTGTCATTCTTTGCGTTAACAAATATTCGTAAACGTAAACAAATGCATCAGAATGAAATTTTATACATTTATTCTGGGAACAAAATAGGTCCCAGATTTATTTGATATATTTTAAGCGTAAAATTCGCCGAAATGCATGTAATCAGGAACTATGTGAGCTTCGTCTTCGTGAAAATGTTCACGGAACCATTTAGCGTACGTCCGTCGCTAAATTTGGTAGCCATGTCCGCGGCGGGGATTCTTGAAATGCGGTGGACTTAGTTGCGCTTTACGAATGGGTAGTCCGCGACGACCTCGAGAAAAAACGAGAATTCCTCCTGGCGATAGATTTTAGATAGTTTTACTCGTGCAACTATATATGTAATACATCTCAAAACAAAACAGAAATCACAATACTACATATAACAGCTATATTAACAAGGGGTAGGACCTAAATCATGTAGCTCGGTGCTTTAAGCGAGAAAAACGTGTAGTCTATGACTAATGTCGTCAGTTTTCGCGTAAATATTCAGGAATTTGGATAAATTATCAACAGCTATGGGGATTGTCTTGGGAATATTTGTTTAATGTATACGACTAGTACCTAGCCATATATGTATGCTAACTGTAGCTGCTGTTTGACAGAAGAAGAAATGTGTTACAAAAAAGTTATTGAAGGGATGCCAACAAAGGTGTCCCATTTTTTGTGCGATTCTGCAATAATTTGCTTAGGTTTTTGAACTTGTCAAACCATTCTGCGCCATTGAAACAATACTTTAAGTAAACAGGCACACAATTAAACATTTACAACCAGTTAGGAACATATATTATATATTATTTTCATTCTTTTTAACTTAAAGACAATAAACGTGTAGTTTGGGTCACTTTAAGACCATATTGTGTAACCTCGGTTGTTTATTGATGTTAAGGTTAAGTTTTTAAAAATAAGCATGTTGACAAATTTTACAAAGAGTTCTGTTTGTAAATTTAACTTAATGTTTCTGATAAAAAACCCAAAGTATTTCCTCTTTTAAGCTAAGATGATTCAATAAATGTTGCTATGAATTTGAACACGCGATTTTAAGGCTGGAAGGTTATGTGGTGCTTTTCATTGTCAGATACAAATACAATATTGCAAGTAAATTTTAAACTATGAAAGGTTTTGACTTGATCACAAGTCTGCAGATTTTATTTAAAGAATCAAAATTGACAATTTTGTAGACATTACATACATGCAAACATTATATTTATAAAATCAAAAAGGACTTTCTAAGTTGTGCGAAAACAAATTGTCAACTGACAGACAGCCTGTGCCACACAATTAAATTAACTGTATATACTTGTACATATAAGAACTGCCAATGTGCTAAGCTCCATATAGTCATTCAATGGTGAATGGTTCAATCCCTGGACTCAACAAAATATCTATGCGACATTTATTCTTGGATGCCGTATCCAATGTTCATTTGCATTTTACCATTATTTCAGTTAAAAGGAAACAAATTAGAGAAACACGCAAATTAGACAAGTTAGATTTCTTAAAACATTTGTAGTTTTTAATGGAGTTTGAAAAATATTATCTTACTTCTTCCACGATCATATCAGTCAATATTTCTTCCGCTTTGACTGGACTATCATTAAACTTAAATAAAATAATGAACATAAAGTTCTATGACAACATAATCATCTCTTCCTTAGCACAAAAAAGAGAGAGAAAATTTAATGTAAAATGTACTTGCATAATTAGTTGGTTCAAATGTTTACATGATTACAATATTTTTATGAAGTCTTTGTCTACCTAACAATGCATAATTTCCTGTGGGTCATGCAATCCATTCAGCTTTTGATGACTGAAATAACTGGATGAGAAATTACGTGTATATTTTCTTTATTCATAGTATTAAAAAACACAGTGTCAAAGAATAAAGATGAAGTGAAAATCCTTTTATGAAAAAATAGACCCGGCTGATAAATATCATCACCTTGCTTAAACTGCCGTTTTGCAATAAATTAAATTAGGTTGCTAATAATTGTGGTTTTAAGGTATTTCCTGCAAGTAGTGATTAGTCTTTACTAATGAAACTTGGAAAGGGGATGAAAATGAAATAGTTTGCAATACGTAAAATGATCACTGACCTCCCTTATCTCCAAGCCGTCAGGTATTTTAATACATCCGAGATTTAATTCTATATTTGTGAAAAAAATGTAAGTTATCTTTGGAGGATCTATTTACTTCTCATGTATGGTATGTATGAATAGCTTGTAAGTATATGTCATAATGCTATTTTGCTATGATATTTTATTAATGAGCTGTTGCCCCAAGTTTCAAAGTACAGAGTTTATCATTCCGGCATCTACAATTCCAAGGTGAATTTGTGCTAAAAATATTCTAATCTTTTTAATCTTTTAATTGTCGCTGGGTATCAAACAAAATCTGATTATAATATTAAATTATTGCCTCAACTAACAACTGTAAGAATTGTTTATTGTTAACATTTATTTAGCTGTCTGTAAAACAATCTTGAACGAATACATATACTGAACGTTAACTTCGGTTGTATCAAAGTAGACACTTTGTAAAATCACCATGTGTAGTTAATGTAATGCCTTTAGATTGGACAAACACTGGTTTTGAGTATGATTATAGTACAAAATAACTGTTAAATTAACTAATATGCTAGTGAGAGAAAAATATTTTATGTATTAGAATGCCGGTATGCAGTTATGAAAGAACCGAGGTTACAAAATATGGTCTTAAAGTGACTCAAACTACACGTTTATTGTCTTAAAGTGAAAAAGATCGAACATAGATGCATTATGCACGTTCCTAACTGGTTGTAAATGTTTAATTCTGTTCCTGTTTATTTAAAATACCATTTTAATGGCGCAAAATTGTTGGTCAAGCTGAAAAACCGAAGCAAAATATTGCAGAATCACACAGAAAATGGGACATCTTTGTTGGCATCCCTTCAATAACTTTTTTGTAACACATTTCTTCATCTGTCAAATAAAAACTACAGTTAGCATACATATATGGCTAGGTACTAGTCGTATACATTATACAAATATTCCTAGAAAATCCCCATACCTGTTGATAATTTATCCAAATTCCTGAATATTTACGCGAAAACTGACAACATTAGTCATAGACTACACGTTTTTCTCGCTTAAAGCACCGAGCTACATGATTTAGGTCCTACCCCTTGATTAACTCATTGTATACCACTCTTGTATTAACTCTTGTATACCACTTTTTTATGTAAATTTGACACAATTAACAACATACTGACATGTCTATAGTTGGAAACATCAGATTTATCATATTTCATAAATAAAGGTTAAAACTTGGCACTTTTAACTCATTTCGGTACAGTAGGCCTGCTATCAATAGATCTTATTGATCTATTTGCCAAAAACTGACATGAATTTTATATAGGATGCTGAGTATTTCAAAAACTTAGCAGGAATATTTTCTAATAGTTTGCTAATGTACACATTTCCTTCTAAATAGTTCCTTCACTATATAACTTTGTGGGGTTTAACATGCCGCTTAGTGTCGTCGGGCTCATTTTAAATAAAGAAAACCAAGGGTCGACAGATAATAAACGTGTATTTTCTCAGACAGATAGGTCCCTGCAATACATGACAAAAGTAATAACAAAACAATACGATTTCAGGGATTTGGCAATACGAATACATGTCAGGAACGAGGTCTCTGGCAGGCTCCCTGTGCTTTCTGGTGTCCCGCTGGGATCGGTCTTAGGTCCATGTCTCTTTCTCGCATACATCAATTACCTACCAGGAAGTGTCAGGAGCCGGGTGCGTCTATTTGCCGACGACACCATAGCTTATTTAACAATTAAATCACAAGCATCTGCACAAACCTTACAAAATGATTTGCACAACCTTGAAATATGGGAAAAAGAATGGTCAATGGAATTCAACCCTGATTAGTGTGAAGTACTCAGAATACACAAGAAAAAGAAACCGGTCATCTTACCCTACACCCTACATAGCACTATACTGAAAACCACAGAAAATGCAAAATACTCAGGAGTTACTATAAGTAGTAACCTGAAATGGTCATCCACATAAACAATATCACAAACAAAGCAAAAAATAGCTTAAGGTTTATCCGACGAAATGTCAAAACACAAAACACAACTCAAAGAAGCAGCATACAAAACATATGTGAGACCACAGGTCGAATACTTCTCAACCGTATGGCACCCATGGCCGAAATACCTCACTCACAGAATAGAAATGGTCTAGAGGTCAGCTGCAAGGTACGTTCATAATTATTATCACTATACAAGCAGTGTATCAAACATGATAAAGCCGACTAAAAAGGGTCAACTTACATTAGAACAAATGCGAAACCTTGCTACCCTGGTCATGCTACACGAAATAAAAAATATCGTTGCTTAAAAATAATTGACAGTCGTCGTCTGTTATGTTTCTATTTTTACTGCCGATCGAGGTCAACATACTACGTCACACTCCCGCCAAAATTAAAAAGTACGGAAGCGTAAAAGGGACATCATATTAATTTTTTTTTTTTTTCATTTCAGAAACATGATTCAAAAAGAGGTCCATATCGAACGGGCTATGACCAGACATCCATTGAGAATGCTTTTAATGAAGTGAAATTAAACAAAGTCTCTATTCAAAGAGCAGCCAAGTCTTATGGTGTTCCTATATCAACTCTAAAGGACAGAGTATATGGTATTGTTCCTGTCCATAATGCAAAGTCAGGTCGTACCCAGCTGTTTTCAAAAGAGCAAGAATCTTTACTTGCCAGTCATCTTAATACAATGGCTGAGATTGGGTATGGCTATTCCCGAACAGAGACTATAAATCTGGCATCTGATTATGCTGTCCATTTGGGACTCAGAGACAGAGAACATCCACTAAGTTTACGTTGGCTTTACAAGTTTTTTTTAAATAGATTTCCTGAACTGTCTGTCAAAAAGCCAAGAAGTCTTGAAGCAGCTAGAGCTAGAAGTGCTACAAGACAAGCTATCACAAATTACTTCAAAGAGCTGAATAAAATCTTAGTTGATAACAACCTTCTTAAAAGACCTGAGGCCATATATAATGTGGATGAAAAGGGACTATCAACTAACCACAAACCTCCTAAAATTGTGACTGGTGCTATATACAAAGCTCAAGCTGTAACCTCTGGTAAATCCCAAACTGTAACTGTTATAGGCGGGGTAAATGCTATGGGTAATCAAGTGCCACCATTTTTCATATTTCCAGGCAAGAGAATGCTACCTGAATTACTTGAAGGTGCCTCTGCAGGGGCAACTGGAGTTGTTTCAGAATCAGGATGGTCCAACACTGATATATTCACCCAGTACATGAAAGAACATCTTGTAAAATACTTACCAGAACACTCTGCAACAGCCCCAGTTCTTGTACTGTATGATGGACATAAAAGTCATACCTCATTAACTCTTATTGATTGGGCAAAAGAAAATCATATCATCCTATTTGTTTTACCACCACATTGTAGTCATTTGCTACAGCCTTTAGATATCAGTTGCTTTGGACCCTTTGAAGTTTCATGGAACTCTACATGTCACAACTACATGAGGGAATCTGGTGGAAGAGTAATAAGTAGGTATGATGTTTGTAGACTTGCATGCAAAGTATACTCAAGCACACTGACACCAGCAAATATCCAGGCAGCTTTCAAGAAGAGTGGTGTATACCCTTTTAATCAAGATGTGGTGAATGATTCTGATATTGCACCATCTTTGAGTTTCCCTGCCAGAACAGTTGAAAATCAAAGTATGTCTTCTCCACCAGAAAGTATGTTTTCTCCACCAGAGAAAGCCTCTAGTAAAGAAAATTCTGGTTCTTCTGTGAAATTCCTTGAATGCAGAGGTGGTAACATTTTGAAAAATGTTCAAACTGCTAAAATTAGAAACACACTAAGCAAAGTTGTTGGTGGCAAAGCTATTACAAATGAAGATGTTGCTGAAAAAATAAAAGATCACATTGCAAAGCAGACAACCTCCAAAAAACGAAAATTCATCCCACCTCTAAAAGTAAAGGTACCTGAAACACAAAATAAAGGACAATCCAAATTAAACAGTTCAAAAGGCAAACAACCAAAAGTTAAATCGAAGCAACCTAGACTTGAACTTTCTGAAGATGCCTCTGACGAAGATTCTGAAACAGAAGAAGAAAAATGCAGTGTTTGTGGAAAATTTTTCCCAGACAAACAGATTTGTGATAAAATTAAAATTGTTCAGTGGGGTCAATGTGACAAATGTGACCTATGGGTTCACCTCAAATTCTGCTCCCCAGTGAAAGTTTTGCGCAGAGGTGACAGTTTTCTCTGCCCAACCTGTAGCAAGTCATAAAGTAAAACAAACAAATAACAATTTGTAAATATGTTAACAGTTTAAACAGTTTAAAATGTTCCAGTTCAAAACTTTGTTGTCAGTTTGGAATTCAAGTAACATTAACATTATTATGACACTTCTAAGACACCATACTTAATGATTTGTGATGATTTACCACAACCAATCAGAATCGCCGAATTTAGGTGACGTTTTCAGATCGAGGTAAGATTTTACATCAGCCATGTTTGTTTATATTTTGCAAACGCTGAACGTCTACATTGTTTGACATTAACTTAAAGTAACTTTTAGATAGTTGTAGTTAAATTATATGAAGTAAAATTATAGATTACTGTAGTTAATTGAAAATGCCACTGACATTTGTTCTTATATCGCCGAATTTAGGTTACACCGGGATATTAATATCAACAATGCTAAATTCATAAATCGATAATTGATGAAACAAATACATAATAAACTACTGAACAATCAAGTTATAAATAATATTTACTGTTTAATAAACAAATGCTTAGTAAATTACTGAACAAACAACTTTTGGGGATCTGATAAAAGGGGATCGCTTGCAAATTATTCAGAATTAATCTATCCAATGAAAATTGATCTTATAAATAACCGGATTGCATGGGTTGGTATAAACAGCGAAATGAAGATTGTATGGCGAAATGGGCGAAATGGGCAAAATGAAGATTAAAAAATCAAAATACTGTTAATATTATCCTTTATTAAAGATAAAAGATCTAAAATTGATCAAAGATTAATTGTCTTAAATATTTCTTTTTTTTCAGAATAGACATAAATGAAAACAATGTCCGGTAAATTTCTCTTTGATCATTTGCTTTCAAGTTCTTGTTATGGCGAAATGAAAAAGAGCGACGGCGAAATGGAGAAAAATGTAGAACACACTTCAAAATTTAATTATAATTAAATCACTTATCGTTTTGTTAAACTGTCAAAACACAGAAGTTGAATTAGTGAATTTATCTTTTGTTATGTATTTGAAAGATTTACTAAACCTGGGCGAAATGGATCTAACTCGGCGAAATGAAGATATAATCCTGATTACTCAGTTAGTATTTATTTCGGCGAAATGAAGAAGATCGACGGCAAAATGGAGAAAATGTAGAACGCATTTCAATTTTAAATTACAATTAAATCATCTTATCGTTTTGTTAAACTGTCAAAACACATATGATTAGAAGTTGAATCAGTGAATTTATCTTTTGTTATATATTTGAAAGATGTACTAAACGTGGGCGAAATGGATATAACTGGGCGAAATGAAGATATAATCCTGATTACGCGAAATGAAGAAGATCGACGGCAAAATGGTGAAAACTACAATAAACTGTCTAATAAAATTTTGAAATTCCAGCAGATTTTTTTTTCAATTTATTCAAAAGAGTGATATCATAAATGATAATTGAAATACCACTGTTTTTTTTTTCTTTTTTACCGTATTTATTTATTTTTATTCAAAAGTATAAATCAAGATACAAACGCACATTGGTTTAAATGGAAATGTAATACTTAAATATTATTAACAGAGATGCGGCATGTATAAAAAAATTAGTTACTTTTACACATGTTTTCTCTCAGTGAAATTGAGATTTTTCTTAGTAAAATCAAGGCTATCATTGTGTTAAAATTAAATATTCATTATTGTTATTTCATTAAAGTAAATGTCGGTTTTTGGTTGTAATGTGATAATTTTAATGAAAAATAATCATCTTTTTCTACATTATTTATTTCATTTAAATACCAAACTGCTGCATTGATTTCTGACTGTTCTTCAGACTTTCCAATTTAACTGATGAAAGAGCTATTATTTTCAATCAGTTTAGTCCACTGATACTCGTCAAATAAACAAGTAATCAGCGAATTAACATAAAGCCACGTGTAATCTGTTCACACGTATGTCGTAAATGTTAACTGAAACGCGCTAGATAAAAAAAGCAGAATATAACAATAAACAATCGGATGTTTAAATAATTGATTTATTGCGCGGCATTAAGTTATTTGCCTACCTTAATTTGTTAATATCATCAAAATTATTTCATAGATTTCTTTTCTTGCTTTTTCTTGGTTATAAAATTAAAATTATATGGCCATTTTCTAAATTTCTTAAGTGCATTTTTAAATTTTGTATCTTGTATTGTTTCTAAATATTATTCTTATTCAAATTAATATTCAAACATTTAGCAAAATTGTAGTCTGTTCGAACTGTAAACATCAATATACGTAGATTTGCAGTATTAGTCTACAATTCAAGACTGATATCAACTATATCTTGCTGTAGCCACAAATCCTTTAACCCCAAACTCTCTGAGATGCTATTTGAAAGGCCCTGTTTAAACCAATATCTGTTTATCTTGATTTCTACTTTTGAATAAAAGAAATAAATACGGTAAAAAAAAGACCAGTAGTATTTCAATTATCATTTATGATACCACACTTTTGAAGAAATTGATAAAGTTCTGGTGGGATTTCAAAATTTTATTAGACAGTTTATTGTACTTTTCTCCATTTTGCCGTCGATCTTCTTCATTTCGCCGAAATAAATACTAACTGAGTAATCAGGATCATATCTTCATTTCGCCGAGTTAGATCCATTTCGCCCATGTTTAGTAAATCTTTCAAATACATAACAAAAGATAAATTCACTTATTCAACTTCTGTGTTTTGACAGTTTAACAAAACGATAAGTGATTTAATTATAATTAAATTTTGAAGTGTGTTCTACATTTTTCTCCATTTCGCCGTCGCTCTTTTTCATTTCGCCATAACAAGAACTTGAAAGCAAATGATCAAAGAGAAATTTACCGTACATTGTTTTCATTTATGTCTATTCTGAAAAAAAAGAAATATTTAAAACAATTAATCTTTGATCAATTTTAGATCTTTTATCTTTAATAAAGCAAGGGGTAGGACCTAAATCATGTAGCTCGGTGCTTTAAGCGAGAAAAACGTGTAGTCTATGACTAATGTCGTCAGTTTTCGCGTAAATATTCAGGAATTTGGATAAATTATCAACAGCTATGGGGATTGTCTTGGGAATATTTGTTTAATGTATACGACTAGTACCTAGCCATATATGTATGCTAACTGTAGCTGCTGTTTGACAGAAGAAGAAATGTGTTACAAAAAAGTTATTGAAGGGATGCCAACAAAGGTGTCCCATTTTTTGTGCGATTCTGCAATAATTTGCTTAGGTTTTTGAACTTGTCAAACCATTCTGCGCCATTGAAACAATACTTTAAGTAAACAGGCACACAATTAAACATTTACAACCAGTTAGGAACATATATTATATATTATTTTCATTCTTTTTAACTTAAAGACAATAAACGTGTAGTTTGGGTCACTTTAAGACCATATTGTGTAACCTCGGTTGTTTATTGATGTTAAGGTTAAGTTTTTAAAAATAAGCATGTTGACAAATTTTACAAAGAGTTCTGTTTGTAAATTTAACTTAATGTTTCTGATAAAAAACCCAAAGTATTTCCTCTTTTAAGCTAAGATGATTCAATAAATGTTGCTATGAATTTGAACACGCGATTTTAAGGCTGGAAGGTTATGTGGTGCTTTTCATTGTCAGATACAAATACAATATTGCGAGTAAATTTTAAACTATGAAAGGTTTTGACTTGATCACAAGTCTGCAGATTTTATTTAAAGAATCAAAATTGACAATTTTGTAGACATTACATACATGCAAACATTATATTTATAAAATCAAAAAGGACTTTCTAAGTTGTGCGAAAACAAATTGTCAACTGACAGACAGCCTGTGCCACACAATTAAATTAACTGTATATACTTGTACATATAAGAACTGCCAATGTGCTAAGCTCCATATAGTCATTCAATGGTGAATGGTTCAATCCCTGGACTCAACAAAATATCTATGCGACATTTATTCTTGGATGCCGTATCCAATGTTCATTTGCATTTTACCATTATTTCAGTTAAAAGGAAACAAATTAGAGAAACACGCAAATTAGACAAGTTAGATTTCTTAAAACATTTGTAGTTTTTAATGGAGTTTGAAAAATATTATCTTACTTCTTCCACGATCATATCAGTCAATATTTCTTCCGCTTTGACTGGACTATCATTAAACTTAAATAAAATAATGAACATAAAGTTCTATGACAACATAATCATCTCTTCCTTAGCACAAAAAAGAGAGAGAAAATTTAATGTAAAATGTACTTGCATAATTAGTTGGTTCAAATGTTTACATGATTACAATATTTTTATGAAGTCTTTGTCTACCTAACAATGCATAATTTCCTGTGGGTCATGCAATCCATTCAGCTTTTGATGACTGAAATAACTGGATGAGAAATTACGTGTATATTTTCTTTATTCATAGTATTAAAAAACACAGTGTCAAAGAATAAAGATGAAGTGAAAATCCTTTTATGAAAAAATAGACCCGGCTGATAAATATCATCACCTTGCTTAAACTGCCGTTTTGCAATAAATTAAATTAGGTTGCTAATAATTGTGGTTTTAAGGTATTTCCTGCAAGTAGTGATTAGTCTTTACTAATGAAACTTGGAAAGGGGATGAAAATGAAATAGTTTGCAATACGTAAAATGATCACTGACCTCCCTTATCTCCAAGCCGTCAGGTATTTTAATACATCCGAGATTTAATTCTATATTTGTGAAAAAAATGTAAGTTATCTTTGGAGGATCTATTTACTTCTCATGTATGGTATGTATGAATAGCTTGTAAGTATATGTCATAATGCTATTTTGCTATGATATTTTATTAATGAGCTGTTGCCCCAAGTTTCAAAGTACAGAGTTTATCATTCCGGCATCTACAATTCCAAGGTGAATTTGTGCTAAAAATATTCTAATCTTTTTAATCTTTTAATTGTCGCTGGGTATCAAACAAAATCTGATTATAATATTAAATTATTGCTTCAACTAACAACTGTAAGAATTGTTTATTGTTAACATTTATTTAGCTGTCTGTAAAACAATCTTGAACGAATACATATACTGAACGTTAACTTCGGTTGTATCAAAGTAGACACTTTGTAAAATCACCATGTGTAGTTAATGTAATGCCTTTAGATTGGACAAACACTGGTTTTGAGTATGATTATAGTACAAAATAACTGTTAAATTAACTAATATGCTAGTGAGAGAAAAATATTTTATGTATTAGAATGCCGGTATGCAGTTATGAAAGAACCGAGGTTACAAAATATGGTCTTAAAGTGACTCAAACTACACGTTTATTGTCTTAAAGTGAAAAAAATCGAACATAGATGCATTATGCACGTTCCTAACTGGTTGTAAATGTTTAATTCTGTTCCTGTTTACTTAAAATACCATTTTAATGGCGCAAAATTGTTGGTCAAGCTGAAAAACCGAAGCAAAATATTGCAGAATCACACAGAAAACGGGACACCTTTGTTGGCATCCCTTCAATAACTTTTTTGTAACACATTTCTTCATCTGTCAAATAAAAACTACAGTTAGCATACATATATGGCTAGGTACTAGTCGTATACATTATACAAATATTCCTAGAAAATCCCCATACCTGTTGATAATTTATCCAAATTCCTGAATATTTACGCGAAAACTGACAACATTAGTCATAGACTACACGTTTTTCTCGCTTAAAGCACCGAGCTACATGATTTAGGTCCTACCCCTTGAAAGGATAATATTAACAGTATTTTGATTTTTTAATCTTCATTTCGCCCATTTGGCCCATTTCGCCATACAATCTTCATTTCGCTGTTTATACCAACCGGATTGCATTAGCAAATCAGAAACTATGTATTAAAACAATGACGGCGGGAAACAATAAAACGTAAAAAACCAACAACAAAAAAACAGGATATTATAAAAATTTATCGCAACCATCCCAGATTTAACAGATTTCATAGAATGATTCCATGAATATGCTAGTCAAAAGATATAGAAAACGCATGATACTATGTAAATTGAGGTTGAGCTTTCGAAACGGACTTAAACGCTACTGGAGTTCGACATATAAAAACTCAGAGAGTGAAAGCATTTCGGATATTTTTTTCGGATAAGAGTACTTCTACTTCTAGCCTTTTATTCCTAGTCCTGTACATTTCCGCAACAACTAGCATTCTGTTTTAAAAACATATTTAGAACCAGTTTAACATATGTCTGGTGTCTCCTTTTAAGTGTTAAATTATTTAATTAAAAAAATGGTAGCAGATTACTGAAAAATGGTTAATATGATCATTAATTTAATTTATTACTTTTTCAAGTAATCGACCCTATGTCTGAGCAAGACACTTCACCTACCCCCCCACCACCAAATAAAAAGACTTCTGCCACTCCACCCCTCCCCCCAATTATTTTTAGATATTTGTTAACTAAAACTTTCATGTATTTTTGTAGGTAGGTATTTTTGTTATTTATTTGCATCAAAACATTAAGTTATTTAAACAAACATGAAAATTTATTCATTTAAAAGGTATAAATAACATCTATCACAACTAAAACAAACTGACAACACAAAATAGCATAGTCAGTAAGGACTTGAAAAAAATAACACTAACTTAAGTGAATAAGTTGTTTTGGAGATTCATTAAATCTAAAAGCAATGATAGTGTCATCACAGCACCATTGAATAAAAAGAGAAAGTTGGTAACTGACAGTAGAAATAAAGCTCAGATTTTGCTAGAACAAATTAGTTTGGTGTTTACTAAAAAGTCAACAAAACTTGATTCAAAGTTGAAGAAACAGTAAAAACATAAATTACCACTGCTTGAAATTACAGTATTGGGAGTGGAAAAACTTTTAACATCTCAAATATGGTTTTAAAGACTTGTGCAAAAGAACTCGCTCCAGGAATTTGTAAGATTTTTCAGACATCTGTTGCTAGTGGTATCCTACCCAGCGATTTGGTCAACACGAACATTTCACTGATGTTTAATAAAGGGGATGCACACCTTGCGGAAAACTATTGGCCGGTGTCCCTTGCGTCAGTCTTGTGTAAAATGTTAGAGCTTTTTATTTGTAAACACCTGTTCAGTTGAAACATTCTGGACAAAATAATATGCTCACCAACTTAAACCATGGTTTTCGATCTCGATTTTCATGTGAGACAGCTTTTAGTAACACTAAATGATTCCTTTAATTATTATGATGCTGGACTTCAAACAGACATTGTAATATTAGACTTTTCAAAAGCTTTTGATATGATACCCCACCACTAATTATTATGTAAACTGGAAGGCTTTGGAATAGAAGGCTCTATTTACACTTGGTTAGAAACATTCCTGACAAAGAGACACATGCAGTTTGTTGTCCAGGGTGCATATCTGAAAAAGCAACTGTAGACTACTGTTTTTGTGTCACATAAATGACCTACCGTTATTGGTTAAATCACAAGTGAGTTTGTTCAGGGATGATTGTTTCTTATACAGAACAGTCAAATCTCAGAGTGTCTACGACATCCTCCAAAACAGCCTATGTGAACTTGAAATATGGGCATATAAGTGGGGCATAAAATTCAGTGCCAAAAAGTGCTATGTTATGAGTGTTAACATCAAAAACCCACTCTTTTATTCTCTATGTGGACACATTTTGAAACAAGTTTCTTAAAATCCATATCTTGGACTAACACTTACACACTGTACTGAAAAGTTATCATGGCAACCACAGTAAAACTACTAAGAAAGCAAACTCGGTCATGGCTGTTCTCCGTAGAAACCTTAGATATTGCTCTGAAAATTGCAAGATGACGCCATACCTCTCTCTCGTAAGATCGGTGCTCGGTCATGGTGCAGTAGTTTGGGACCCCTATCAAAAGTCAGATATTTACAAACTTGAAACACTTCTGCGTCAAGCTGCACGCTCCATTACAGGGGACTATAAGTCTAGAAGTGAAAGTTGTGTTACCGATATGTTAGCTAGGCTGGGTTTTCCAACACTCCAAGACCATCAACGTATAAACAGACTTATCTTTCTGTACAAGGCAGCCAAGGGCCTGATGCCAGCACTACCACCTTCAGGGGCAAATCCTAAAAGACGTATCAAACTAAACAATTCAAAGACTGTGTAACTTCTAATATCATTGATAAATCATGATCGTGGCTTTATAATTAAACAGTGTAAAACCGAACAATTAAAAAATTCCTTTTTTGTGAAAATGTGTTTGGACTGGAACCATCTGGACAGTAGTGTGATCTGGGCACAGACAGTTGAGGGCTTTAAAGCTGCCCTTGGTGATTAACGCGCCTGCCCCGGTGTTGCTGAATAGGCCCTACACTGTAACCGACAGTTGAGGGCTTTAAAGCTGCCCTTGGTGATTAACACGCCTCCCCCGATGTTGCTGAATAGGCCCTACACCATAGCAGATACAGCTGTAATAAAGGTAACAGGTAACATGTGATAGACACATTAGTCCAAATAATTGTACTCAAAAAGTTGAATATGGTGCTATTGTTTTTTTAATGGTCAATATCCGCCTTCATCATCCTGCCTGAAGTGGCATTATTGAGACAAATATACACATTTACACAAACAGCAATAACATGACAGACAATACATGACAGCCAGACATTGCAATTATAAATTGCACTCAGAGAAAATGAGTAACCATTTTACCTTTTTCTAATAAGATTAAAAGAGTCTATCTCTATAGTCTATACATATTTTCATCGCACAGTGTCAGTTGTATATTGTCAGTGTTTATTCAACAATTATGCTAAAATCTGTTAATTGAATTACATGGTAAGTGTGTCACTTATTGATCTCCTAGTCCTAACACATGGCTTAATTATGCCTAAAGAAAATTATTAAGTTGCCTGCTGCATGGAAAATGATAATAATAATGGGGATGATGAAAATCATGTACTGTCCCAAGTGAAACAAAGCTAACAAAAAAGAGGTGTTTTTAACATAAAGTTTACACTTTATACTCATTTTAGATTAATGATCTTGGGGGTGCTGCAGTTAAAACATTACTGATTCAAAGGTAAAAATATTTACTAAATGTCACACTTTTTCTCCATTTTTTTAAACCACCTGTCCTTTATGTACAGAAAAATTGTAATTGGAACACTTAAAGTAGCATTATATTAATTGCACCTACCTGTACCACATGCTGTGTGCTGCCAAAAAAACACATTTGTCACAATCAGCTGCATCAGCAATTATCAGTCAAAGTTATCCTACATTAAATACACAAATCAACAATTTTCACACAATTCTCAAAAGCACGACCCGGTAATAAATCAAGTTATCAAAAGCACAATTAGATTTATAGAACAGATTAGAAAAAGCTAGTTACAAAACCATTAAAAATGCTAAATGACTCAAAATACACAAATGGATATTTAACTATTAACACCTTTAATTGCCTTAAAGTAGAAAAAAAAATTGGGGGGGGTGGGGGGGGGGGGGGAGTGAAGTGTCTGTGTCAATTTTCATAAAATGAGAGGTGAAGTGTCTGAGGGGTGAAGTGTCTGAAAAAAAATGGCTAGGAGTGAAGTGTCTTTGTCATTCTGTGGTACTTGGCAGTCATGGGTGTTGTTGATGGTTAAAGTACAATGTAGATGGCAGAGGCATCTGAAAACAGACAAAATAACTGTGTGATAAATTCATATTTGCAAGGTCATTATAATAATATGACTGCACGAGATCCCCAATAGAGAGGATTTTGATAGGCTCTGACTTCCACTTGAATAGATTCTAGTGACATTGAAAGGATATTGTTCTTGAATGGGGAATAATGCATGTTTTGGCTGTCATAATTTACATAGCTGAGTAAGCCTGAGTTGTAGCCCTTCGTTTTATGAGTGCAGGCAGTGTGTCTGACAGGAGTTGTATAGTTGTTTGATGGATGCGGTTGTAACTTACATTTAGCAGGAATTTAAATGATAATAGGTGAATAATGCATGTCAATGCTAGTACAATTAACACTCTCTCATAACTGAGTTATAGCCCTTTGATGTTTTACAAATGTCACCAGTACTTGTAGGTCCATCTACAGCCATTATTCTGTAGTGTTTTGTTACAGTTGATTGAAACTTTGTATGCTTTTGTATGTTGAATCATAAGGCCTCCCATATAGTAAACATGATCAATATCCATCCGTCACAGTCTGTCCGTCCAGAGTCATAACTCTTAAATGTTTCAATGGATTTAGTTATTACTTGGTATGATTATGAATAAACATAGGGGAATTAATTGTCATAATTTACAAACTTACAGCTGAATTATAGCCCTATGATTTAGGAAGGCAGTGTTATAGCTCTTGATTTACAATGTAAGTGATATGTTTGTCTTATGTACTTTCACAATTAACAAACATATTTTGTTTTCCTTTCACATTTGTGAATGTTAATGTTCAATATAGAAAGCTTTTTCTTACTATCTGTCACCATCTTTAATCTTACTGCAACTTCCCGATGCAACTTGCCTACTGGCAAGGGATATGATTTTCTTATTTGCTTGTTTCATTTATTTCCCTTTGATTCTTGTAGACACTGGATTGAGACAGAACACTGATTCAGGGATAAGAATTACATTTTTAGTTCCTGTAGATCACTTGGGGTCAATGTACCCCTCCATGTACAAACATATACACACATACAGGCATACAAAAATATTGAAAGATGCATTAACTGAATTAGTTCTGATTTTTCAGATAGATTTTATCTACACTGCAAAGAGTTACTAGTACTCAGTTTTTGATTATGAACTGAAGAGAAGTGACTGTAAATAATCCATAGGTGATGTATAAGAAAAGTCAAAATGCCGCTTGAGAAGTTCCCTCTGTTGGAAGACAATACAAGGCTGATCAGGTATGACTTTGTGTTGTAAAGATAAAATACTGAGAACTTGACTCTCTTTACTTGTTTTGCAAAAGTTTTCAAGATAAGATATGCTGAATTGCTTGTCTTACAGAACTTCGGCACATTTAGCCAGTGATTTGATGTTCAAAATTATTAAAAAGTTAACTGTTATAGTGTTTGGGGTTACAATAATATTTCTGTTTATCACGCTTACTTGAACAAAATTAATGGGTCCTCGAAAGCTCGGTGGTCACTAGTTTATTGTTTGCCTACAGTACAGAAGGTCATGGATTTGAATCTTATATGGAGAAGGTGTCTATGTAACCATTACCAGTTGTCTAAATATCCAAAGGCTACTGAAATATCTGAACTTATTTGAAACTGAAACCTATCTAAATTTATTTCTTGCACAAACCTTAGATGAGGTGTGTCCTTTGGCAAAGATCACCAGTACACATGTCGCAGCTGTGGTCGGGTACCAGTGGTGAATTATCCCTGCTTTCTTGTTTTATTCCAGCTGGGATGGTATCTAGAGAGCTATTTGTATAAGCCTGGATAACTTTTTCATTTCATTTGGTTATTTATAAATTGATTTAACAAACTTATCCTAGGGTTAGGAATAGGGTGCAGAAATGAGAGTTGACAGTTTTAACACTTGAGAGCAAACTTGTTCTCCTGATTGTAGAAATTTTATTGAATATATACAGAAATAGAAGAACGGTTCTTGGAAAGAATAATGCTAAATTGTTTACCATACTGCTAATAAATTGCCTTATCATTTTGGTGATAAAAACTTTATATGTATTTTGATCTTATATGTGTGTAGGTATTTAATTTCTTCAGGATGAAAGTGTACTATATTCTCATATTGCTTTAAAGATTTACTCTCCATATATTTGGTTAAAGCGACTGACTCACAGATGGGCCGACGATGAAAAAAAAAAGAAAATGTTCTTACATCTTGAATTTTTTGCCTGAAATTGTGAAGGACACAATTAATTAACAATGAAATTCATTAATTAATGAACATATTTAAACTAAGTTACTGATTCATTTTTTGACACAGAAAAATATCAAAATACAAAGTTTTACACACTTTTATTGGTAAAAAATTTACCCCATTAGTCACGGGGTAGATACTTTAGTTATAAGATTAATTTTGACGCATCCTTACAACTAGGTGCTGTGGCTCAGTGGTCTAGATCGTCCCTCTATATTTTACTGACCGAAAGGTTGTGGATTCGAATCCTGGTTAATTCAAAACTTTTTTTTCCAGTTTTCATGGTGTATAGAAGCATAATATTATGTTTTTTCCATAGTATATTAAATTCTCTTAAATTTTAAAGAAAAAAAATTTCAGCAAAATTCTGTGAGTCAGTCGCTTTAATACAGGTATGTATTATTTCCTTACACCTTGAGGCTTGAAAGCTATGTCCTTGTATGATATTTCAAATTTTCTGAAAGATTCAAATGTACACTTCTCATGCAATTCACTTTGTTATACATTAAAGTACATTGTATGCCCTGTGCATTGTGTTTTTTTTTTTGTTTTTTTTTTTGCAGATTCAAAGATACACTTTACAAGGTCAAAGTCAAGTATAGACATGACACATTCCTTGATGGAGTAGTAACCTTCAATCAGTCTGAAGCTCATAATGAAGTAGAACAAACATTTCGAGCTGTACTGTACATGTGTGAGAGAAATCAGACACTGAAAACCATAGCTACTCAACACTTCTTAATCCAGCCTTTAAAGATACCTTGGTCTTTTCCTAGAAAATGCAGTGACTACTCTTTCCAACAGAATGGCAAGGTATTAAAAGTATTTGACTTCATGTTTGAGTTCTGTATAAGTAACAGAGATTCTGAAAAAGATGTTTCTAAGACATCAGTAAGTAAAGGTCAAGATTTGAATAAATATAGGAGTTCGGATGAAGAATCAAAAGATAACAAACTGAAACAGGCAGTTGTTGTTGTAAGAGATATCAGTTCAGAAGCAACTACAAGATTTGGTCGCACTGAAGATGGACAGTTGTACAGGGTGTGCCCAAACAGAAAAACTTCAGGACCAAAGAACAGCTCAGCAAGGAAGGGTGACTCATCTGAAGACGATGGAGTCGCAGGAGAAAGAAAAAGTTTCAAGAAAGCCAGACATTCAGAAGAGGAGGACACGGAAATAAACCTAAAGTTGCTTAAAAGACAGGACAATCCTGGTTTATTGAAAAACAATAACAAAGGTTTGAGTACACAGAATGTGAAGGATTTAATGCCGGAAAGAAAGGAGCGCTCTAAAGAACACACTCTGAGACAAGAAAAAGGTGAATCTAGTCATTTATCTAGTAGAGATGATACCGAAATAACTAAAAAGAAACTGCTAACACCCAGAGATAAATTCAGTTTAAGGCTAAGTGAGTTAAGGGAATTAAAAAGAGAAAATGTTCAAGAACAGAGATTGAGAGATAGAAAAGTGAAACTGTTGACTTATAAAACCCCTAGAACACAGATACCTGAAATAAAAGATACAGCATATGAGGCTAAATCTAAACGTTTTGAAAATATAAAAAATTTAAATGAAAGTATGGGTTTTCAAAGACCCAAAGCTGTCCATGCAAATATAAAACATAAAAAAGCTCTGATAAAAAGAAAAAAAGTTCACCAGACCAGTGCATTAAACGTAAATGAAGAACAAAGAGGAACTAATAGGAGTGTAGAAAGCAAAGTTAATATGATAGCACATGTTGAAACTCTTACAGATAGAAGAAAACTGAGAAAGAAATTTAGAAGCTCCAGACTAGTTCCAGGTTCAAGTTCACAGTCAGAACTTGAAACAGAGGACCAGTCAGCTGAAAGTGATATAGAAAAGAATAACAGCAGACATGAGATTGTTGCAGAAAACAGAAGAGGTAATCAGAAAATTATGACCAATACTTCAAACAAATTAATTAAATCAATGAACACGCACAAAATTAAAAGGACAAATGAAATGTTGCATTCTGGTGAGGAACAACCTGAAACCAGAGGGAGAAGTCCGAGACGTTCTCAGAGACTGAATAAAACTGTCAAACAACAAGATTCATCTGTTACTGAGACAGAAAGTGATATTTCTGAGGCTGAAACAGGAAATATTTCCATGGAAGAAAGTGAGACTCACATCAGCCCAAGAAGAAAAGGAAAAACTGGCATGAAAAGGAAATCTGGAACTTTTGAAATGACTGATGGTGATGTTAGCAGAAAGTCCCAAAGCTCCATTGAAAGGTCTGAGTCGTCTCAGTCAGATGATGAAAATGAAGCCAAAATGCACCCCAGAAAGAGTCAAAGATTAGAAAAGAAAAGGGAACTAGAATCCTCCACAGGAAGTGAAGAAGAAACAATGTCAGGTTGTTCTTTTTGTTTTTTCTGAAGAAATCATCACCACTTATGAATTAACTGGATAAGTAACTCAGATTCAGCAACTTGAACAGTTTGAGCCTATTAAATTCAGTTCAAATTGTCATTATGCTTTTTCTAGACTTCTTATTTCAATTTCATGTGATCAGAATAGTAAGTTTAAGGACTTTTATTTGTCAAGGGAGATTACTCAAAAAAATCTTTTCTCATGGTTGAAATAGCTGCATGTGCTATCTGGGAGTGAGTCATGATTTAACTTTCAATAACAAGTAAATCTTTGATACCTTTGTTTAATACAAAAGCATTACAAATTATAGAAGAATGTTTTGGTTTCTTTTTAATGATAGCAGGAGCCAGTGAGGACAGTGCCAGATCCAGAAAAATTAAATTGTATGCCAGTAGACACAGTCCTCAAGTTGTGAGAGAATTTGGTTAGTTTTTATGTCTTTTATTACTGGTAATTAATTTCAAACTAATTTGCTTAAGCTATATTGTGATACAAGCTCTTCAAAGTTGAATTCAACTGCTAGTACCTGATACAAGGCATAGTAACATTCTTAGTTTCATCATTCAAGTTCCCAGTCAGATTGTAAAACTGAAACATGTCTTTGCTCATGGACACACATTGTGCTCTTAGTGGGTTTCAAAACCATATTTTTACTTTAAACCAGAGACAGTTGCCTCAGTTTCTCAGCTTTTAAGGTCTACATTAGATTGCCTGTTATAAGATAACTTCTGTTTTTAAGACTTAATGATATAATTTTAAGTTTAAGTCTTCGTTGATGGATGGATGGATTTTTTTCAATTACACATATTAAACACAAATATTAATGTTCACAGAGCCTTCTTACTTAAGACATTTAAGTGTATCAAAGGTTTTAGAGATTTAAGGAGGAGAAGTGCTTGAGCAATTAGAGCACCAGACCCCTGATCCTGAGAACACTGGTTCAAGTCTGACCAGGAATGAGATTCTCCAGTGACTCAGCATTCCACACTCCAGGCATGTGTATTGGTGAATCCAGGGAGCAGATCTTGAACCGGCTTAATATAAGTTGAAAGGACTTGTTTCCCAGTCAATGTAAAATAAATACAGCAGGTTCAAAACTATAAACTGTAGGATAAGGACATTTGAAAAGCATCCATCTTAGGTGTTCTTTCATTTAATTATTGTCATTTCTTTAAAGCGTCAAAGCCTGTGACAGAGATAAGCAGTCCAAGAGTGTCCACAGTGTTACCTGTGAAGAGAAGCTGCACCAGCTCGGATACAGGGCGTGGTCAGAGATCTCAACCAGGTGTAATCTCGCCAAGAATCACCAGACAGTCTGTAAGATCATACGGTTTTATTCAATAAATGAAATTAGAGACATGTTGGAGTCACCATCAAGTTGGCTTGTTGGTTGTCGGGGAACAAGTTTATTGAAGCAGTTATGGTAGTTCGAAGCAGATTTAGCTGTAACTTACATTTGTATTTGGCTGAGCTTTGACTGTTGCCAAGAAAGATCTAAATGTATTAAAAACTTAATTTTCTAATATAATCCCAATGTTTCTCTTTTTGTCTCCAAGGAAAATTATCACCCTACTTTATACATCTGATTAATAGTTCATTGTATGTTTTAGTTTCATGATGAGGAGTTGAGAAGAATTCAAGGCCTGAGAGAAGAGAGGCCAACCCAGGTATACAGAGATATTATGCTAGCACAAGGAAGGGATAGGTACATGGTAGAGCAGGTTTGTGATATACTATTTCAGTTCTATGTTTACTTCTACCTCTCCAAGTCTGTTTACTGAGGTTATAGTCCTGATTTATAGTGTTATCCCGATAATTAATAATAGGTGAAAAGAGAGGTACATGTAATTCAAATTAGAATGTTAAAATTGAATATACACAATGGTTATAGAACTCATGCTTTCTGCCTGCTCAGACAAGTCTACCTAAACCAGTATAACATAAATAGATTGCATTCATTGTGAATGAATTATAGGTGGTAATGTGGAGGCTTGTTGCTACACAATTGATTATAGGTGTACACCCTTGCATTTGTAGTGGTTTTTCCCCCAATGTTTAACTCTGAAATCACGATGGTAGAAATGCTTTGTGTCATTACTTATCATGGTAAGTTATTTTTGTTGTGTTTGCCTTGTAAAGGTTATGATTTACAAAAACTTACTTTCAATAAAAGGCAGAAAATGCAGAGACAGATAAGTTACAACAGCTTTATCAGCCAACAGTTCCAAATCAGATACAAGGTGAGAGGAAGCAAGCAGCAAAGAGACGCAGAAGTTCTGGTATTTGGGGGAAGATCATGGACACACTGGTGACACCAACCAAAAAATACATGCTTGGAAAGAAAAAATGATAATTGGTTGTATTTTGTGCACTTGTGACTTCTTGAAGTCATGACATAGAAACAGTTTGGGCTGTTACAAAAGATAATCATGTCTTTTACTTCACCTGTCATTGTCAGTCGATGGCTAAAGGTGTAATAGTAGTAGTGGATTGCAAAATGTCATCATAGTGGATTTCTGAAGTTCTAATCCTAGTATTGGATTGCTAATTGTTCTCATATGCTTAAGTCTGATTCACTTAAGGTAGCATAATTATATGTGTGAAAGGCTTAAGTCACTCATCAGAATCTGTACTTACATGTAGGTTCACCTTCTATTTGATAGAAAAATAGATCTTGATAATTTCTTGTACAGGTGATGGTGCCTGTTCATTACGAGAATTCAAACTTAGTGTTCATATAACTAAAATAAATCATCCTTTAAGGTGCAAAACTTGAGATTAGGCAATGATATAGTGCATTTGTTTTGTAAGGTCATGAAATGAATATTAATTGATAATTTTAAAGAACTTTAGTTAAAATTCCTGACATCATTACAAACACTATTAAAGTCTTGGTAATAAATCACTATGAATCTTGGAAGACATAATGTTTTTGCCCTGTCCATCAGTCCGTTTATCTGTCTGTCACACTTCGTTTCCAATCGATAACTAAAGTAACTTTTGACCTAGTGTCTTCAAACTTCATAGGGTGATTTCCCTTATTGAATTACAGTAACCTATTGTTTTTGGGCTATGTAGGTCAAAGGTCAAGCTCACAGTGATCTTAAATGTGAAAATGGTTTCCGTTCAGTAACTAGAGTTCTATTTGACCTTTCTTCAAGCTACATAGGATGACTGTCCTTATTGAGTTACAGAAGCCTATTGATTTTGGGGTCATCCGGTCAAGGTCACAGTGACCTTATATATAAAAATTGCTTTCCGCTCAATAAGTGGAGTGCCATTTGGCAGAGAGTCTTGAAACTTCATATAATGGTTGTCCTTAATGAGTAGAAGTATGTTAATTTCCGCTCAATAACTTGAGTTCTATTTGACCCAGAGTCTTCAAGCTTTATAGGATGATTGTCCTTAATAAGTAGAAGAAGCCTGTTGATTTTGGGGTCACCCTGTCCAAGCTCAAGGTCACAGTGATCTTTAAATTGAAATTGGTATCTGCACAATAACTTGAGTTCTATCGGTTTAGAGTACTCTTTGACCCAGAGTCTTCAAACTTAGAAGCATGATTGCCCTTGTTGAGTAGAAGAAGCCTATTGATTTTGCGCCTCTTCCTCTTGCTGGCTAACCTCTGTCATAGATAGATAAATAAATAGATTTATTTCGGTATCACAGTGCATACAATGGTTATGTACAAACATGTTGTATCAATAAAATAATTAACTGATTAAATAAGATACAAGCATGAGTATGAACCATGCCATGCAACACAGTACCAAGGATAGCACAAAAAAGAGAGTGATCCCTTATTTCCATTGTCATCTCTTCTGTGCCACTGACACTGGGGGAGACGTACGTTTTTGTTTTTTTTTTGTTTTTTTTTTTACAAAAACATCTAGTTTTACAACTTGTACTTAGAATATTTTATTGATAACTTGATATTGGCTAATTTGTTTAATATCAGTCACATTTGTATAATTATAAAGAAAGAAAGAGCATGTTCTACATTTTATGCTAAGCCTCTTTAAATGATTTTGAATAGATGCTGAAGGTCGGTCTTGTTCTAGAATTTTAAAGGAACAAATTTTATGAACTATTTACTTTTATTGCTGAAAAATACAAGATAGATAAAACTGAATACTTGATGATACTTCCTGAGATAGGTTTTAATATGTTGAATGAAACATTGTAAATACAATTGAAATGTGATAATACAAAAGAAGCCAAAAAATTAAGGTCTACTACATAAACATTTATCCTTCAACAATAAATTCTCTTCTTCTACAAGATATGCCCATAGACATGACAGCGACTGTCTCACAGAATTTAGCTGAAATTTTTTTTCTTTAAATCTTAAGAGAAGTTAACAAAATTATCCTTCTATACTCTATTAAAACTGAAAAAAAAATGTTTTGATTTAACCAGGATTCAAACCTATGCCCTTTCAGTCAGTAAAACATAGAGGGATGATCTACACCACTGAACCATGGAGACAAGTTACCATGAATCGTCAAAATTTATAATATAACTAAAGTATCTACCCCGTGACTAACGGGTAAATTTCTTACCAATAAAAGTTTGTAAAACTTTATATTGTGATGATTTTCTGTCACAAAAATGAGTCAGTAACTTAGTTTAGATATGTTCTTCAAAATTACAGCTAGAAATTCTAGATGTATAAACATTTTCTCTTTTTCTTTCAATTTCGGCCCATCTGTAGGTCAGTCACTTTAAAAAGAATTAGTTAAGATCATAACTTTTGATAAGTAGAACTTTCATATTTATATTTTTGAGTGGTATGGAATATTAAGAATCATAACATTTGGGCTGTTGCACATCTTGAATTGATATGTGCCTGTTATGTGCCTGATATGTGCCTGTTATGTGCCTATTATGGGGTTAGGTTTGTTTTACATCATTTTTTCTCTCTTGTTTTCATGTTAATGTTTTTAATATTCATGTTGCATGGCTTTGTTTGTTTGCAATTTTTTAATGTCAGTCTTGGTAATTCATTTGTATATAAATACTTCTTACTACTTCCAGTATGTAGGAATTGTTATATGTATTCTAATTGAAGCAATACTCGAATATTTGTTAACATATTAAGAACAATTGCTGTCAGACTTGTATTGTTACAACATAAAGAGAATGTATATCTTGTTTACTTTTTTGTTTATGGTTTAAAAGATAAAAGCAAGTGTTTGAATTGTTGATTTAAGTTGACAAATAAAATTTTAATTGATCTGTAGTGTTCTGGTTTTGGCATCTAGAATCAGGGGTAGTATCTTATGTACACCCTATAACAACAGTTATGTGATTTTTATGTCCCAAAAGGGTGGCATATAGTTTTTGAACTGTCCATCCATAATTCTTTCCAAAAACTTAACATTCCCCATAACTTCCTTATCAGTGATTCTTCGACACAACACCTGTTTGGACAAGATCTTCCCACTGACCTATATTTACTTGACCCCTGAATGACCTTCACCTTGAAGATCTAATTGTCAAAAAAAAATTAAAAATTATAACATTGACCATAACTTCCTTATTAGTAAGTGGATATACTTCATACTTAGATACAAAACCCCTTTGGACAAGACCTTGCCTTTGACCTATACTTATTTGACCTTGACCTCTGAATGACTGGTCCTCAGTTCAAAGGTAAAAGCACCACTTGGGGGGCATTGTCATCTTAACTGACAGTTCTGGTTTACAACAAAACTTGAAAAAGTCCATAAAGCAGTGAAGCTGGACACAGTTGTCTCCTTTTACCAGCTAAAAGGTGGCTGTGAACATACAGTTAATCTCCACTGATAAGACTCATGATTAGTTTGAAATTAATGAAAAACAGGAAGGCTATGATGGTTCTATATCACTTGCCCGAGTATATTGGCAATGAACAGGTGGGCTACTTAGATCAAGGTCATTGTTTGCCATGTACAACAATTGAAATGTGCATAGTTCAACCAATGTTGAAGTTGAAATCTTCATGCCAGACTGTACATATGATTCATATTTCATAGATGAAGCTTAAAAAACACAGAAAGGTCACAAGGTCAGCTAAAATCAAAGTTTATCTCTGCTTGCAAAAGTACATGATAAATGGATTGCAACAGACCAAATATATTTGCATATACATTACCCACATAGTCCATTAGTGTCCAACATACTCCATAAAGAAATTCCTTTTAGTTTTAACCGACTTTATTTAACTTTGACAATCACAGATGGCTGAAGTGTTGTCTTTCACATTGTCATGAAAGCAATGCTTCTGTTTTTAACTATTGGTAGAATCAGAACACAACTATAACTGCTGTGATGAAAGTTGTACGAATGTCAGCTATAACAAACACTATATGGCATATTTTAACGGTTTTATTTGTTGAATATGGCAATAATGTATTAACAGTTACCAACAAGAAACTTCATTTTACAAGAGTGTGTTCAGCAAAATAATTTCAAAAATCATGCAAATTTAAAACCAAAGGGGTCCACTAGGGACAACTTTATACTCGAGGTCATACTAGCATAACTTCTCTGTACATGAAACATTAGGGACACAAAATGGTTCTACACTGTCTCATCTCCTATATTTGAAAACTTTCACACATTTTAATGGTATAGCACGAGTTGACGAAATGAAGCAGAATTTGCAAACAGACTAGAAATTCTAGACCTTCAATGGAGGCTTGGTCTGCTGACTTCCTGTCTCTGAAAAGTAGGAAAATGCTCTTCTGGAAAAATAATGTTTTTTTTTTTTTATTAAAAAACACTGCTCCTAAACATTTGCTATACTTATCTACAAGGTATCTCTTTCCCTACCCTCACACCATTCTCCCTACCCTCACTCCTTTCACCCAAACCCTCATTCAAACTCAAGTTTTCTGCCACTCAAACAAAACTTCATACAATTATCATTCCCACAATTTTTTATTGAAAATCTGCGCAAGCATTCTCATACAAATTCTTGTAATATTTCAGTCATGTATGAATTCATTTAAAATGCCTAGCTATAACTTTTTTCTGATGCTATGACAAAAGTCTTTTAATAGGCGCATCATTTTTAGTTATTTTCTATTTCACATGTCTCAATATTCAAAATTCATAAATAGCTTTACAATCTAAAATATTCCTTTACAAATACTCAATCGCACCATGCATGCAAACATTTACAATATAAAATACGAGTTTCCCACTGAATTGCAACTATCAATAAAGTTGTGGACGCATATAACAAATTTACCTAAATATTGACAGGCAAACCGGAGTTACAAATTGTTTCTCTAAATAATCATTCATGCTTTCTGTTTATGCAGGCAGATGATTTAATTTCATAACTATCTTTTCAATCTGTATAAAGTTAAGTGTTTTAATTAAGACAATTTTTGATAAATAAAATAACTTCATTTGTAATTCTACCAGATCTTTATCTTTTGAATTTCCAAGCCATACTCTGGTCAACTTAACTCAATACTTGAAGACAACACATAAAAAGTCCCAACAATATGCACTGAGTATTATATGGTCTAAACATATAAAATATACAATAATACCAGGTGTTGCAACAAGTTGAAAACTGTTTAAAGATTAGCAAGTTTTTTTTTTTAAATCCTGAATTCAGTGTATGTGAATTTACACTTAATGAGTGCTTATAACAATAAATAATAGATATGATATGGGAGAAAAATAACACTAAAAATAACGTATCAGCAGCATATAATACTCTCACAGTAGACTGTCAGTTTTTTTTTGACAACTTGTAAGATGCATGAAAAATAATTCAGGTGATTTAACTCATTTTTATTTTGAACTAAATTAATTTCAAGGCACTTCTGAATGTTCTACAATATCACACAATTGTCTTTTATTCTTGGGATGAGCTTTAAAGATTCTAAAATCATAAATGTTGATAAAAAAAATCATAAAGTAACATTACTCCGTTTCTATTGTTCTATTTACTAAGACAAATAAATATGTTAAAATTTCATTCTTTGAACACTGACAAAAGTTTTAAAATATCTCATAAGAAACTTAGTGCATTTTCAATACACCAAGGCTTAACATATTCCAATTAAAACAAAATATCAACACTTTAAAACGTTAAATATCACATGTATATTTGTCCACAGAATTGAACGACTTCAATGAGATCAGTTAAATGCCCCGCATGTTGCCATCTGATGAAATTCATGTTTGATTTTAAAAACAAACTGTATCAAACTGGGAAAATAGGGCCCGAAGAAAATTACAAACAGCAGAGCTGTACACCAAGTTCAAACTTTGTAACACATATTATAGTCGGAAGTGTTATGAATATGAAAGGAATTAAATGGAAAATCTTCCGACATGTTAAGCCTTTTCTTATTAATATTTACACCCTGTATAGCGTGAAAGTATTCAATCTTATTGACTACTCATACAATGCAAGTATAAGATGGTGGATGATATTTGATCACAAGCAGTGCTTTATGTTAAAGGCAACCTGTCTCCCTCGCTGTGAACCCACACCCTATAGTTTCATTAGTAATGGCAAGAAACATTTTTTCCGCCACACAAACATATGAAACACAACCAGATAATCTAGTTGCTGTTGTTGATACTAATTTCTATGTTTAGCTAGAAAGTCTTTCATGAACTCTGCTAGAACCTTCGTCTCTTCTACAGTCACTGCGTTATATAACGACACTCGTATACCACCAACTGACCTGAAAAAGGAGAAATAACTTTTACTTAAACATGCAACCTCATTTATATCAACCTCTTGTAGTTAATCTTTGTTCCAAAATGTACTTATTTTCCTTCCACATTCAACAGATGTACAGACGGACAGCATGTTATGACTGCCTGTGCTCTTGCTTTGATTTGTGTAAATTTAACCTGCTTTCTGATGCATAGCATCTTGTATTTGGAACATGAAGTTCATAAGACTATGACAAACAGCAAGTCATAATCCTTGACAGAAATTCTGAGCAACATGGGAAGTTGTGCTTATGGAGTTTACTATAAATGTTACAGTACTTGAACCTCGATCTATCCTAAACAAGTATATCAAGACTGAATTTGTTTTCATCGTCTCACTTCCTTAATGCAGACTATACCAGCATCCAAGCATGGCTTACTATTTCAAATGTTCTATATAGCCACAGCATGGATAGCAGTAAAATAGAAGTTAACTGTGAATACATATTTGGTCTCTTACGTATTTTTACAAGACAAGAAAGATACATTTATAGCACTAACTTTACAAAGCTGGTTAGATGGTGATTTTAACGATTGTATTTTTCCCATATTTTCAGTGAAATGCACGGCATTTACTATTTTACTTTGAGCATCTACAATGCATCTGAAGGATGACAGTTTTCTCTAAGAATTGCTGCTAAAAGTCTGTCCTGCAGTCAAAATGTCTGGACCTGTTCTAGCAATAAGTGCACAAGAATCACATACAAAAAACTCTATTAACCTGTGTCCTTTCAGCTGTATCATCCCTTGCTCTGCAGCCTGCTCAATAAATTTCTTCTCTAGAACGTCACAACCCTCCTCGCTAGAGATTCTGAATGGCACGTTAGTTCTACTACGACAGTTCTTATTCACAGGACAATGGAAGAAACCACTGGATGTGTCTATGATGTTGTAAATCAACTGTGACTTCTGTTTTGAATTTTCTTCCATGGCATCCACCCCTCCATGTTCTTTTTTCCAACGGAACACTAATCCCATAATGTAAATACTGAAAATAAAACAAATGCAGTTTAACACCAATTAATTCACAAAAGTCAAGACTGCCAAACTTCTTTATTTGAAAATCCCATAAAAATCAACTCTCTCAAAGAACAATTGTCTATTTTTTTCTCATATAATGTCTGATACTTTGACCAATTCATTATAAAAGTCAACTTTTTAACTGGAAATTACCATTCAATTTAAGGTATCAAGTGATATTCTGATTTCACTTTTTTTTTACTTATCTCCTTTTGTTCAAACATCAAACTACATAAAAATACGCATGTTTTATCTTCACTACCCTCCCTTGCTTACTAGATTGTATTAATTGAAAAAAGAGGAGAGCAGAATTCACTGTTATTAAATACTTTATGGCTGACTCTTTTAAGTAAAACTATATATACCTGTAAGTCGGAGGAGTATTGTACAATGAGTTGTTTCCAACTTGAGTATTGTAACAGAACACAGATGGCGTGTTTGGCATCTGTTTCCCGATCAGATCTTCCCGTATAATAACCACCGTACATCCTGCACAGCCAATGTTCTTCTGTGCTCCAGCAAATATCACGCCAAACTGCAAAAAAAATGGACTGCTTTCAACAACAAGGCAAATTTGTGTCAGAAGTTCTAAACTTTTCTTCCAATATAATAATTTAATGTTGCAACATGTCAGCCAAAATACCAGTGAATACTATCTACTAAGACATTTCTTATGTTAACATATAATCATACATCAATAAGAAAGACATGTATATACTTGAGTTAGCATAACACAGACATTCTATTGTCAGATCAATTTGAAAAGTATATTACAGTGTTAACTAGCTGGCTATACCTTCCTAATATGAACTAATTAGAGAATTAATTTGAAAATAACTGTCAGGGCTTCTTTCTTGGTTAACCAGCTTATATTACAGCCACTAAGAAGCAGGTTCTTACACCTTCTAATAATTTCATTTGAGGGCTGTTTCCTTGGTTGAAACCAATACCTGTTAAATGTAAGCTACCACTAAGACTCTCATCCCTGGTGGGGTTCAAATCAGTAAATCAGACATTCTAACACTAACCACTGCATTCTTTCCTGGCTTAACATTAATAAATGTCTGACACCTGTGTTTTCAATTAAACATACCTTGGAAACATCAAATGTTCTAGTGAGTATATTGGAAGACATATCGCAGACTAGTGGCACACCATTTGTTTCCGGGATGAACTGGAACTCAACCCCTGAAAAAAATACAGCAAAAGTTAGCTTTTAATGCATTAACTTTAATTCAGTCAGTCTGAGAGGAATTAAGGGTAGAAAAAATCTCTTTACAAAAAAAAGAGACCCTTGAAAAAACATCAGCATGTATTTTCAATTTAGATTAAGTTCTATTACCTTTTCTTTTCTTTGTTATGATATTTATTAAGAAGTCAACTTACCATGAACAGTTTCATTATCACAATAATAGACATAGGAAGCTTCTGGGTTGAGGTTCCATTCTGACCGGTCAGGAATACCTGCAGAAACAATCAGTATCTTAGCACTGTTTTAAACATGCAGAAGTAAACACACATTTGATGAGAACTAGATTAGAAATACCGAGTTCACCTTGTGGAAAAGGTTTAAGAAAGAAATATCTTTATTCAGACCTGTTTATTGTACTGGAAACTACCAAGTGTTTCTCATTGCTAAGCTTATTCTGAGATCAGAACAATAGAAGTTTCACACAAACAAACAAGTTTATAAGCAACAACACATCATTACTTAATAGTCTCAGAAGTTTTTTCTATATTCATTGACTACAGCTGAAGTACATGCTCAAACCTTAATTCTTCCAAGGAATATTGGTAGTTTACATTTCATCAACGTGATATGAAAAGTAAAAGCATACAAACTAAGACACATGCTAGGAACAGAGTATGTATGACATAACAAAAACTGAAATACAGTTTCAGACCAAGTACCTGTGTATTTATTCTGTTTTGGCAGTACATAATTGACTTTGCCATACTTCTCTGCTTCCTTGGCAGCCTTTGCAGACCAGCACCCAGTGACAATGTAATCAGCCGTGAGACCCGGCTTCAGGTTCATCAAGTTGCAGGGAACTGCAGAAAACTGGCCAGTTCCACCCCCTTGCAAAAACAGGACCTTGTAGTTGTCAGGAATATTTCTATTATAAAATAAAGGAAATGATGGCTTGTAATAGCAATATTTAAGTTAGTTCTGAAGTCCGAAACTGGTATCACCAATGTTGTATTGGGAATCAAAGATTTCCATCAGCAAAGCCATCATCATCTCATCTAGACTTCTGCCATCTGAAACATCAAATCAAGGTTTTCTTTCAAATAAATGTGTAAGTACATAAACTCACCTGCCTTTCCATTACACCACTGCCACAGTGTACTTCTTTGAATGGGCTGAATGGGAAATTTCTGCATTGCTTAATAAATCAAATACATATATTTCATTCACAAATCCAATTCACTACACCCTGTAAGTCTTCTTTTTTTTATCTAATAGACTCAGTTCTGAGTGAAGTCCAGGAAGAAAATGGCACCTTTAGGGGTCCTAACATTATGCTAATAATAATAACTCTTCAGGTCTTTTACATATTGGTCAGTAATAGTGGATGGGCAAGAAATGCCAACTGATCCTTTTAATCTGATGAATTCAACAAAATCACCACCAATAATCTGCCTCTGAAATCTTTACAAATTCGTCAACCTGAAGGTTAATATAACCACTTTAATGCGTATTCATTATTTATGATCCAATATACTGACCAGTCCAAAACATAGCTTCAATCTGTGACAATAATACATTCAAGATGAGTTTAATCAAACAGGAAGGAAGACCGTTATCGTGAGTAAGTTTCTAAATGTGACTGCTATACTTACAATAAATCTCTCAGGTCATTTTCTGCAGCTTTCAAGATTTTGTTGAAGTCCTGAGACCTGTGGCTTAACTCTGAAAACAAAATATGTCCATGCTTACTTATCAACTTCATGTCAAAACAAGTAAAATGATTATGAAGTTAAAACTTCAATTTGATCAAATTTATCTTTTTATGATCAAGTGTCAGATCTTTCAAACATTGACAAATGGAAAACAATGGTTTAAGTAATTTATTAATAGAAGATATTTACATCAATTAACAGACTACATACATGTGAACTTTTAAGCCTTTACTAGCAGATAAAAGTCAAAATATCAGAAGATTTGACTGTTTGCAAGTACACTTTTCAAGTCCTAAAATATAAGTTGCTTAAATGTACCAAGCACCTTCTCTTTCAGATTGTTTTGCATTATATAATTATCCTTTTGTATTTTAAGTATCTTTTGTGTATCAAAAGTTAAGAAAAATCATGTAGTCATAAAATTTGGCACAAAATCAACACATATTTAGTGTGTAGAGTATCAGAATTCAGAATATCCTCTGAATTTTTAAGGGCTTAATGATTTATCATATTTTCGTTTTATTTATTTTTTTTTTTTTGCATAATTATCTGCAGCTACTTTCCCTACAGTGAAGTCCCACCAAGATAAATAAAGATTTGGCACTACTGTCAGCGGGGCCAGCAGATATATAGAAAGTAGGTTTCATCTCATAAGAATGAGACTTGTACCCTTTGTCATAGACTGGTACCCTTTTCACTCTATGACAAAGATGTATTAAAACCAATTTTTTTAACAAACACATGTTGTACACACCCTACTGAAGACAGGAAATGGCCCAAAATTTAGACTGCCTTACCCATAACACTAACTCCTGTTCCATTGTAGTTTGACAGATCTTTCTGTGCCTGCCTCAATACCTGGAAAATAAAAAATAGCAACATTTCTTTCTTGTGCCAAGAAAACTGGTCGAAAAGCAGGAGTCCTCCCACAAGAGATACCCAAGAAATGTAACTCTTTTTATACTCTGTTTAAATTCTTCAGCAGTTTACCTCCCTTTAAAGACGGAAACCAGTTGTGTCCTAGATATTAACCTTGCTTATTGTGAAGTGCATGACCCAGGTCATAATGAATTTGCGTTTATTTAGAACGAGGTTATATTTAGAATACAGGTGCTGATTTACACAATTTTTACTGGGGAAGCCCTGTCATACAAGATGCAAAGTTATTTTGGTGTCCTATGTCCTTGTTAACTTCAATTTTTTTAAAAAGAGCGTTTGTGATGTGTTATGCTATACATTTTTATTAATTTTATTATTCCTTATGTATTTTATTATTATCTGTTTTTGGACTTGATTGATGAATAAATTTTTGGTTTAAATTTGAAACACATTTCAAATCTATTTTTTGTTCAATTTTGGACAGATTTTTCTCTTCTAATTCTTGTTAACAGCAGTATTTTGAATTAATCTTCTTTATTTCTTTTCATTATATTGTGAAGATGATTAAGTCGGTGATATTTTCCAATTACGCTGTCTCAAGCCAGTGACATGTAGTTAACGTGCAGGCTAGGTGCTGATAACAGATAAAGAAGTATAAGATGTTTGGTTTCTTAACTTCTTTTAAGTCTTATTCTTTTAAAAACTTTAACAATTAAGTAATCTAACTTTGATAGGAATTATGTTAAGTATTTCACAAGTGTTAACAGACAAAGAAGTATAAGATGTTTGGTTTCTTAACTTCTCTTAAGTCTAATTCTTTTAAAAAAATTAACAATTTAGTAATCCAATTTTGATAGGAATTATGTAAAGTATTTCAACGGTATTCTAGTCCCAAGCCATCACTTTTTAGTCCCGCCTCTCTAGAAATACAGTTAAACAGTTGGTCAACTAAGGACAACCAATGAACAATGAGATAACCCCTTAAAAAGATCCCTTTCCCAGCAGGCAGCATCACCAGCTGAGATATAACATATGTTGAAATCGGCGTTAAACGCCAAAAAACAGGCAGCATCATTCTGCCTTATACATAGTATAATATAATTAAATTGCTGGAAAAGAGGAAAAAATCTTTCTTATATCTTTAATAGGTCATCCCCATTTTTACGTTCTGCCATATGCAATTATTCCCCAAAGTGCAAGCAGAACAGATGCATACAGAGGAAAGTAAATATACATACAAAATTCTTCAGTAAAATAAACATGTAAGATTGAAAGAGCTTGTTGCCTTAGTTATGTCGCCTGTTTCTCAGTCTTTCTGACTCCCCAAAAAAAATCATATCATATCATATCTTATCGTATTAAGAAAAAGCTCTAAAACCTGTAAAAAGTCTTTGAAAGTATTGAAATGGAAGCTTTAACATCTGCCAACATACACTGTCTCCCTGTAGTCCATGATATCCTATAAATAACTTTGTAGTATTTTTTACAAAATTGTGAAGCTGTTCAGATCAGTTCACACAGTCTCACTGAAAATGTCTCGTCTTATAATTCAGAACCACAATTTTTCCCCTCCAGTCTAAATTTATTTCCCAACAGATTTCCATTCCCTTTAACCCTCTAACCCCACATCCCCAAGGAATTAAACAAAAGTAAGAAATTTAATAACCATGCTGTTTAACTGAATCCCTGGGTGTGCCTAGAGCAAACCTTTTATCGACTGCTTGCTGAAATTAGACCAACACACACTAAATTGAGGAATTGAGAAAACACTGAATGTCAATATAACGTCAACAGCTTTTTTTCTACACGACGTGCAAAATTGAACTCTGAATCTAATGGCAGCAAAATCTGTTTCTTCACTTACAAATGAACCTCTATCACAAAAATAAACTACATCTATATCTCAGTCATCTGCTGACAATGCCACTGCTTTACAAAATAATTGTTCCGTGCCTGTAATTTACCTTACTGCCCTACTGCCCTGGTGCGATAATGCACTTTTATCACTGGCGCGATTCAGTTCGCATGCCGGCGGGTTAGTTTAGTAAATGTAATGCAACTACACCGCAGTAAAATCACCTGATTTTTATCCAATAGATCAGATTTCTGAATGGAATTAATAATGAAAATATACAGTACCTCACATGGCAATTTTGCCGGTCCTGGTGAAAAATTTATAACTTCGTGTCTTTCTTTAATTTCCATATTTGCAAGTTCACGAAACACCAACAGTCCCAGTCGATCCACAGTTGGAAAATGACAATCGCAGTGAATACCGTGAGAAAAAAGATGATGAAACAGAACCACGTGACCATTGAATGACAACAAATGATTGGTCAGAAGATTGGGGTCGCGGAAGGCTTTACTGAGCACGCGCTCGTTGAATGATAGAGAAAATACGAGACTGGAATATTCCGCTTGCACGATTCGTAAGCGTGACATATTTCGATTAATAGTTTTTGTCAGGTTGAACTAAGTCACGTAGATCTAGTTACAAATTAAATGCAGAAAATGTGCATTCAAGTTATTGGTATCTCAACTGTTTTCTGTAATTTTGGGAATTAAAAGAGGAATAAAAAAATATATTCTTTATTCTATGGAAAGTATTCTGATTAAATTTAAAACCCTAAATCTCTTCTATTGCGTCAGTCTAATGTGAGGAATATGAGTCTATGAGACATTTGTTTTAACCACTGCTTCTTTCAAGTACCTGAAATGTGAAGAACAAGACGATAAATCTAGATCTATGTATTTTCTTTTAACCGAAGGCCTACTAATATTTTTTTTTAAACCTCTAGATCAGAACACTGAAGGTGCGGATGTAACGATTGTCGTGGAAAATGATTTGCAAATAAAAAAACAGCTGTTCGACATTATTGCAACTGCATACTACATGACTTACTAGGTATACTTTGCTAGCATAGTGTTCAGCACTTAGGACAGGTATGTTAGGCCTAAATACAAGTGAGGATTTTTGTGTGAGATCATCCGTACGTGGTGTGACGTCAAATTTATCGACCAAACGTGACATGGTCAAAGTTGATGAATCTTGGCCAGAGAAACCCCATTTTGATGAATAAATAAACTTTGAACTTTGGGTAGCTTTCACGCACTTGTGAACAACGTCTTTACCGAATATGTACCTGCTCATGACGCGTGTGGACTGACCAGATCCAGGCAGATTGAGCTACAGTAACTACCTGCACGTCCTCTCTCTAAATAATTCGAGCGCACTTTAATTCAGTTGACGAAAGGTTAAAGTCAATGGAAGCAAGTCTGATTTTAATTCGAGCCCTCTCTAACTGGTTTTGATAGTTACTTCATAAGGATAATACATTGTTATTTTGTTGTTGTTTTTTTGCAGTTAAGGTATGCACTAATAATAATTTTGTTTATTATATACTTATAAATGAAATATTGAGAAATATTGATGAAATAAATTGCGTATTTTCATTTTCCGTATTTTCACTGTAAAAATTTATTTTTCACTGCAGTGAAACATATTTTCCGTATTTTCACTGGTCTTGCCGTACTACTTTCTCCTAAATTCAGCCAATACGCTAAATTAAAGCGGAATTCTTTCAATTCTTAAGGTCAAAAAAGAGAAAAGTATATAATAAACAGAAAATTCAAGTTTTTTCTATAAATACGGGATTTATTTTCATCTCATGGTATGAAAATTATCATATTTCACTCGTGGCTATCGCCACTCGTGAAATATTTATTTTCATACCACTCGATGAAAATAAATCCGATATTTTTAGAAAAAACTTGAATATCCTCTAAATATTATGGTGAAACAGGCAGGGTCCCATATTTCTCAGTAAGTTAATACGTTATTTCAACATTAGTATAACCCCTGCAATAACGTTTGAATAAGGGTGATCCCACTATATTGAACCGTCAAAGTTAAACGTCACAATACTTCAAAATAAAAAAAAAATAAAAACATTCCGAAGTAAACATCTTCCTACATGGACTTCAGCCACATGGAAAATGATTCTTGTCGATTTCGGAATAAAAAAAGGTCAAAGGTAAAGGTCACAGCGGCTCAACAAAGGTAAATTAATTCCAGTCAATTTCTATCATCTACCTGCCTGCAAACCTACAAATGGACTTCAACTAGATCAAGTATGATCCCTATCTATTTTTGGATCAAATTGCTGATGCAAACAGAAGTCAAGGTCACAGTGGTCAGTTTGACATAAAGAAAATGTTTCCGGACAATAACTTGCTTTCATTATAACCTACCTTTCTGAAAACTTCCACATGGTCTTACGAATATAAAAAGTCCTTAACAGAAAGATGCATTACACCTTAGAATACACAACCCAGAGCAGGATTCGAACCCGGCCGATCTTAGCGCAACGCAGACCGTCACTCTAACCACTGAGCCAAAAAATCGATTCCCTGACGCAGTACGTGGTCAGAGGGTGTATTTATACAATTATAAGAAGCTATGCACTCAACCGTAACAATGGACTTAAACCATATGAAGGTTGATCCCTTTTTGATTATTGGGTCAGGTGGTCGAAGGTCAAAGTCGCAGTAGTTCTACATAACAAAACAGTTTCCAGACGATAATTTGCCTTCTTAATCATCTACCTGTCTGAAAACTTACACATTTAAATTCAACCACATGAAGTTTTTTAGTGCTCATGCTGAAATTTTAGGATTGATTTATGTCCGTCAGTCACAATTGTTTCAAATGACATCGCCTTTGACACCACCAAGCCAAATTTAATAAAACTTGCCTGGAATGTTTCTTACATCAAAGTTGATCCATTGCAGGTCTTGGCCACAGGAGCTAAAAACGATTTTAAAAATGAAAACAAAAAAGTCTTCTTCGAAACCGCAAGGCTTAGAGCATGGAGAATCATCTCGAGGTCTTCAAATTATGCTCCTTTGTTCAAAATTCACACTGTCCCAGGGATCACTTGATTTTTAAAGACTTGCATAGTTGGAAAAACTTTAAAGATCTTCTTGTCAGTAATTACAAGGCCTAGTATTAAGATATTTGAATTGTAACATGGCCGGGTAGACCTCTAAAAATGGTCTTGGCGTCAAAATTTACCCTGCTCATGGGTCACCAAGGCTAAAAATAGCCTGTGAAACTTTTAGTCATACAGCCTTAATTCATTGACGGATTTCTTAGATATTTGGTATATTGGCACGTTGCATGAATCTCTGTCATTCAGTGTAGTCGTTGTCAAGGTCACCGAGACTAAAAATTATTGTTTCTACTTTTCTCTATAAAGTATTCATTTAATGACCGAAATCTTAGATATTTTGTTTGTAGGTAGCTTGCGAGTACCTCTGCCACTGGGTGGGATTTAAGGTCACTGGGATTAACATCGTCGGGGGATTAAGGGCATGTCACAGAGGATTAAAATAAAGCTTTTACCTTACACCACAGTTTTAATGCTCGCATTCGATTCAATATATATAATCAATAATCCTTTCTTTTCCTGAACCAACATGATCCAATCATGGTTTCAAGAGTTACTGATGCCATAATAGGCATATTTTGCCATGTCCGCATGATAGTGGTTTCACAGCTTTTACAAGCCGCTGGCTTTATTTCAAAATAAATTAGCTCAACTATAATTATTGAACTTGAGCAATGGGACACAGGTGAATGATTTATGACCATGATGGCCCTTTCATTTAATTACTGGCATCTATGAATAAAAATATACTAAGGCAAATTAGCTTTATTGTATACAAATAACATGAACGCCGTATACAGGCTACTTGTGATTTTGTAAGCACTTTTGTATAAACTCGTAAACATAACTCGATATATATGCACCAACCTATGTAAAATATTTATCTGTTGTAATTTAATTGTCTGTTTTAAAGTATATAATGTCTTCCTGATGTTTTGAATCTCTGTCTATTTGAGTTTATTTATTGTCGGTACCGGTTGCCCATCTGACCGACACCCCCAGCAGAGATTAGTTATATTATGTTGTGGGGGATAGTGCAAGACACAGAATGCATCCCATTCTTGGTTCTTTTGCATGCTTAGTGTAAATCACTGATACATGAGACCTCGGTTTAAACTATCATCCGAAAGACAATTAGTAATGTTTACGGTGGAGAGATGGGGGATCGATTTCAGGACCCCTGGGTTTCCAGTTCAGCACGTTACCAGTGGACCATTAATCCACTCCTGCTGTTTTGAAATCAAGTGTTTTACAATTTATAGTACAATAAACAAATATTTTGAAGATAGTTGACATCTTGATAATGTTAAGTGTTTCACCATAATTGCTATACATATATATGGTATTGATTTATTGATTAGCATCGATAGCTTATTTCATAACAAAATATGTACTGCGTACATAAGTTGAATTTCACGGAGCTGTAATGAATGTTTCACGCAGACAACGTGTTTTGTCGCGTAAAAAAAATAGAACGAATAAATGGAGAAATCGCTATTTTCACGGATAACTAAATTTAAATCTATGTACAATGTACTTCATGTTTTCCTGAATATTTACGTTCGTATCATCAGTCTCACTGCATGAAACTGTTGTGCGCAATAATTGTTTATAAAATAAAGACACTCTTTAAAAAGTATCATTGCGAGTTTAAAATGTTTATACCTTTCTTTATTTCATGCTTTTCAATGGATTATTGAAATATATCAGTAGATTAAATCCTGATAATCTCACTGTTTCAAACAGTGAAATTATCATTTTGATAATTTCACTGCTACGTAACTACTTTTTTTCCCTTCAATGAACCCCATATACATGTACTAAAGTACAACTTGAGTTGTCTGCAGCCATTGATCCGTGTTCGCCGATAATTAGGCCATACAAACGTATCAGGATGCTACCTGACAGTGACACTGATTCTAATTAATATGAATTAGGCAAATAATATACCTGTTATGATGTTCGTTCACTAGTTTGATTTAAATCCTTGTTTTGTTTATAATTCCCACACACGTTGTGAATGAAAAAAAAATGGCGGATTGAACCGAGCTGACTTCGATTCACGCGCAGTAATTCAATAGCTTTATCAGCCTAAAACTGTTGTTTACTCTAAAAAAAATTACAAAACGATTTCTTTTTTCTGTTTGACATAAAATAATAAATGAATAAGACCCTGTCTAGTGAATTATATATTAAAAATGAGAGTTTATCTGGAACTATTTTTATTACGAAATATACATGTGTTAGCACGTGAAGACGAAGGAAAGTGGGGCACCAGACGGGGAACACTTGGATAGGTAAAACATTAAAAATGAGAAATAATTCAAATAATCCATTGAAAAGCATGAAATAAAAAGAAAATGATGGCTGCGCCACTCGTGAAAATATAAATCCTCGCCCTCACTCGATGAAATAAATTTCGATCTTACACCAAAACAAACAAATATCCTCTATTTAATTGTAATGTTCTGAATTGCAGCGCGCATTAATGTAATTGAAAAAAAAGCTAAATATCTTAGCATTAGTATCAGTTTTTCATAACTCACGTCATTTATAAAGATGACAATATGGGTTAACACATAAATCTATAATTTTTTTATACAAACAAAAATAGCAGTAGTGCACAATAAAAAAAAAAAAAAAAAAAAAACATTTACAAATATAAAGTGCAGGCGCACGGAGAAATAGTAAAAGTTGCGGGAATGGAGATAAAAGTATCAAGTACAAGTTATAATAAGTTATGTCCAGTAAAAATAATTTGTAATTATTCAAACGAAGAAAATATTTTTTCAACAAACGAACACACTTTTCTGTATTTTGCTGAATGTTTAGCTTCGAAATTCATGACTTGAGAATACGAGATAATGTTTAAGAGTCTGTGGTATTTTAGGAGCGGACGGTTGTTCTTTTAGAAGGCACTAGTTTATCTTATTTTTTTTAAGCGCTTTTTTAGGCTTCTGTATATTTGGCGTTCAATATCTACTAGATGTACATGTAATCAAATTCAAATTTACTGTTGTTATCACAAATCACATGTCAGTTTAAACATGTTTAAAAATCCCAATCGGTATTTTTTCACCGATAAAACTTATCTTTCCCCAATAGCAGTTGATAGGTGGAAAACAGGTGACCAATAGTTGATATCGGTGTTAAATACGTTGTCATCGGTTCACTCCATAATTTAGCTAAAAGAACTACCGATCAATCACCGATGGCTCTGTGTAACTGGGGTTTTAGTCTTAGAAATACGGAAAAACATAATCATAGATTACTTGACAGTTCCGACCTCAACAATGTCTGGCCCGTAAACATGATATTGACTATTACAACAAACGTAATTATTACAGTTTTTTGTAACATATACTTTTGATCAACTTCATATGTAAACATTTTTGCTTCCTTGCTCACCTCTGATGAGTATCTAATGTTTTCTTTTCCGCATGCGAAATGCTTATTTTGAAAATGAAATGCATAAATTTCCACGGCATTTCAGAGCTCCCAAAATAAAATACGAATACATCAAACGAGCTACAAGGAAGAGGCGGAGTGAACTATATTACTGAGGGGGTCAAAGCTCACATATTATTACTTAAAGTACAGGTTAAAAGCTCATATAACTTTTAAACATATTAAGTATGAGGGAGCGCTAGCAAGACCACATTAGCACTCAGCGATTTTCAAATATTTGGCCGATTAGCTTAGTGTTAGTGTAAGGGCGAGAGATCGAACTAGCCATCCCTGGATAACTATTCCTTACCCGGACTACTGATGCGATCATGCATCTGTTTTTGTCCACGCCATTAGTGTCAAGAGTGCGTACAGAGGTGAGGCTATGTTCTTTATTCTGTTTCGGACAATTATAATCAAAGGGCTGAAAGTCCTACTGTCGCGAGCAATGAGTCAAGTAATGTCGTTTTGAACAACATGAGGAATGATATCGATAGAAAAACAAGAAAACATGACATTAATACATAACATGACATTAATACATTACGCTCAGTCACCCTTGTTCTGAAATATCCATGCTATTCATTTAAACTATGCAGGTTCAAAAGGCATAATATAAGCATATACTATCAGTACTAATTTACAGGAATTGCATTTATGATCTAGAAGTGAGAAAACTTGACACGGCAACTCGCGTTAAAGAATCATGAAATCCTGTTAAAAGAGTTTGCCTCTATTGTTTTAAAGAGGTTTTACGTATGGTTTCATCTGATCTATAGATCTCGTTTATGGCATCATCAGATACTATTCTGTTTACTCTAGTCTACCTACATTATGCCTCGACAGCGATTCAGTCTTTTCTTAGATCCTGATCAACTTCACAGGACTGTTTTTTTTCAGCAACTCTCAACCGAAGTTGTTAAAAGACTTCACTTGTATACAAATGTAGCACTGTGATCGTCATGGCAATTAAAATGAAAATCTTAAATACATGACATGTAATCTTTTTTGTAAAAAACATAAATGCTTAGATATTTGGTATGTAGCAAGACGAAGTGGATCTTTACCAAGATTATTCAAATTATGCCCTTGGGATCAAAAGTGACCCTGCGTGAGGTGGGGTCACCTGTTTTACATAGGCATGTGTAGTAAAACAGTTAGAAAATCTTCTTGTCTGAAACTGTATAGCATAGAGCTTAGATATTTGATATGTAGCATTGCATCGTTGACTTCTCCAAAGAATTTTTCGAAGTTGGCCCAGCCCCAGGGGCCATATTTATATAGATATTTAATCTCTGAAAATCTTTTTTTTTATCTGCACAATCTACAAAGCTTCAAGATTTAGTATGTAGCATTATACAGTGGACCTCTCCGTGGTGTCGAGGCTCAGTTCCATTGGCATATAGAGGATAAAGTTTACAATATTGTCTGAATCCTCTTGGCCTGTAGTCTAGATATTTCGTGTACAGCACTGTCTACGAGACTTCTAGTTGTTTAGATGATGACCCTTTGGTCAAAATTGGCTCTGCAACATGGGTCACTTGTTTTATATAGACTTACATTTGAAAGAATTTAAAACAATTATTCTTGTCAGAAATACATGGCTAGATTGATATAGTGTCTGGCATTGTACTGCCGCTCTCCAGTCTTTTTCTGTATGTGTTTGGGGTGGGAGTGGTATACACTTATATATCTCATGACATGACTCAATCTAACATGCCAATAAAGTTTACTAGGAGTCTAATAAAATTAGAATAGTAGAAGTCCAGATGAAAAAAGGAGAGAAAGTCATAGCATTTACTTGTTTATTGCTGCAGTTTTTATAAGATATATGACAAATTAGCAAGATTAACATCTGCTCTGATCTTTTAGTGATTCTTATTCATGGATTTCTCATATTTCTGAAACAGGATTTCTTGGCATACATTAATATATTCAACATGATATAATTTCATACAATTTTCCCCATGGAATCATTTCATTAAGATACGTTTTTACATTCGAATGAAAAAAGTTCTTCTGATTTTTATTTCTAAGTAAAGATGTTCCTAACATCTCCATTCACACACTGACCCTTAATAATGTACAAAGAGGGTCTACTGACCATAGGCCTATATGTTTTTCTGTTATACAGCAAGTACGAAGCAAAATCAACATACACATTTTAAAGCTTTTAACTTACAACACCAGTGTATCAGTATGGACGGAAAATCTTCATTTCTGTACAACAGTACAAGATTTACTTTAAAAAAGTACAAAGCATTCAAAGCTTTCTACAGCTACCACTTTCTGTGATTAAATTCATCTCCCATTTCAAAAAGGCTGAGGAAAGGTAAGTTTTCAGAACACAGAAAAAAAAAACAGTTGTTTTAGGGAAGTGACCTTCTTTTCAGTGAGCATAACAATAAGAGACATGAGTGTGACAAATCATATGGCTATGGTAAAATCAGTTGAAAATAAATCCCTACACTCAGAACAAAGATAATCCACAGGTCACAATGAACAAAAAGATTTAAAGAACTACAAGGAGACTGTAAAATATGCAACCACTTACACCTAATTTGTGAGTTACTTTAACCAGTGGCCAGCACAAAAATCTTTATGAAATACATGTTGTAACAGACTTCAGTTTATAGTTTGATACAAAATACAAAAATATTCAACTGCTTATTTACAAGTATACAAAATAGCACCAATATAAAATATGTCACCAGTTATGATGTAAGTTAATGAAGTAAGTTAACAATGTCATGATTCAAATATATATGAGATTCATTCATACTACAATTACACATGGTAAATTAGAAAATAAAGTCAACTTTTTTTATATGTTTTATAACATCAACTTAACTAGAACTGGTTACTGCTGATCTGGGCTTTAAGAGAAAAACAAAAACTGTATATATGAGCCATTTTATATGTGAAAATATAGAGTTCACCTGAGCAGTGCAATAGTGTTAGAAGGAAATAATATAACCTTGATAAAAAATTAATTTGAAGATCAATGTTAAATGTGCTTAAATCTAAACTCAGTGCAAAGTAAGGGCGATGGGAAAATCCCGGGATCGGGGATCGTATTAAACATATAGGGAAACAATAAACAGTGTTGGTTTTGATATTTGTTGTAATTTGTGGCAATAAAAAAGTTACATTATTTGATTTTTGTGATAACGAAATAAACAAATGTTTATTCAAAACCTATTTTGCTTAGATATTCTTTTTTAAATTACCACGTACTTTTGGTAATGCTTTATAAAGAATTTCAGTACACATGTTAATACGATATTAAAATGCTAATATGGTAATAAAAAGAATGTCGCAACTTTATTTAATATAAAAAATAAAATCCATCAACGATAAAATTAATTTACTGAAAAAAAAAAGATTTTCACGCCTATACTATACATGCTTATCTGTAACAAAAGACAAACGATAATCAATAATATATCGATGACACCTATGGCAGGTTGTGTATTACTATATGTTTAATACGATCCCAGATCCCAGCTTTTCTAAAGACGATCCCAGGATTTTCCCCTCGCCTCCAATCGCCCAAAGTAAGTGATCTATACATAACATAAATATGACCGGAAATCATAAAGAAAGGAAAATGTTACAGTAAGCAAGCAAAGTCTTGTCTTCATGGTATTGTTAAAAAATGATCTAATAAATCATTTTATTTTATGCATCAACTCTCTTCCCAAAATAAAAATACATGTACTATAACACTGCAAACAAAACTGGCAGTTTCTGTCACTGAGGCATAAAGTACAAAAACATTATTTTATTTTGCCAGTGCTGCATGTATATGTGTTTCCCCTCCACTTCTACCCCCCACCCCACCACCCCCTCCACCCCCACCCCAGCAAAAGTTTTACAAAATTTTTATGTAATGAAGACTGATAAGCAACTGTTTTAAAAAGTCATAAAATAAATGCAGTATAAATATCAGATCTATGAATGTACCCATTTCAAACATTGATGTAAATGAAACCATAAAAGACTAAAATATGTCTTAAAGTCATTCAAGTATTTCAACTATTTGAAGTTATCTACACATGTAATATATAAAATCATTTGACTAGAGTAATGCATTTTATGCAATAAAAGTTATTTTTCTCCTTATATGGCACAGAGCCTGATAAATCTGTGTTTAAAATGATCAAGATACACAACTGTGGAGCTAGATGCTGAAGATAAAACTGCAATGTTAACAAGTCACAGACATAAACATTTATACAAAATCAATGTCAGATATTCAAATGATGTTCATTTGGCTATTTCCATCACTGTTACGTTCTTCCATGATTTAATACAAGTTAAATGACAGTTACAGGTAATAATGTATCATCTCCTTAGAAAAAAAAGAACAAAATAGAGTAATGAATTATGCAAAAATAAAACATGACTGTAGAATTAGCTTGATTTTTTTCTTTGAAAAAGTTGAGCTAAAAAATAACTGGCCTGAGTTAAATGAAGAAAACTAATATTTATTGCTTTGGTTTAATTGGCTGTTTAACGTTAATGTTTTAACACAAACCATGTCTATGGATCGACAAAGGAGACAAATATATATCTGGTTCCCTTGATAATCTTGAGTCCTTCATGATAGTGTGTCAATCTCCCAGGATGCATCAGCATCCAGCCCTTGCGTGTTTCGGTAACGCTACAGTTGTACCGTATGAACCTACAGCCACCACCCTGAAATAATGAACCATCAAATGTATCACAAAATACAGCAAGCCTATCGCTTTACCAATCAACTAACAACTAAAGTGAATTGACAGTATTATATAAAAGAATTCAAGGTTCCCACTTTGAAACCAGATCTTAGTAAACAAAGTGTTGACGAATTTTCTGATGTGACAAGTATATCACAAAAAGATCTTTCTCAAATGGCAGTTATAACATGACAATTTGCAACAGCAAAACTATTTTGAACTATTCAATTAAACTGGATTTACAAACAAAAAGCTATTTAAAATAGCCATTTAAATTTCTTTCGACTGTTTAGCTTTCAAAAGCAATTATGTATTAATGTTACTTCTGTTGATTGGGTGATAACTGATGAAACTTATACATTTTACAGTTCAGCATTTGTTAAAAATTCTTAATATTTTTCAAACAATTTCTCAAACTTACATAAACAGGTTTTACAGCCCTTACATGGGAGGTTTTAAAGTAATGATTTCATATTCAAAATCACCAAAGTACATGGTTGTAAAAATAAAGAAAACATTGAGAATCTTCATATATATGTAATTAATTACTTCTTACATGTGTATATATGAAATGTTTACCTCAAAGTCAATATGCGGATGATTGAGGGCAATATTAATCGTGAACGTAGATGAGTCATGATGAGGTCTCAATTCCCGCTGTCTCGCTGGATTGTATTTTACAACAAAGTTTAGGATTGCTCTTGGAGGCTGCAAAGTAAAAAAAGGCATCTCTGTAACTATTGATTATAAATTCAAAAATGATAGAAATATATATAATATGTAGTTAACAATATCTTTCAGCATCCATTTTCCAAAACTCAGAAAAGTATACAAAAACGTGAGTCTGGTTTCTACATGCTGTTTGACATTAGTTTCCACTGACACTGGTTCAACAGTGCCTATATCCTAAAATTTTTAATAAACTAAAATTTTCTGTACCTCGTATTTTTTAACTGGTCCTTGAAGTATAAGAAATTGTTTCAACAAGGTTGCTATTTAAAACCTTTTTTTTATATAGATTTGTAAGTTTATGAAATACATTGTAATTATTCCACTGCAGTTGGAGAAAACTTCATTGATTTAAAATTAAAACATATTAACAATTTTATTATTTAAACACTAACATTTTTTTTAATAACATTTATCATTCTGACTGAAAATATTACAGCAATCAATACATTTTAAAAACATAAGCTCTAAGCACAGAAACAGTCCAATCATACAAGCAAATAAAACACAATTTATTCATACTATAACATGACAGGCAAAGCAAAATCCAAACAATGAGAATATATTGTTTTTATTTTAACTGAGTTAAGTATTTTGTGTATGGTCTGATGTTCCTAATCTTGATAAAGACAGTGGTCTCCTATCAGAGTTTTTCCCTCTGCCAGATGAACAGAATACTAGCTTTCAGATGGAAAGAAATTTCCAACACAGTGAAAGGACCCACACTTAGAGAAGGCTTGGTTAAAACTAACATACTTCTTTTAAATGTTTTTATCCTGGTAAATTTCTAACCCAGGAGCTTTGGCACACCTTCCTACACCAAATGTGGAATTTTTCTACCCCTGGTAATAGGCCCTACCCTTACAAAATCCTGTGATTTCACTTCTCAGGACAGGTAAACTGACTGATCAGATAACCAGAAATTCTTGCTGAGATTCTCACAGAATGATATCATTCTGGCTTGCACCAATATCAGTTACTCACATCATGGTAATAGCCAGGATATGCCTTAAGTTGTAATGGTGATACATATTTTCTCAAGAATTCTAGCCAATGATCTTGTAATCCTACTTGGGTCATGTGAATATCATCAGTGGGGACATTTTCATAGCCTGTGCTGAGACGTGCATCCTAAAATATACCAAACACACAAACATGCAAACAAAATGCAACAAAACAAATCAACTGGTAATTCTAACCATGCAATAAAAATGTACAATCTATGTTTCCAAGTCATTGGTCATAAAAACAATTGACCACAGTGCCTGTGTCGAACCAGCTAGAACATGTTCTGTAGAAAAAAGAACAAGCGCACAATAAATAAAGCAACACTTCAACAACAATCAAGCAGGCATAGCCTGGATTCTGCAACTATAGAATTTTATGATTAGCATCAGAAAGTGCAAACATACAAGGATTTTTCGACTGGCTGTTTTAAGCATCCACTTAAAGAAGACAACAAAGGTGCCCACATAATCAGGTGGTAGTTGAGTGCTAGAAAATTTTCTATAAAAGTGGCAAAATTTGTTTAAAGGCAAGATATGCTTGTAACATGGTCATACTTCTTTTCATGCATCTGTCAGATGTTATCATTTTTCACTGGCTGACAGTATCAAGCAAAAGTCCTAGCATGTTAGACTGTTATGAACTAACTACATAAAAAAATAGCTTTTTCTCTGTTGGATAGGTTAGCCCATATAATGAAAGCTATTAAAAGCTCAAACAAACACATATGCAGTGGCATGCGTGACTGCTTATTTCACACTCGAGTCATACATTGCTGTAATATCCTGGGTAAACTCTAGTAGCCAGAGGGGCAACATAAGCCCGTAGAAACTCTAACCAGTGATTCTGTAGCCCCACTTGTGTCATATGAATATCATCAGTGGGTACATTCTCATAGCCGCCTGCTAGTCTAGAATCCTGAAGAAAAAGTTGCAGGTGTTCATGAATATACATGTAAGTTCTGCCTCTTTAACTCACACAAGATGTCTACACTCTTACTTAATGAAAATTTCTTTATAAACATTCCAAGTGACCTGTATGTATGGTTCTTTGCACCTGTAGCCTGTTCGAAGCTTCCTCTTTAAATCCATACATGCTTCTATAAAGTCATATTTCACCTAATCAGAATCTGTTATCACTTATATTATGCATTTTCTCTTCAAGTTTTCTTTGTATGATAATACATATTTCTCTTACATTAACTATGTTGTATATTTGAACTGGCACAAACTTTCCAGCAAGGACACACCAAGATGGCAATCATGTTGATAGTGCCTGATGGCAGGTATTTATTTTTGCATCTAAAGCCTTTTGTTCTAAAATCTGATCCACACTGAAACTTGAAACCTTCCCTTGAATGCCTCAATGCACAATACAGCAAGTTTTGTGATATTTTTGCCAGGAGTTTTTTTCTGAATCTAGTATTTTTACAAAAAAAGAACAAGAGGGCCATGATAGTCCTATATCACTCACCTGAGTACTCTTTCACATCACGAAATTTAGATGAAAATCAATTAAAATATACTGCCTCTAGCCAGGTGACCCACTATTTGACTCAAAGTGAAAGAGTTTAACATGACCTATGTATCATCAACACAAAAAGTCTGACAAACTTTCATGATTATCAGGTTGAGAACATGGCCATTAGCATGATGACCTACATATTTAACCTTGCATGACCCGTGTTCAAATATGACCAGATATCATCAAGACATTGTGACAAACTTTGCTGATGATCATGTAGAAAATATTGCCTCTAGACCTACATTTTGACCCCTCATGACCCACTTCTAAACAAGACCACAAAAATTCAAACAAATTTTCATCATGTTTTGGTGGAAAATAAAGACCTCTAAAATGGTGACCTACTTTCTGACCCACTTCTGAACTTAAGCTAGACATCATCAACACAAATATTCTGACAAATTTTACATGACTATAGGGAAGAAACAATGGCTTTCAGAATATAAACAAAGCATTCATTATTAATTGACCTGATGACCTAGATTTTGACTCCATGTGGTGACTAAGAGATCCTCACAACAAACATGCTGATTAATTTTTTAATGGACTTTGAAACTTTGGCCAGTAGAGAGTAAATAAGGTTTTCCTTCGATTTGGCCTGATGACCTTGTTTCTTATCCTACATGACCTTTTTTCAAACTCATCTGAGATATCATCAAGGGAAACATTCTGGGCAACTTTCATTAAGACTTATCAAAATGGTGGCCTGTAGAGTGTTAACAAGGTTTTCCTTTGATTTGGCCTGGTGACCTAGATTTTGACCTCCCATGACCCAGTTTCAATCTTGACATAGAGATAATCAAGATAAAGACCAAAACCAATTTTCAGAATTATTAGATGTTAAATGTGACCTATAGAGTGTTAAAAAGGTAAATGTGGATAGACGAAAGATGCCTGACATCCAGTGATCACAACAGCTCACACTGAGGATATGCTAAGGTGAGCTAAAAATGAAGGGGGACCAGGATGTTTTCCACTTATAGTATCTGAACTATCAGTAATTCAAAAACACAATATGCTCTATTACTTATATCTATTACTACTACATGTACCTATATTCACATATAAAGGAGTAGTTGTTTTGTCACTTGTGTATATCTTCTAGATGATCAATATGTCAAGTATATCAGAAAAGAACCTAAACTAAAATGCTACTTTCTTTTGTCAATGTCATCTGCCATCTTGGTGTGTCTTTGCTGAATCTCAGGAAGTCTATGTTGGCACATGTATATAACAGTGATTAAGCTACATGTCTACTGTCATTTTGAAGTTTTACGTCCTTCTTTTAGTCATTACATAAACAACTGCTACAAACTGGGAAAAATAGATTTGCCAGAAGTACAAGCAGGTAACAATGACACGTAAATATAAAAATATTATGTATAAATGACTGCCTGGTATGCAACACATTAAAACTCAAACTGAATGTTTCTGCATCATGTAATTTAAAAGTAGACCATTTACAATAAAATTAATGCATATATGTAATATCACCATATTTTTTAAAGACATTAACAGTTAACAGATCATTAATTTAAGAAAAATATGACAAAGCAAACCATAATGAAATATAAAAAGATTTAAGAAACATAATATTAAATATTCAAGGTGGCAAGTACTTACTCAGGAGCAAGTACCTATGCATTAAAAAAAACAATAAAAAAAATGATAAAAAAAAGGCAGTGGGTGAGGAGTGGAAAGTTTGGGGAAGGGTGGGGGGGGGGGAGTACCTTCCAGTAAATAGTTAAGTTCTAGGCTTTGTGCTTTTCCATAAGAAGTTTTTTCCTATCTATGCAAAACCAAGTGACCCTTGGGGTGGGGCTAATTTTGACCACAGGGACATACCTTTAACACTTTTGAAGAACTGGACCTTAACAAAAGGTTAAACCAGAAGTTCTAATTCGAAAAAGAGGCAAAATGGTACAAAATGTATTATTGGGTTACCTGCCCTTTTGGAATGCAAGACCAAGTATACCAAGTTTAAAGTGAATATCACTGATATTTTTTGAGAAATGGACATTAACAAAAAGGCTTACCATAAAATTTTATATCGAAAAGGGGGCATATCTTTGCAAAAAAATGTTTGAAGGTTATCTGCCTTTTAGAAATGGTGTCACATTTTGATAGTGAACAAGTATTCCAAATATGAAGTGAATAGCTTTGATAGTTTCTGAGAAATGGACCTTAACAAAAAGGTTTACCGATGCCAATGCCAACAAAAGGGTCATGACAATAGCTCAATTTTTTTCTCGAAAAGTGGAGCTAAAAAATACTGTTTCCTTGTTTGAATTACCTGCTAATATTTTACAGCCTTGTTTTCCATTTTGTCGTAGTACCAATCAATAATTTTCTAAGATAAGCCATTTTTCAATAATATCTGGCCATATAGAAAACATAAATAGATTAATCAAGTTTGTTTGATATTTCATGTAAAAATATGTCTTTACAAAGATCTATTGTCTACCTCATTTTTTCCACCTGACCACCCTCCATAGTATTCCATTTCTGCCACCATTTCATCACAGAATGTTTCTGTCACTATTGGGAACCAGAATACATCAGGACATGGCTGGAAAATAGATAAACACGCTGCTAGGAAAAGAAATATTAAGAGCCCAACAATCTGCCTCATCATAGGAACCTGAGAAACAAGACACACCCCAAACCATTACAACATTGTGAAGTAAAGTTTCTTATTTGGAAAAAAACAACAAAAAACATTTCTCTACTTTAGAAACAGTGACTCTGACTTTGTACACACCAAATGCAATCCAAACTGAAAGTGGAAACTGCAACATTCCAGAGTGAAGTTTTGACTGCAAACTATTTTGACTTCAGTAACACTGACCTTAACCTTGATCGAAGACATCCAAAACAAAATTTGCATACAAGCTATTTACACACGAGGTTTTATTGCAATACAACATTCAGAAGTGAAGATGTCAATAGGAAACCATTTTTTTCTATTTTAAGTAACAGTGACCTTGACATCTGTAATGCAAGTCTATGTTATATTTCAATACAGACTAACTACACATGAAGTCTAATTGATGTCAGGCAACCTGTTCTTTTTTTTATCATTCAGAATAGGTAAAAAGGAAGGATGGACTGACACACAGACTGATTGGCTGACTCCAGTTTAAACCCAGCTGAGATAAATTTGTGGGGCAAATTAATAACTTACATAGAGGATGCCTGAACCAATAATTTAACCAGTATAATTATTATGGCATCTCATAACCCATACTGTTCTATTTCAGAGGGTGATGCCAACACTAAAAGTCAAATATTTACCTGCTCTATAATGGAACTTTCTTTTAAACTCTCTGAGTAGTTTGGATGAATATAACGCTTTTCCCAGTCATATGGATTATTAAAGATTTCCCACAATTCAATATTCAGGTGATTTGTCTGTACATCATCTGAGTTGATCAAATAACCAAACTCATGCCTATTTGTCACATACATAAAATAACCCTGAAAAGAGAAACATTTATTGTTATCTAGGATTAAAAATATATATTTATACTTGTACATATAAATGCCTATTCTTATTTCTGTTATGTGGTAAGTAGTTTACCACTTGTGAGGTAGGTAACCCTGAAAATCCATGTATGAAACTGCCAACTCTCTCAGATCTTAGGTCAGAACTTTAGTTTTGAAACTCTTACAATCCTCTATTAGTGAGTGGCAACAGCTATAACAATTTAACAACTTAAGGAATATCAGTACAAATTCTAGGATATTGTTACTGAATACATTTGTAATCATAATTCCCATAACTCCTAAGATTCACAGGATGTTGGTAAAAAAAAAAACTAAATTGAAAAGCTATGTACAACTTTAAATCCTGCACAAAATATTTCATTAGTATTTCTTTGTCAAACCTCTGTGCCTGATTTCTAGACCCCTGTACTTAAGCTAGCTTAATGCTCTGTACACATTCTCTATAATATGCCCTGTCCCTCATCAACTAAAAATACATTGCCTCAACAACAATCACCACTTGGGATGCAATCTGGTAAAATAACACCATTTACACAGCACAGAAATAGTCAAATGTTCTATAATCATTCAAAGTTCAAACATGCTACTAACGCAAGTTTTGAAATAGAATATGCAGGCACAAGTTTTTAGGTAGCAGTGTCTGTATTATTTATAAGGGGCAGTAACTCTGTACCAGACTTTGGCAACATGGGACAGAAAAGAGAAGAGCCTCAGTATACCTTATCTCTCAGAGTTTTACACAAAGCCATATCTGCATCCAGGTCATTGGAGTCATACCCATCTTTGATTGCAGGTAAAACATGACTGTGTATCAGGTACACCCCTGTTATATATGGTACATTCCAAATGCCACTGTAATGTAAAAGAATTGTAACTTATTATTTAGAACAAATTGTTGTCACTATCTTACTGCTGAAAATGATTCAATTTCCCATCTTCAAAACACACAGAAAATTAGCTCTTCTGGTCATTTCCTTTACTACTTTTAATATATTTTATCTTTATTCTGACAAGATAATTTCTGCAAAAAAGATTTGGCAAAGGCTGTTATGATTGACATGTGTATTACACCCCATAGCTCCTTGGAAACAGACAAAAATATCAAAATACTTTGAAACTACATAGAACTGAAAATATTATCAAATATCAAGTTTAAAGAGAATAATGTATAACCTCTTGTCTTAGGAAAACAATCTGTTGTGTACATAAATACAATGCTTCATTATAAATAAGCAAACAGTAAGGGACATGTCAAAATTATATACTTTGTAATGATATCCATTTAACTTACATTTTATCACCATGCACAATATCCATGTAATCTTCTGAACGGGCATAGAAACCCATAGCACTGAGGGCTCCCCAGAAATTAGACCATGCTTTACCTCTCCTTGCTACCATCGGTGCTAGCACTGACCTGAAATAACAAATGAAAAGTTGGCATGGACTGAAACTTCTTCATGTGTAATGTGTATTCCAGGTATCCTTTACGCTTCAAGATACTTCTGATTGGCAATATTCTTCATGTCATAGAGAGCATATCATAAACATCCAAATGATAATGACTGCCTGAACAACTTGCAAATGAGATGAGTGTTATGTACTACTCTGAGTTGTATTACCATGATGTAGCTACGTAATTTACACAGATTTATAAATCCACGCATTTCAGCTTTTTTCCAGCATTTCTTGCTAAGAAAGTAAGCAATTCTTAAGACCTTAATAACTAACTTACATATTTTGTCCATTGAAATAAACACCATATATTGAGCATTAACCATATGTTTAAGAATCAAAGAGCACTCCAATTTTTAAGAGACTACAGGCTTCTTCAAATTATGTTTGATCAAAGAAGCTTTCAATATCATCACAGAGTATACCACAGTAATTGTGCATTAGAGGATTTACACAACATCCTCACTTAACCTGGAAATCTATATGAATGGGGGACATAAAATGCTCCTGAGAGCTTATGCTGTATGTCACCACCATGTCAAGTTAAACTTATTTCAGGGGGAGACATATCTCAACCAGGGATGATTTACATCTTTCCAATCAATAACAGTTATAGTAAGAATCATCTTAAACAACATGAAAAATCAGTTTTAAACCCAGCTGATCTATGGTATTACCTGTTCTGCTGGATGAGCAGTTTTAATGTCTGATCTATGGTATTACCTGTTCTGCTGGATGAGCAGTTTTAATGTCTGATCTATGGTTTTACCTGTTCTGTTGGATGAGCAGTTTTAATGTCTGATCTATGGTATTACCTGTTCTGTTGGATGAGCAGTTTTAATGTCTGATCTATGGTATTACCTGTTCTGCTGGATGAGCAGTTTTAATGTCTGATCTATGGTATTACCTGTTCTGCTGGATGAGCATTTTTAATGTCTGATCTATGGTATAACCTGTTCTGTTGGATGAGCAGTTTTAATGTCTGATCTATGGTATTACCTGTTCTGCTGGATGAGCAGTTTTAATGTCTGATCTATGGTTTTACTTGTTCTGCTGGATGAGCAGTTTTAATGTCTGATCTATGGTATTACCTGTTCTGCTGGATGAGCAGTTTTAATGTCTGATCTATGGTATTACCTGTTCTGTTGGATGAGCAGTTTTAATGTCTGATCTATGGTATTACCTGTTCTGTTGGATGAGCAGTTTTAATGTCTGATCATTGTCTAGATGTGTATCCCCATCAACAACAAAATAATACTGACAATCTTTCTTCCTACACTCCTCACTGAAAATGAAATAAAAAAAATAATAAGTGTGCATATGTTTGTCAAAACTGATTCTACATGAGAGCTAACTGTTCTAGTCTTCAATATTTACAGATGTCAACTCTTAACATCTGATCAGAAAAAAAGACAACCAGTCACAAGGGTGTCTAATATTACGGTCCAGTGTATACCTTCCTATAAATACAACCTCTGACGACTGCGTCAGGGAATCCATTCTTTGGCTCAGTAGTTATAGTGTTGGTCTTTGATGCGCTAAGATCGAGTTCGAATCATGCTCCGAGTTGTGTATTCTAAGATGCATTCAATCTTTCCGTTATGGACATTCATGTTTGTAAGACTAGCAACAACTAATTAGTCACTGTTATTGTTCCTACCAAAATATCCCACACAATTTAATCTTTCGATGGAAACTAAGGGAAAAGAAATGCCAGGGCTTGAACATTCTGCCATAGTTCACTCTAAATACATTTTAACAGTCACACCACTTACACGGCCCAGTTTCTCGCAGCTTTTTCTGCAACATTATCTGCTGCACTGATCACATTCACAGACTTGTAAACTTCACCATATTGAGACAGGAAAGGTTTCACATCTTTTTCATGATTCTGTATCTGTAACAAACAAAAATATTTCAATTATTTCTTTAACATCAACAGATCACACATTGCAGAAATTTTCATCAAAAACCTTTTACCAGATACAGATAAATTTTCGTTTTTCATATAAAAAAAAATCATTTTGTTGTTCTTCAGTTAAACATAAATCCTGTTATCAGTTTGACCAAACTAAGCATGGCCTAACACTTGTCAACAACTAACTCCACTGTAAATATTTACATTCTGTTCAGTTGCTCAAGCCACACACTGGACAGTTAAAGAATGACAAGTGTATGATCATTAACAAAACTTTTTTCACTTGTATGAACAAACATAATGAGTTATCTGTGGAAGCTATATCATAATGCAGGGTAAAATACTGTTATAAATGATAAAACACAATTGAAATGTAATTGAAAATTAAGCAACAGAATGAACTTAAGATGAAAAATAGCATTAGAATAAACTTAAGGCATAAAAATAGCAAATAAAAAATGAATTTAGGATGCAAAAATAGCAATACAATGTATGGTGCAATATAAAACATTCCTCAGGTTCTTCAAATGTTTCTGCTAGGAACCTGTGATTCATAAAAAAAATGTAATTTTATGAAAAACTGATCAAGCCAGATCCTGATCTGAAGAACTGCATTTTGAAATGTGGAACAATCTGATGCCCCCATAGTGAAGGGTTGGTTGTGTAAAATTTTAAAGAAACACTAAACCTTTCTGCACTTGGGCATCAAATTATACACTACAATTAAACATACTGCATTATGGAGAAACAGGTCAATTTTCTGTTTTGGATAATCAAGGTGGGCAATCTTCTCTAAGGATTCCCTCAAGAATGGTGTATGATGCTCGACAAATACACCCATCAGCAATGTAGGGAAGTCTTCCTCCTGGAAATAAAAACATGTGAAATATCAAAATTCATAGAAAGAAAAACTTAAAATGTCATATAAAACAAAAATATCACTGCGAAATATTGTATGTTTGTATAAGATTTCAATGGAGCATACTGGAGCTTTGGTTATTAAAGGGCAATAACTACAATATCTAACTGTAAATATAAGTAATGGTTGACAAAATGGTTTTTCTGTCTGATCTCCGTCATCTTAATACATATCTGTGGTATAGACCTAATCAAACTTGCCAAAGTTCCTCAGGACAATATATTGTATATGACTTAATACTGTATATAGTATTATCTCCTGAAAAATCATATAAGTATGTTTTAAAATACTTACATACCACCGGTGACCCCTAAAGACACAAAGGAATGTTACAAGCACACAAGTTGCTATGCCAAATTAATTGACCTGCAACCACTAAATTAACCAAATGGTATGCCCAAAACATTCTAACCTGAAACCCCTACAGCTATTTAAATGGTATCTCCAAAACATACTGACCTGCAAACCCTCCAGACTAATGGTATCTTCCTGACAAGATTGACACCCAGAGCTGCTGGTCCAGCCATCAGCTAAATAATTGGCTATTCTGTTGAATTCAGGCTGAAAAAAGAACAAACTCTCCTATTTAAACTGTGTTTAAAAAAATTCCAAAAGAAAATGTATTTTAAACAACATTTGAAGTAATTACTCTGTAATTCTTTACATATGTGATCATTTCATTTGGAGTTCAAACCATCTTGTAGACTTACTGATCTGAAATGCATGTTATTTTCCTTCTATTTTCAATAATACTGGGCAGCAATGTGCCAGGCACAAGCATGAAGGGTACCACTGCTTTGGTGAATACAGATTATATAAGCTTGAGCTCTAGCAAACAAAGGTTTCACCTCTGTAACTTGCAGTTAACATATTAAAACAGACATATTAAAATACCATTTACAAATGAAGTCACATTTCAGCATACCTTTATAGGCCCATTTCCATGAATCACAATGGGTACTGTCCCCGTTTTCACATTGTACAGGAAGCTGTGAGATCCCTTAAACTTCATCATTATGTCCCCTGGATAAAGGATACAAAATATCTATCATCATGTTGCTTGAATTTCTATTCAGACAAATATGCCTGTACAACAGTTCTTAAAATCGACAGTTTAACACTGTTACTGGGAAGTATAAGAATTTTTCTCTTCTAGGTCTGGGGAAAAGTGACCAAACATTCTACAGCTGTTTAATGTACTATCTGCAGCCTTCAAGAGACTCAGCAACCTCGTTCTGGTGTAAACAGTAGGCTGTTTAACTCTGAGTCAAAACTCTAGATCAATGAGAGGTTATACAGGCTTACAAGTCAGCAACTCCTATCCCTTGTCCACAATAGAAGACTAGAGTATGCACTTCAATTCTAAAACTTATAACTAACCAGTGAACAAAACAGATATCAGATTCAAGTTTAAATTTTCTTCACTACAAACAGAAGAATACAATTAGAGAATAAAAGATTTTAACAAGTTCAAGCTTCTTACATAAAATTTGTTAGCCTAGCTGTAAACTTGAGAAAAAATATGCATTCCTTTCCACAAAAGGCCTTTTCTTCAAACAAAGGCAAACATTTTTTTTCTGTTTTGTTTCTTGTCTTACTTTTTGTATAATAATTATTTTTTTTTTCTCTTTACTTAATTTTATTATGATTAGATTTATCTTCACATCTCTCACATCATCATCGGAAACCCATGTTTGTTCGATCAATTCTGTTTCACTTTATTTATCGATCTTGGGACAATTGGCTTTGAACATTTTGTACACTTTCTCAGACCTCACTGATGTACTGCAAAATTTGAAGCTATTTACTCTTGTGGTCACTAATAAACCATGAAATATGACATAGCTGATAGATGTACTTTCCTCCTAAAATCTACCACAAACACAGAGTTAAAACTTACCCAGAGCTCCATGAAGATTCATAAATATTTCAGACCTTTTGTCCAATTTAATGTTCCATTTTTTCTACAATATAGAAATACCAAGCATTTTCAGCTAAATGCTAACCTTTAAGGCTTTTTAACTACAATATATTACATTATACATGTACTATTAGTCTTCCTTTATCCCAGGTACAGAATTTCTCAAAAGTTTACGAATAAAAAGTAATGACAACTCTCCCAGAAATGTACTAATTTCAGACCTAAACATTTCTATTTATCGGGAACTGTCTTGTCAGAAGTACTCAGGACATAAATAGAGCTTAAATTACCATCTTAAACACCGGACTACAGGTCTGTGACCTTAGCCAATTAAAATGTCCTTTCCTATTGCAGTGGCTTTATACAGCAAACTTGCACATATGGTTCTCCATTTAAAGTCATGCACTTTATTAATGTACCAAAATATTTGTTTTACTCAATGAAAAGCCTGAAAAAAGCATAAGCAAGACTGTTTTGACTGGGAACATACCCGCAGAGTTTCATCCAAAAATATTTTAGTGTAATATAGCTGGTCATCGTCATTATCAGCAACTGCATGATGGGATACGATCTCGTAAATATCACGAGCATAACCAATGATTCCTGAAAAAGATCATTCATGATTATTATCTAGACTATTAGATAACTACCGGGATTTATCATCTGATAACATGAAAGTTATTTCTTTTTAACAAGAGTATAAGAGTCAGCCTTCATTAAAGTCATCCTATAACTTCTATTACATCTGGAAAGGGTTTCTAAGTCAGTCAGCCTTCATTAAAGTCATCCCATAACTTCTATTACATCTGGAAAGGGTTTCTAAGTCAGTCAGCCTTCATTAAAGTCATCCCATAACTTCTATTACATCTGGAAAGGGTTTCTAAGTCAGTCAGCCTTCATTAAAGTCATCCTATAACTTCTATTACATCTGGAAAGGGTTTCTAAGTCAGTCAGCCTTCATTAAAGTCATCCCATAACTTCTATTACATCTGGAAAGCCAAGGGTTTCTAAGTCAGTCACTGCATAAAAAAGTTATGGCAATTAATGGGCTGTTACTCTAGTACTGAGAAAAAGATGAACTTCAACCTTTAAAGACACCTCAAGTCTAGTTGGCCATGCCCTGAGAAGGTAATTAGCTCAAAACTGTCTGCCTCTCGTGTTTTAGTCAAGTTAAAACGAGTGCAAGGTACTGGTTCTTTTTCTCATAAGCTAGAAGTAACTTAGTTTTATAAGTATGATGAGTAGCTAACATATTGTACAACCCTCGTTCCCCATTTAAATGCCCCCAGGCACCAAATATTTTGCTTAGATCTACAATTCATGAAGTACTCCATGAAATTCCCACTGCTGTCTACATTCACTTGAGCCAGAAAATGTTCTTATAAAGTGAGATACCCTAAAACTTATCAATTTTATATTGAAAATGTATTTTATTCACCTATTCTTTATGAAATGAAAAATTGGTTGATAATATATAAGATGAAAAGTATGTTCCAAAATGTTTCCTGAGGAAACAAGACAAAAAAGACGTGTTCCTGTTCTTATAAATAGTTATCATTCAAAAATGTACAACTCTATATATACAGACTAAAGTTACTCCTGTTGTACTTAACAGGCATCTTGACATTGGGTAATGATTGGTTAAACATCAATCACATTTAAACGATTTAAAGGAAATGTAATTTTAAGGTATCTCTTCAAAATGTCTGGCCTGGATGTGAAACAGTGTGTTGTACATGTATCTATGAAATATTTTTCATCAAATATTGTTTTAAAGGCTCAAGGGTTTATTACTCAAACATGAAGGTAAGGTTTATCATGTTATGGTGCACCAGGGCTGGGGTGAGGTTTGGGGACATTTGCAAAGTAGCATTACAGAAAAAAAGCATTTAGTTATTGGAAATTATCTGTTTACACATTATACCCACCTCCTGAGCACAGAAATCTCTTCTCATGCAGCTTAACATCAGGGTATTTACTCTGTAAATAAAAACACTTGACTTAATACAATAATAATCTAAAACATATGTGACTTTACATATTTATGTTTGCTGTGTAAACTGAAAATGAGTCAAAGGTGTTACTGTAATCTGTATGTAAATTACACAATTTATAAGATGTTTTCTTCTGTTAAACTCTCAGTAATAGTTTTCTTGACAAAGGACTGAGACAAAATTTTAACCTTTAACAGTTACCACTTATCATTCAGATAACTGTTCAACACTGATTTTGTTTAAATCATAAATACTTGACTCTTTTCCAAACTTAAAAATTTCCCTTTTTGACTCATAAACTACTCTATTATTTAACATTATGACAGAGTTTCTGTTTTCTAAAAACCAGTCAATCTCATGTCAATACTGTAAGGTAAGCAGTACTTGAACCTTTCTATACACTTTTGCAATAAAGGCAATGTGTTTGCTCCCTGCAGTGCTTTCTGAAAACTGTCAGTACAAACTGAATTTCACCACGAACCAAAACATCTGAGCGGAACTCTATGCAATATGAAACTTATATAAATAAATAAATACAAATAATGAATTTAAATTAAAAGTGCCATTATAAACAAAGATACATACAGCAAGTGAAGCATCTGGCCAACAGAATCCCTCTGCTGAGAATACAACACGAGCATCAAACTTTTTAAACTTCTCCAAGATCTCAGAGGCCCCAGCAGTTAGAACAACATCGTAACTGGAATATACACATTATAAGTGAAACAAAGTTAACACAGTGGCAGATGAATCCTTTAGTTTAATCATAATCAAAGACAGCCCATATCAAAAACTATTTTATTTTTTAAGCTATATTTACAGCATGTTTTTCAAGTATAAGCAATTTATTCACACATCAGGGCTAAAGGTCACAGTGTGCAGTATATGAATGTCAAAGAACAAAGAAAATTGTGGTTCACCAACTGGTGAAACTATCCTATAAATGAATTTCACACATACATAAACGTAACTGTTTGATGCATAAAGACAATTGCACTTTTTTCAAGTATTCTACATTAAGTGCTTTAATATCTATAACCAAGTTTGTCCATGTTAAAATGTTGAAATATTTATGAAATAAAAAATTAGCAGCAGTCACCCTGACCAACAGATCAACTAACCATATACAGACACTTACACATTTTAAACTAAGACAGTGGATTTGATGCTATTTTTGGTCTAGATCAAATCCATGTGTTTGCCAATGAACACAATGCACATAAAAACAAGGAAAGTGAACATAAAACGTGAATAAATGCAAATGCAGCATCTTTCTATACATCTTTCACAAGCTGTCTGGTTGGGTTGGGTATAATTATTATAAACTACCTGTCTGTGAACATCAGTATCAAATCATCTCTATCTTTATACTGGGCTAGTTCTTCTCGGAGGATGTTAATCTTGTGACCCCCTCCTGCACTAGTCATATCCCCGCCCCGCCATTCTGTACCCAGACCAAACACCTAAAGTAAAAAAACATCACAACAATATAAAGAATTCAGTTTTCTTAGAGATAACAAATGCTCATTTTCTTCTAAAATTATTCATAATTACTATTCGTATATCTTCAGTGAGAGAATGATTCAGTAATCCGACCTTGTAGGGTCTGAGTCAGGAAGAACTACTCACATTCCACCCCACTCACTATTTCACATGTGAATTATAGCTTCATTATTTCCATGTAAAATGCTTATTCTGATTTCTAAATCTGTCAAAGAAGGATACCTCTTTAAAACCACAACAGTAGTGTAGAAAGTATGTCTTCTGGAAAAACTTCATTAGAAATTTCTGAGCATCTTGCTTACATTTTTTGGAGCAAAAACATTTACAATGATTACTTTACAATCTGCTAACATCCACTATTCTCTAGGTTAACTTCAGATGCTTGCAATGTTTACCACCTTCAATGTCTATACTGTCTATACTGTCTTACTAGCATGTACTTAACCTAAAACAAGGGTAGAAGCCTAAAGACAAGTGATGACACAAGTGGCACATTAATACATGTGACAGCTCTGTAAAAGTGGCATCTTAACATAGGTGGTACCTGAATACAAGTGACACCTTAATACAGGTGACTTACTACTCTCATAATTAGGATATTTTTCTGAGTATTGCTATCTCTGATAAAAAAAAAACTGATTAATTCAAATGTCCATCATCAAAACAAAATATTTGAATACATGTCATTTATTTGAATACTGTCATACTCAGGCTGTGTGAAAAAAGTGAATCCTGTGGTTCAAACCACTTAAAATTCATCGGAATCCTTAAGTAAGTAAAAAATGCTAAATCTGCACTTGAAATAAAGGGCACAGTCATTTTTCTCCTACACAAATTATAAATACTACAGATGTACAAGTTATGATCAATGAATATATCATTATCATGCTGAAACATTCTTATTGTGGACAGAGTTAAAATAGTATACTTCAACAGCTTAACACTATAACAGATTCTCTGTCCACAAAACCAAAATGTACTTTTTTCATTCTATAAATGGTCAAGCAAGTAAACACAAAACATGGACATTTAATTGTCCTGATAACTTAGCACAAACAAACTACAGAACGAGAGGACTATGATAGCTCTTTATTGCTCCTCTTAGTACCACTGTCCTTACTGACAACATATTATAAATGGTCAAATGTATCATACAAAGACATTTTTTGTGTCTCACAACACAGTTTTTCATTATAAATATCTATCTTGTGCCTACGTGAACAAGTTTTTAACAATATGCCCATGTGACCAAGTTTTAATATTGTTCCTATGTGACCAAGTTTAAATCTTGTGCATTTGCGACTAAGTTTTAATCTTGTGCCTACGCGACCAAGTTTTACTTTTGTGCTTATGCGACCAAGTTTTAATCTTATGCCTATGCGATAAAGTTATAATCTTGTGCCTATGTGACCAAGTTTTACTTTTGCTCCTACGTGACCAAGTTTTAATCTTGTGCCTATATGCCAAAGTTAAAATCTTATGCCTATGTGACCAAGTTTTAATTTTGTGCCTATGTGACCAAGTTTTAATCTCATGCCTAAGTGACCAAGATTTAATCTCATGCCTAAGTGACCAAGTTTTAATTTTGTGCCTATGTGACCAAGTTTCAGTATCACCAAAGAGATCATCTAGAAATGCATTCCAATTAAGTCTAGCAAAAACTATGTAAACAAGAAATCGGTAGAACAGATGGATGTTCCCCGAATAAATGCCAAATTTCAAAAGGCAATAACTCAAAAATTAATAAAGCAAGAGTTATGGTTTTGTGCACTGCACTGCTCTTTAATGAGATCTAACTACCTATGAAGTTTGGTCTTGATATCTCTCATAATTTTTGTGTTATGCTTCAGACAAAATAATGACGGACGGACAAACTAATTCTGAGAGATCTTCAGGACAAACCTGTGCAAGTTTAAAGAAGGCTGGATAAAAAATGGGCGAGGGGAAAATCCCGGGATCGTCTTTAGAAAAGCCGGGATCCGGGATCGTATTAAACATATAGTAATACCGGGAATACACAACCTGCCATAGGTGTCATCGATAAATTATCGATTGTCGCTTGCCTTTAGTTACAGATAAGCATGTATAGAATAGGCGTGAAAATCTTTTTTTTTTCAGTAAATTAATTTTATCATTGATGGATTTTATTTTTTATATTGAATAAAGTAGCGACATTCTTTTTATTACTATATTAGCATTTTAATATCTTATTAACATGTGTACTGAAATTCTTTATAAAGCATTACCAAAAGTACGTGGTAATTTAAAAAAAGTATCTAAGCAAAATAGGTTTTGAATAAACATTTGTTTATTTCGTTATCACAAAAATCAAATAATGTAACTGTTTTATTGCCACATATTACGACAAATATCAAAACCAACACTGTTTATTGTTTCCCTGTATGTTTAATACGATCCCGGATCCCGGGCGTCCCGGGTCCTGGGATTTTCCCCTCGCCTAAAAAATGTGGCCTCTAGCTCAATATCAAGCTAAAATGTTTATGACATAAGACAAAAGGTTGATCACAGAAGCTTACCATGTGAGCTAAAAATGTCTTTTGTTGGAATTCTGACCTAAGTCTTAATTTTTTTTATTAGAATTACCTTTGTCTGAAGATCATACTTCTTGCTACTTCTGATATATCTTTTAAAACCATCATTTTCTTCAGTTGCTATGGTTATCAACAGTAATTCTGAAAAGATATGCACAATGTTTGTTCTAGAAACAGTTGAATTGCAGTTGAGCGAACTTCACTAAAATCAGGGTGTATACTCATAACATTTTTATCAGTCCATTCACTATGTGCTTTACTACAAACAAAGGATGCAATGCTATAAAAGATGCAATTTTGTGAAAAGAATAATGACTATTTCTGATTGAAAGAATCATGTTCCAATAGTTCAAAGTTCTAAATATGATTATGAATATAATTATGGTTTGATGAGAATTATATCAAATATATAAAGAAGATATATCAGTATAGTCTTGGATCCCACTTCCAAAACTAAATGATTTAAGGATACAGTTTCACTTGCAAACATAGAATATAGCATATTAGTTAAACAGGATTCTATTTTGTGCTAAAACTATTCCTCTAACCAGACAGACATTCAACATTTAGTAGGTTTTCTTCCTAGGGTCTCCCGACTACCCACATGACCACAGCTAATTTGCATTTAGATAATGTACAATGTATCATCCAGTTACTGAAACCACTGGTGTTTCCTGCCAATTTGTAGATATGGGGATGAATTGAGCTGTTGGAATAATGGAAATGCTTATTACAGGCATAGTTGTAATATATTTATATATAAATCCAGTTATTTCAGTACATTTTAAACTTTGTAAGAGAATCAGGCCCTTTATTGAGGAAGTTGAAAGTACTAGACCGATTTAGGCTCCAGATGATTTAGACATAATTTTTCAATTGTCTATCAATTAATAAGTGTACTTTTTCTTTTTGGAGAAAGGCAGTAAGCAGACACTACAGGACAACCCGTCTTATTTCTTTCCTGCATGAAAAGAAAGGGAATATTCAGCACACACACTGGCAGTATTAAACATATCTTATAAATTCAATGTATCTACTTGCGTCTTTGTGTTATTGCAAGACACTGAACTTGATTTTATTCAAATGATATTAAATGATTTCAACCAACCAAGTGTCAGACTAGCCTAATTAATTTGGTGTAATTTTGACAAATTTTACATGTGACATGTGAAACACTTGCCATTCTACCCCCTTGGCTGTCTCACAATGAAATTTCATGTGTTTAGTCACGTAGCAACTATTAAAGTCAACTCAACTCAACTTTCATTTGTTATGCACAGTGACAAAGATAAATTTGATGAATTTTACGTGATAATAAATTACGCTCAAAGGATCTAGTTAACTGAGGAAATGTTCAATTAAAACTGAAATAGTGAAAAAGATTTATGTATTTACCCTTGTTTTCATTCTCCGAACAAAATGCTGGAATCGCTGAAGACAGCAGCATTAAAATCTGCAAGATGTTTAGTTTCATTTTTCTATAGAATTTCAACACTAAAGGTAGAATTATGTCCGGCGATCGCTTGTAAGTTCTTCACAAAATTAAACCATAACAAGTAGTCTGTAAATATCTGCAGTAGACTGCCACATCACAAGTCTGCTCTCTCAAAGAACAGTGTGTGAAATCTGATAGTGCTTGACTTCTGACCCCCTACCTGAATCTGTTTTGGCAGATTTATTGGTTCCCGCAGAGCCCTTACGATACTGGCTTCTTTTTCCTTATGCGCAGATGACGCGGAGCACAAGATCTACTGGTTCCCCCATTCTATATAAAGCAAGCAATAAAATCTGGAAAACCATTCTATCAGGAAGTAAAGTACTGTGCAAAAGTAATACCACATGTACAAGGTATAGGGTGAGTTGAAAACTTGCAAATGTAGTTTATGGGGCACGGATTAATAGTTGTATGAATGTAACTAATAACAAATAAGAATATACATGTACCTTATGAAAGGCCATAAATAAAGATTGTGATTCCTTATTTTTCTTTTTTTGGTATCATGTAGATTTTAAAGATAAACATAACATGAAGTATATTTTAATTTGTTTTGCATTTTCTTATCTATACCAGTACACTACTATGACATTATTCTCATTTGAATTTATCTGTCCTTTTTCGGTGTTTGCACAGAAGTTTTAGTCCATTCTTATCTGCAGGTAGTTTTGTCCAGTGTATAGTTTCGCGGGCTTTTTTGGCTCTTGGTGCACGTGTTTTACTGACTATTGTCCAGTATATAAGGAGAAAACGGCATGTTTTACGCCACTAGAGGTTTAATTGACAGCATACACTTTGTTTTCTGACGTTCTGCATTTTACTTAGTCATAACCCTTCCCGCTCACCCAAATAAAATTGTTCTCTTTGCAGATCATCTGCCTTGGTTCAGAGCGACTTCTTCTATTACATTTTTCTTTCAGGTTTTATTTCGGAGGAAGAACACTGTACCAGTTCGTTACCTTCATCTTTAATTTTGTTTGTTTGTGTGTCTCTGTGTTAATTCACATTTTTTTTTTTTTTCATTCGAATTCATGTGTCTCGTTAGTTTCGTTTCAGGTTTCATACACAAGTCTTTTTCGGATCCTAAAGAAAACCTTACCAACAGACATCAACAGCTGGATATCTGTCGAATTTTCATTTATTATGTTCGATATTTGTTGCCAATTACATACCTTATTCCTATAATGTTGTTGTGTTGTTTTTTTTTTGTTATGTTCCAGCAGATGAATGAAATTAGAGAATAATGAATTTACTCACGGCTTAAGCATGAGTAAAGAACTATTATAATTATGTACTTAATAAACACATTTACACCATGAAGTTCGAATATCCAAAGTTAATCACAAAATTGTAAGAGCCTTTTCCCCTTATAAACCAAAATCAAAGACATTCTGTTTTCAATCACTTAATTTATTTATCAAATTTTAATCATACATCAATCTGACTGAAGTACAGGATCTCCCTATGGTTAGTGTAGTTATTATTAGGATATGATTTTAATCAGATTGAATCATACATATACTTATTTTATGCCAACAGAATAATTCTTTGAAGAATTAAAAATCAGTTAACCTTGACTTAAAACCATATAACAGATAGGGATTAAACTTTAACCTAATAAACAAATAATAATAATTATATATTGGTAATCACCATTAGATTTATCACATTTCAGTTACACTTATTTGGTGTAGCAGAATAATTACTTTAGAGTTCAAGTGCTTTGACCTTGACCTTGAATGTTGAACTAGAGCAAAATAATATACAGCATGTCTCTTTTTAATTTCTTACCAGCCATTAAGTAGAAATACTCTGTTCATTTTCACTTCCTCTTTTGCTCGACTTTTCCAAAGAAAAATTTGAGTTATTGCTACAGTCATGGTGTTGTTGTTGCAGTTGCTATAGCCATAACTGTTGCCATTCCTGTCCGAAAACTTTAACATTAATCATATTTTTTTCTATTTCTTAAGGGATCGTCTTCATACTTGGACACAATAACTCTTTGGACAAGACCTTCAAGTACACAAGACTGAACTTGACCTTGACTCATGAATGACCTACACCTTCAAGGTCAAATTATTGAATTTTGCATAAATTGGCCGTAACTTTGTTATTAATAGTTGGATTGTCTTCATACCTTGACGTAACAACCCTTTGGACAAGACCTTCAAGAGACTGAACTAAACTTGACCTTAATTTGACCTTGACCTTCAAGGTCAAGCTATTAAATATTGCTAAAATTGGCCATAACTTTACTATTGATGGATGGATTTGATAATCATAATCCTAAATGTTGTTGCGTTTGAAAACCCTTCACCACAATATGCTTCCTCTGAAGTGTTTGCCTTTGGAAATAATGAAAAAAGTCGAGCATGGTCCCCACTTGCGGTGGCTCTTGTTTAGTGATTACACTTACCACAAAGCAGAACAGAACAGCAATTTAGAATTCATATCACTGCATTTGACCTTTCATCTTAGTTTTTAATATTTTGAATATAAGAAAGTTTTTGTTCTTTGTTATTCTGGCTTGATTTTAGCTTCAAGATAAGCTTACAAATTCAGACAATTTTCCAAAGAAAGTGAGCGTAATTTTACTTGTTTCTTTCAACCCACAACATTTTGGTTAAAAGTGTGATGCTCTACCACTTCTTAACAGCTTCTTCTGATGATCAGTGGCCTAGGATAGCTCGGTGCTTCAAGTCTTTCACCTTGGAAGGCTCTGGTTCATATCCAAGCTGGAGCACATGGTGAGCCCTTGGGGAAAAACACCTAAATCATTCATGTAACAGCTCACCTGACTGTAAACAGGTATTTAGTGATGAATGTTACTGGTTTTTCTCTCAAGTTATTGGTACTACCTGGTTGATGTCTCAAAAATGCCTTAAATAAGATTGGGTACTGTAAGTTGTATGACATTCAAGCTAAAAAGATAGAATAAATTAAATAAATGGCGTATTCTACAGATCTTCTAATTGGTAATGGTATGCACAAATGAATTGATTGAGCAAGTAGCTATGCAAATTTTTCAACAACATTATAGACATAAAGCAAAACTGTGTCCAAAGGTCAAGGCCAGACCCCTGCCAACAACATTATAGACATAAAGCAAAACTTTGTCCAAAGATCAAGGCCAGACCCCTGCCAACAACATTATAGACATAAAGCAAAACTGTGTCCAAAGATCAAGGCCAGACCCCTGCCAACAACATTATAGACATAAAGCAAAACTGTGTCCAAAGATCAAGGCCAGACCCCTGCCAACAACATTATAGACATAAAGCAAAACTGTGTCCAAAGATCAAGGCCAGACCCCTGCCAACAACATTATAGACATAAAGCAAAACTTTGTCCAAAGATCAACACCAGACCCCTGCCAACAACATTATAGACATAAAGCAAAACTGTGTCCAAAGATCAAGGCCAGACCCCTGCCAACAACATTATAGACATAAAGCAAAACTGTGTCCAAAGATCAAGGCCAGACCCCTGCCAACAACATTATAGACATAAAGCAAAACTGTGTCCAAAGATCAAGGCCAGACCCCTGCCAACAACATTATAGACATGAAGCAAAACTGTGTCCAAACATCAAGGCCAGACCCCTGCCAACAACATTATAGACATAAAGCAAAACTGTGTCCAAACATCAAGGCCAGACCCCTGCCAACAACATTATAGACATAAAGCAAAACTGTGTCCAAACATCAAGGCCAGACCCCTGCCAAATGGTGTCTTTAGATGGAACATTAAAGCAGGTCCTGTGCATCAGCAGGGGACCTTGTATCAGAGCTATACATTCAGCAGGGGTGTCTCTGGAATGGGATACTGTTTGTATCTTTCACTATCCCTACCCTAAATGAACACTTCAGATAGTGTCAGTCATAATGGCTACTAGCACTGATAATCAACTCAAAAAGATAGTCAGTGAATGCCAATTGCTAAGTTTTTAAATCTTGTTATAAAGGAAAACACCTCACAATTTTTATGTCTCTTTATTTAAGACTAGTTTTAAATTTAACATAAAAAACCCTTTTACAAGCAAACCAGGTAAATATATTTTTGCATTTATTCTTAAACATTAGGGTCATCATGACCCTTATATCACTCACCTAAGTATCATTGCTCTTAACATCAAGGCCAATGAAAAACATTCAACTGAAGTACAGAATACTCACACATCTAAACTTATGTCAAGTTCCTTTAAAAAAAAAATTTTAAGTTTCCTTGTTTTCCTTTTGTTAGCCATGCAACCAGAGTTCTGCATGGAACTAAAATTAATAAATCTGAAAGGTTGGCCATCCAAGGAACCTACTTGTAAAGTCAGGTTGAAATAGGCCCTGTATATTTGGTAGAGATATTGTTTGAATGTAACTGTTGATGGCCATGCTGAACAGTAGATGATCCTAATACATGTAACTCACATGAGCTTATCAGCTGAGGTGAGCTCAGAACAAGACTATTAAATTAACCCAATATATGAAACATTAACATAATTTAGATATATATATTATATATATTATATAACAGTATTCAAAATGAAGCATACTAACTGGGCACTACAAAACACTAACAAAATTGAGAGAAAACCCAATAAAATCAAACTTTAAAGCATAAAAGGTTTGAGACCACATTTATTCCAAATATATTTTATAATGAATAAAATCCTTTCAGAGCAACAAATGCAAATAAAACACTGGCCTGGTTTTACCAGAAATTATCACAAATAACAAAATTCTTGAAGCCTTTTTTGTATAAGCATGAACACAGCATAACGGACTTATTTTCTGCCAATTTGTGGTTCTTGTAGAACCAGGAAAAGTCATACTTTACTTAAAGAGAATAAATGATCATAATTAAGGTTGTTACCAATGATAATGACCATAGAAAAACAATAAATGATGACTTCCAGGATAAGAGGTAGAGAGGGGTGGGCAACCAAAGGTGAGTTGATGGCGAACATGTCACAATGATTGCGAAGTGCCCTAACTGGTACAAAATAGCAAGGTGCATTGTACCATTCTCTTTGGCAGTCTACTGTGACTTGTTTAAATCTGAAATTTGCATTTACCTATTTCTTTCATGAGTTACTAGTAATGGGCATTGCTTGAATGATAAGGCACAAAAGTTTGAAAGGAATGAATACCTCTAAATTAGTATTAAAATAACTGAATCTGATTCAATATCAGTATGTTTCCTTTTGCAGTTTTTGTGCTATCAAATACCCATCATCCATGATCACCCTTTCCTTTTAAAATCCCTGCTGGAGCATTATTTCAGGACTGGCGAGAGATCACGTTTGTTCAGTGTGTATGGATGACTTGTGGATTAAATTTTTTCTGCATGACAAGAGTATTATCATGTACATGAACATGATTTGAAGATTAATCATAACCATTCAGGTACTGAATACATTATACCTGAGGACAGATCAATTAACAAGTCTTGAACATGTACATGAACATGATTTGAAGATTAATCATAACCATTCAGGTTCTGAATACATTATACCTGAGGACAGATCAATTAACAAGTCTTGAACATGTACATGAACATGATTTGAAGATTAATCATAACCATTCAGGTTCTGAATACATTATACCTGAGGACAGATCAATTAACAAGTTTTGATCATGTACATGAACATGATTTGAAGATTAATCATAACCATTCAGGAACTGAATACATTATACCTGAGGACAGATCAATTATCAATAATCATAACCAGTCAGGTACTGAATACATTATACCTGTAGACAGATCAATTATCAAGTCTAGATCTAATAGTTTACAAAAGATTTTAAGACTGGTGTGATCAACAGTGGAATGAGTTATGATCATGACAAGTTCATGACTGTTACTTGTCATCAACACTTAACAATAAATATCTGGTATTTATTTGTCTAAAAGAAAAGTTTGAAAAAATGACAACAGGATTTGAAAAGAGGGACACTGGAATACGCAATGAACATAATTTATACTGGATTCTGTATTACCTGATATAAAACAAAATAAATCTTTAGCATATATGTCTATTTTTCAAGTGTGACAAAAATCTATAAAATCTCTATCTATTGGCCAGAATAAAAGCTGTTCTTTGCTTGCACTTGCAGTAAAATATTTCAAGTCAGATAAATGCATTAAGGAAAACCAACATATGTTTTATAGAACAACATAACATAGGCGACAATAAACAACCAAACAATCAAACACATTTAATATAAAAAGATCCCAACAAAGCTTGTATGGATTTCATATTGTGAAAAAAAGCAAACTGCTTCATATAATTTGAATAATTTGTTCATTAAAGCATATTATAGCCAGCATATATAACATAATGAAAGGAAAACACATCTATATATCATTAACAAAACATAACAACAGGTTTTGTTTCAGCTTATATTCTCCTCTGACCGTCTTAAAAAAGAATGTGTGTGGGTTTATTGTTCTGCATTGAGCATTCCTAGGTTACCTAACCTACCTGCTTTATCCTGAGATATAACCACAAGTTCTTCTAATGGAGTAATGTCATAATGCGCAACATTCAAAAGAACAAGTGCATATATCTCAGTTCAAAACATATTTATTGCAAATGCTTCAACTGCAATACAGAACATCTTTTAATTAATTTGAAATTGACTGTTGGCAACATGATTCTCTAAATCACAAGTCATTATAGTCTACCAGAAATTATCATCAAAATACATGAATTGTATTAAAGAAAATCATGACATCTGCTTGCTACATAAATAAAGTCCACGAAAGAATACAAACTTGAAACCAGACTTTTTACAAATTTGGTGTAATGAAACTACTGACTTCTTTAGATGAAAGAATGGGATATTTATTTTGCGTATGCAATTATAAAACTTCTAAAATGATATCCAAAACTCTGTTTTATCTTGTGTATGCAATTATAAAATGATATTCAAAAAATCTGCTTGTTCATATTTTTGTGACTTGTCTGAAAATAAAACTGGTCTATAAATTTTAATACACAAGAGACAAGAGGGCTGACTATCATAAAATATGCTTGCACTATGGTTATAGCATCAGATTGCCACAGAAAGCAAGAGTACAATTAGTTTAATTTACTTATATAATGCCCTGAAAAGAAATCAAAAGAAAGGTAAATATTTCAAATTCTGATAAAAAGGCTTTTTCTGTACAATTCAAGGGCCATTACTCTAGAGAGCAAGGAGGGATCTGAATTAAAAAACTTGTCCTGGATATCATGCCCACAAACATTATAAGCATTCTTGGTGAAAATCAAATGAGAACTATAACTTAGAGTAGACAAGGTTAATTTTGCTAATTTAAAATAAATCAAGGGCCTCAACACTTGAGTGCCACTTGGGATTGACTGGTTATCCAATTTGCACAAGATATTGTCCCAAAAAGCATTATCTGGAAGTCTGGGGAAGATCATATGAAAACTTTCTGACATAATGAAGAGACAAGGCTAATTTTACCAATTTGGATAATTCAACGGCTATAACTCTAGAGTGACCGAAAGAGATACAGCAAACAAACACTAACTTTGGTAAAGATCAGATGAAATCCTGTTGATTTAGAGAGCGGAAAACCTGTGGACACTGCCTAACTTGCCTGCAGCCCACTGTGGAAGTTCCCATAGTGTATCCCATCTTTCAACAATGGTATAAAATGGTAATAAATAAATAACAAAAAACGGAACCTTGATTTTTAACTAACTGCTTGAAATGAATAAAGTTAAAATTTCATCTGTTTTAACAAAGGAAAACTTTTCTGTCCAGACTCACAAATGTTCTCTCGTAAACATAATTTATGACACATTAAAAATACAGACATAGTTAAAGTATGCATTGCACATATTTACCATTTTGTGCTTCACTTTATAACATGCTGATATGTTTTAGTAAGAAATGCATTACATACAAGGAATGTGAGCTAGAAACAACATGATTATATACAACATACCTTGTACAGAACATCCAAATCAAAATAAATACAGAATGTTCTTCTGGCTTATGCCAACTAAATTTACAAGGACACTGACTTTTATAGTAAAATCATTCATTTGAGAAAATGAATGTTGTTTGTAAATTGTCCATTTATTGTTATCCTTCTTCTAACCCCATGAAAGATCTATTAGAAAATATCTGAAGTTACAGACATTTATGGGTAAATGGACTAATTTTGTACCTCTATCCGCATTTTAAAACGAAATTGTTATTGCAGGAGAAAGGTAATGGTGCAAATGTTTATCTGAAAAAATCTGCTCCTTTTCAAATTATTACTGGAAGCAATAGACAGTGACAATTAAGACCTTTTATATGTAATTTTAGCATAACTGAAATTATTCTAACATGTAGTATAACAAAATAAAACCTAAATGATATAAAAAAATGTATTAATAAAATACTCTCCCTTACAGGATTTACAAATACTGAAAAATATTAATTGAAACTATTTAATAAATCCTATACAGGCTACCCCTATGGTTCTTACTACTGACAGAGCACGCTTTTAAGATACCCAATAAAAATCCCACAAAAAATGAAGAAGATAGCAACTGTTTTTTTAAAGCTTTACCAAAGACTAATCATTTATATAACCATGATGCTCACCCACTGTTTCAACCAAAAGAAAATACCAACTAATAAAATGTTTTCCCAACAGTGATATATGTACATATCATGTACTGGTATGGAATAAACAAGAATAAAAACAAGTTAACAAAGAATGATTACTAAACCTATTTACAGTTCAGGTAATACAAACAAGTCTTTCTCGGATAAATAATTGAAAATAATTAGACATACACTATAGGATTTTCAAAACACTCTGTCAAAAAGCAGGTCAATTCTTTTGTGACTTACTTTTGCAAAATCATTACATCAGTTCACTTGTATTTACACATGATCTCTGAATGCACTAGATTTACACAACAACAGGACAGTATGTAAATACCACTGAAATTATCTGAAGTACATATAGCTTTATTGAGCAAACATCAATGAAAATCATGATACTAGATAATTACACAATCAAGGCTCTATCTAAGTGAACTTACTCAGTCATTTTGCCAAACTGACATTGAATGGAAACCAATATACCAAGGAAGAAAAACCTGAACTTTATTTTAAGTCAAACATGTTTCCTAACCTAAATCTCATCATGGCTAATTTGGATTTATTAAAAGGTAAAACAAGGCAAAGCTTTAAGATTCAAAAGATAATATTTAGATTGCACACTGCAATGACAAACATTTGGCTCTCTGTTGTAGTTCATATCCCCACAGAAAACACTGACATCCATGTGATACACCCCTGAATTTCATTGGGTGAAAGAATACATCATTTACTTATTGAAATGTCAAAACTTCCTCTAAGACTTTGTACGTCATAATGTCAGCTGACAGAAACATTTTTTTCCCTATATGTCAACAATATCTAACTGTATGTTTATTTGATGTTCTCTTATTTGAGATCAAATACAATTTCTCTAATCCATTCCTTCATACTTTTTAAGAAAAAGAACTTTCAGTGGAAGAAATTTTTATAAACAAGAGTGGCTATGTGTTAAGCCTCGTTTTTTGCTGTTCCATTACTTGCATAAAAATGCATGTGCAAGAAATTTTTCGTAATCATTAAAAAAGTAGGACCTAATATTCAGAAGTTTTACATCTTTATAATGTATAGAATATAAATGTAAATCTAAAGAATAAACTGCATATTTTTATGTTTCATTAATGTATAAAAAATACACTGGTTCAATGTTAAGTTTTGACAGAATCCTTTGAACTCCACCCACTTACATTTGCTCTAATGTATCACATATACTTACAAAACCATCAAAATGTTCAAGTGATTCCTTAAAATATTTTGTTTCTCAGTACATGAAGTGATGTTTTCACTCAATAAATACAAGATTAAGATAACTCTGTAAGCACATTAAAACTACAACAATTTGCATATATATGTAAAAGGAAGCCTTTTTAGTGTTAACAGATGGGACAATCTTTTACAATTCACAATATTTCTATCTCACAATCAACATACTGTGTCCAAAGTAAGGTATTTGTAAAGTCTGGTTGAACACAAAAAAATACGTATATCTAAAACAAGGATCCATTATACATGTATATCCCACAAAGTTAAACAAGTTCAAGCAAAAGCAATATCAAATGATTATTTCCCCAGAATAGTCCCATCATTTCTTTCAAATGTCATAAAAGAAAGATTAACATGATCATTTCTCAACATAGTTCTATTGTTTATTTCTACAGATGCCAAATGTTTACAAGTAAAATTAGATTCCAAAGGAAAGTCAGAAAGAATCAGAGAATAAAATTCTAAAGAAATGAAGTAATTTAATATTGGTATGGAATGATCATATCACAAGTATAAGAAACCTAATCTGTCAGGACCTTGTATCGGATCACCATGACAACTGACAGAAGGCCAAGCAGGAGACTTGGCCACAACAGATCAACAGTTGTAAAATATCAAATATCACATCTGAATGTTTCAACAGACACCTTCAAAACTCATCATGCAGAATTCTTCGAATGTTGACAATTTTACTCTGTACAAACATGTCTTTATGGTTGTCGATTTCCTTCCATGATATACACTTGTCTTTATCATCATCCATCTCATCCAGTAGAGTCTTCGTGTCGGCTTTAGCATTATCGGGATTTCTTGGATCTATGTAACGCTGTAAAACAAATAAAATGCAATACACAACAGAAGTGTTATATTCTAAAAGTGTATATCAGGACTGGATCATTTTTTGCTGAGGACTGAGAAGGCACAGCATCAAATATAACAAGCAAATAACACTAATAGTCCTTTACATATTTGCATGACTGGTAAAATATATAAATTCATCAAAAAATACTGATCTAGTGTTTTGTACCTATAAGTCACCACATGTCTTTTACAGAAAACGCATTTCAAAACAGTTTCATAATTTTTAACTTTTGGATTTTACATTCCAGCTGAACATCATAGGCCAAAAAACAGTTCAGTTAAAAAATTGTAGGAGAAGCACACAGAAGCAATATAAAGTAAAATTAAACAAAGGGCAATAACTCCACAAAACAAGAGGGCCATGATGGCCCTGGATCGCTCACCTGATTACTTTGCCTGAGGGTCTACCGTTAAGCAAACATCAGATGCAACATTACATTTTCTAACTGAAGATATTCAAAGATCTCATATTTTATACAAACAAGAAGATTTTCAAAGTTTTCCCTATGTAAAATAAGTTGACCCCCCGGGGCAGGGCCAAATTTGACCCCAGGAGCATAATCTGAACAAAATTGGTAGAGGTTTACAAGACAATGCTACATACCAAATCTTAGATCTCGGGGCCTTGTGGTTTCAGACAAGAAGATTTTTAAAGTTTCACTATATAAGCCTATGTAAAATCAATTGACAAATTCGTCCCCAGGGGCATAATTTGAACAAACTTGGTAGAGGTCTAATAGATGATGCTTCATACCAATTATCTAAGCTCCAGGCCTTGAGGTTTCGGAGAAGAAGATTTTTAAAGATCCAACTTTTAAAATCTAATTTTAGCTCCAGTGAACCAGAAATGCAATGGACCAGAACCATTTGAACAATCTTGGTAGAGCTTCATGCAAGGAACATCCCAGGTAAGTTTCATTTAATTTGGCCCTTTGGTTTCAGAGGAGATCTCATTTGAATGAAAAGTTGACAGCGGACGGATGGACGACGGACAAAGACTGATCAGAAAAGCTCACCCTGAGCACTTTGTGCTCAGATGAGCTAAAAATGATCATGTTATTTTTGTATTTTCCAAAAACAATCTCTCTCATTACTTACTTTTAATTCATCCACAGTAACTTTACCATTATGATCAAAATCTATCTGATTTCTGAACTCTTCCTGACGTTCCTGCTGCCACTGCTTGTCGAGTTGTTTCTGCTCCTCGTCTTCCACATCACCTAGCGGTAAACTTACAAACTCCTCCTCTGTCAATACTTTGTCATCATTGCTATCTGAAATATTTGAACAAGCAGCCCTCTGCTTCTGTATCAGATAATATTTAGCATCCCTTAAATTTAAAAGGATGACATCTACTGCTGATATCTATTCAGTCAAAATGCAATTCTGAGACATACTGAGACAGATTTTGTTTTGTTTTGTTTTGTTTTTGTATTATTACTACTCATTATGCCTAACCATCCTGTTAAGTTTGAAAGTCCTCTGAGCAGTTCTTGCTAAGTTATTGATCAGAAGCCTTTATTATAGTGTGGGCACCTGTCAGCTTGACCTTTAAACCTGTGAATACCAAAACAATTGAGGACATTTACTTATCATGTCTAACCATCCTGTAAAGTTTGAAAGTCCTCTGAGCAGTTCTTGCTAAGTTATTGATCACAAGCCTTTTTTATAGTGTGGGCACCTGAGAGTTTGACCTTTGAACCTGTGAATACTAAACCAATTGAGGACATCTACTTATCATGTCTAACCATCCTGTTAAGTTTGAAAGTCCTCTGAGCAGTTCTTGCTAAGTTATTGATCACAAGCCTTTTTTATAGTGTGGGCACCTGTGAGCTTGACCTTTGAACCTGTGAATACCAAAACAATTGAGGACATCTACTTATCATGTCTAACCATCCTGTTAAGTTTGAAAGTCCTCTGAGCAGTTCTTGATGAGTTATTGATAAGAAGCCTTTATTATACTACGGGCACCTGTGAGCTTGACCTTTGAACCTGTGAATACCAAAACAATTGAGGAAATCTACTTATCATGCCTAACCATTCTGTAAAGTTAGAAATTCTTTTCTAAAATTATTGATAAGAAATCATTTTCACATGACCGACCCTTGTGAGCTTGACCTTTTGATCTAGAGAGCCCAAAAACAACAGAGTTCATCTACACAAGATGCCCAAGATGTCTAGTCTATGTGTTCTCATGTTATTGAGTGGAAATTAAGTTTTCCACCAACTAAGTGATCATCTGAACAGTATGTCCATCCTCTCTGAATGGTAGGGGGCATAATAAAATTGGCAGAGCTTGCTTCCATAAGCTTATTTACATCTAAAGCTACTGATTCTGTATTTTCTATGCATGTAGTGCTACTGTCCTCCTGTTAACTGCTTAATGATTAAAGTATCCTGGTTCAAAACTTGACCATTTGTTTTTTTGTTCTTGGTTTATTATGTGAATGACATCATACTGAAAAGCAAATGTCTTGTCTTCATCCAAATGTCAATTCCCTATTACAAATTCCTTCTCATTTAAACCAGAGGATCATTTATTTGCCTTTGCTTAGAATATTTAGATACAGTTCATAGCAAAACGGTTAATCACTGTAACAGAAAGTTTTCTTTAACAATATTAGCAAATACAGAATAACAATCATTAGAACAAATAATGTTAGGACATTAAAGTCATGTTTGCTTTTCAAAGCATAATGATCCTTATTCAATGATTAAAGCCTGTTATAAGGTGGAAGCCTCTATTAGCTGAGTTATGTGGTTAATTGTGTAATTTGTTGTATTTATATGTTAATAGCTTATCACATATAAAGTTAGACTGTATAAAAGTGAAAGCGAAAGATAAAAAAAGAGATTTACTTCACCATGTTATCATAATAATAGAGGCAAGTGAATCAGGTTAACATTTTTTAGTAATATCTGTAGTTAACAAAAACTGTCATGGTAAAATGACAATGCCCCCAAAGTGGTGCTGTGACCTTTGAGCTGAGGCCCAGACAAATTGTTGATCCTAAAAAATAAGTGGCTTTTTGACAACAAGACCTCAAGGTCAAGGTTATTTAGGGGTCAAGGTCAAATAAATATAGGTCAGTGGGAAGATCTTGTCCAAAAGGGTGATGTGTCCAAGTATGAAGTAAATCCACTAATAAGGAAGTGGCCAATGTTAAAGTTTTTGGACGGAATGACAAACTGAATGACAGATGGACAGTTCAAAAACTATATGCCTCCCTTCAGGAGCATAAAAATGTATGTATATCAGTCATATCTTAAGATACAGGTAAAGTAATTTAACTTTGCTATTCTTACCAAGAAAGGTAACAAAAATTTATTTTCTCTTAAAATCTACACTGTGGCTCAACATTTACTGCCATTATAAATTCCTTTCATGCATTTTTTTCAGATTATCATAAATTAAACAGCAAACCATTTTATTCATTTTTCACTTTGGTGATTTTAGCAGGAATGTCAATATCTTTTATAAAGATATATAATGCATTGTTATTTTACTCTTAGAATTTACTATGGACCATTAATGTGACCTTGACCTTTTACCTACTGACTGAAAATCATAGAATTTGGCAAATCAATGAACAAATAACAGAACTTAACTTAAGTCTCTGATCTGACTATACACTGTGTAATACATTTTATTCTTCATTAAGACTTCAGCTGGCAGCTAAAATCATGACAGAATTATTGTAAAACTAGAGATTAATTTTGAGAAAAAACATATGTCTCCCTCTACATGTCATTTACCATGAAGAATACTCGCTTATAATCATTCCTGGACAAATCAAGGGCTAAACAGAAGAAAGGTACAAAAACAATATGTCTCCCACCCCACTTTGTAGAGGTGGGGGGACCAAATAAAGACATTACTGACACAGTCCAGCCTGACCATTTCTTTTTCTCCAGCAAAATTCTTCAAAGAGAAAACCTTTGCCTGTCATGCACTTCATTACTTAGATAAGACTGTTTTCGAGCTGACACACCCAAACTCTCTATTCTTCATGGTTTACAGTAAAACCTGAGATACATTTACTGATTCCATGATATTTATCTGAACAAAATTATTTAACATCAAGTGGAAAACAAGTTCTTAAAACTTATATTTAACAAGAGCTTGTCACAGACAAAGCAACAGTCCCCTACCGATGCAATGTCCATCTCCCTAACTCCAACCCATATGTGGAAATTGACTAAAGAATTTGTCTGAGACATCCATAATCTCCATGTAATCCTCTATCCATGTACAATGTATCATCAAAGAAGAAAACGTCATCGGTCAAGGTCATTTAGAGGTTAAGGTCAAACAAAATATATGTTGTTGAAAAGGTCTTATCGAAGGGGTTGTTGTGACCAAATTTGAAGTAATCCTGTTCAGAAATAAGGAAGTTATGGCCAAACTTATAGTTTTTAGACAAGAAAACTTTAAAGGTCAAGGTCATTCAGAGGTCAAAGTCAAAGAAATGTACTTCATTGGAATGGTCTTGTCCAAGGTATTGTTGTGGCCAAGTTTGAAGTAATTCCATTCAGTAGTAAGGAAAATATGGCCAATGGTAAAGTTTTCGGAGGAAATGACTGATAAACGGACAGACAGTTCCTCCTTTAGGTACATAAAAAAATGAGGTGGATATTCTCCATACTGCCATTTATCCATATTTCAATGGATACAGCTTTTAGGGAAAGACAAATTTACCAAATTTTTCAACATAGGAAGAAAAAATTCAAAGTTCAAGGATGATAATTCTGACAATTTAGGTCCTAGAATTATGAACCTTGTCACATATGATGTGGGTGATGATAAGAAACCAATATTTAAAGTTTGAAGAAGATACATTAAGAAATAATGAAGTTATATACAAAAAAACACATCTTTTCATGAAAATTCTAAGTTCAAGGGGGATAAATCTAATAACTTTGGAGCTAGATTTGTGAACCTTGAGGTGCATTATCTTCATACTGACACCTATCCATTCTTCATGTTTCCTAAAAATATTTTCAGTACTTTTTGAGTTTTACACAAAAAAAAACACATTTTTTCCATGAAATTTCTAAGTTCAAGGGTGGATAAATCTTAAAATTTTGGTGCTAGAGTTGTGAACCTTGAGGTGCATTATTTCCATACTATCACCTATCCATATTTTATGTTTCATAAAATTATTCTTAGAACTTTTTGAGTTATCACAAATATTGTTATATTTGCCATACTTTAAGTACATTTGTTGCCATAGCAACCAAAATATTCAACATATGAAGAAAAAAAAGAGGTGCATAATCTCCAGACTGCCATCTACCCATATTTCAAATTTCATTAAAATTTTCAATACTTTTTGCGTTATCAAGGGATCCAGTTTTTGTGATGGACTGACAGACTGACGGACGGACAGAGGGTAGACCTATAGTCCCCTTCGGTTAAACCCGTTGGGAACTAACAAGCTACCTGTGAAATTCTTGCATCCAAACCACTAAACAAGCAAGAAGTCTGTAATGTGGGAAGTCTGTAATATGGAAGGTCTGGAATGTGGTAACTATACAGTGTGGTAGGTATGAAATGTGGTAAGACTGGAATGTAATAACTGTAATGTGGCCATGTCTGGAATGTGGTAATTTAAGAATTTGGTTGTGCAGAGTCTAGATTGTAGCAACTCCAGAATGTGGTAACTCTGAAATGTGGCATGACTGCAAACTGGAGTTCTGGAATGTGGATACTTTGAAATGTGGCATGTCTGCAAACTGGAAGTTCTAGAATGTGGTAACTCTGAAATGTGGCATGTCTGCAAACTGGAAGTTCTGGAATGTGGTAACTCTGAAATGTGGCATGTCTGCAAACTGGAAGTTCTAGAATGTGGTAGCTCTGAAATGTGGCATGTCTGCAAACTGGAAGTTCTAGAATGTGGTAACTCTGAAATGTGGTATGTCTGCAAACTGAAAGTTCTAGAATGTGGTAACTCTGAAATGTGGCATGTCTGCAAACTGGAAGTTCTGGAATGTGGTAACTCTGAAATGTGGCATGTCTGCAAACTGGAAGTTCTGGAATGTGGTAACTCTGAAATGTGGCATGTCTGCAAACTGGAAGTTCTAGAATGTGGTAGGATTTGCAATGTGCAAAGTCTTGAATGTGGCAAATTTAAAATGAGAAAGGTCTGGAATACGGTAACTATGAAATATGCAAAGTCCGCAGTGTGGTATTTCCAGGATGTGGCAAGTCTGCAAAGTGGAAGGTCTGAAACATGCTAACTCTAAATTGTGAAATTTGCAAAGTCTGCAATGTGGTACCTTTCGATATGGCAAGTCTGAAATGTTCAAAGTCAGCAATGTGGTAACTCTGGAATGTGGAAACTCTGCAATACATTTACACTGGGATGTGGTAAATATTGAATGTGGCTAGTCAATCAAGACTCTAATTCTTGGATTATATAATTTCAATTCAAGCTAAACACCATCATACAATTATTCTGAAACTGCTGGCTTTAATGACAGTTGTAAAATAAAGCCACATTATTTCCTGCAAATTTAAGCTAACACAGACTGACTTGGAAATCCTAAAATGGATAGCATTTTAAGTGAAATGAACTACAGAAGCATCTTAACAGTTAATTAGGCAAGAAATAATTGATCTTAAACAGTTTTTATCAATAAAAAAAGTAAACTTCAAAACTACAAAAGTATAAACATCTTGATATGGTATCTTTGAACATTTAAATCAATAACACCTGGTGTATCTATAATCGAGATTAAAGACAGACAGGGAACAAATTTTCCTTACAAATGACACCACTTTTCCATTACAACGAAAGCAATCAAGTTTTTCTTTAAAGGTTTGCCTTAAGAAATCTGCAGTTATACAAATGATCCACTACAGGAGGCAGCAAATCCCTGCTTCTATTTTCATTTTATATTTCATATTCCAGTGAACTAAATTTGTATGACTTACTGATAGGTCATACATCCAAAAATATAAATGGAAAAACAATATCAGATTCAAACATATGCAAGCACACAGAAGATCTTCACTAAGTATTTTATGTTTTTCAAGGGAACTGGCAATTTGTAACAACAGAACTGAGAAATTACACATACAAGATTTGACAATTATTTGAGGTTTAGTTTATGCTTTTATGCCCAAAAAGGAAGGCAAATTATTTTTGAACTGTCAGCCTAGTCTGTCAACCAGCATGCCCTCAGAAAACTTTAACATTGCCCAAAAATTCCTTATTAGTAAATTAGATTTACTTCACACTTGGACAAGACATTCCTATTGACATATATTTATATGACCCTGACACCTGAGTGACCTTGACCTCAAAAGTTAAATTGTCAAAAATACTTAATATTGGACATAACTCCCTTACTACTAATCAGATTTAGTACAAGTTTGCACACAACAACCCTTTGGGAGAGATCTTTCAAATGACATACACTTTTTATCTTGACCCCTAAATGACCTTGACCTTGAGGTCAAATTGTCAAAAAAATGCTTTTGTTGAAGGATCTCCAATTAATCTTCATCTGGTCTTCAGCTCAGAGGTCAAAGCACCACTTTAGAGGCATTGTCACCTTTCAGTGACAGTTCCTGTTATGTCTACTTTTGATCACTGTCCATTAACTAGTCCAAAAAATGAACAGCCTGTCTCAAGAAACTGTTTCATTAAACCATATTCATTCATTATTTAAGAAGGGGGACAGGGGAGGGGGGAGGTAGTGCTATTTCTGATCAAGCACTTCAGAATCTCTGAAAAGCAAACAGAAAACAAAATGCAACCTAAACTAAAATGAGTGCACCAAAGAAGTGATGCTGAATAAAATTAAAGACTACAATTTGCTACTCTATAATAAGCCTGGATATACAATTATCCCATCAATGAAGCTGCTTTCAACTTCAATCAATAATTTCATATAATACCAGGAACATAATGTTAAAAGCATTGTGTTAACTGAACTAAGTGGTTACTACTGTTAGGACAATGTTTAAATATATGAACAATATATGCAACCAGGACATTGATCTACCCTCCCCTACCTAGCGATTCCAAGATGGATTCAGCCATATTCTGCATGTTCATGTCACTTTGTTCTGGGTGTCTAAATGCAAAAAATTCTGACTTCGACAACTTGTTATCTATGCCTTCAATATCCGAATCCATCCATTTATAATGATACCAGGAGATTTGTTCTCTTTCTGTAAAAATTAAAATAATGACTATATTAATCAGTCAACAAGGTTACCTAATGACTCCATGATGGTTTTAACCATATTGTTGAGAGCTTGCTCACTCTGCTCTGGGTGTCTAAATGCAAGGAATTCTTTCTGCGTGAGTTTGTTGTCCATGGGATCGTTGTCTGCATCTGTCCACTTAAATTTGTATTTTATCAACTGTTCCCTTTCTGAAAGATTAACAACAACTGATTCTAAACTCACAACAGTAAAATCTTGATTTGCCTCACTTTCATTTTCAGAAAGGCAATACAGTTATTTTTAATTACCTTGATAGAGTTACTTCAGCAAAAGTATACTTAACACTTGGGCCATAATCAGCATGATCTGCTCTCCTGTGCACTGGGATAGTGTGTCTTGATGATGTTCCCTTCATATAACATATTTTGCTAAAGACTGAGCCATTACTGACTATTGACAGTTCATAGTTTTCTTATGTATACAAAAATTAATCAATGATAAACCTGTTTTGTATTAAAAGTATAAAACTTTTCTGCTATGTCTATGTAAAACTGTTGACCCATGAAGAGAGGAAATTCTAAGCCCAGGGAGAAATTTTTGATATGTTTGCAGACTTACTGACTACTTACTGGTGGACCAATTTTAACACAAGAGGCAAAAAAATTCTAACAATTTCTGTAGGGTATCTTAAAATTATGCTACATGCCATACCTAAATATCTGTAAACACTTCCATCATCTCTTATGTAGCTTTAATAACCTGTTTATTCAGTTGCAAAAATTGCAAGCACAATATTATTAGATAAGAAAAATAAATCTTTACAGCAAAACCTAAAATTAGCATTCCACGTAGAGATTTTTCTAACACAAAAAGACTTTTTATACATTTTTCAGTTTTAGATGGAATGGCGGAACATTTAATCAGCCAAAATATCTCTATGTGCTGTGATACCTTGTCAAATACAATGATTACACCGCAAAAAGAACAGACAACATGGCTAGGTGTGTTATGAAGACGGAATACCAGCCAGAGTCAGGGAAGTGACTACTGACAAAGTCATCAATGATACATGAGTCTCAGTCCATATCCCTGTACAAGAGTACAAGTAACGGAGATTATTCACTGTTCCCTTTGTAATGTTCAAGTGCACACAAACCTGTATTAAATTTGTACAAATTCAACCTCTGGCAATTGTGTCATGGAGTCGGTTCTGTGGCTCAGTAGTCTAGAGGATCAGTTGTTCACACTACCCATGACCTAATGTGTACTTTTTCTGATGCATTACAATCATTCAAATTCTTCCTGTTTCCACAGAGGTTTGTAAGTACTTAAAAAATGGTTTTGATTTTTGTTAGCAAGTAAAACCTGTATGGCGTCTTTACAGCAATGTATCCCAGTTTGACTGTTTCTGAAAAGGGACTTGACTAAAGTTTTTACCTTCATAGTCTAAATCAATATCATCATAATCTACCACATGTTTTTTGGCTCTTTCCAATGGGTAACCTTTGGCTAGCAGGAAATGTACGTAATACTCTTTCCAGTCAACAAAACCTGAAATTGAAGGTTAAGATAAAACAACATCTCCAGGTTATATGCAAATTACACAATACAAAGAAACAAGAAATCCAGTGTGATCAATAAATATGTAATGATACAGAAGTACGACAGTAACTGTTGTCCCTGAGGTATGTAGACTTTCCTTGTGTTATTTACCAAAAATAGGTGATGTATTATTGGATTTATCATTGATGTTGTTTTATCAAAATGCACAGAATGAGTAAAAAGTTACAAAAGACTAAATAATTTCACTAACTGCCACCTGGCGCAGCATATCGTCACACAACGTCACTTTCACAATACGTCGAAATGTCACCCTAAACCTTAAAATTACATCCCATCAAGTGTGAATGCATTTCCATTGATGAGCAATCCATTTTTTGTATGTGTCTATATAGAAATGTTTTTCAAATGAAGACACAATCTAGAAAGCATATCTCTTAACACCTTACTCAAGTGCTGTTTACAGATTTGCAGGTCGACTGCAATGCATCTCATCTTTGATAGATTTGCGACCATCTTAAAAGTGTCTATGCCACTTAAATACCTACTCACAACTGACAACATTTCTTTAAAATTCTGGCATCTTGAATCATCTTGTAAGTTTGTGTCAGAGTTTTCCCTAAAGCTTCACAGACCTTCATTGCAGTACCTAACTTGACGTCTCCTTTTGACATTATAGTTTTTAAATTTCTCTCTGGTAACACAGTCGCAAAACTTGTTGTACCTCACTCGACGAGAAAGGTTTTCCATTACTGTTTATGGGAAATGATGTCTTGATGTCAGGTTCTGGGCAGATGTTTTTTTGCATGCAATTCATAACTTTTTAAATATTTAATTTAGCATTTTATATCAACACATGCTATTTATATGACTTGTGTACCATATGTTGCTACTGATGTCATGGAAACATTAATATGTACTCTGCTAGGTGACACATGGTCTTACATTACACTTCACAAAGTAGAATATGAACAGTAGTTTATCCAGACACATTATAATTTTGGTCATAATAAAAAACTTCAGCGTCATGAGGAGTCTACATACTTCTGGGACAACCCTCATAACCATGTGATATGATGTATCCATGTAATGATAAGCTCTATATGAAAAAGATCTTATGACACTGTTTATACACCAAACAAACATAAGAAAGCATGATGAATTAATTATTAATGGCTAATGACCTTGTACTTCTATTTTAAGGTGAATAAAGGGCACTGACAGTCAGTCAATAGTTTTTTTTTCATCATTCCTACTTCATTCTAAACCCTTCCATTGTTCAATAGTTTTTTTCATCATTCCTACTTCATTCTAAACCCTTCCATTGTTCAATGGTTTTTTTCATCATTCCTACTTCATTCTAAACCCTTCCATTGTTCAATAGTTTTTTTCATCATTCCTACTTCATTCTAAACCATTCCATTGTTCAATAGTTGTTTTTTTTTCATCATCCCTACTTCATTCTAAACCGCTCATTGTTCAATAGTTTTTTTTCATCATTCCTACTTCATTCTAAACCGTTCCATTGTTCGATAGTTTTTTTCATCATTCCTACTTCATTCTAAACCGTTCCATGGTTCAATAGATTTTTTTCATCATTCCTACTTCATGGTTTCAAAAGATTTTTTTCATCATTCCTACTTCATTCTAAACCCTTCCAATGTTCAATAGTTTTTTTTCCCAACATTCCTACTTCATTCTAAACCCATCCATTGTTCAATAACCAGTAATTTTGTTTATTTTTATTGGGATTTAATGCTATTTTTAACCTTTTTTAGTTTTTTCTGGAAGGTGGGGAGAGGGGGGGGGGGGGGGGGGGGGTCATACTCGGTCAGTCCAGCTACCAAGTGTTCCTGGGTATCCAACCAGTATTACTAACCATTCTCTCTGCAGGAGACTGACTGCTTTCTAACTTGATTCAGAGGTGAGGGTCAAATGACCTTTAGTTGCATTGTCTGAGATCAATGTTATTTTGTAATTTACCTCCATTCAACATTGTCAATGTACCACAGGATTTTTCATTCATATCCTTCATCTGATGCTAAGATATTTGTTTTACAATATAAATTTACAGATAGTACAATTTATATAACAGTGTAAGAATACACTCAGTGATAAGTCCTCACATTTTTAGATGGGCCCTAGTTTTACTGCAGTACTCAATATAGGAGAATTTCAAGACAAATGTACCCCTCATTCCTGGTCTTTCTATTTCAGCCAAAAAAGAATTAATGCTCTGATTATAACTTCATGTGTATTAAACGAAGGAAAATGAATATGAAAATGCAAAGTTGTTTGCAAAATTGCAAAAAACACACTGACAAACCAGGTAAACCAGTGTTCTTCAACTTTAACAAGTAATTTACAGTACTACAATGGTCATACCATCTCCATCAGGGTCCATGTGTTTGAAGATGTGATCATTCTCTTCCAGGGCCTCGTCAAAATGTTCCTGGGTTTTCTCCATTATCCATCCCTCCAGTTCTCCAATGCACAGTCTACCATCACTGTCCTTGTCAACTCTAGATAAAACGAAAGGAAAGGATTTTATTTAGAATATTGAAACACAGCCTTTTAGCTTCCCACACACAGGCTTCCTGAAATCTACCAGCCCCATGGTTGATAAATTTTGATTTCGTACAACAAAATTAATGTTTTTCATGATTCAGTCCAACCGGCTTTTTAATTATGCTCTTTTTTTTGACATTGTCCTGAATGAACTTTTTACATACTTTCGAAATACTACTAAATCAACTACATTCAAAATTTTGGAGATAAGTTGTCTTAAAGTTATTCTTAGTACAAGTTATAGACCCCAGGTCTAAAAAAGCACCTGACAACCTGATAATATTATGTCTAGCATCAATATACAAAGTCCACACATCGACAAAGTCAAGACACTGTGGTAGATCACTAAAATGTTAAGGTTAACAGCAGCAGGTTTATCTTGGGATTACACGTACTTGTATTTGCTCATCACAGAGAGACTGGCCCTGGACAGCAAGAATCAAACTACATCACAATTAAGACTGAGAATGATGTGGACCCATACCCCCCTCCCCCATTTTCCTCCCCACAACCACCACCTACAATATCAACATACCATTATACTCAAGGACTACTTTTCTCTATTTGAGTTTATTTATTGTCGGTACCGTTAGCCCATATGGCCGATGTCCCATGCACAGATTAGTTATTTTATGTTGTAGGGGACAGTGCAAAATATAGAGAGCATCCTATAACAAAGACTGTGACCTCTGGTTCATCTGCACGCTCAGTGTACAGCATTGATACATGGGACCTCGGTTAAAGTCTCATCCGAAAGACAATTAGTAATGTTAGTGGTGGAATGGGGGAATCAATCTCGTTACCCTGTTATCAGTCCAGCATGTCACCACTGGACCACTGATCCGCTCATACCTTTTAGTTTATATGCAACATTTTTAAATAATCATAGAAATATTTATACATGGGTGTCACATTCTGCTTGCAGTAATTTGTTAAGATTTATATGCAATCTTCAACTGCTTATGACATCCTTTACATGGGGGACAGATGGAACATAAACCTGTGTTTTCACCCAATATCAAACTTACAATCTACACAGTCATACTCAAAATGACTGATATTCTCTGGTATTTCTTCATAAACAATTAAAGGTAATCAATACAGAGTTTTTTGGAAATACAATAAACATTAATCAATTGGAACTGATTATCAGGTTTTTGCTTCTCTGTAATCTAAGTGCAACACCAGTCAGTGTTCATTTTTGTAAAGTTTATCACTCTATATACTAAATGATTGTAATTATACTTACTTGACAAATATGTCTTTCAGCTTGGATTCTGCCACATCTAAAGACTCGTCTTCAATCTCTTCATGATTGCCAAGAAAAATCTCTTTCTTGTAATCTTTGTTAATCATTCCATCCTGTTCCAGTTTGACAGCATCTAAATGATCAGCTGGTTTCAATTGCTCTACAGAGAGCTTCTTTTCCCCAGGATCATTTACATGTATCTGTTTTGACATGTCTTCCAAATTACCACCTTGTGCAGCCTGATTTACTTCCAGATGTAGGGAGTCTTTAATGAGAGGCTGTTTTCCATCTTTAAGATGAGCCATGTCTTCAGGTGGCACAATTTGTTTCTCGGTTTCTTTTATACTCTCTTTAGGTTTCAGTTCTTCCATTTGAACAACATTTCTGGGTGGAGCCATAAGGACTCCAGATATACAAATAGTTATGTACCAGCAGAAGATAATTTTTGAGGCATTCATTTCTAAAAAAAAAAAAAAAAAAAAATCCCTCTTAGTCATAGCTTACACTATTCATGAATATCTTGTTTATTCACTATAGAAATTTAACAAAGTGATTTAAATTTCACACACAGTAGGATGTGATGAATCAACTACCATTTTCTTGTTACCAGATGGAAGATAGATTCACTTAGTGACCATTACTTTTGAACAAGACTACACATTAATGCTGTATACTGTGTATGGCCTTGCACCTGCTGGTATTATGATGCTGTATACTGTGTATGGCCTTGCACCTGCTGGTATTATAATGCTGTATACTGTGTATGGCCTTGCACCTGCTGGTATTATGATGCTGTATACTGTGTATGGCCTTGCACCTGCTGGTATTATAGTGCTGTATACTGTGTATGGCCTTGCACCTGCTGGTATTATAGTGCTGTATACTGTGTATGGCCTTGCACCTGCTGGTATTATAGTGCTGTATACTGTGTATGACCTTGCACCTGCTGGTATTATGATGCTGTATACTGTGTATGGCCTTGCACCTGCTGGTATTATAGTGCTGTATACTGTGTATGGCCTTGCACCTGCTGGTATTATGATGCTGTATACTGTGTATGGCCTTGCACCTGCTGGTATTATAATGCTGTATACTGTGTATGGCCTTGTATCTGCTGGTATTATAGTGCTGTATACTGTGTATGGCCTTGCACCTGCTGGTATTATAGTGCTGTATACTGTGTATGGCCTAGCACCTGCTGGTATTATAATGCTGTATACTGTGTATGGCCTTGCACCTGCTGGTATTATAATGCTGTATACTGTGTATGGCCTTGCACCTGCTGGTATTATAATGCTGTATACTGTGTATGGCCTTGCACCTGCTGGTATTATAATGCCGTATACTGTGTATGGCCTTGCACCTGCTGGTATTATAATGCCGTATACTGTGTATGGCCTTGCACCTGCTGGTATTATAATGCTGTATACTGTGTATGGCCTTGAACCTGCTAGTTTTATAATGCCGTATACTGTGTATGGCCTTGCACCTGCTGGTATTTTAATGCTGTATACTGTGTATGACCTTGCACCTGCTGGTATCATAATGCTGTATACTGTGTATGACCTTGCACCTGCTGGTATCATAATGCTGTATACTGTGTATGACCTTGCACCTGCTGCTATCATAATGCTGTATACTGTGTATGACCTTGCACCTGCTGGTATTATGATGCTGTATACTGTGTATGGCCTTGCACCTGCTGGTATTATAGTGCTGTATACTGTGTATGACCTTGCACCTGCTGGTATTATAATGCTGTATACTGTGTATGACCTTGCACCTGCTGCTATTATAATGCTGTATACTGTGTATGGCTTTGCACCTGCTGGTATCATAATGCTGTATACTGTGTATGGCCTTGCACCTGCTGGTATTATAATGCTGTATACTGTGTACGGCCTTGCACCTACTGGTATCATAATGCTGTATACTGTGTATGACCTTGCACCTGCTGGTATTATAATGCCGTATACCAGGGCTCCCGAAAACCGAAAATTTGCCGGTTTTGACCGAATTTTATCTCTATGGACCGATTTTGATGTCCATAAGTCCTTAAAAAATCGGTCCAGATAATTTCCAAAAAAAAAAATCTGTCTAACTTTTCAAAAAACAGTCAAAATCTCACACCAAAGCCTTAATTGATCGCTAATCCGGTACTTCACACCTATCATAAAACCATAAAACTGTCACTGATGCCCGCGGCAATTATCGCCAATTAGCTTGTAAACAAGTAAAAGTGTGCTTGATTAGCAGCGGGCCAATCGATTAAAGTTGACTGGCTCAAACTGTGAAATATAATTTCATCGAAATCATACTCCCCGCAGCGGTTACTTCCCCTGATCAGTACAGAAAACAGTTAAAGTAGAAAAGCGTGACTTAACTGGTGCGAGGAGTGTGCATCGAAATAGGCGATAACTGTCGTCTGCTTAATTTCATTAAGGGCTTAATAGTAATATTGTAGTGGCTAGCTGCAGCACAAAGCACACTTTAAAATATCAGTGACTAGTTTGACGTTGTAAAATTAGCTCTAATTCTACTTTCGCTTTGAAAAACACATATTTTCGCGACGTCAACACTAACATAACTCAAATTGTTCTTTGCCCTTAAATCGTTTCTATTTTTTCTGTTGGTTCTTGGTCTCGGGGGGTGGGGGGGGGGGGGGGGGGGGGGTCAAGGTCTCAGACCGATTCAGATTTCAAAATTTTAGGAGCCCTGCCGATATACTGTGTATGACCTTGCACCTGCTGGTATTATGATGCTGTATACTGTGTATGGCCTTGCACCTGCTGGTATCATAAAGCTGTATACTGTGTATGGCCTTGAACCTGCTGGTATTATAATGCTGTATACTGTGTATGGCCTTGGACCTGCTGGTATGATAATGCTGTATACTGTTTATGGCCTTGGACCTGCTGGTATGATAATGCTGTATACTGTGTATGGCCTTGGACCTGCTGGTATTATAATGCTGTATACTGTGTATGGCCTTGCACCTGCTGGTATTATAATGCTGTATACTGTGTATGGCCTTGCACCTGCTGGTATTTTAATGCTGTATACTGTGTATGACCTTGCACCTGCTGGTATTATAATGCTGTATACTGTGTATGGCCTTGCACCTGCTGGTATTTTAATGCTGTATACTGTGTATGGCCTTGCACCTGCTGGTATTATAATGCTGTATACTGTGTATGGCCTTGCACCTGCTGGTATTATAATGCTGTATACTGTGTATGGCCTTGCACCTGCTGGTATTATAATGCTGTATACTGTGTATGGCCTTGCACCTGCTGGTATTATAATGCTGTATACTGTGTATGGCCTTGCACCTGCTGGTATTTTAATGCTGTATACTGTGTATGGCCTTGCACCTGCTGGTATTATAATGCTGTATACTGTGTATGGCCTTGCACCTGCTGGTATCATAATGATGTATACTGTGTATGGCCTTGCACCTACTGGTATTATAATGCTGTATACTGTGTATGGCCTTGCACTGAAGATTTTCTGGCTAAGGTTTCATGTCTCAACAGTTCAAATCAAAATACAATGTATAAGGATTTAGTGCAAATCTGTTACATGTTCTTGTTTTAAATGAAGTTGCAACCATTTTGCAGAGATGTTCTACTACCACTGAAAGATTACCAAAAGACAAATTATACAATATTATGAACAGTTTGAAGTGGCATTATGCCTTGAATCAATGTTGTAAATCAGTGGTGATGTTGGTTAGAATCATTATCAATTTGCCAGGTAAGTTCAGGTGGTAGAGCTATGGACCAGTTCCACAGTATTCCTGGGTTTAAGCACCATGTCAGATGCACCTATCTTCTTTGGTTTTTTTCACTGGTATCAGGATGAAAAGCAGCACCTGGTTTGGCCTGAACAGGTAAAATTGAGGCAAGTAGTGGCTATGATAAAATTATCAGAAGCTGGAATATCTAATGGCTACTGAAAATTTATGAAAATGAAATTACTTTATAATACCTAGGAAAATAACTTTGAAATTTTATTTATTTTTGACGAAATGAAAAACCCTGACTTGAAATATTTATTTTTAGCACAAATCTAGAGAAACAACATTGGATACCCTAGGAATCACTGGGCTACCTCACTAAATAGAGTTACTTGTAACAGACTAATGTCCAGGAGTTGTGGGTTTGAGTCCAACCTCTGGTGCATTTTCTGCACACTGATTTCGACACTCAGTTTTAGGATAAGTACAAATGAATTCTATGATTTACAGATAAGTGATTTAATCTTGTTCAATAAAATTGAACAAGTTGTCTCTAACCACCACAAATACAAAAGAAGGGAAAAAAGATTATTTACAGCTGGTATGTTTGGTTAATGGAGATTTCAGTAAATCACAAGTTTGGTAAACTGATTTTACATAGCAAATTGCTCGGCAGTTTAGGTAAAAAGGATAATACATGTATATACTGTGTGTTATTCACTGCTTAGTGTAAACATTCAATGAATTTATAGCAGTATTATGTAGATGCAGATGTATTCACACATTATCCACAATTACCGGGTGTTTGAGGGGGGCAAGTATAAAAATGATTCGTCACAAAGTGTACTTCTTAAATTTATGTTTTTATTCATATTTTATCTAAATATTATTCGTTTTGCTCTACAGTACTCTGAACTCCATTATAACTATTGTAGCAGAGGTATAATATGCACTTCTTCTTCCTTTCCTATGAGTTAGCTTTTATGGTGACCTGGTAGAGTGTCTGCTTAGTAAACAAAGGTACCCGAGTTCAAACCCAGCTCGAAGCAGGTGGATTTTTCCGTGTTACACTATTAACATCAAAATTGTAATTTTGATTTAATTTACTGCATTATATAACTGGTACCTTCAAACCATCTTAAAACTCATTTTAAAAGTTAAAGAGTTCAACTTAAACATAATTCAAAAAAGCCAACTTGTTCCGAAAATTATAGATCAATTTCATATACACTCAACAAAAGAACTTAAGGGTCAAGGACTTATGACAGCAGTTCTTCAAGATAAACCTTTTTACTTGCTGAAGTTTATATCCAATGAAAATTCATTATATCTGTGACCAATTTAAACTAAAACTAACATGTGTTTTACAAACGCAGTAGCACGATTAATTTTCAAAGACAACCCTAATCAGTTTGTGTTTGAGCCTTGGTGGGTGGGGTAAACACAATGGCTTATCATAAGAAATATGGAAACCAGTTAAAGTTTAAAAATGGGTATGACCTCCTCAAATAACCTCTTTTATATGGGTCTGGAAGCTGTGTATGAGCTTTTTGATGTCCCTTTGTGGTATGAGACCCCATTCCTCAGTAAGGGCAGCAGCCAGCTTATTTCTGGTTGATGGCTGATGTTGTCGTGTGGAAACATGTCCCTGCAGCATGTCCCAGGCATGTTCTATTGGGTTCATGTCTGGAGACCTACCTGGCCATTCCATACATTCAACACGTTGGTCGTCAAGGTACTGACTGACACTGTGAGCTGTAGCATTGTCGTCCAATAACACGAATTCCTGGCCAATTGCACCAGCATATTAAATGACGTGAGTCGGAAAATCTCGTCAATATAACGTCTAGCAGTAACTGTGCCATTAACAAACATGTGAGGTCTGTACACAGGTCATAAGAAATGCCAGCCTAAACAATAACAGAGCCACTCTCAAACTAGTCATGTTCGGATATGCAACACTCGCTGAAGTGCTCATTTTGCTGATGCCATACACGTCTACGTTCATCATAGAAGTCCAGGCAAAATCTGAACTCATCGATGAATAGAACATGACGAAAGTGCCTGACTTGCCAATTAACGTGATCTCTGACAAACTCCAGATGGGCCGCAAGGTGTCTTGGCGTTAAAGTAGGACGTACCACAGGACGGTGAGCACGTAAATTAGTGTTGTGGAGTCTGTTACGATTTGAACACCAGAAGCAGTTTGGAAGTCTCTATTTAGAGCAACAGCTGAGTCAAACCTACGTCATTTTTAGTCAGGACAACGATTGCATAGTCTTCCCGAGCAGATGTTAACCATGGACGTCCTCTCTGAGGACATTTGGTGACGGCGCCTGTGTCCAGGTACTTTTGCCAAAGTCATTAGATTACACTTTGGCTAACATCATGCTCATAGGCCACCTTGCGCTGTGTTTCCCCAGTCAACAGACTACCGACTGCTTTGGCTGCCTCAGCCTTCGACATGTGTCTTCTAGGCATCAGAGATTCTTCATACTAATCAGTTCTACAGTGTAACAGATGATTTGAATCAAAAATTCAAATTAAAACCTGCTCATTTCATGTAGACTTTATTCTACACATTTGATTTTCACTTGATTTTGAGTGGTGGGTGCGTTTGCACGGACCTGCACAGGATAATTGAGCTGTTATGGGTAGATAAACACATATATACACAAGTACTGGTGTGTCTAAAGCAAAACACGATTTAACTTTGACACACACATTTTTGCATTTAAAAAATCTATGCACCTAAGTCTTGACCCTTAATTTATTTTGTTCAGTGTATTTTTGTATTCATTTCTTTATTCTTCATGAATTTTTGTATAAAATGGTGGATTTTCATTGCTAATATGTTCAACCATTTTTTTAAGTAATTAAGTAAGGCAAAAATCATCTTTAATTGCACAGTTAATAACATGTTATCTATGCCTCTGTACAAATCAAGGCAGTTCGTGGAACAAAAACAAAGCCAATATCGCTTCTTATTGAAACAGAATGATTATGTACCTTCGGTTGGAAAACTATATGTTCGTGCAAAAGGTAATAAGTGATTCAAACCTGTATCTGTTCTATTATATCTTGAAACGTTTGAGTAAATTCAACAAAAACTTTATCACTTTCTAGATATGTATTTGTTGACAAGACAAAGATGATACTTGATTATTTGAGACACATTCTTAATAAACCTTATTCTACAGAGTATCACCAGTTAACCTTCTAAACTTAATCGAACGATAAAAAACATGTCCCGTCCTGGTTTAATGTGTCTAACATATACAATGTCACAATCACATTACAGCTATAAAAATGGGACCTTTTTTGCGCTACTCATTATAAAAAACTGCTTCAACTTGCAGACCCTTAATGATGGACGCAGGTGAGGTCTTCAGTGAGTGCTAATTTCTGGAACGGTCTATAATTGCAGTACAGACCATGATTTTTCTTTTTACTGAATCTGAGTGTGAACCTGGACATTTCATTTCAGGTTCAGAAATGGCCATGCTTTTTACTTTTACAGGTATCAATTATTTCTAAAACTTCAATTTCTGCTTGAACTTACAAAATATTTCCATTTGCTTTTGAATTGATAATGTATCATGCCAGGCTTTTAATATTGATCTCGAATCCTTTGTTTTATCAATACAGAAAATTATCTACTCAAATTTAGATATTTTCTTTCTTTTCCTATCACAAAGAGAGAGGACCTTCCTAGTTCACTCAAAATAGCAGCATTAGAAATTTGAGATTTTACATCAAGCAGATGTTTACAAAATCTTAGGTGTATCTGACAACTTCACTTACGTCATATATACCACAAAACTTCCGAACCAAACAAAATGATAGGTACAACAAGCAAATAACAAACAGCATACACTTTTTTAACATTTAATGGAACTCTGCTGAGTATAAATAATAAACACTTATGTGCGGTAAAAGCTTGTCCATTTAGTTCTTTTACAGCATTGTTAAAAAGCCCAGAGTATGTAAAAATTAATAGTGAAAAATACATATCAGGAAAAACTTCAGTAAAAAAAGAGCCTCCCTACAAAGTCAAAAAGTAGAGAAAAAGATAATACAAATTTATAAATAGATCGATTAAAAAAGACACCACAAATAATTCCTCGATACCTTGAGTACAAACACTCTTTCTCTTTTCAAAAATACATTTTTCGGCATTTATTAATTTCCATTTTGATGAATATTTAGATAAGGAATTCAACTGTTTTGCAAACTATCAGGATCTGTTGTGAATAACGCAATGTCATCATTAAAGAGGAGCATAAACACAGTCAAAATGTTAACACCCGTTTCCGCAAGGTTTGCAAAGTCAATATAGATTGTTTGCAGAATAAAAATTCAGCAGCCTCAAGGTATGTAAAAGTAGCGTAGCAAACATGATAACGGAATTAAAACGGTCAGCACTCCAGCAAAGGCGAAACCAACCCAGCCTGGTAATGCTATACAAAAAAAAATTTAAAAAAAATAAACAGGTTAATGTCGATTACGATCACCTCACACACACAACAAACAACTAAGTTCTCATCCCGCAGTCAAAAACACAACGTCACACAAACCCATTCTTCCCACGGGCTAGACGACTCTGGAACAAATAAATGACTGAGGTTAAGGCTACTCCAATCGTACCAGCTTTAATAAGTGGATTAAATAAGTTTTATGGATTTTAATATTCACAATAAGTGTTTAAATAAGAGTTTTAGTAAAAAACTTACTTTCTTTTTATTATTGATTATTTCTAATTTTAACTAGAAATGGGTTTTTGATTGAACAAAAACATATGTCTCCCCCCAGCCAGATGCTGCAGGTAGTATTGAGTCAGACGATTGTAAAATTTGACATTTAACCTCCAAATGTGACCTTGACCTTGAGACACCACACCCGCAAAGTGGGTTCTGCACGTCGAGGTGAACATCTGACCCAATTTTCATAAAAATCCTTCAAGGGCTTTTGAAGATACAGAGCGGACACATTTTGTGGCATTTGACATTTAACCTCCAAGTGTGACCTTGACCTTGAGACACCACACCCGCAAAGTGGGTTCTGCACATCGCCTTGATATGGTGAACATCTGACCCAAGTTTCATAAGAATCCTTCAAGGGCTTTGGAAGATACAGAGCGGGACATTTAACCTCCAAGTGTGACCTTGACCTTGAGACACCACACCCGCAAAGTGGGTTCTGCACGTTGCCTTGATGAGGTGAACATCTGACCCAAGTTTCATAAAAATCCTTCAAGGGCTTTGGAAGATACAGAGCGGGACATTTAACCTCCAAGTGTGACCTTGAACTTGAGACACCACACCCGCAAAGTGGGTTCTGCATGTCGCCTTGATCAGGTGAACATCTGACCCAAGTTTCATGAAAATCCTTCAAGGGCTTTGGAAGATACAGAGCGGACACGATTTTTTTGGCATTTGACATTTAACCTCCAAGTGTGACCTTGACCTTGAGACACCACACCCGCAAAGTGGGTTCTGCACGTCAACTTGATGAGGTGAACATCTGACCCAAGTTTCATGAAAATCCTTCAAGGGCTTTGGAAGATACAGAGCGGACACGATTTTGTGGCATTTGACATTTAACTTCCAAGTGTGACCTTGACCTTGAGACACCACACCCGCAAAGTAGGTTCTGCACGTCGTCTTGATGAGGTGAACATCTGACCCAAGTTTCATAAAAATCCTTCAAGGGCTTTGGAAGATACAGAGCGGACACGATTTTGTGACGGACAGACGGACGGACGGACGGACAACCGGGGGAAAAACAATATGTCTCCCCCATTTTTGGGGGGAGACATAATGAATTATGTCTGCCTAGAATAGTCAGTATTGACCTTTAGCAGTGACAAATTTTAGAAGTCAGTTGTTTCACATAATCCGATTCCCGATCTGAAAATTGGCTCAGATTTGTTTAAAACATGACCCCCATTTTTCTTGATATTTTTAAGAGGGCAGATCTACAAGAATAAGTTAAAGCCTCTTAGAATGAGTCTTGCTATGTTTAATATTTCCGTGAACAATATGAATGTCATATAAAAGAAAGAAGTGTTTTTAGTGGTTTCACACCTTTCGTGAACTGAACTGACACCTTGGAGCGCCTCATTAAGGCCTCATCTAGACTTCCGGTTTATCAATACGTGTCCAGCAGCAAGATGGATTTCTACAAATATTTACCAGAAAGTATAAAGAAAATTCCTACACACATGGTTCGCTTAAAACTTTCTTATGTTTTTTCTATCTTAAAGCTTGTAACAACTACAAATGTATTCACAGGGTCACAAATGTTAACAGCAACTAATATTATATTCGGACAATGAACATTTCGGATAAGGCAGTGGCTACGGTTACGGAACCGTAATCCTAGCCTCCGAGTCTAGGATTACGGAAGTTCCGTAATCCTAGACAAAACCACTGGAATAGGCTACGGTTACGGAAGTATTTTTAAAGAAGAGTTACATACACAAAATCGAGTGATAAACCGTTAATTGTCTCAAATATTATATTTCCTCCATAATGAGACAACACTAATGTTATGTTACGCCATCTTAGTTGTTCTATTGACTAACGTTAAAGGCGATGTGAATAATTGCCCTGTAATGTGTATTGTCTTAAGTGTTATCATGTTCGCATCATTATGACGCTAAAAAATGAAACACTGTCTATTAAATTCCAAGATTTCATTGAATTATAATGTAAGGAAGCAAATACTGCAGGTCGATCTTGTCAATTTCTAATTGTTTGGGGAAGGTTGGGGAAAAAACAATGGTGTCCTGGGAATAAGTACTCGTTCATTTTGTGCAACAATTAATTTGACCACAGATTATTTATTTTTCTATAAGATTCCTTTATTAAAAGAAAGCAATTAATGAAATAATTTATCATGTAACGCTACTAATTTTGTGAATTTGTAATGACAAAGACTGTTTACAACCTGTAGTCAGATTAATAAAAAAAGGGGGAGGGATAGAGAATGATCCAAATGAAAATGGATGGCAATTAAAAGAAAATGACAAAAAAACATAACACATTTCATGAAGAACGAATTAACACATATTGCTATGTGCAAATTATAATGCAATAATCATTGTAAAAATACAAATTTTGGAGGGCCATGGTTTGAGCGCCTCCTTGTGGTGTGGCCTGGATATAGATGGAGAAGTAGAAGTGATTTACATGATTTTATATTAAAACATTTTATTTTAAAAAATATATATATTACTTGTCCAACTACCAATGAGAGCTCAAGTGACAGTGTAAAGATGACAACGATATCTAACGTTAGTTCATTGCTGAAACAACAATCAAAATGGCGTACAAAATGACAGTTTGATAAAGCAAATTTGGTATAATGGTTTGTTTAATGAATAAAAATTAAATTTGGCATGCTATTTGATAATTAAATTTTGAAAATACGCTTCTTTAAAAACTTCCGTAACCGTAGCCTTTTCCAGTGGTTTTGTCTAGGATTACGGAACTTCCGTAATCCTAGACTCGGAGGCTAGGATTACGGTTCCGTAACCGTAGCCACTGCCTTCGGATAAACTGACAGCCTTTTTGTTGGCAGTTTTCTTTGTTATTCGAAATTAGTGAATTTATTGAAAATTGTCAAATGAAAACAAGAACTTTATCTGACTTTAGCATATAGCTCATCCTATGTACAATACAAATGACAATCAACATTTATCACTATTTATATCTGTTTAAAACTATAGGTTGATACGAATGTCGGGCTTTATGTGCCAGTGTCTTTAATGCACCTGGTCTTTATGTGCACTTTTACAAACGTTTTGCACCACTGTTATTTTCACTCTCAACCTTATGTATATCCTGTGAAAGGCATGTTTGACAAGAATTTAAATCACGCATGGCTGTCATTTTGTCTTAAGTCAAAGATTATGTTTTCATTGTAATAACTTCAACTTCAACTTAATACTGCCAAAAGTCAATACTGACTATACTAGGCAGGCGCGTGTCAGGAACATTTAAAATTATAAAAGTTAATAACAAAGAAAACAAGATTTGTCATGAGTGATTAAACAAAGTAATTAAGCAGTTCAGTAACTGAATTGTGTTTAACACTTTAAGCGGTCAGATGTTGTGTCATTTTTTCAACAGAATGTTATTTTTGTCATTTGCTTAAATAAGTCATGAAACTGTGCATCTTCAGAGTTGACTTCTCTTCATATATTCAGCAGAATGCCATAATTAGTTTAACTATTTTGGTTGCCAATGGTAGCAACTACAGTAGTTATTTGTGCCCCAATTCACTGGCAGTAAGTACTATAAATTAATAGTGGCGCTTAACGTCTTAAAATTGGCACATAGCACCGCATAAAGACACTGGAGTATAACCTCTGACACCCTGTTGATACTAAGTGCTTCAAGTCTGATAATGTCAGTCAGTTACAGTATGTAGCATTTTGATAAATGTTCTGTTACATTACATGATTACTTCACGTATTAATTATAGATAGGAAAGGATGGTTAATTTACTATGCTTAATGTTTTTTTTTTCTCACCATTTTAGGATTTTGCAGGACAGAAGAAAGCTGAAAAGATGTTTCAGATGATTATTATTTTATTTGCTGTAAGTATACCTGTACTAGATCACATGTTGTAAGTATGTCTGTACTAGATCACATGCTGTAAGTATACCTGTACTAGATCACATGCTGTAAGTATACCTGTACTAGATCACATGCTGTAAGTATGCCTGTACTAGATCACATGCTGTAAGTATACCTGTACTAGATCACATGCTGTAAGTATGCCTGTACTAGATCACATGTTTTGTTGACTGATAGTAGACTAATGAGCAGTTGTAGTACATATCTCTATAACTTCAATCCCATGCCTGAGTAGTCCATGTATCATTTCCACTTAAGGATATTGACATATCCTTCTAATTGGCAGTATCTGTCGTTATAAACTTCAGCATGAAAATGAGTGCCCAAACAGCTTATAGATGAGACTAGATCCCAGTTTAATGTTTCATCCAAAGATTATCCCTGAAGCAGTTGTCATAGGTTGAATTTGTATTAATTGATTGAAGCAAGTATATAGTAGATAATAACAATGGGGCTCAAATCAGCATGTTGCTTGTTTTAGTTATAACTGACTTAAATCTTCAAAGATAAAAGTTGTTATTCTTAGTTTTATTTAATCAACAGCATGTTTGAACTGTTTCATCTTTGTTTGTTTACTTCTCATTCATGATGTTTTTTAGTATTATCCTTTTCATATTATTAATTCCATCCTTCATTCCTTGAATATATTTCAGACTGTAGGTTTTATATGGGGCTACATTTGCCAGCAGTTCTCACAGACAATGTACATTCTCATAGCAGGTTTTGTAATCTCATGTGTGGTAAGTAGAAAAGATTTACATCAGTAAAGACTTGAGAAAATTGTTAAGAATACATTGAAAATCAAATGTTGCCAACCAGTCCACTTAATGGTATTTGTCGGAATTTGGAAAGATGCTATGGGGAATTTTGCATCATTATAAAACAATTTATATATTTTTATATCACAAGGTTTGAATTTGAAAATTTACACCCTGCAGAAAGCTTTTCTGGCATTTTCATGTATTCACAGTTAAGTTTTATAAATAATAATAAAAAACCCAGCTGAGAAAGACATTCGCCCTCACTAAGTATTGCTTTCCATTTTCTGTAAGATATTGCTTAAAAAACTTGAGAGAGATGGTAGATGTTGTTACAAACTGTAAGCTACTGTCCCTGATGATTTAATAATTAGTATAAAAAGCATTTCTATTTCTATAGATTATTATACAGTGTAGTTTAGACTTTGTATGATAATATTTCCATAATAAAGTGTAACAAGAGTCGTGATTGGTTGACGTTTTCTGCACTTGCTGTCAGTTCTGTATAAGAGTGGAGCTTATCGTATTATTATGTGTAATATGTGTATTTTTCTTTCGGCTATCAAAACAATTAGCATCATAAAACAACAGTGTATTTGCCCGGGGAGATAATCTCCGCAGGCAATGCATTTGGACTAGCTTAATCAGGCTAATTGAGATGAAATTACAGAAATGTGAAAAAACATCCTGGCCAATTTTTAAGCGCTAACAGAATTTTAAGTGCATCGGGTTTTTAGATTTTAAAATTTAAGCACATCAGTATCGATGCCCTAAAAGCGCCTGGGGAAATCCCTGATTATTCAGTAATGATTTGGATGTATCACAATTTTTTATAAGAGTTTATATAAAATTGTTACTTCCATTCCTTCCAAATTACTTTTGTTCCCCCAAAACCTCCTAATCTGATGTACATGTACTACATATTGACAGTTAAAAGCTGATAGGCAAAATGATCTGAGAGCACTTTGGGTGCTCTATTTATGAGAAAATTTATCTCTCCATAGCTAACTATAAGTATGGAAGGAGGAGGGGAGAAGACACATAGGACATGTGTTTGTTTCCATTGTTATTACAAAGAAATTTAAAAAAATTTGGTTAAGTGTTTACCCCACCCACCCAGACAGTAACTCTGCGACTGTTTGAACAATATAATTTTTTTTTTTAAATGAATCATATGATAAAACTGTATAGTAAGGGTATGTTTACAGTAAATCTGGTCTTGTTTAACTGCTTTTTTTTTAAGCTTTGCCCTGGATCCACCAGGGGCCCTGGTGGCCCACTGGACCCCCAGTACGATTTTGAGGTTTTTCATTTTATCAACTTTACCCATGGCAATATCTTTCTCATATAACCAGTAAGGGCTGCAAACAAATAATGCAATAGAGACATTGGAAGTTTTATTTTTCATTGTCACTACATCTTGTACTTCACTCTAAGTGTTACATGCAGTTTAAAACAAACATATTGTCTTAATGCTTGTATACCTCAGTAAAGAAACATACTTTCCAATGATTTAGAGAATGTGGTAAAAAATGCAACTTATGTTCTTAGAAAAAGGCATCAAGTATAACATTTAATTGAAAATGTGATCTGATTTTGAAATTTTTTGTTAGGATTAACATAACACTCAGTGGTTAGGGTCCTTACTCAGGGTTCAGTTTGAACTTTGTTAGCAGGGAGACTTGTGTAACCCGGAAAAATTCCACCTGCTCCAAGCTTGGTCTGAACCCGGGTACCTTCGATTACTAAGCGGACACTCTACCACGTCCTTATAAAAGCTAGCTGATAGGCAAGGGAGTAGAAGTGCAGTATTATACCTCTGCTACATACACCCCCTCCTTCTTAGAATTCCTCCTCGAATTCTTGGAGTACTGAATGTCTGTGGAACTTTCTAAGAGTGCCATCACATCTAAACTTGTGAGTTATTTGTGTTGGGCGCCAAATGTAACCTGGAAAAATTCCACCTGCCCCAAGCTGGGTTTGAACTGGGGTACCTTCGATTACTAAGCGGACACTCTGCCGCGTCACCATAAAAGCTAACTGATAGGCAAGGGAGTAGAATTGCCGTATTATACCTCTGCTTCACTTGCTTAGTTAGTAAGACATAGGTCTGAATACTTAAATGTATATTATTTACATGTATACAGCAACTGACTGCCACAGCTGACCAAATACTGAAATAGATATTTAAGAAGGGTTGAAATTATTGGCGCTTTATCTTATGATCTGCTCTAAGCTCCTGCTTGCCTGTGTAAATGAATACATTAAAATTAGCTAGCTACATATGCCTTTATTCTTGTTTGTTACAGTTGACCTTACCGCCATGGCCTATGTTTAGAAACAATCCTTTAAATTGGCAGAAGTCCCGAGTAGAAGCTGAAGAGATTGGTAGTACAGTAACGCCACAATCTTCACAGAAGTCTAAGAAGAAGAAATGAATGAAAATGGAATTTTAGAAAACACTTCATTCTGAATCTTGTGTATAATGAATTTACTGTTGGTTAAGGGTTTGTTTTGTATTGTGTAGGTGTTACTGGAAGTTGTTCATTTATACCCTGACTATTTATAAATGAAGAAGATTAAACAAGATTAAGCCAGTGTCATCGTGCCATTGTCTATTTTTATGATGATAACGTCATTTGTAAAAGACTAATATTCGTTACATATAACTGTTTTAGGTCTATGTACAAAATTGATGGATGAATGCAGAAAAGTTCTTAATGCTATGAAATAAAGAAGCAGATAGCACTTTTTTTACATTCTCCCCTTAATTAATAAAAACAAAGAGAGCACTTTTTTTACATTCTCCCCTCAATTAATAAAAACAAAGAGAGGTGCTGTGCGCTTCTTCTTGTGTGTACCTTTTGAAATTTGATTGTCAAGTTGCCTGTGTTTGATGCCTAGAATCTTTGGGAGGTAGGGAGGTAGCATAGTCAAGTTGAGATCACCCTTCAGTCTGCTCTGATAGCCATGTTTGACCCATTCTGTACCAGTACATTACAATATAGTGATAACAGAATAAGGTTGTCCGATGATGTCTTCAAATTTGAGTGTCTGATGTAAAGTTAAATGTTACAAACCAATTTTTTTTGTTCAGAGAAGTAAAACTTCATAACACAACTTCTATTTCACACTTCATTTAAATTTGTGTTAAAGTGCAGTATCTTTTTTCTCAAATTGTAATGTTTAAATCAAAAAGTGTTATTTCATTATTTATGATATTGTAAAATTCAATAAAATTTTGAATGTAGATGTCAGATTTTTTTTTTAAACAAGTGTGATTAAAACATGTCCATTTTAGGTGCGGCAGATAAACTGAATACGTTCATGTAAGTCTTTATACAGTTGTGTGTTGAAGCATTTTTTGGGTGGATAGCCATTTATTACAAATGAATACTTCCTTACAATCAGCCCTGAGGAAAAGTTTCTGGACATATTTTCGTCTTAGCATCATCAATCATTTAAAGGGGCATACCCATAAAATTTAAATTTTTCCTTTTTCTTTAAAATCATGTAAATGTGAACTTTATTGAATGGATTATTACCTGATGACAAGGAGTCAGTTGAAAAATTCTAAGTACAACCAGCAGACTGAATGCACTTACATTAGTCTTGATATAGAGAGTTCTTGTAAAGCCGGCCCGGCTAGCTCAGTCGGTAGAGCATCAGATTGTCAATCTTGACGATCCCAGTTCAACCCCCATCAGGGCTGGCAAAATTTCTCCGTGATAATTGATCTCTAGGTCATTTGTCCCTCCCCTCTGATGTGAGGGAAGTAGTCAGTCACTTGCGGAGAAATTGGTTTGTAAACTGGTTGGATACCCAGGAACACTGGTTAGGTGGACTAACTGCCGGGATATGACCTTAGCTGTTAAACTGGCGTTAAACCCCAATAAAACAAAACAAAAGAGTTCTTGTTGAAGCATTTTGAGTTAACAGCCATTAATTGCCAGTACACACTTATCTGGTAGCTATATGCCTAAAGGAAACTTTTTCAAACACGTTCTTTAACTTATAGAGAATGAGATAATAATATACATATTGTGTATATCGTCAGAAAAAAGGGAATGTCCATTTAATAGAGAATGCTGTATGTAATCTGTTAAGTTTAGCTCACCTGAGCTCAAAGGTGAGCTGTTGTAATGGGTGTCCGTCGTCAACATTTTCCCTGCAAATGACATCTCCTGAATGATACCGACAGTCTCAACTAAACTTGTAAAGTATGTTCCTTAGTTGGTCCTTCCGAATTCCTTTGGATTAAGGGTTCCATTTAAGAAAAGGGAACTTTGAAAATCTCCTCAGAATCTACCTGCCTGACTTAAAAATAATTTCATAGATAAGTACCTTATGTGGCCGTTCAAGCCATTTTGGTCCCTTGATGGCCCACAAAAAGTAGGGTCTGTTTTCAATATACATTTGTATGACTAAATGGATAACTGTAACTCTCCTCAGAAACTGCTGTCACTATTTCAGAATAATTTTACAAAAATGTTTTTTGTGTGACCCTTAATCATCCTGTTAGAAATGCCTTTACTTAATGGAGCAGTGACCTTGACCATTTGGAAATATACCTATTAATCCTATGTTAAAGAACAGTACAGTGTACTTCCTGAAATCAGGCATGGTTATGGTCAAGAGCAGTGCCAAGGCCTTTTAAGGCTACTGTAATATAGGAATAAGTTCAGCTAACAGGTTGTGGAAATGTATGTCAGACTTAACATGATCATGAAATATGAAAACTTAAACTTGTTAAGATGCAGTCATACTGTTTGACAATTAACTTTGTTAACTGATCATTGTCACAAGAAGAAAATGTTTGTTTACTACAAGTATGTGTTCATTTCAAGTGGATCTTTAGGACTCCGCTACATTCCTAGCACCTTAGCATAGGCAGCAAATGTAAAGTAATGGTGACCTTGTTCAGTATCTCTGCTCATGAAAACAGAATGTGAAATCATTGAGATTCACTGTCAGGTCAGTCACTGACATACAATAATACAACATATAATGTTACGAATAGTGAAGTGGTGAATAGATTACTGCTGGCACAGTAAATTATCTGCATGTCCTTATTGACAGTTTTCTACAAGAACGAGATTACTTTTAAAGGTCATGTGACACGAATTTTTGACCTCGAAATTTTAATATGAGCGAAAACAATATATCTAACTATGACGGTTTTAAAAAATTCTGCAGGTAATTTTCATTTTAAAGATGTTTTTATAGCAAATTAAAATCCTTATTTTACGCACTTGGTCCCGCGCACCTGTCACGAGCGAAACCGGAAGTGACGCACATTTATCTCTTGCCACTTGACACAGCTGCCTGGATTGTTAACAAAATCTTAAAAATTATGATGGAAAGTGAAAATGTAGACTGAATGTAGTAAAAAAACAAAATTGAACAAATCAAGCTAACATCATGAATACACATTGAAGATTTTTTAAAATAAATAATTTGAAATTTTGATGGAATTACGAAGCCAATGATCAATATTATATAGAGGCTAGTTTAATTAGGGTTATAAAATTAAAAGATACAGTGAAAATATCTTGAGATATTTTTCAAGTAACTGATCGAAAAAGATTTTGAACATGCTTATTTTTATCCGATGCAGTTTTAACAAACTCCAATCGAGAGAATTTTTTCAAAAAAACATTCTCTTTACAGTGATATGTTGCTTATTTGTCTGTGGTATATTTTGCCTGAGGTACGTGTAAGTAATCTTTGACTAGATCTATGACTTTTTTCATTATAACTGCCTACCTTTTTTTAGGCTTATTCATTCAACATTTAAAAAAAACAAAACAATAATGATCATAGAACAAATAATATGAAGAAGCCATAAAAACTATGTCAAAATCATGACACAAACACATTGTTTTTGTTTTAATTTGTTCACATTTAGAAGTCGAATGATTTTTATTTTCATCATAAATAGATCCATTACATTTAATTATCTAATTAAAATATGTATCTGAATGGAACCTTCTTTATTAAAAATCATTCAAACATGTTAATTGGAACAAGCTATTACATAATGTTTTCACAAGTTTGACTGATCAAAAGTAATTCAGTCAATTTATAAGATCACTTGCCATAAATTTTTGCTATTTGTCTCAACTTTATCATTGATTGGGTCATAAAAAGTTAATTGCTTTGTTTTGACAGCTATGCAAAATATACAAGGGTCCCATTTGGGCAGGTTAATTTGCATAAATCCCACAGTATAAGGCGTGATTTATGGATCTTTGACATTTCATTGGATATTAATTTATAAGCAGACACAAATTTCTACTTGATGGACATGCCATATTATTATTTTTCAAACAATATCCCAACGTGAAAATACACTGTAGTGTGAATTTCCATTCCAGTGACACAAATTTTAACACAGTAGATCACCTAAATTGACTTCAATTTTACTACACTGAAATGAAAAAGAATTTACAATTTATGACGTAAACATCAAGTGAAGAATGGTTACGCAGCATGTTAAAACGTGAATGAGATAGTTTTATATAGAACCACAACATGGAAGAAATTGGAATATTTATTAATATTCATAAAGGTAAAATTACAAACCGTTCTCCCGGCACAAAGTTTGAATTTACTTATAAAAATCGAGAAGTGATCACATTGTTTATTTAATTTACAATTCATAGCATGTTATTTTTATAAGTGTGCCTTTATTATGTTTCTTGCACTTGTGGTTTAGTGTTATTTTTTCATTTAAAAACGGATGATCATGTGTTATGAGCAGTGTAATTCTGCACTACTGCCTGGGACAGTAGGGATAAATCTACGTCACAGTCAAAAATTGCAGCGGAAACTACCGATGTCGAAACGGAAATAGCCGATCATCAAAAACACGTTTTTTCTTATCAAAAGCAATATTTTCATAATTTCGCAATTAAACCATTTTAATCAGTACATTATGATTATTTTGAATAGACAAAGTTGCTATAGTCGTGTCACATGACCTTTAAGACAGAAGTAAAGAAAAGGGAAATCCTTTAACAAAAGTAATAAGTGAGAATAGCTCTTAACTGAAAGTTATGAATGGGAATATGCATAAAACCAAAGCAATGGATAACAATACCATTGAAACCAAAGTGAAGAATGAGAATACCCTTAAAACCAAAGTAATGAATGAAAAAACTCTTAAAACCAGTGATGAATGAGAATACCGTTAAACCCAAAGTAATGAATGAGAATACCCTTTAAACCAAAAGTAATGAATAAGAACACCCTTAAACCCAAAGTTATGAATGAGAACACCCTTAAAACCAAAGTAAAGAGAACACTTTAAATACCAAAGTAATGAATGAAAATAACCTTAAAAGCAGAGAAGTGAATGAGAATATTATCTAAGTAAATTGTTAACCGCTCTTGCAAATGTATCAGACTGAAGGTACGAGGTGAGAGAGTTAAAAAACCTGGCATGGAAATTCAGTGAGAATACCCTAAAAAACAAAGTAATAAGAATGCACTTAAAACCAAAATAATGAATTGAGTATAACCTTAAAACCAAAGTGTTGGGAATACACTTAAAACAAACGTAATGAATGGGTATACCCTAAACCAAAGTGTTGAGACTCAAAAAACCAAATTGTTGAGAATACTCTTCAAACCAAAGTGTTGAGAATACTCCTAAAACCAAATTGTTGAGAATACTCTTAAAACCAAAGTGATGAGAATACCCTTAAAACCAAAATAATGAATTGAGGATAACCTTTAAACCAAAGTGTTGAGAATACTATTAAAACAAAAGTAATGAATGGGTATGCCCTAAAACCAAAATGTTGAGACTCCTAAAACCAAAGTGTTGGGAATACCCTTAAAACCAAAGTGTTGAGAATACCCTTTAAACCAAAGTGTTGAGTATACCCTTAAAACCGAAGAGTTGAGAATACCCTTAAAACCAAAGTGTTGAGAATACTCTTAAAACCAAAGTTGAGAATACCCTTAAAACCAAAGTGTTGAGAATACCCTTAAAACCGAAGAGTTGAGAATACCCTTAAAACCGAAGAGTTGAGAATACTCTTAAAACCAAATTGTTGAGAATACACTTAAAACCGAAGTGTTGAGATACCCTTAAAACCAAAGTGTTGAGAATACTTCTAAAACAAAAGTAATGAATTGGTATACCCTACAACCAAAGTGTTGAGAATACCCTTAAAACCGGAGTTGGGAATACCCTTTAAACCAAAGTGCTGTGAGTACTCTTAAAACAAAGTGTTGAGAATATCTTTAAAACCAAAGTAATGGATGAGTATACCCTTAAAACGAAACGTTGAGAATATCTTTAAAACCAAAGTGATGAGAGTACTCTTAAAACAAAGTGTTGAGAATACCCTTAAAGCCAAAGTAATGAATGAGAATACCTTAAAATCGAAGTAATGAATGAAAATATTTATCTCTGTGTACTGCAAACCCCTCTCGCGAGGGTTACAGAAAGGACTGCACCTCGGACTATTAGTAAGTGGTGAGAGAAGTAAATTTTATTTTAAAAAATCCTGGCTGGCATGGGAATTCAATGAGAATACCCTGAAAACAAAAGAAATGAGAATACCCTGAAAATCAAAGAAATGAATGGCTATACCCATAAAACTAAAGCAATTAATGATTAAACTCTTAAATCCAAAGTGATGGGAATAGCCTTAAAACCAAAAAAATAATAGGAAAATCCATAAAACCAAAGTAATGAGTGAGAAGACCCTTAAATCCAAAGTTATGAGATTACTCCTTAAAAGAATACCCTTGAAACTAAAATAATTAAAATATCATTAAAACCAAAGTAATGAGAAAAGTCTTTAAAGGAATATCCTTAAAACCAAAGAAATGAATGAGAATACACTTAAAGTAAAAACTAAGAATGATAATGCCCTTAAAACCAAGGTAATAAAACAGTATCAGTTTATATATAGATTTGAGAAGGTCAACCAGACAATGCTCATGAATACACACAAATAAAAGAATACAGCTGTCACTGAATAACAGGTCTCAAATATTTTAACAAAGTTATACAGAAAAGTCTTATTAGTTGGGTTTTTTGGTCAGTATCAACGACTGGAGCATTCTCATTTGACATGAGACATTGTCGTTTGGAGTTATAAAACAATGATATCCCCCTCTTTTATATAGTTATAAAGTATGGTAAATTGTGTGGGCAGTTGTTCACGGGTGAGCGATTCTGGGCAATGACAAACCTCGTGATACTAAAAATCATTTAATTATAGTGGCTCACTACAAAACATTTCTTTATATTGTTGTCATCACAATATCGTTATCATCATTATACGAAATACATGACATATAGCTCTCTTACTATGATAAAGTCCTATTGTTGAGGTCAGGTGTAGTGACATTAACATGAAATAGGGTGATTCACATGTTTAAAAGAACTTCCTAATTTGGCTGTGTTGGTAAACCTTACAATATTTGCAATGGTGATAACATACTGATTAACTATACTCAACTTCATTTATCACGGATGACAATGTAAACATCTAGATTCTTTGCCAAAGTTACAATACATTACTGAGACAATAAGTTATTGAATAATAATTATATAGTCATCATTTATACATACAAACAGGGGCTTCTCAATTAGGCCCTGATACAAATGTTCTTATGCCACCGGGGTATGGTAGTTTACTCTTGAAATTTATGTTTCCAGCCATGTCAGGAAGTATACCTTTTTGTTGTGTTATGAACAAGAAAAAACATGCCTTAAAAACTAAGTCTTAATGATTGAGAGGAAACATTTTATAACTTTCATATTAAAAGGATATCCATTATGTGAAATACATGTACTGGACTGGGTGATGCGTGTAGCCGAACATAGTTCAATATTTCACATAATGAATTGACTGAGGCCTATATCTGTCTTAAAACATTGCTTATTACGATTAATATATTGATGCACATATAAAGAATATGACACATAAAATAAATATTTGATTTTCATTTAAAACTATTTGAAACAACTGTTTGTTTTCTTTTCTCAAATGCAAGTAAATTGGGGTACAGTGGACACGCTTTTATTCATGCTTTAAGAACTGCTTGTGTCAGACGTTAACATAAACTGATTACATAGGCCGTACTTTGTGTAGTACAATATTACATTTAATATTGGCCTGCACGAGGAAAATATTGTACTATGGGCCATTGAAAACAGTCCAATATTGAATATACGATACGTGGCAAACAATGGCGTGACGTCAGTGCAATTGAGAGAGAATAGATCTATCTTCATAATGCACCAGTACTGCACTTACTTTTCTGCCTATTGTAGTCTGGTGATTGATAACAAAATATTTTATTAACTTTTTAATCCCCTTCCGCAAAGCGGGGAGGGGGTTACAGGAATGGCTTCCGTCTGTCAGTCCGTCCGTCTGTCCGTCCGTAACACTTTTGTGTCCGCTCCATAACTTTTAAACCGCTGAACTTTTTTTAAATAACTTGGCACAAGTGATCACCATTATGAGACGATGTGCAGAGCGCAATTACTGGGTTGCTACCCCCCAAGGTCAAGGTCACACTTAAAGGTCAAATTTTAAAAATTCTACATTTCGTGCCCGCTCCATAACTTTCAACCGCTGACATTTTTTAAATAACTTGGCACAAGTGATCACCATTATGAGACGATGTGCAGAGCGCAATACTTGGGTTGCTACCCCCAAGGTCAAGGTCACACTTAAAGGTCAAGTGTTAAAAGTCTACATTTCGTGTCCGCTCTATAACTTTTAAACCGCTGAAAATTTTTTGAAATAACTTGGCGCAAGTGATCACCATTATGAGACAATGTGCAGAGCGCAATAACTGTGTTGCTACAAGATCAAGGTCACAGTTAAAGGTCAAATATCCACATTTCACGTCTACTCTATAACTTACTAACTTGGCTTACGAAAAGTTTTTTAATTACTTTGCATAATAGTCTCACTATTTCGCCTCCGAAGGTGAACCCATTCTACAATCTGTTATTTTATTGTTGTTCACCTTCTACGTCTCACTTTGATCTGCATCTGGCTAAGCGGACTCGCCCAATCGTAGGCGATTGGGCATTTTTTATGGCTCGTTTGTCCAACAGTTCACAGAGTTTAAGGCAAAAATGATAAAAATATGATAAAATATGATAACTAAATTCATACCTGATCCTGTAATCCAAGAAAAAACACAAATACATAAGTATAGAACTGAAACACTTATTTCGTACCTGATTAATCCACCATTTTATTCAAAATTTGGCAATCGGAATACTCCATGTTCTAGGTAATAAGTTAACTAGGGTATGGTAAAGAATCTGCCGAACGATATCCGCTCAGTTATATGCAGTTTAAAATTAGGCTTAAAGGTTGAACAACTAAAAAATATCAGAATTATAAAATGGGTTCAACACTTTAAGCTTAATTAATTAGGCTACTTTGCATAAGTGATCACCACTATGCATCCAGGTTGCTACCTCCAAGGTCAAGGTTAAATGTTCTCCATAACTTTTTGACTTTATGGAAGATTTTAAATAACTTGGCACAAATGATTACTATCATGAGACTATGTGCTTATAATATGCATGGCAAAACATCAAGGTCGTGGTTGGTTAAAGGTCAAGAAGTACACATGTCCGCTGCGGAAGGGGATTTAGCTGTCCTTCAGACTGCCTTGTTACAATTCGTGATATTGCGTCACTTTCAGTGACTGCTTCATATACGAGCCGATAAGTCGCGAAAGTGGAGGACAGAAGCTTCCGATCTCAATGTCTGGAATGTGGCTGATATAAATCTCAGTAGTAGTGAGAACGAATTTCCAGTGTCTTTCCACAGTGCACAATTTGGCTGAAAGATCGCTTTAAACACGGGAAGCAATAAGTTAGAGGTGTTATCTAAGTGGCAACTTGTTTCACAATTTTTTTTTAATTTATCATCAAGTTCAAACATGAATCGCTGTCAGAATACTCTGCTTATTCTGTAAAATAACAACAATTATATGATAGCAAACGGTCTGAAGTTAAGTGTTTATTGACACCCGTGGGCGTCGAAAGGTTATGTCTTAACCCACAACTTATATAATAATGATTACAGAAAACGATTTTTTTAAACCAAGCCCTAAATAAAAACAATTTATAAATACGAAAAGGCGATACATAATACGTGTTTTCGTCAACGACCAATCCATCCGAAACTGAAATCAATATGACAAATTTACCAGCTATTCAGTTTTACCTCGATAAACAAGGGTCTGGAAGTGGTTAACTTTTAATAGGGGTATAACTGTCATACGTGGATAAATAAGAAACTTATGTTATTGTCACAAAGCAATACAAAGGGACATTTCTTGTCATACCGCCGATCGTGGACGTTATATACCAAGTGAATATATTTCAGTTAATGTAATTCACATCATGTTAAACCTTGATCCAAAATCTTATCATTACTAGATCAATAAGAATTAAATACAATTTGAAATTTCCATTGGCCTAATATAGACATATTTGTACGAATAATGTCTAGAGAAATTAAACATAAGTTATAGACACTTTAGCTAAATATGTCAAAGAATTTTAGAAACTGTCTACGGGAATGGGTTTTGTCAGACAGAACAGAACAGAACATTTATTTAGACGTGTACAATGTACATTGTCATGTTATACATATATTCACAATGAATAATTTGTCCTTCATTCCCTATCCTTAAGTGTTCCTGTCTGAAGACAAATCTTGTGAGGGAGCTGGGATTGGAACTCAGATACCTTCGATTGCTGAGCGGTCGCCATAAAAGCTAGCTGTTTAGGCAAGGGAGTTGAAGTGCCATATTATACCTCTGCTACATATCATCATAGGAGCACGGGTCCAGGATCGTATCAGAATTTTGCTTTTTTCCCTTGCAGAAGAATAGAAATTAAATGCTCAGTCCTATTTTAGCGATATTTCTGATACCAAAAGCACTTTGCTTTTGGTATCAGAAATATCGGAGCGAGGGGTAATTTTTGAAAAGTTGAGAATTCGCTAAAATAGGACTGAGCATTTAATTTCTATTCTTCTGCAAGGGAAAGAAAGCAAAATTCTGCCAAAAAGATACTATCCTGGACCCGTGCTCCTATGCATATCATTGAATATTCTAATCCATTGTCTCATGTATATTTATAGTCCAACTAATTGTACGCAAGTCGAGATATTGTGTAATTTTTTGTATGGGTCAATATCTCTCCTCTGACGTTACAGCGAGATTCTGACCCATAACAAAAATATCTCAGAATATGCTCAAGACGTCACTTTTGACTAGTATATTTATTGCCGGTACCGGTTGCCTATATGACCGACGCCACATGATTAGGTAGGGGATAGTGCAAGATATAGAAAGTATCCCATTCCAAAGACTTCCTTGGTTCTTTTTTATGCTCATTGTGTAGTTCTGGAATCTCGGTCAGGGTAACGTCTCATCCGAAAGATAATTAGTTATGTCAAAGACCTAAAGTAGGTCTTTGGTTGTGTTAGTAGAGGAGCGGGGGTATATGACGAGGAACGAACAGCTGCTCGACTACACCTAGCCTGCCTGAAGGCTGCATGATCCTTTTCTTTTTATGTTATCGCATTGATATAATTTTTTTTCCTCTCTAATAGCAACATTTTTTCCTCTGCTTGCCATTCCAGTCAAGAAAAGATAAATCTGTAATTCGGAAGGGATTTAATAGTAATGTAGTTAACATTACTAAGGAATAGCATTAATTGCTGGGTCTGAAACCAGTCTAGATTATGTACACCCAAGCCGCGCCTCAATATCAGGTTATTTACTACAGCTTTTCCTAATCAGATTTGGGATTTTCCCGATGCGCCCGATTGTAAACAATACAAAATGGCGGCTGAGACGTCGTACTGTGAAAAGTTTATCTTTAATTTAGCAGTTTTCTGTTGTGTTTTTGGATTATTTTCATGTGGTATGTATTTACATATATGTTCGTGCTTATTTTAATATTTTTTTCTGTTTGAAAATTTTACAGATTTTGGCAGAAAAAAACTGTAAAATTGGTTGATTAGAGACTGTATAATATGTAGGTTATCTGTACTATTTTGTTTATGCCGAGAATCGAGAGCACACTGCACGGCCGTTGGGTTAAAAATCATGTATTAGGTTTATTTTTCGGCAGTTGATACCATTAGTTGAATCAATACAGCAATTATCTAAGTCTGTTGGTGTGGCAAGGGTACTCGGCGTTTGCCAGTTTCACACAGCCAAATTCTGAGCCGATCAAATTGAGATATCTTGCCCAGTTCTCAGCAATAAATTTAAAAGCGGCCTAACTAAGACAGATTCAGGTGTCATTTCCGTTTCAGGATATTTATATATACTTCTGCTTGGCAGTATCCTTCAAAAGGGTAGTCCTACAAGTAAGCTAGTATCATTAATTCACCTGCGAAGGTTAACCGATTTTATAGGTTGACAATTTGAAGTTGTTATTTACAGGTTGAACAACAAAAAATATCTATGTCTATAAAAGCGGTTCAACACAGTCACTTTAAATAATGATTTAGGCCATAATGATACAGCTTGTTTGAAACAAAGGTGACAGTATCACTGAGAATAGAATCTCTAAAAAGGGAAAAAACAACACTGTCACCTACTATGGTTCGAAACGATCTTTTGCATAGGAACTCAGATTATGACAGATGGCGTCATTGCTGTTTACAGTTTCCCATTTTTAAAATCAAACCTTCTACAGAAAAAATAAAGACAAAACCTTTTCATTTATGTCTTAAATTTTCATTTTAAGTAACATTTTATACGCTCATTGAACATAATCCTTTTTACCCTTTTGCAACCACTGACATTTAATATGTTGTTATTTTGAAAATATCAGAGAAAAGTAAAGACACACGTGTTAAAAGATTGTAGCACCTATTGAAATTTGGATAACCTTTTACATATGTTCAATGGCTTCATTAACCGCGCAATTTATTTCTGGCGATCCCTACCAGTTGGCAAACGCACACAACTGACCGTACTCTAATATACAACATACAGCAGCCATGTCGCAGCGTACTAAACTGTTTTCATGAAATGAAACGTTACCGCATCATTGGCGATATTGAACGCCACGTACGCCTGTAGTTTTATACTAACAGTTGATCTGCACTGCTATATATAAACAACATACTGGAATGTGGGTCAAGTATTACTGTCTTAGTTTCTCACATGCTACGACTCATGTTTTCTCTCGATCTCGAAGTTTACTCCTTTTGTTACGAAGATAGCATTCACACAATCCTGATGTATCCTCCTCATGAGCAAAGTTTGTTCAAATGCTCAAGTTAATTTCAACTTGTTCATGCTCGTTTGTTTACGTGATTTACTGCGTTCTACATCTCCACTTGTGGACTTCGTTTTTTTCACTTTGTAGATCCTCTTTCATAAAACTGTATTAATGTTTTGCATTGAAAAAATAAATGAGATGATATCGCTTGCTATAGGTCACTTCCGCTTAAATTATAATTGACACTTGATCATTTCTTTGGGTTTTGCTGACGTAGATTTTCATCATGTTTGAATATGATTGACATGCTTTGTAAAAGTAACAATAATTTTATATCTTATGTTATGTACTTAATTTTACCCTGTGAAACTACTTTTTTCCACTTAGATCATTATCAAAACAGTTGTATAACGCACATGTATAAAACTGCATTGATCCCCATGAAGAACCTCAGAGCAACATACGACTGAACTTATTTTTTCTCTTGGCAATAAGTAATTAAATATTCATTACGTTTCATGCATCAGTGACTGATGAAGCACAAGAAACAATAATCTGTTTAATAACTGCAAGGATCGGGTAGCTAAACAGCTGCAAGATCACGTGGTCTCTCATTGAGAAAGGGGTTTGTCTGTAAAAGCATCACACTTAGATCGCCAATTTCAGTTGTTGTTCTTCTCAAATGTTTCTTGAGAAAACTAATACTTTTCTAACATTTTTTTCTAAGGAAGGAAGCGTAAGAAGGGGAAGGCTGCAAAATGTTCGTTCCGTGAAAAAAGCAAAAATTCACATGCATGTACTTAGCCTGAGACGGATTATTCAAACCGCGCAAAAGTAGAGTCCAAGGCCCTACATAACGTGTTATCTAAGTTTTTGAAAGATATAAATTAATATAATTAGCGTATAAAAAAGGAATTTGAATTTTCTTATATTGGAAAGTTTTTGTACGGGACTGAAAATCGGCGAATTGTGGAAAATTTTCGCATACGGATATACACCGGAATCGATCTGCATTTCATAAATTGATTGAATTTAACTCATATAAAAGTTATTTTGCATTCCTATACATCAGAAATATTATATTTACCAAGATAATTTGAAGTATCTTCGCGTGGTAAGTTTTTACAAGAGAAAGAAAAGCGGCGATTTTCGAAAAAAAAATCGCATCCGGAAATACACCGGAATCGACCTGTACAGCGGAATCGACCTATATTTGATAAATAACTTAAATTTTAAAATATTTAATTTAATAATATTGATATTATTCATTCATATACATCAGAAACAATATAGTTACTAAAGATATTTGAAGTGTCTTCGCGTGGCAAGTTTTGACAACAAGAGAGACAATCGGCTTTTTTTTTTTTGGGGGGGGGGGAATCGCATACATGTACGGAGATACACCGGAACAGGGTCTTTCAAATAGCTATTTGAAAGGCCCTGACCGGAATCGACCCGTATTTCATACATTACTTGTATTGTAGTAACATATGTATTATTCATACCTAGTCATCAGTCATAATGTACTTCGAAGCATATTTGTGCATGTAATTAGATAAACGCTTTGCAATGCATTACGATGCCAGCGTATGTCTGTAATCACTTAAAACTTCATAAATTATGATGTATGTCTTTCAAAAATTTGGTTTATGTATGAAATATAAGGTCAATTGCTGTAATGGAAAGTCGATTCCGGTAATAATTGTCGATTCCGATAAAACGCGGGACCCGTATTTTTGCAGTCATTGATTTAACTTACCACCATTGTACAAGAGGAATGGAGGTAACCGGGATAGCAAAAATTGGTTTAATACACCAGAAACTAGAGTTGAGTGACATAAAATAGTTTCATAGCATAGAATACAATTTCAGGAACTTTCTGTCAGAGACTATATGTCAGACCACTGGTGGAAATTAGTACAGGTCAACAAAGGTCGTAGATATACTTTTTGTCGAGAATAACTATCTGAATCAGCCAATTAAACTAGAAGCGTACAAAATTCTCTAAGGGGCAGACTGTCAATGACCTTGCGGTCGGTTCCTCGATCATATTGTGAGATACTGGATATATTAACCAACCCGAACTGTAAATTTTACAAGAAAATGTTGCTTATTATGCTCAGCTTACGGATGAGGCCGACATTGGTCAGCTTAGAAAAAGGAAGTAAAGTAGAAGGAAGAGAAATACATGCTTAGTTTCTTCGCGCTTTTTATGGCAAAACGCACAACCAGGAGCCAAACTGTATATAAATTTATTTAGCAAAAGATGGTAGCGGTGTGTAATAGTATTTAGTTATAATTTTAGTCACAGGTGACAGTATCACTGAGCCTACAGTCCCTTAAAAACCGAAAAAAGTGGTTTTTCTTATAATATATATATATATATATATATATATATATATATATATATATATATATATATATATATATATAATCGTAGATAATAATTATAATGTCACCTGTGATTTTAGTCAAATGTGTACCCATTATAGCTATACTTCATGCAAAACTGTTGCATACGCGAGTAAAATCGCCATTCAGAATAGAGCCAACGATCAAGTTAACTTTTTTTTTCAGCTGAGCCCCACTTCTGCCTCTCACTTGAATCGCAGGTGTCGGTAAATGCGAATACAATTTATTAATTCTCTGAACAAAAATGAATGCCTTTGGCCATTTACAAATAAACCATGACAAAGACAACAAACATACCAGTAGTAACACAAATGTAATGCATATACAGTACATTCCGAAATTTGAACTTTAAAGGCTTGATCAAAGACCAAAAATACCAGGCATTTTAGGTCTTTGGCTCGGCTGACGAATTTCGTTTATTTTATGTTTTCCAGTGAATTTTAGAATTTTCTCAGTGAAATAAAATTGATAATCCACTGTTTTAAACTGTGGAATATCATTTTCATTTTCACTGGTTCTGCGGAACTACTTTTTTTAAAACTTATTAACTCCCATTGTTACATTTGTCACAAGTTCTACATAACAGTCCAATAATTTCATATTTGGGATCTCCAGCTCGTCCTCTATACATAAGATTCAGGCAGATAATTGATAGTGACAGTGATTAATTCAAAATACACAAATAAATCCAACTTGTAAAAGTTGTGTTTCCATAGTTTTACAAGATGGCGTACTTTTGAATCGAATGACAGCTGATCGGTGTGTGTATTACTCTGCCGTTCAGGATCAGATTTGTTTAATTTGACAATTGCATAAGTTTAAATAAAGTTTTTTTTTCAGTTTCTTTAGATGAGATAGATAAGATGTTTGATATATACTTGTATCTGAAATAAATATCAGAACTATTTACTCTTGCTTTATCAATAAAGCGGCTATTATTTGGGGCGCTCCACGGGGAACGAGAAATTCTATGTTTTAGTTTGTCAAGAAAACATGAAATAAAAAGAAAATTTGTTTGTTTCAGTGAAATATCGATTTTATGCAACTCGTGAAAATGTCATTTTTGGTATTCACAAGTGAAATAAAATCGATATTTCACTGAAACAAACAAATATCTTCTATATATATTTTTCAAACAATGTGATTTCTCGGTTTCGCCAACTTAAAAATTACAGATCCGTCAGTGCTACATCTAAAAAAAAATCATTTCTTACATTTTTATTTCAGGCAGTGTTGAGACCAATAGATGTCCGGGAAACTTTCCGAAGGACAAATATTTACGAGTTCATGGTGATAAATGCTACAGGTTTGTTACCAGGGAAACAAGCTGGTCATCAGCACGAAATGATTGTAGACGAACGGGAGGGGAACTTATAACGATCACACGTCGCGATATACAGATTTTTGTAGAACGAACGCTACATGAGATTTGGACAAGGAATGGAATGTGGATTGGGGCTCACGACAGGGATTCAGAAATGGACTGGTTTTGGGTAACAGGTGGGTATTATTTCTGATAACTGTTCATGATAATAGCTAGGCCTACTATATGAAGAACTTACTCTTTGATCAAGCCATGTTAAAATTCAAGGCAACTTAACAGCCTATCGTTCAGACTGTTGTTAGCTTATCAGAGCATAATTATGCTAAATGTGAGCTTTTGTGATCGCCATGTGTCCGGCGTGCGTCGTCCATTTTTACCTTAAAACAGTATCACCTCCTAAGCCCTACCAAAATTTTTCAAATAATTCCATCAAGAACTCTGGTTCCTATGGCTACAGAAGGGAAAACTTTGAAAATCCTCTTGTCTGAAACCTCAAAACCTAAACTTAGATATTTTGCATAAAGGTTCAGCTAGAGGCATTCTACCAAGATCGTTCATATTATGCTCCCGTGGTCGTTAACCGCTTTGCCCTGGGGTTCATTTTTAGCTCGATATTTTTCGAAGAAAAAAATCGAGTTATTGCTATAGTCATGGTGTCGTTGCCGTTCCCATCCGAAAACTTTCACATTATCACAATTTTTTTTTATTCCTTTATGGATTGTCTTCATACTTGGAAACAACAACCCTTTGGACAAGACCTTCAAGTAGACCAGACTAAACTTGACCTTGACTCATAAATGACCTTCACCTTCATGGTCAAAATATTGAATTTTTTCTAAAATTGGCCATAATTTTATTATTAATAGGTGGATTTTCTTCATACTTGGACACAACAACCCTTTTGACAAGACCTTCAAGAAGACCAGACTGAACTTGTTCTTGACTCATAAATGACCTACACCATCAAGGTCAAAATATTGAATATTACTAAAATTGACCATATAACTTTATTATTAATAAGTGCATTGTCCTCATGCTTGGATACAACAACCCTTTGAACAAAACCTTCAAGTAGGCCAGACTAAACTTGACCTTGACTCATAAATGACCTGACTGTCAAGGTCAAATTATTTAATTTTGCTAAAATTGGCCATAACTTAATTATTGATAGGTGGATTGTTTTCATACTTGGACACAACAACCCTTTGGACAAGATCTTCAAGTGAAACAGACTGAACTTGACCTTGACTCATAAAGGACCTTCATCTTCAAGGTCAAATTGTTGAATTTTGCTACAATTTGCCATAACTTTGTTGTTTATGGTTGGATTTGATTTATACTTGGCCAAAACAACACTTATGACAAAAATGACATGTTGAATAACTCAAATTTGACATGAACTAAAAATGACCTGGACCATCAAGGTCAGATATTTGAATTTTGCTTAAATTGTCATAACTTTCTCGTTTATTTATGGATTTGATTCATATTGGGACGAAACAACACTTATGACATATCCGACAATTTTGTCCTTGACCTTTAAATGACCTTGACAGTCAAGGTCAAATTATTGAATTTTGTTAAAACTGGCCATAACTTTGTTATTTTTGGTTGGATTTTAATCATAATTGGACAAAACAACACTTATGACAAGCCAACACGTTAAATTATTCAAGTGTGACCTTAACCTTAAAATGACCATGACTGTCAAGGTCAAGTTATTGAATTTTGCTCAAATTCTCATAACTTTTTTATTTTTATATGGATTTGATTCATACTTGGACAAAACAACACTAATGACAAATTATCTTACATTATGATTCTTTCGTGTATCACCTTATCCCTAAAATGACCTCGACCTTCAAGGTCAAATTATTGAATTTTGCTACAATTTTCCATAACTTTGTTATTTATTGTTGGAATTGATTCAAACTTGGACAAAACAACGCTTATGACAAAACCGACTTGTTGAATAACTGAAGTATGACCATGACCTAAAAATGACCTTGACCATCAAGGTCAGATGATTGAATTTTGTTTAAATCGTCATAACTTTGTCATTTATTTATGGATATCCTTCAGACTTGGACAAAACAATACTTTCGACAAATTCGACATTTAAATTCTTTCAAGTTTTATCTTGACTTAAAAAATGATCTTGACAGGCAAGATCAGATTATTCAATTTAGCTATAATTGGTCATAATTTTGTTATTTATAGTGGATTTGATTCATACTTGGGCAAAACAACACTTTTGACAAAACTGACATGTAGAATAATTCAGGTATGACCTTGACCCAAAAATGACCTTGACAGTCAAGGTCCAATTATTGTATTTTGCTTAAATTGTCATAACTGTTGTTTATTTACAGATTTGATTCATACTTTGATAAAACAACAAAGCCGACATTTTTATTTATTAAGGTATGACCTTGACCTTGAGATGACCTTGACATTCAAGGACAAGTTATTGAATTTTGCTTAAATTGGCCATAACTTTGTTATTTATGGTTTGATTTGATTCATACTGGGATAAAACAACAATTATAACAAAACTGACCGTCAAGGTCAAAGTATTGAATTTTGCTAAAATTGGCCATAACATCATTTTTAGTTCGTTTTTATTAATACTTGGACAAAACAACACTCATGACAAAGCCTACATGTTGAATTATTCAAGTATGACCTCAACCTTAAAATGACTTTGATAGTCTAGGTCAAATTATTGAATTTTGCTTATATTGTAATAACTTTATCAATTTACAGATTTGATTCATACTTGGACAAAACAACACTTATGACAAAACTGACAGGTTGAATAATACAAGTATGATCTTGACCTTAAAATGACCTGGACCTTCACGGTCAAGTTATTTTATTTGGATTTTATTCATAATTGGACTAAATGACATTTATGACAAAACCTACATGTTAAATTATTCAGATATGACCTTGAACTAAAAATGACCTGACTGTCAAGGGCAAATTATTGAATTTTGCTAAAATAGCCAAATTTTGGTTATTTATTGATGGATTTGATCTATACTTGGACTAAACAACACTGAGAATAAAACTAATGTGTTGAACACTTCAAGTATTACCTTGACCTTTGAATGACCTTGACATTGCTTAACTTAGCTATATCTTTGTTATTAATGGATGTAGTTTCTTCATGCTTGGACATAACTACCTTTTAGACAATACCTCCAAGGAAGGTTAAAATGAACTTGACTTTGACATTTAAGGTCAAATTTCTGAATGTTGCTAAAATTGGCCATAACTTTGTTATGTATGGATGAATTTGATAATTATATTTCCAAAGGAGGAGTTGTTTAAATTGTGGTCAAAGTTCTGTATCCTGGATTTAAACCAGCAGTCTGTCAGTACATTGTATCCTCCTAATGTTTTATGCCTGTTTGAAGTTACTGGTTTAACATTTTAAAAGAGCATGACTAATTTTTTATGTCATGTTAAATGTCAGTGTGATATAAAGATAGATTTTTTTTTACTTTGAGTTACCAACTGTTCTTAATTAAGAAGATTGGTTTTACGGCTGTCTGTAATGCATGCATTATAGAACGAATAAACTCCATTACCTGTTGAAGAAGCAAAACTTCTGCTAAGTCAGTTAAGGAACAGTTAAAGGAAGCCATGATGTTTGGTATCTGACTTGCATGGTATTCACATGCTACTATGTAATGTATATTTGTATTATTCTCAGGTGAGAGGGTCAGGTCAGGTTTCCAGAACTGGGACAGTGGACAGCCAAGTTGTTTTCTTCCAAACTTCATGTGCCATGAAGATTGTGGCTGTCTGAGAAAGGACAAGGGTTATCAGTGGCATGATTATCTCTGTTCCTCGTCATTGTATGAGTATGGATATGCTTGCCAATACAGTAAGTAAACACAGTAGACTCTGTAGAAATACTGTCAAAATTCTACTGCATGATTGCAGTAAAACAGCATTACGCTGTACTTCAGAAAGAATTCTGTGAAGGATACATTACAAAAAAATGTTATAAAAGGTCTTTCTTGTCTTTAAAAAATTATCTTGCAAAAAAGTTTTGTACACACATGTACTTTGCAATTTCATATTAATATTTTGCTTTTTAGAAATAACTTACATCTTTTGTGTTAAAAAATAACAACAACAACAACAATATCATGGAAGAATACATGTATGTGAAATATGGAGAAATAAGAATGAGGAAAAATAGTTTCGTATTGCCAATGTTGGAAATGTTTGCTCTTATGACTCAGTTTAAGGAAAAATTATAAATGACAAGTGAAATAATTGACTGGCATATTTAGTAAGAGATAGTTGTGAGTAATGAGGTTGTAAATATTCTAGAAATAAATATATTCATTGCCGTGTTTAATTACTGCTCTGATTACAAAATATTTTATATTCTTCTTCAGATCTTCTACCTCCGCCTAAAACAACTCCCACTACCACCTCCACCACCACTACTGCTACCACCACCACCACCACAACAACTACTACTACTACTACTACACCCACAACTGTGCTAACAACTAAAGCACCAGCAAAAATTTTAACTACAAAAAAGATCAAAATAACAAAAAGACCAACAACAGAGAAGCCATACTTTACAACAGAGATGCCAGCACAGTCTAATGTGTCTGTTTGGACTGTACCAGGTAAACACGGATAACATGATTTTAAGTCAACATATTTTTCTATACTGCTATCAGTACTGGGTATCTTTTGTTAACATAAACAAGTTTTGTTGAATTTGAAGTATGTAACCTCTTGTTTGCATAAAATCTTAAAGAAAGGTTTGCAATATGTAGGATTGTTTTTAAAACTAAAATAAACATAAACTGTTTAAGTGCTTTAACAATGAATTCAGTGTGGGTTTTGTTTAGAACAGAATTTCGAAGTTTACAGGAAATTAAAATTTCCTAGTTTCTTATTTACTGTACAAATGTAATCTAAAAAATCTGCTCTGACTAGATTTCAACCATGTCACCATATAAGGTACATGTGACTGATAGGCTAGGGAGTAGAAGTGATAAGGTACATTTGACTGATAGGCTAGCTAGGGAGTAGAAGTGAAAAGGTACATGTGACTGATAGGCTAGGGAGTAGAAGTGATAAGGTACATGTGACTGATAGGCTAGCTAGGGAGTAGAAGTGATAAGGTACATGTGACTGATAGGCTAGCTAGGGAGTAGAAGTGATAAGGTACATGTGACTGATAGGCTAGGGAGTAGAAGTGAAAAGGTACATGTGACTGACAGGCTAGGGAGTAGAAGTGATAAGGAACATTTGACTGATAGGCTAGCTAGGGAGTAGAAGTGATAAGGAACATTTGACTGATAGGCTAGCTAGGGAGTAGAAGTGATAAGGTACATGTGACTGATAGGCTAGGGAGTAGAAGTGATAAGGTACATGTGACTGATAGGCTAGCTGGGGAGTAGAAGTGATAAGGTACATGTGACTGATAGGCTAGGGAGTAGAAATGATAAGGTACATGTGACTGATAGGCTAGCTGGGGATTAGAAGTGATAAGGTACATGTGACTAATAGGCTAGGGAGTAGAAGTGATAATGTACATGTGACTGATAGGCTAGCTAGGGAGTAGAAGTGATAAGGTACATTTGACTGATAGGCTAGCTAGGGAGTAGAAGTGAAAAGGTACATGTGACTGATAGGCTACCTAGGGAGTAGAAGTGATAAGGTACATGTGACTGATAGGCTAGGGAGTAGAAGTGATAAGGTACATGTGACTGATAGGCTAGCTAGGGAGTAGAAGTGATAAGGTACATTTGACTGATAGGCTAGCTAGGGAGTAGAAGTGATAAGGTACATGTGACTGATAGGCTAGGGAGTAGAAGTGATAAGGTACATGTGACTGAAAGGCTACCTAGGGAGTAGAAGTGATAAGGTACATGTGACTGATAGGCTAGCTAGGTAGTAGAAGTGATAAGGTACATGTGACTGATAGGCTAGCTAGGGAGTAGAAGTGCTCTATCATATCCTTACTATTTCTTCTATCTGTTTGAGTTAATTTGTCGTAGGTAATGGTTTATGACTTACATTCCCTGTAGAGTTTAACTGTTGTGTGCTATTTGGGATAGTGCAAGATATAAATTATAAAGCATCGCCTTCCAAGAACACTTGGTAATTCTACATGCTCAGTTTATAGCATCAAAACATGAGATCTTGGTTTAACATCTGAAGCGAAATACAATTAGCTGTGTTATTGAAAAAGGAGGGGATCAAACTTGCAACCTCTGGATTAACTGTCCAGCATGTTACCACTGGACCACTGATACACTCTCTCTCTCTCGCTCTTGTATAAACTTTGTTTTTCTATATTTATATAGACAACTTCATCAACGTTCAGAGCCAGAAGCTTTCAGATGAAGAGTCTCAAATGGAAACAGGTAACATTCTTTTGCAATACTGATAAAATAGATCTTGTTAACACAATATTGAGTAATTTTAAGAAAATAAGCTTGCTTTAGTCACTTCATTTATTTTCTTCATTAATAAGTAACAGTAACTCTTACATGCATATAAAAAGTTGGGGTTACTTATCCTGCCTGGTAATTTGCAGCTGAAGTTTTGGTTTAAACTACCACTAAACAGCTGTGAAAACTAAGATGGTTCTTTTGTATTGGCAAACCCTGCAAATCACCTTTGACCTAGCATACAAACCCTGCAGATCACCTTTGACCTTGCATACAAACCCTGCAGATCACCTTTGACCTTGCATACAAACCATGCAGATCACCTTTGACCTTGCATACAAACGCTGCAGATCACCTTTGACCTTGCATACACATATGTTCAAAGAACAAGTACCACCTTAGTTTTCATAGTCATTTACATTTAACAGGTTGAACCAATCTTTAGTCTTACACAATGCACAGTTCTTTGCAATTGTGATATCTATATGCAATGAGGTAAATTTAACCCTAACCCTATAGTGTATACTATTTCTACTTTTGTAAAGAACAACAATGCTATGTTAAAATGTTATGATACTTATCTCCACAACAGGTAGCATGGTTGGTTTGGTTGTGTCATTTGTTCTGGTGTTTGCCGCTGGACTTATTGCTGGCATGTTCTTCTGTAAAAGGTAGGGTGTAGTCTCCATCAGTTTCTTCTTGTACAGATCTGTCTCCCAAGGTTGAATGGTTAAAGTCAGTGACTCCAGATCACAATTACTCTCACAGATTAATGGCTATGGGACTAAGCCCTGCTATAGACCTTTTTCATTTATAGATGAGAAAGTTAGCAGTTTCTTATAGAAAAGTGGTGTCTAGCTCTGGTCCTGCCCTTGACAGATGGTTAGGTAAACTGCTGGTCTGATATGACTTTGACTAACATTATTAGAGGGTATTAAACTCAGTTAAATTGATTAAACCAATTATTTTATGGCAACTGATTGGTTGACATTGCTTGGTATTTTCCTTTAAATCAGATCTTGTAAAGAACTTTTTGTAAATACTGTAAATTCATTAATATTTGAAGAGACTTATTTTAGTGGGGACTGAACAGGAAAAATAAATGCCTATTATATGGGAATCTGTCTACCATTGGCATTTACAAATACATAGAAAAATTCCAACAGAAAAGAAAATCAGATCTGGCAGTGTAAAAAGTTTACAGGGCAGCTACCTTGGCTAGTGCTTCACAAATGGCTGATAAACATCATCTTACACTAGTACATAAAAAATTTAAGTGAGTTTAGGAAAACACTTAGTATTATTAAGTGAGTCTCATTTTCCTGAAATTGTTAACCTTTTTTTGTCCATTTTGACATTTACAGATTTTACTCATCCAAATATATGAGTGTGTGTTATATAGAACAATGTTGAATAACTTAGTTATATTACACTTGTATAAAGAAATATGTTCTAGTTATATATCACATAAGTGTTAACATTTAAACTGTTATAAGATCACAGCAATGCATAATGTATGTATGTTTTCAATTAGTTTAAATGTTTTATTTTAGACTGATTGGGAAAAAAGCTCTTGCAAGTTATTTATTACCCTTTCACAATTCAAACCAGGACTCTCACCGGGGGCCCATTTTATCAACGTACTTGCGCATAGCTTAGTGCGTAATTTTGTGCGTAACTTACGCATTATTGATTAAACGGGCCCCCGATTGTGGAATGTTGAGGTAACACTGGAAATCTCACCCTTGGTTGGATTACACCCAGCAGCTTCTGGGTTGGGAGTCAAGCATTCTGCTCAGCCTTTCTTCATTAAATTATTTTACCAGTTTTGACATTTTACATGTAGTTATAGCAACAAATAAAAAATATTTGAAGCACGTTAATTTTGAGATAAGTTTTTTGTCCTTGCAATTTTCAGGCGATACGGGAAACGTTATGAAGAATCTGTGAATCAGGGATTCAATAATGTTTTATACACTGTTGCCCCAGCTCACAATACACAGACCATGGTCAAGGTCACCAATATAGCACATGCTGTAAGTGACTGCTCAGCAGATGAAGAGGAGGACCACAGGTTTGTGTTGCTATGGTTACTAGATGGGTATTACTTAGAATGTTAGAAAGAGGAATCCGCATACTTTAGCCCTATAACTTTTCAGTTGTTCCTGAAGTATTTAAATAGTAGGAAAAATGTTTTTATCAGATTTATGTTTAAAATTTGTACCTGCTGTCATTTCTAGTTTTTGTGTCGCCTGCTACAAAGTAGCCGTGACATATAGGGATCACTTCTCCATCATCTGTCTTTATGTCTGTCCATCCATCACAAACCTTGTCTGGACTACTCCTCAAAAACTACTGGTGCAATTTCATCCAAACTTTATAGGAATGATCAGTACCAAGTCTAGTTGTGCATGTTGTTGGCATTTTCCAGTTCAATGATTTTTGTCAGAGTTTTGGACCTTTAATGATTTTTATTTTTAAAGTTTGTCCTGACTACTTCTCTTATACTACTGATGCAATTTGAATGAAATGTTACAGGATTGATCATTACCTCAAGTACTGGCGCATATTTAACAGGTTTTTCAGTTGAATGATTTTTGGCTGAGTTATGGATCTTGAATAAAAATGGTGTTTTTGCCCATTAACGATTTTGTGTCACCTGCTACACAGTAGCTGCCACATGCTACAAAGTAGCCGTGACATATAGGGATTACTTCTCTGTTGTCTGTCTCTCTGTCCGTCCATCTTTTGGTCCATCACAAAACTTTTCCGGACTACTCCTAAAAAAATACTGGTGCAATTTCATCCAAACTTTACAGTTATGATCAGTACCAAGTCTAGTTGTGCATGTCATCGGCATTTTCCAGTTCAGTGATTTTTGTCAGAGTTATGGCCCTTTAATGATTTTTATTTTTAAAGTTTGTCCAAACTACTTCTCTTATACTAATGATGTAATTTTTATGAAATGTTACAGGATTGATCGGTACCTCAAGTACTGGTGCATATTTAACAGGTTTTTCGGTTGAATAATTTTACAACTGCTTAATTGGCTATCATCAGGCGACACATGTGATCACTGATTAATCTTGTAGATCATTTGAATGGTACAGTAGTGAAACCATTTTGTATTTCAGGTATACTGATATAGATGAGATAGCATGTGGAGGTGGTAAATATGTGGATTTTCCAGCTTGCAAAGATCTGAACACACCAGTGGAGGTTGCTTGTCTGAAGGACAATATCTATGACACTGTTACAACACATGCAGAGGCAGGACCTGGACATAATGTGGGTGGAGCTTGTGGTAGCAAGACTCCACCCCCATGTCCTGGAAGGAACCTTGGACGGTTTGCTCCAGAGTTTCTGAAAAAAGATACTGATGTTTCGGAGGCTTATTCAAACAATTTGTATGGCTATACTTAATAAAGTATACGTAAGAGCATGTTTAAATGGTAGTTGCATCTTCTAAAGACATAGTTGAGATTTTCATGGTTAGTAATTAGTCTTCCATACTGAAGAGTTTCTACAATAAAAACTTCAGAGTTTACTGCATGCTTCACTATACAAGCAGCTTGCAGGGTTAATTTGATGCTTTGTTAATTTAAAATTAACTGACTGGTTTATTTTTTAATTGATAATTGTTTAACTACAAAAATCAGCAAATGTTTTGGACTGTGTATAGCTAATAGCAGCCCTCATTTATTTTAGTTTATTTTTTTCTGAAAGAAATGTTTTACTTACATCTAGTGTGAAGCTATGAATTACATTGGACTGCAATATGAACTAATGCTTGTCTTCTTCTAGTTTAATGGTGTGAAGCCTTTATGTCTTGTTAGTCACAGGTTGTTTATCTATATAATAGAGGCAGAGGTGTTTTCTCTAGCATGTATTTTCCCCTTTAGAACCCATCTCTCCCCCATGATGGAATATACTGTTTATGTTGTTGACTGAATGGAAGTTTTTCTTGCAAAATGGATGATAAGGGATAATTCAATAGTATGGATCCTGTACCTGTATCAGAACTTAATGCTGTGCCAGGTATTTTCTGGAACTAATTACTGGAATATCCCAGGTCTTCTACAAGCAAGTGTATGTCTTTGTAAGATTTTATCCAGTTAGATCAAATGGAATTGTCTGCCAAATCATGTTTGTGTACAAGATTTTCCCCTTATTAAAGCAGGCCTTCTTTCCAGCAAAATCTGGAAGCAAAATCTAGTAAATTGTTATCTTTGGCAAGCCCAAGGTTTATGTGTCTGTTTTTCTTGTGTTGTTGTAAGACTTGGTTTGTAAAGATTAGTAAATGTTTGCCATGTTCAATAGTTACAGACAAGGTGGTCAGAATCAGATGTTTCCACCTGCATGTTAAACCAATATTGTTTTGTTAAAAAAAGTAAATGATATTTTCATGTATTATGTTTATAATTTGTTTTATTGGTTTGTGTTTTACATAAGAAATTACAATGTTTATATCTTTAACCAGGTTTTCAATTTTGAAAATCCTGGTTATTAGATTGGGGTATGGCGGGCGGATGGGCGGATGGGCGGATGGGCGTCAAACGAAATTGTGTCCGCTCTGTAACTCTTCAACCCTTTGAAGAATTTTGATGAAACTTCAGACAAATGTTTACCACATCAAGATGACGTGCAGAACGCATGTTCCGCATGGCTGGCTCCAAGGTCAAGGTCACAGTGACATTAACATTGAAAATCCTGTCCGCTCTGTAACTCTTCAACCCTTTGAAGAATTTTGATGAAACTTCAGACAAATGTTTACCACATCAAGATGACGTGCAGAACGCATGTTCCGCATGGCTGGCTCCAAGGTCAAGGTCACAGTGACATTAACATTGAAAATCCTGTCCGCTCTGTAACTCTTCAACCCTTTGAAGAATTTTGATGAAACTTCAGACAAATGTTTACCACATCAAGATGACGTGCAGAACGCATGTTCCGCATGGCTGGCTCAAAGGTCAAGGTCACAGTGACATTAACATTGAAAATCCTGTCCGCTCTGTAACTCTTCAACCCTTTGAAGAATTTTGATGAAACTTCAGACAAATGTTTACCACATCAAGATGACGTGCAGAACGCATGTTCCGCATGGCTGGCTCCAAGGTCAAGGTCACAGTGACATTAACATTGAAAATCCTGTCCGCTCTGTAACTCTTCAACCCTTTGAAGAATTTTGATGAAACTTCAGACAAATGTTTACCACATCAAGATGACGTGCAGAACGCATGTTCCGCATGGCTGGCTCCAAGGTCAAGGTCACAGTGACATTAACATTGAAAATCCTGTCCGCTCTGTAACTCTTCAACCCTTTGAAAAATTTTGATGAAACTTCAGACAAATGTTTACCACATCAAGATGACGTGCAGAACGCATGTTCCGCATGGCTGGCTCCAAGGTCAAGGTCACAGTGACATTAACATTGAAAATCCTGTCCGCTCTGTAACTCTTCAACCCTTTGAAGAATTTTGATGAAACTTCAGACAAATTTTTACCACATCAAGATGACGTGCAGAAATTGTTGTCTCATTATTAAGTATACTCCTTGCAGACAGTATTGTTAGCTGAAATTTACATCCTACTCATTATCATGTATTCTCATGAATATTATCTTTTCCTTCATGTCATGTTATAATCTTTTGAATATTCATAGCAATCTTCATTCCAAAATTCATACTATAGTATAGAATCAGAACAACATTTTTGAAAACCTGGTTTCGTGGCATTGCCATGTTTCTTGTTTTGTATTGTGATTATTTTCTCATGCACAGTCACCTCCTCCACACCATTTTTATAAAATTCCATGTCTAAATCATCAAGCTTTAACATTCCTTATAGTCCATTGGTTCACAAACATTTCAGTACCTGTTTTCTTATTACTAATATCTCCGTTCAACCACTTATCTCAGCCTCTGAGTCCATTGGTTCACAAACATTTCAGTACCTGTTTTCTTATTACTAATATCTCCGTTCAACCTCTGATCTCAACCTCTGAGTCCATTGGTTCACAAACATTTCAGTACCTGTTTTCTTATTACTAATATCTCCGTTCAACCTCTTATCTCAACCTCTGAGTCCATTGGTTCACAAACATTTCAGTACCTGTTTTCTTATTACTAATATCTCCGTTCAACCTCTGATCTCAACCTCTGAGTCCATTGGTTCACAAACATTTCAGTACCTGTTTTCTTATTACTAATATCTCCGTTCAACCTCTGATCTCAACCTCTGAGTCCATTGGTTCACAAACATTTCAGTACCTGTTTTCTTATTACTAATATCTCCGTTCAACCTCTGATCTCAACCTCTGAGTCCATTGGTTCACAAACATTTCAGTACCTGTTTTCTTATTACATGTACTAATATCTCCGTTCAACCTCTGATCTCAACCTCTGAGTCCATTGGTTCACAAACATTTCAGTACCTGTTTTCTTATTACTAATATCTCCGTTCAACCTCTGATCTCAACCTCTGAGTGCATTGGTTCACAAACATTTCAGTACCTGTTTTCTTATTACATGTACTAATATCTCCGTTCAACCTCTGATCTCAACCTCTGAGTCCATTGGTTCACAAACATTTCAGTACCTGTTTTCTTATTACTAATATCTCCGTTCAACCTCTGATCTCAACCTCTGAGTGCATTGGTTCACAAACATTTCAGTACCTGTTTTCTTATTACATGTACTAATATCTCCGTTCAACCTCTGATCTCAACCTCTGAGTCCATTGGTTCACAAACATTTCAGTACCTGTTTTCTTATCACTAATATCTCCATTCACACTCTGATCTCATTAGTTTAAAGAGATCTTTGTAACTAAGGTTGTAAGTTTTGAGAACTAAAAGACTTGAAAGTGGATAGTTAGGAGGTCTGACAGTTCCTAAGAATGGTAGAGGAAAAGATTCCAGACCCACATTGTTGAAATACTGACAGTATGTCAGACAGAATGAAAGAATATTGATATATACTGAGATGGTACTCAAAGCAAAATACACAAATATTGTAGTGGTATTTTAGGTTTTTGTGGTTTTTTTAGAAGTTGTGCAATTTATTTTTATTAAAATAGAGACTATATATTATATCGTATTTTAGAGTGTATATTTTAATCTAGATACTTATGTTTAGTAATATAGAGTTGTAGATGAATATATTGTACATGAAAGGGCTTGATGCAGAATTATGTGAGTTTCAAGAAATGAAATGAAAATATATAGTTTTGTACCAAGTCCTAAATGGGTAATGATAAATTGTGTAGACTGTATGTTAGAACAGTTAAATATAATACCTATGTTAGTGTTAAAACAATTTAATACAATTTTCAAGAAACATATGTTTTGAAAACTGAAAAATGTAGTTTTTTGTTTGAAGGGATTTTTTGCTGACAATTTCTGTTACAGGTAACTAAAATCTTTCCAGAATTATAAACCAGTCTAGGTTGGTGCTGAAAAATAAAATGTGTACAAATAAGGTCATGACACCTGCAATATACTGGAATAAAGTTTACTAGAATTTTTTTCCCCAGATCCTGCAGTAAATTTAAGTCTTAACAAGGGATATAATTCAACAAAAAAAATGTTGATTCATATAAGCCCACACTTTGACTGCGATTTAATAATACTTCAGGTTAGTTTTAACTAATTAAGCTAGGAATTGTTCTAAATTGGTGCTAAGGTTGCTTATGAGTAATTTGATGACTGGTTCCTAAGGGGTAATTTGATGGTAGGTTGCCCTATCTTGGCTGGTTTCAAGAACACAGTCATTATATGTAAGTATGAAAAAACATAGAACTCACATGTACCAGTGATTTACAAGTTGGGAAACAAAAACCCTTAGGATTGGAAAATTGTTGACATTAATTGAAAGTGAAAGTCTTGAATTTTATACATCTATAGCTCACCTGAGCGCCAAGTGCTCCAGGGTGAGCTGTAAGGATGGGTGACTGCCTGTCATCAGTCGTCTACATTTTCCTTCGAACAACATCTCCTGAATCAATTTTAACCAAACTTCATAGGAATGTTCCTCAATGGGTCCTTTTTCAAATTCCTTAAAAATATTTGGTTCCATACAGAACTATGGTTGCCATATCAACCATGAGGAAAAACACTGAAAACCTTTTTTAGAAACCTCCTGCCAAATTTCAAAATAACTTCTTAAAAATATTCCACAGGTGTCTTTTTATCAAATTCCTTCAAGCTTTTGGTGCCTTAAAAAATGGCTTAGAGGGCAGAGCCTGTTTTTAACCAGGTTTTCAATTTTGAAAATCCTGGTTATTAGATTGGGGTATGGCGGGCGGATGGGCGGATGGGCGGGCGTCAAACGAAATTGTGTCCGCTCTGTAACTCTTCAACCCTTTGAAGAATTTTGATGAAACTTCAGACAAATGTTTACCACATCAAGATGACGTGCAGAACGCATGTTCCGCATGGCTGGCTCCAAGGTCAAGGTCACAGTGACATTAACATTGAAAATCCTGTCCGCTCTGTAACTCTTCAACCCTTTGAAGAATTTTGATGAAACTTCAGACAAATGTTTACCACATCAAGATGACGTGCAGAACGCATGTTCCGCATGGCTGGCTCCAAGGTCAAGGTCACAGTGACATTAACATTGAAAATCCTGTCCGCTCTGTAACTCTTCAACCCTTTGAAGAATTTTGATGAAACTTCAGACAAATGTTTACCACATCAAGATGACGTGCAGAACGCATGTTCCGCATGGCTGGCTCCAAGGTCAAGGTCACAGTGACATTAACATTGAAAATCCTGTCCGCTCTGTAACTCTTCAACCCTTTGAAGAATTTTGATGGCTCCAAGGTCAAGGTCACAGTGACATTAACATTGAAAATCCTGTCCGCTCTGTAACTCTTCAACCCTTTGAAGAATTTTGATGAAACTTCAGACAAATGTTTACCACATCAAGATGACGTGCAGAAATTGTTGTCTCATTATTAAGTATACTCCTTGCAGACAGTATTGTTAGCCGAAATTTACATCCTACTCATTATCATGTATTCTCATGAATATTATCTTTTCCTTCATGTCATGTTATAATCTTTTGAATATTCATAGCAATCTTCATTCCAAAATTCATACTATAGTATAGAATCAGAACAACATTTTTGAAAACCTGGTTTCGTGGCATTGCCATGTTTCTTGTATTTAAATGAATAAATGGAAAACTTTGAAAGTATTCTCCTCCAAAACTGCTGGCACAATTTCAAAATAATTTAACAGAAAAGTTTGTTTTGTGGTCGTTAATCAGTCTCCAACATGCCATGTTGGTTTTTGAAAAATATAGCTAACAGAGGGTGGGTTTGTTTTCACTAAATAACTATATGGAAAACTTTGAAAATTTTCTCATTAGAAACTGCTGGCCCAGTTACAAATTGATTTCACAGAAGTGTTTCTAAGCTGATTCTTTATCACAGTAATGTTGTTTTGTAAAAAAAAAAGCTTGGCTGACATGTGGGGCAAGTTTTCTGTATACAACTTTTTGGAAAACTTGAAAAATTTTCTGATCAAAAACACCTGGTCCAGTTTCAAAATAAGTTCACGGAAAGGTAACTGTGGTGGTCTTTAATCCAATTCCTGCAAACTATCTTGGCTTGTTGAAAAAAAAAATCAGCAGACAGTGGTTTGGCAAGTTTTTACTTTATCATAAAGTCTTTATGAGTGAATGAAAATCTTTGAAAATCCTATCCTCAGAAACCCTTTGCCGAATTTCAAAGTTATTTGAAACACATGGACAATTTTGAAGACAGATTTCAACTATGACATGTTCTATTTTAAGTTACAGTAAGGAAAAATCAAACAAATATCTAAGATAACTCTCAGGTGAGCAATATAGGATCATCATGGCCCTTTTGTTTGGATAAAAACAAGTTCTGATTGAAATCAGATGGATTTTAATTTTCAGTTTTACCTTTATTCTTGTATTGATTTTTTAGTTTATTTATACACTTAAATGAAATGGTTAGTTTGCTTTCATATGAAGTCACGGCTTTGTAGTAAATTTATGTTGTTTAACTTGTGTTAACAAATCATGTGCTATGAAATTATAAATGTTCCTAAGAATTTGCTCACTTTCAGATACAAGACATCATATGTAGAGCATGTTTTAATGTTTTTGGAGAAGTATTGTTCTTTTTCTTTTGCTTTATATAGTTACGAAGCTTTTCTGATATGATTGTTAAATGTAAATCATATCTTTGGCTTGCAGCTGTAACCCTGCCCCCTTTATATTTCTAAATTGAACTTGTCCATTATTCAAATTGTACAGTCCAATTTGTCATTCATAGGGGATATGAATTGAATATCAGAACATGATTTGGTAGGAGACATTAATCATATAGGAAACCTGTACCAAAGAGAAAAGAACTCCTATAGATAGAGAGACAAAACTGACTGCACAGATGTCCAGACAGAACAGACTGCACAGATGTCCAGACAGAACAGACTGCACAGATGTCCAGACAGAACAGACTGCACAGTTGTCCAGACAGAACAGACTGCACAGATGTCCAGACAGAACAGACTGCACAGATGTCCAGACAGAACAGACTGCACAGTTGTCCAGACAGAACAGACTGCACAGATGTCCAGACAGAACTGACTGCACAAATGTCCAGACAGAACAGACTGCACAGATGTCCAGACAGAACAGACTGCACAGATGTCCAGACAGAACAGACTGCACAGTTGTCCAGACAGAACAGACTGCACAGATGTCCAGACAGAACAGACTGCACAGATGTCCAGACAGAACAGACTGCACAGATGTCCAGACAGAACAGACTGCACAGATGTCCAGACAGAACAGACTGCACATATGTCCAGACAGAACAGACTGCACAGTTGTCCAGACAGAACAGACTGCACAAATGTCCAGACAGAACAGACTGCACAGATGTCCAGACAGAACAGACTGCACAGATGTCCAGACAGAACAGACTGCACAGATGTCCAGACAGAACAGACTGCACAGATGTCCAGTCAGAACAGACTGCACAAATGTCCAGACAGAACAGACTGCACAGATGTCCAGACAGAACAGACTGCACAGATGTCCAGCACACTAAGTACACTTAATATTTTGGTAAATACATGCAGTTGTCTTGTATCTGAAAGTAGTAGAGCTGATAAAGGGTACACACAAAAAATATTTCTGTGCCAAATTTGTTTTTAATGTGATAGTGTATTAAACTTAGCTTTGAATCAAAATAAAATGCTAGTTTTAGTATGAAACTTAACAGGACATCAATACATGTTTTGCACGTTTACTGTATAACTGTTACATCATCAATACATGTTTTGTTTTTTACTGAATAACTGTTACATCATCAATACATGTTTTGTATGTTTATTGAATAACTGTTACATAATAGATACATGTTTTGCATGTTTATTGAATAACTGTTACATCATCAATACATGTTTTGTATGTTTATTGAATAACTGTTACATCGTGAATACATGTTTTGTATGTTTATTGAATAACTGTTACATAATAAATACATGTTTTGCATGTTTATTGAATAACTGTTACATAATAGATACATGTTTTGCATGTTTATTGAATAACTGTTACATCATCAATACATGTTTTGCATGTTTATTGAATAACTGTTACATCATCAATACATGTTTTGCATGTTTATTGAATAACTGTTACATCATCAATACATGTTTTGCATGTTTATTGAATAACTGTTACATCATCAATACATGTTTTGCATGTTTATTGAATAACTGTTACATCATCAATACATGTTTTGTATGTTTATTGAATAACTGTTACATCATCAATACATGTTTTGTATGTTTATTGAATAACTGTTACATCATCAATACATGTTTTGTATGTTTATTGAATAAGTATTCAGAAAAATATTGTTCTGTACAGTTCAGTGTCAGTTTCAAATATTTGACTGACATCTTTTTAAATATTTCTTATTCATTAATGCATGCTGTTAATAATGTCCTTTATTGCCATTTTGTAATTAAATGTAACCAGCATTGTCTGGTGTTTGTTTCTTGTTCCTTTCTGCTACACATATATACTTATTTTTTCTATCTTTCTTTGAGTTATAAATGGTTCCCGGTTTGAATTTTCAAAACTCATTGGTCATGATAAGAGCAGTACTAAAGTTTTGTCAACTAATCCCTTATATTCTGTGGTTTTAAGTACAGGGTGTCCAAAAAGAACGGTAACATTTTCACAACTTTCCTTTATTAATGAAATTAAGCATTTGACACAAAAAGTACTTTGTACTCAAACTTTTGTAAAAATGATATTGTTAATCCAGATACGCATGTAAAAATGTAAATCCTGTTATCTTTGCACATGAAAATTGATCTTAAATGCTTATCATTTTTTGTTTGTAATATGTTTCAGTTCATTTTTTTCCTTACAAAAATCTTGAATCACTTTAAAGATTAAAGGTTAAACATATATTTAGAGATGAGGAACATTTTTGTTTCTTTTCCTTGATGAAAGCCTCTTATTTCAAAAACGCAACTCTCACAGGAGTCTTACTTTATGCAATATATTTTCTAAACATGACTTGCATTTCTTGTATATTTTCAGTAAAATTAATATATTTCTGACTTAATCAGATTTATATATGCATGTTTAATTTTGTGATTATTAAGGATGATTTTGTATCAATAAATGCTTCAAGCTTTAGTATTATGTTATGTTGTTTCTGTATGGTAATTCTGTTTTATTGTGACTGTAGGAGTCTGACTTGAGGTCTTCAGTTTATTGGGAGCAAGAGGGCGTAAGTGCCTAAAACAGTGACTTGGCTTTCCAAGTACTTTCCAAGTGTAAAGAGTTGTTGAACAAATCTAGTGATGTTCAAGGGACAGGTAAAAGGAGTTGTTGAACACATCATGGGAAATGATCTTCCCTGTAAATGTGTAAGGACTCAATTAGTGTCATGATCTTACATGTTCATGTATAAGGGTTTGCTGAACAGATTAAAAGAAACAGCCATCAAAGTGTAAAAATTGGTTAAACACACTCAGTGACTTGTGTTCAAAGAACATGTAAAAGGAGTTGTGACTTTGTGTTCAAAGTTGTTGAACATCTAGAGACATGGCCTTTTTGGTACATGCATAAAGAGCTGTTGAACACATCTAGTGACTTGGTGTTCAAGGTACATTCTTAAGGAGTTGTTTAACACATACAGTGACTTGGTGTCTATTTCCATGGCCTTGGTATGTGTATAAAAATATGTTGAACACATCTAGTGACTTGGCCCATGTGTTCAATGTACATTAAAAGGAGTTGTTGAACACATGTTGTGACTTGGTGTTCAAAGTACACATGTAAGGAGTTGTTGAACACACCTTGTGACTTGATGTTCAAGGGACAGGTAAAAGGAGTTGCTGAATACATGATCGGAAATGATCTTCACTGTAAACATGTGTAAGTAGTTACTGAACACATTTTTGTGACTTGGCCTTCCCAGTACATGTGAAAGGAGTTGCTGAACACAGTTTAGTGACTTGGCCTTCCCAGTACATGTGTAAGGAGTTGCTGAACACATCTATTGACTTAGCATTCCCAGTTCATGTGTAATAAGATGTTAATTACATTTTAGTGACTTGGCCTTCCCAGTTCATGTGTAAGGAGATGTAAAACACATTTTAGTGACTTGGCCTTCCCTGTACACGTGTAAGTAGATACTGAACACATTTAAGTGACTTGGCCTTCCCAGTTCATGTGTAGGGAGATTGTTAAACACATTTTAGTGACTTGGCCTTCCCTGTACACGTGAAAGGAGTTCTTAAACACATTTTAGTGACTTGGCCTTTCCAGTACATGTGTAAGGAGTTGCTGAACACATTTAAGGGACTTGACCTTTCCAGTACATGTGTAAAGAGTTGCTGAACACATTTTAGTCACTTGACCTTCCCAGTACAAATGTAAGGAGATGTTAAACACATTTTAGTGACTTGGCCTTCCCACTACATGTGTATGGGGTTGCTGAACACATTTTAGTGACTTGACCTTTCCAGTACATGTGTAAAGAGTTGCTGAACACAATTTAGTCACTTGACCTTCCCAGTACATGTGTAAGGAGATGTTAAACACATTTTAGTGACTTCTCCTTCTCTGTACACTTGAAAGGAGTTCTTAAACACATTTTAGTGACTTGGCCTTCCCAGTACATGTGTAAGGAGTTGCTAAACACATTTTCGTGACTTGGCCTTCCCAGTACATGTGTAAGGAGTTGCTGAACACATTTTAGTGATTGGCCTTCCCAGTACATGTGTAAGGAGTTGCTGAACACATTTTCGTGACTTGACCTTCCTAGTACACCTGTATGGGGTTGCTGAACACATTTTAGTGACTTGACCTTTCCAATACATGTGTAAAGAGTTGCTGAACACATTTTAGTCACTTGACCTTCCCAGTACATGTATAAGGAGATGTTAAACACATTTTAGTGACTTGTCCTTCCCTGTACACGTGAAAGGAGTTCTTAAACACATTTTAGTGACTTGGCCTTCCCAGTACATGTGTAAGGAGATGCTGAACACATTTTCGTGACTTGACCTTCCCAGTACATGTGTAAGGAGTTGCTGAACACATTTTAGTGATTGGCCTTCCCAGTACATGTGTAAGGAGTTGCTGAACACATTTTCGTGACTTGACCTTCCGAGTACATGTGTAAGGAGTTGCTGAACACATTTTAGTTACTTGGCCTTCCCAGTACACGTGTAAGGAGTTGCTGAACACATCTAGTGACTTGGCCTTCCCAGTACATGTGTATGGAGTTGCTGAACACATCTAGTGACTTGGCCTTCCCAGAACATGTGTAAGGAGTTGCTGAACACATCTAGTGAATTGGTCTTCCTGGTACATAATAAATGCTGAACACATCTAGTGACTTGGGTCTTTCTGGTACATTATAAAGAAATGTTGAACAACATCTAGTGACTTGGTCTTCCTGGTACATTATAAAGAAATGTTGAACACATCTAGTGACATGGTCTTCCTGGTACATTATAAAGAAATGTTGAACATATCTAGTGACTTGGTCTTCCTGGTACATTATAAAGAAATGTTGAACACATCTAGTGACTTGGTCTTCCTGGTACATTATAAAGAAATGTTGAACACATCTAGTGACTTGGTCTTCTAGGTACATGTATAAAGAAGCCCACAGCTTGCTATACCACATGTTAATGATTGTAAAACCAAATTGTAAAATCAATTAATCATATCATTTCTGATTACTGCTTTTGGTGTTCCTAGAAATGCTTATGCAAAAAGGAGTTGTGTGGAAATCACAGTTATTCTGATTACAATCTGAGCCTGAAACCTCAGAGGCAGAAGTTTGATGCTCTATCTCTACTCTTTAACTCATGATGCTTTAGCTCTGTAAATTTTAAACTAGACTTGTCCATCGAACACTGATGCCCCCAAAATTGGGAATTTGTCACAGAAAGGGAATTCATTACCAGGGAAAACAATGGATGTATAGTTAATTGCTTGATAGGCTTAGAGTTCTTTGCTTTACAAATAAACATTTTTCAAAATGTGTCAGGAGCTATACCTCTTTCACAATGTCTTACTTCCATGCCTTTCTTCCATAACTCATTCACCTATTTAACAATATGGTAATTATTTTAAATAGCTATACAAACATTGGATTTCAGTATTTCTTAGATTATTATATGTATGTATTAAGTATGCCAACATTTAAACATGGGTGTAGGAGGAGTTGCGCACACAAAACTTGCTATAAATGGCATATAGGAAAAACCAACAAAGGGCAATAATCCAGTGAAAACTGATCAGAGAAAAAAATTTCTTTACTTCTTGCACAACTAAACATGGTGGTCTACTATTATGTGTGCCTGTTTGGTTTCAATCCACCCATGGGTGTAGGAGAAGTCGCGCACACAAGATTTACTATATATGGCATATATGAAAAACCAACAAAGGGCAATAATCCTATGAAAACTGATCAAAGAAAAAAAATCTTTATTTCTAGCACAACTACGCATCGTGGTCTATTATGTGTGCACGTTTATTTTTTATCCACCCATGGGTGTAGGAGAAGTTGGACACACAAGATTTACTATATATGGCATGTATAAAAAACCAACAAAGGGCAATAATCCAGTGAAAACTGATCAGAGAAAAAAATTTCTTTACTTCTAGCACAACTACACATGGTGGTCACTATTATGTGTGCCTGTTTGGTTTCAATCCACCCATGGGTGTAGGAGAAGTCGCGCACACAAGATTTACTATATATGGCATGTATGAAAAAAAACCAACAAAGGGCAATAATCCAGTGAAAACTGACCCGAGAAAAAAAAAATCTTTACTTCTTGCACAACTACGCATCATAGTCTATCATGTGTGCGTGTTTGGTTTCAATCCACCCATGGGTGTAGGAGGATTTGCGCACACAAGATTTACTTAACGAAAAACCAACAAATGGCAATAATCAAGTAAAAACTGATCCGAGAAAATTTTTTTTATTTATTGCACAACAACCCATCATGATCTATCATGTGTGTAAGTTTGGTTCCAATCCATCCATGAGTGTAGGAGGAGTCGCGCGCACAAGAAACTGGACAGCTGGACATACAGACGGACGGATGGACTGACATGTGCAAATCTATATGCCTCCACACTAAGTGGTGCGGGCATAAAAAGACCAAATTAACCTCTATCATTGGAAAGTTCAAATAAAAGGAACCCGAAACAGTATATAAATTCAAATTTATTGGACATATCTTATATGCAATATAGTAAAATTGATTGTATTACATAAGATAGTGTAGCTGTTGAAATCAGACTGCCGTTAATATAGTTTCTAAATTTTGACCCAAGCATGACAACACTGCTTTTGATATAAACTAAATGCAATTCATTATCATAAACACATTCATACCCGTGTCATACATTTCACTGCATGTTTTTAAATTACATGTATACATTAACAGCAAAATATAATTGTGAAGATAAACAGTTTTCTGTAACTCCTTAAATAAACAAAAAAAAAAAGATCTATATGTTAGATTAAAAAAGGATGCAGACAAAAAAAAAATCTAAATAAAATTATTAAAACTGATGTTTCGAATGATAAATGTTTTTTTTCAGAAATCATTTCCTTCAGGAATTAAACAATCAAAAGTTTTTCTGCTAGTATCAACTAATTTATTCAAAAATAATAAGGACTCCATTGGAAATAAGCTTCACATATAATCTTTTGAAAAAAAAGGTGTTCTAAATCTTTAAAAAATTTCTTACTTGCAGACAAAGGTTTGGTGCGACTTATACACAAGCCCGTCTAATATGAGTCTTTACATCTGTGTGAAGTGCTTCCTTGTTTACAAATTAAAGGATTAAGTACACTTGACAAAGGCATAGCAAAATAAGAACCCCTGAGTTGTATGCACCATTCAACTGTTTCTAAAACTGTTACAACATTTCCAAGACAGCAAAATTTACACATCATATTAAACATTTCTGGAAGTTACAGAGAAAAAATAAAATTACTGTGTAGCTTTTGTTTGCTTAATGCCCCCCCCCCCCACCAACATACACACACTAGTACAACCTCTTGGCCCAAATTATTTCTTATAATATAAATAAAATCTACTTTGAACATTTTGCTATTTTTATCCATACACTGAAATGATCTACCTGATTTTTTTCTGTTTTTTTTTTTTACATCTAATACCAGACAGGGCTTGAAACATTGCTCTATACTTTTTTCTTCAGATGGTTAAGCACTTTACAGACTCACTGTATACATGTCTGTACCAGTATTTTCAACAGTTTGAAGGAAATCTATGTTAATAAACATTTTGTACAGCTGAACAACAATTTTGCACTCATTTGACATATTATCATACCAACTATGCTAGCTAAAAATTCCCTCACATCTATATGTATAGGCTGCATAAATAATGAAAAGTAACCAGATTTTTTAGGCTGAGAGAATATGAGGCTATGGTTATTGTAACATAAATAAATCAGCAGAAATATGAATTCACCCTGACTAACATTTGATATCGTTCTTCAATTTTATTTCTTGCACAGTTTGAAATTTTCTATTATAAACATACAAAAAATATCAAAAAGCTAAAAAATACTGAAAAATATATGGCAATTTGTTTTAGATATATATATACAGAAACTAACACTATACATATAATGCTTATCCGAAGTAACATCTACCACCGACTTAGTATTAACTACATGTACAAACAAATGGAGAGAAAACACAGGACATTAAAAACATCTTGTTTGAAGAAGAAATATCTATCTTTTAATTTTCTGATAATTTGAAAAGTAACTAGTTCTGATGATCAATGCAACATTTAATGAATGTTACAACAGTAAGATCACAAAACCTTGCTTTTAAAATTGAGTTTCCTCCCTTTAAAATATTTGATACCAATATAGAACTGTGATTTTTTTTTCAGCATTTTAAACCTAAATCTTCAAGAACTGGAATATTATATTATAGTTTTAAATCCTTTCTCCATACAAATACTGTCTATTGATATAAACTGATATTTAAAGAGTGTTGAACATAATTCTGACATTATTTCAAACAGTTCTATCTGCAAGACATTCTTACTGTATTCAAATGATTACCAAACAACATCTGGCACCCCCATATATGTCAAAAAGTACTGTCTGAAATGGAACTAGAAATTTCTTTGTTCAAACTAAGTTGAGGGTCATCAGCAGAGAAAATAATTTGAAAAAAAAAAAATTCGTGAAATGATATGGAAGTACATCATGTTTATCAAAAAAAAATGTTTTTTCCCCACAAATATTCCTGATTTTCTTAAAGATCTCATTTATGTGTTTTTACAAATATGGATACATTACCTGTAACTGGTTACATAAACAATAAAAATCAAACTAACAATTAAAACTAACACTGACCCTGGTTAATATAACAGTAACAAACTTACCGGTGTACAGATTTTAACATACAGCAAAACAGAAAGTTACATGGAACACATATTGCAGCATGGTACTGGCGATAAATATGGGATTAACAAAAAGCAAGCTGTTTTTGTAATCAGTACATATACTCTGTAAAAATAAGGACAGGCTGAATGTAAAGAAAATCAAACATAAGGGTAGCAGAGAAAATAAAAGTTCAGATCTTTTAATACAAGTAAAAAGGTTTTGTAAAACATAAATGAACAATGAAGAATGAGAAAGAAAAGAAATAGAAAATTTGAATTTCTGTTTAAATGTCGACATTTATAAAGAAGGATCCACATCACGAACACACTGGAAGTGTATTAACAAGTTCTGGTAACATAACATTAATGTAAATAATTGTTTGAGAAGCAGATCTACGGTGTTTCAGAAATGCACAAGCCCTGTAAACCAGGGAATATAAGTTTGATCTCTGTTTCTCCACTTATGTCTTTCAGATGAAACATTACACTGAAGTCCCATGTATTATTATAAAAAACACAAAGGATTAAAAGAACATTCAGTGTCTTTGTTTTTCGGTTGCTTTTTGGCTCTAGATCCATCTCTGGATCCAGGTTTTATTTCTGTCTCTGAATCTAGGTTGCTTTCTGTCTCTGGATGCTTTCTGTCTCTGCATCCAGGTTGCCTCCTGTATCTAGATCCAGGTTTTATTTGTGTCTCTGGCTCCAGGTTGCTTTCTGTCTCTGGCTCCAGGTTACTTTCTGTGTCTGGATCCAGGTTGCTTTCTGTGTCTGGATCCAGGCTGCTCTCTGTCTCTGGATCCAGGCTGCTTTCTGTCTCAGGATCCAGGTTGCTTTCTGTCTCTGGATCCAGGTTGCTTTCTGTCTCTGGATCCAGGCTGCTTTCTGTCTCTGGATCCAGGCTGCTTTCTGTCTCTGGATCCAGGCTGCTTTCTGTCTCTGGATCCAGGCTGCTTTCTGTCTCTGGATCCAGGCTGCTTCCTGTCTCTGGATCCAGGTTATTTTCTGTCTTTGGATCCAGGTTGCTTTCTGTCTCGAGATCCAGGTTTCTTTTTGTCTTTGGATCCAGGCTGCTTTCTGTCTCTGGATCCACCTTTCTGAAACTTGTACTATTATCTTCAAAAACATTAACTTTTCAGCAGGTATCCATCCTTTGGGCAACAGATGATAAATTAACTCAAAAAGATACTGGTAGAAAGAAAAATGTTATCAAATTCTTACAAGAGATTCTTCTATATCTACAGTCCAAAATCTTTAAAGGGATAGTGGTGGGTTATAAATAAAACTGATCTAAACATTTACATGGAGTTTCTACACAAATTGTCTTCACATAGACAATCTGAACAGTTGTGAGTATATCTAATAAAAGACAGAAAAACAATATAAAACTACTTTAACTTCTGTAAAAGAAAAAAACAAATCCTACAATAGATAACTAAATGAAAAACTTTCACAAAATTGCATAAAAACTTAATGGGGTTTTTTCTCTGACTAGAACTGGTGAAGCAACAACAACAACAGATGACACTGATATAACAATGATTAAGTAAAAACTTAACAAATTTGAGAACTTCTGTTACACTTGCTGAAAGGAAAAGAAACAAATTATATCACACTGATGTTACATAATGGTATATGAACACTGGATCAAAATAAAGATGTCCAAAACTCTGTGAGACAAGAGGCTGGTCATTTGAAACATATGGCTTTACAAACAGTTGATTAACTTAAAAAGTAGCAATTCCAACATGTTTTTAGAATATGTATTGATAAAACAAAAACTGGTATATGAATTTAAGATATTAAGATAAGCCTTTTGAAGGTACACAGAGTTTTTTCTCATACATTTAGGCTTTAAGTAACAAGTGATTTATTCTTACAGTTTGTACACTGTTGACAACATTTTCCTGTTCCTGTTGACAGCAGCTAGTTGCTGTTAAGGTTAATTATATCTCTATCTGCTTGTTATGGAATACATGTATATTTCCGTAACAATTTAACAGCTATAATCTTTCACTGGTACTTCTAAACAATGACTTTAATAAAGCACTTTAACTAAAGTATACACAATGTTATGGAAGACAGATTGAGCCTGTATCTGAAAAATAACAAAACATATTTCACTTGCTCTATCATAATGTACAAACAGCATAAGCAAAGGTTGACCCATGTATGTATATATATATATACTTAACAACATTAAAATTACAACAAGAAAGCTTATGCAGTGATTACTGAAATATTTCATAGATCAGTTTTCATGCAGCAATGCTCTAAACTGTTTTAAAAAATGAGTGGAGTTAACTTGACCTGATTTAACATGTATGTATTAATCAATCTTGAGATATAAGGGCATAAAATTGATGTTAAGTTGTACATATACCTGACCCTTGTATATATATATGTATATCAAACAGGTAGTGTTTTTAAAGTAATTAAGTATATATATTCCCTTTCACCTATACATTCAAGGTATGAACCATTTTGGCCAAAAAGACGTTGACCACTCTGAGCAAATAGCAAAATACTTTGTAACAAAACTAACAACAAATAGTACCACATGAGATATATAATAATATTATATGTAAAACAACATGTATACATGTAACTTAAACTATGACATCTTACTTTGATTATAAATGCTTCTGTTTATAAGTATGAGAACTTAATGAATACTTGTTAAACTAACTATATTTACTAACTATACTTCAACAGTACTTCAAGTCTTTATGAGAAAACAAAAACAACTATTTCTCTGATAATAAAATGAAGTATGAAGTATTACATTCGGGCAAAACTGCATGCATGTATTGAATAAACTTTCTTGAATACTGGAATGATTAAATTTCATATGTATATAGTTAACACAATTAAATTACCAACTGGCAAAAAATGGCTAAGATTTTACTCTATATAAAACTCTGTAGGGAGAAGAAAAAATGGCTAAGATTTTATTCTATATAAAACTGTGTAGGGAGAGGAAAAAATGGCTAAGATTTTACTCTATATAAAACTCTGTAGGGAGAGGAAAAAATGGCTAAGATTTTATTCTATATAAAACTGTGTAGGGAGAGGAAAAAATGGCTAAGATTTTACTCTATATAAAACTGTGTAGGGAGAGGAAAAAATGGCTAAGATTTTACTCTATATAAAACTGTGTAGGGAGAGGAAAAAATGGCTAAGATTTTACTCAATATAAAACTGTGTAGAGAGAGGAAAAAATGGCTAAGATGGCTAAGATTTTTTTCTATATAAAACTGTGTAGAGAGAGGAAAAAATGGCTAAGATGGCTAAGATTTTATTCTATATAAAACTGTGTAGAGAGAGGGGAAAAGCAATTAAGCCCTGCAAGTGACATCAAATTAAAATAGGAAAAAATTCTGTGAACACAAAAGAAAACAAGAAAAAAAAAGTAAAAACATTGTGTTGAGAGTTTCCAAAGGTATAAAACTGATTGGCAAGTATTGATAAAAGACAATTCATAGTAATCAAAGTTACATAAAAAAATAAAGATCTGATTTTGAAATAAACATACAAAAAACTGGTACATAAAAATGTATATGGTAACTAACAAACCAGATGGTGACATTTTAACACTGAGAATTTTATGAACCTGAAAGGTAACAAAAACATTCATGAAAACTAACTGATTCTCTGAAAAATCACACTTGCTTCTGACATAGTAACACATTTTTCATGGACTGAAAATTTCTGATGAGAAAGGCTGGATACATTATTTCCTACTGGATAAACAGAACACTTTTGAAATCATACCAAAGCATTGACAACATCAAAAACAACAACAACTAACTGACAGTGATGAAACATACCTTATTACAATTGTTATAAGGTAAATTATTGGTACATAGTAAAAATCTAATGAATTAATGACTGACTGAAACTATTTCATCAGTGATACATATAAACTGTAATAAATTAAATAAAATATCAAAAGAAAGAGATTTTAACCATGGTAAAAAGCCATGAACAGTGGACATGAGAATTTCGATGCATAAAATTTGATGAAAAATGTAAAATACAGAAAAAAGAAGAGAAAGAAAAGGACTGGTAAAATTTTAGCTTTTAACATTTAAAAAAAAAAAAAGAAAGAAAGGAAAAATAAGAACAATTTCATGGTCAAACTGACAAAGTAAAATTAGCACAAAGTCTTTCTAAAAATTCCACCACCATTTAGCTAAAATGATTTTAACAAATCATTTCAAATGAACAGGTGTTTATACAACACAACAGACCATCAACAACTTCTTGTCAACCACTGTTAGCTTCAGGATAACTGTGCATCAGCCTGCTGTACGAAGAACTGAGCTTTATTCTTGAACTCGGCTTTCCTCACTTTGGCCTCCTCTGCCTCTTTTTTCCTCTGTTCTTGCTCTTCCTTAATCTCTTTCTCCAATTTCTTCTCCACTGTCTGAGCCTCAATCTTCAAGTACAAACTACTTGTATGAAGCAAAATTCTATCTACATTTACAAAGAAAGCAAGAAAGTTAAATCAAAATTAAAACACACCAATCTCCTTTGAAGTGATCTCACCTTCATTCTTCAGGCACAACTTAATACATGTATACTGAAAGGGAGGTAACTGTTTGTACACACATTGTACAGTTCAATTTTGAAGGAAATCCTCAAGCAGGTGTAAGTTACACCAATAACTTCTCAATTTATAACTTAATCTGTGGTTGAAAATATTTTTTTAATTTCTTCAACAAGGAAACCAAAGTTCAAATTTCCTTTATTAAGAAACTTTGGTCTTTTATTTCCCTGACAAATAAACTGTACAAAGAAATAACTATGGCACACTAGTTTGTAATTTTTGGACTCAGGCAGGTTAAAAAAAGTTACGTTAAGAAAAAGGCAAGTTAAGATAGAATTTAAGCATTTTTTATCTGAAGACTGGATACTAGCCTCTTACCTTACAATGCTTGCCTAACATGTTAGTTAAAATATAACAATTTTACTTTTTCATACAATTTTACTTTAAAAGTGACACTATCATTAAAAACCTTTGCGGTGAAGAAGTTTTTGGCTCCTTTGACCCCTTCTTTATCTACATCTATCTCAGACACATTTCTGTACAGATAAGACAACCCACTATCCTCTTCCAATTCCCCTGCAGCAGCTTTATGGAATATCAACAGGAACTGGAAAGAAAAAAACAGAGCATACTGCTATAACTTCTCTCATCCATGAGGCCACTGTTAAGGCCCCTTGAGCTTGACCTTTGACCTATTCAGCCTCAAATCAAAATGGTTCCTTTGAGAGTCCAAGATTCAGTATTTCTTGAATTATGGTATTGATCAGAAAAACTGTTTTTAAAGTGCAGGTCCCTGTAAGCTTGACCTTTGACTCAAAAAATCAATAGGGTTCATTTACTTATACCAAATTAATGAAAGCTTCAGACTTACAATGTCTCAAGTTTTTGATCTGAAACCATCACTTCAGACAGACCAAATGACACCTTCACTTTGTGGAAGAGTGAGTGAGTGGAGACAAAACAAATAACCAATTTTACATAGCTTTTAACACTTAGACAGAACACAGTTTTATCTGATAAATTTGTATACCAACCTTGTATACTTACGTTGTTTTTTCCTGTGTTTTGATTAACTTTAATATGGCTTACCATAGTCATTTATAGCACTAACACTGTAACAGTTAATCACAGTTTAATGGACTCAAAAATGAACAAAATTTTAGTCTTTGCACAATTTCTTTAAGATACATATACTTACAACACGACACGCTTTATTAATATATCAATACAATCCAGTGTTGTAAAAATGGTTTTAAAATGGCTGAGAAGATAACCAAGATGAGTTTATGTGAACAGTCACATAACTATTAGTTTATTATACATGTAATGCTGATTTGTGTTTTGTAACTAAGTGTTAGACCTTCATAATTTTGTTATTTGGCATATAGGAGTAATCATATATTAAAAGGATCATGGACCCAATTGGAAACAAGCTCTCTGCTTAATGGGTTATCCAAGTAATATATACTAGTAATTTATCTTTAGACATTAATTCAGTGCAGTCATTATAAGTGTTATTTGTGATATAAGAAGTATGCTGATCTCAAATCTGGTCATTAAGACAATAGGAATATTAGAACTGTTGTCTTGACTACAAAAGTATACATGTGATACCCTCTTTTTTAATATGCCTGTCTTTATTTAATCTGTGAAACTTTGCTGAATTTATACCTGAAAATGTAATGTGTTACATCATGTGCTTGTGACCTTAATGTCAATAAATAAATGAGATAAAATACTTTGTCTGCAAACTGAACAGCTTACCTCTCTGAAGCTGATTTTACTATCATTGTCTTCATCAACCTCTCTGATCATGGCTTTAAGTGACAGGTGGGTCTGTGGTGCCTTTAGCTGTTCCATCATGTGCTTCAGTTCTTCGAAGTCAATAAATTTATCCCCATTTATGTCGTACCTGGAAGGATTATTAATTTCTTTACCCCTCTTTTAAAGTTTTTTTCAACTATCAAGTAATCACCAAGTTTACACAAGAAAGTGGAAGCATTACTTCAACTTTATGCATTTAATTATCCCCAACTACAAAGACCAAAATTAGCTTGCAAATTTCAGACTAACAAAATGGTCAGACCATCAGCAGGGTTCCAGCTGCCACTAACCAAGAGCGCTGAATCTGACAAAAAATGAATGAGGCTCATGAAATCTTTGGTTTGGGGAATATCACTGGCGACAAATTTGATAGAAAAAAAGGTCCCAAAACTACATCTGTTAAAAAGCAACATCAGTGGTGTGTAACGTGATGTAAGCGACCAAAAGTTTACAAATGGGGAGAAGATTACACATCACCAGCTGCTGAATACTGCAAATTTCTTTGTTTATCAATAAATGTTTTATTTTTAGAAGGTATTGAGTAGAAAGTGGCATGTTTGTTAACTGGTTCAGACTTTCATCAGCCAATTTTAATATAAAAATTGATAAGGCAATGTTTTGCTGCCGTTTTTCACACCTTTAAAAAACTTGAGAAAAGAGTGCTTGAAATAACGGCAATCTGAAGTTATCAGAATTACTTGACAACTGAATCTTAGACATGAACGCAACTTGTAACATGTATGTTTTTTCTATATCCCTGTGAACACTGAAGAGTGTTAAACTTCTGAGTTCTTTGCTGCAATACATAAAACGGATGTAAGTAAGAGTTTGTCTTGATTAAGATCGTGTTAATGACAGTTATAAACAATAAAATTTTGAAGTTTAATTACCACTTTCTTGTGGAAATATGAGGAAATCGTTAATGTTTCTATAGTAACAAATGACCATCTATAGAGAAGTATATCTCAGAAAAATAAAAGTAAGGGTTATGTTATCTGCAAATTATCCATTCATATATCTATTCTGAGACAGAAAAGTGTACATCTTAGTAATCTTACTTTTTAAAGGTCTTTTGGAAATCCTGAATTTGTTTTCGTGAAAACTCCTTGAATTCTGTGAACGGGTTGTAGACAGTGCTTTGAGGAGAAAGACTTCCTTCTTCCACTCCTTCGTTGATGTTGCATCTTCTCTCCAATTTTTTTGCAAGTTCGTCTGTTGCCATATTTGGTGACTTGAAAACTAAAAGTCTACGGCAATGGTTAAACAAATACTCTGAAAATAATATATGCAAATGTCTATAAAATACCGCGCAAAATCTTAATAAAATACTAAAAAGCACAAAATGATATCAGAAAGATTCTGATTTCCTGGTTGAATGGGAATTCCCGTTGTCACGTCACAACACAACCCGGAAGTAATGTTTGGAGAAATACCGGTGACACGTGACCACTTAAAGATGTGGACGAGGGAACTACGAAATTGCGCATTATCGCGTAAAAATGTTGTTTGGTAAGTTAGATCAGTTAAGTGTAAGTTCTTTGTTTCGTCGATTTTTCACAATTTCATTATTAAATAATGTAGTAATTGGAATCGATCTGGGGAAAAAAGGGAAAATCGTTGTTGAATTTGGTTCCGACAGTTCGTCCCTCGACAACGTCATACAATCTACTAAAATTTAGTAATAATTTGTACATATGTTCGAGCAAAATGAAATATATGTCATTGGGTGCGTAAAACTTTATTTAATTAAAGCTCTCTTACAAAATGTGAAGCAAATTTTGTTTTTGGTGTCAGATAAACGAATATGTAACGATTCGCCACAATAACGATTCACCACAGGAATTCACGATTCACCACAAGTTAGTTAACGATTCGCCACAAAGTAATAACGATTCGCCACAGTTTTCAAAAAAGTGTAAGGAGTAAACATTTTCATCTACTAACGACTCGCCACAAAATAATATAACGATTAATCAGTTTTCAAAATTAAAAAATAATTACAAATTGATAAATTTGGGCCTGTCTAAAAAGCGGACGCCTTAAGCGGACGATATAAACATATAGGGAAAACGCTGACAATATAGATATAGAGGAAAAAATCGGATTATATAGATATATAGTGTAGACTGATTGATGATTAATCAGGAATTGATAAGGTTTATAAAAATAGTGTATAATTGACTTTTATACATTAATATTTAAAAAAAGTATAAGTTAATAGCAAATTGGTAAAAATATAAAAGTAACTTATGATTTAATTTAATTTTATTTTATTACGTTTTATGACGCATTTTTTGGACATGTAAATATTGAAAATAAATATAAGACACAAATGTATCAAATGTTTACAGGAATTTCTTTTCAAAAATACGAATGATAATACTAATTTGACAACAACTTTATATATTAATTAAAGGTACGTTTAATACATTTTGTAAAATAATTTTTCCATAAAACGCCTAGACATTAATTTACTATTAACTAACTTAATAACATTGTTGTAATAACTTTTAGGGCACTGTTTTAGACTTTCTTTATGTACAGTAGGCGGCGAATGTTTTGTTTGCAAAAAAAACCATTGGTATTTATAAATTCAAGATTTCGAGAATACTTTTAAACTTAATAGTTCATTGATAAAAAGAAGTAAAGACATGCACCTTTGCAGGTGTGACGAACACGTGTTGCAAATTAACGGCAATTATGTGTGAACAACATGCTACCTGATCAAGCACGTCGGCACTTAGGATAGATATAACATGATACGCATTTTGCGGACAATATAAATATATAGGTAAAACGCTGACGATATAGATATAGAGGAAAAAAGCGGACGATATAGATGTATAGTGTACACTGATTGATGATTAATCAGGAATTGATGAAGTTTATTAAAATTGTGTATAATTGACTTTTATACATTAATATTTAAAAAAAAATTACAAGTTCATAACAAATTGGAAGACATATAAAAGAGAAAAATGCTGACGATTAAGAAATGGAATAAATAAAAAATAAGCAAATATAATTCAGTACATTTTATAATATTTCGTCTCTATTATTTTCGTATTTATCATTATTTTGTTTTAATTTAAAGAGAAAAAAGTTTTAAATTTTTAAATTATATAACTTTATTAAATACATGGTTGAAGGCATATTTTTTTAATTTTTAACAGTTTTCTATTTGCCTGCTTTATAACACTATATATGGTCAGCATTTTCCTTCTATATCTATATCGTCTGTGTTTTCTGTAGCCACTTTATTAAATATACAAGTGTCGGTTCGTGATTAAGTAAAATACATAAGTGGCACGTGCATACTTGAATTAGTTGATTGATATCTACAGCAAAAAAAAAAAAAAAAATATTTTTTATTATTTATATCATATATAACTGTAAAAAATGCTGAATTTAAAATACCCTTTTTTCAAGTTATAATTACTTTATTACATACATGGTAGAAGGCAGATTATTTTAATTTATTACAGTTTTCTTTTCGTCTTTTGTAACTTTATATCGCCAGCGTTTTCCCTCTATATCTATATCGTCCGCTTTTTCACTATATATCTATATTGTCCGCGTTTTCTATAGCAACTTTATGAAATAAACAAGGGTCATGTGTATGATTAAATGAAATATACGGGTGTGGGTGCGTGATTAAGTCAAATACACAGGTGGCACGTGGATACTTGAATTAGTTGATTGATAGTTATAACGAAGAAATTTTGTAGTTACTTAATGGAATCAATATATTTGAAACTAAAAAAAAAACGCTGAATTTAAAATACACCTTTTTTTAATTATATAACTTTATTATATACATGGTAGAAGGCATATTTTTTAATTTTTAACAGTTTTCTATTTGCCCGCTTTATAACACTATATATGGTCAGCATTTTCCTTCTATATCTATATCGTCTGCATTTTCTGTAGCCACTTTATTAGATATACAAGTGTCAGTTCGTGATTAAGTAAAATACATAAGTGGCATGTGCATACTTGAATTAGTTGATTAATATCTACAGCAAAAAAAAAAAAATAATAATATTTTTTATTATTTATATCATATATAACTATAAAAAATGCTGAATTTAAAATACCCTTTTTTCAAGTTATAATTACTTTATTACATACATGGTAGAAGGCAGATTATTTAAATTTATTACAGTTTTCTTTTCGTCTATTATAACTTTATATCGCCAGCGTTTTCCCTCTATATCTATATTGTCCGCTTTTTCACTATATATCTATATTGTCCACGTTTTCTTTAGCAACTTTATGAAATAAACAAGGGTCATGTGTATGATTAAATGAAATATACGTGTGTGGGTGCGTGATTAAGTCAAATACAAAAGTGGCGCATGGATACTTGAATTAGTTGTTTGGTATTTAAAAAAGTTTTTTTTAGTTACTTAATGGAATCAGTGTATATAAAACTAAAAAAAAATGCTGAATTCATAATACCTTTTTTGAATTATATAACTTTATTATATACATGGTAGAAGGCAGTTATTTTAATTTATAACAGTTTTCTATTCCTTCCGTTCTTTTCCTTCATCGTTTCCCGTAATTTAAAACATAAATAAATTCAAGGTATTTAAAAATTTTATTGCACTTCATTAATATATTTTATACTTTTTGAAAACAAATTGACTCAAAGACTAATCAAATTTGTTTTTCATCAATATACATGTATATGTTATGTATCATAAGATTATCCTTTATATATCTATACAACAATATTGTTTCTAACTAATGTCATTGATGTATATTACTTTATAAAGCCAATTATTCACATTTTTATAAATTTAATTATGCTCAGTCATTTTACACTATATATCTATATCGTCAGCGTTTTCCCTATATGTTTATATTGTCCGCTTAAGGCGTCTGCGTTTTAGACTATGCCCGATAAATTTGTAGATATGTGTGTGTGTAAGTGTGCGTGCGTGTGTGCGTGCGTGTGTGTGCAATTTACTTTGTCACAATTGTGTCCAATTGTTTTTATATTTATGCTAAATAAATTAATTGCTTTTTTTTTAAATTTGTATGTACGCGAATATAACATGAAAAATTTAAGTCGCCTTTTATAAAACTCTCTTTTTTTTCTAGTGCAGAAAAGTCCATGTCCATAAATTTATTATGTTTTTACCCCTTAATCTCACCGATGGATGGCATATGTACACAGATATACAATGCCCAATCAACACCTATGTTAAAGACATGATTATTTAATTAGCTTGGGGTCTTTCAAAAAGAAATATGATCTTATGTCAAGGATTAAGCACCCTAGGCTAGCAGTCTTACTGTGACATTTCACGAGTAATAAAGATAAACTACAGTACCAATCAACACCTACATAAATGCAATGTTATTTGATTAACTTCACTAATCCCTTCAAATGAAAGCAGTATCATCATCAAAACAAAAACCAACGACCTATTTTGATTTAAAAATTAATTTGTACATTAATTAGTATGAAAACCTTTGATAATTTGTATAATATATGTAATAAAAGCCTTATAACTTGAGTCTTTTTTGTGCTTTTTTGTTACGCCTTTTTAAAACAGAACTCTTACATTTAATGAACATTTTATTGCCATTGGCCGACACTATTTAAATTTAATAGTTTGATTCCGACAAAATCAAAGAAAATAGTCCCTGCACTTTCTAAATACATTTACTTCGCCAGTAAGAAACGTATTGCACGCTCCTTTCATTATTCCTAATTTTATAACAAACTGTGCGCAAGGTATATTTGAATATTTGTATATTTATACTTTCAGTCAAGGTACTTTTTAACATAGTAATAATAAAGGAATATGATTATCACTTTAAAACTTTAATGTACAATGATTAAAAACACAACTTTGATTGATTTGTCACCGAACTGATTGATCATTCGGATAAATGTGATATTTTTGGTATTCATATTTTCCGTATCAATAATGAGATAAATGTGCAAGATTCCATAATAATGAAGCTATTACAAACCAAAATTTCTCTTTTTAAATATCTATTTTCATCAAATTACCAAACAAATATAAATGAAAAACATAAGTTAAAAAAATAGTTTGTTTTATAACTTTGTGATGAGCCTTAAGATTTGGTATGTAGCATTGTCTAGTGGACCTCTACCAAGTTTGTTCAAATTATACCCCTGGGGTCAAATTTGGCCCCACCCCGGGGTCATTGATTTTACATAGGCTTATATAGTGAAGACTTTGAAAATTTTCTTTTAGAAGGAGAAGTAACATTTTCAGTCCAAATAATCTGGAAATTTGTTAGACAAGTTGTTTCTATGATTTCTAGGTCAATTTCGAATATGGGTCATCTGGGTTCAAAAACTAGGTCACAGAGCCCAAAAATAGAAAAACCTTGTTAACACTCTAGAGGTTACATTTTCAGTCAAAATATCCCAGAAATTTGTCAGAAAGGTTGTTTTGATGATTTCTAGCTCAAGTTGGAATATGGGTCATGTGGGGTCAAAAACTAGGTCACACAGCCTGTATATGGAAAAACCTTGTTAACACTCTAGAGGTAACATTTTCAGCCCAAATGTTCTTGTAATATGTCAGAAAGGTTATTTGGGTGATTTCTAGCCCAAGTTCGAATATGGGTCATCTGGGGTCAAAAACTAGGTCACAGACCCCAAATATGGAAAAACCTTGTTAACACGCATTGAGGTAACAGTTTCAGTTCAAACAACCTTGAAATTTGTCAGAAAGATTGTTTCAATAATTTCTAGGTCAAGTTCGAATATGGGTCATCTGGGGTCAATTAACCAGGTCCATAGCATCTTTGTTAAAAGCAGTCATATTCAGGTGAGCGATATAGGGCCATCATGGCCCTCTTGTCTTCTTATTGGTTCTAAAGGTTGTTTTCATTTTACTGATTTCATTTATTTACAAGCAGTATGATCATGATTGTACAATGATAATAACAATATTATAATTATACAATAAAATACAATTTCTTTGATCAATTAATATCAAGCTTGGGGAATGCTCGCTTAAAGTGTAAGTGAGAGTACCGTATGAGGAAAACAAATATTATTTTACTCTAAATTATTAAAATATAAAACTGTATAAATTTACTTGCATCTAAACTAATGTCTATAAAACATAATATGTAACAATGTAATAAATTAAATGATCAAATAAATACAAAATGCATATTTACATTAAATGCATTACAGAATATTTCTGTGAAATATATAAATATTTTGATAGAAATAACTTAAGAAAACTTTACAATAATTTAACTGTTCAGAACAATGTATTTAAAGAATTCAGTCTAAGAAAAATGTACTTTAGGAAACAATTCAGAAAATGTAATAAGTCAAATAATTACACTTAATAAATGAGTAACAGAAATGATTCTTACCTGAAAAGCCAAGAGATGTCCAGTTGTTGATTTCATTTATTTACAAGCAGTATGATAAGGGTGCTAGAATTTGTTCTCTTATATACTGCTTAGTTGCCATAAAACACTGTTGTCTATGGCAGCCAACAACTGATCCATCTCTATGGTGCATGTTTTATTTTCCATATACAACAAAATTAATTCTATTAACTGACTTAAAAATTAAGATGCATTGTATCTACTAAACAAGATGTGCTTGATGTTTTCATATGCTATATTAAAGTAGCTTAAAAGAGATTTATTTCACAGGAAAATCCTAAAATAAAGGTAACAGAAACATACAGACAATCAAGTTATTAACAACAGTATTGGAAATATTGAAAATATATTCTTTTTTTGAAACAACTATGTCAATAGTAGGATGATAAGTATCATTTATAATCAAAGACTAACAAATACAGTATAACCTGCCCTAACATTCACCTTATATCGGCGGTCACCTGGTGTCAACGGTCATTTCATGAGGCTCCCGTCGAAAATCCTTCTAAACAACACGTTAATTAAACGGTCACCTTACGTCTGCGGCCAGCGGCCACTCTTACTGCATTCAATTTGCCAAAATTCGACCCGATTTAGCAGTCACGTATTGTCTGCTGAATGTGTGAATATATTTTGACAAGCCCTAGAATAAACCCTCGAAGGCAAATACGTGACAATACACATGTTGATACACATTGCTTGAATGTATCAGTGTGTTAATTCGGCGAAAAATTGTTACGCATGCTATAAGGTAAACGGTCGATTTAACCTTTGATCTCATTAGGTGTTGAGAAGTTTGTTTTATAATTACAAAAGGTATCGATTTCAACGGTTAACGGAAATTAAAATGAATATAAGCACCTTACAAACATGCTTTTTAATTGAACTTTATTTTAAATCTGCCACGGAGTAAAAGAAAACGAAGCTAAGTAATACTATGCTTTATTCTATTTCTCGGCTCGTTAGGAAAACACCTTCTTGTGCGAATCATCCCGATTACGCGGAAGGGAAAGAATTCTTAATCATGTAATGAATGAATTTTCTCGATTCGCTATAAAATCAAATCAATATCAATTTCTGTCTTTTAAGAATGTTTTGTTACTTTCAAAGATAAAATGTAAACTTATAACAAAGAAATTTTCAAACATGCTATTACTTAGTTGTACGTTACTTAAGATAGCACTTAAGAAACAAATGTTTTGACTTTCGTGGAGTAAAGATGAGACCGCACTTGCCGTGATTAGAAAGTCAGTGATGATAATGATAATATCTAATAGAATTTAAATGACTGCAAGATACTATTTGGATTGTATTTTGAACTTGAATTATCATATTAAAAAGTTAATGAAGATACAACAATTAAAAAAGTGTTATGATTCTGTGTTCAAAGTAACCACATGCCTACTGTTACTAAAGAAAGCCAACATTACCCCCTAAATAGGCGGTCACCTTGCTTAAGCAGCCAAAATTACTGTTTCCCTTTGCTGGCTACTTAAGTAAGGTTGGACTGTATACAAAAGAAGGTTTATAAAAAGAAATTTAGTGACAAAAACTTTGTCACAGTTTATAGGCTGATATTTTATACTTGAACAAGTGGGATATAGACCCAAGTAATGGAATTAGTTGAATATTGTTGTAAACCATGGAAGAAAAGTGCACCAGATCTGGGACTGAGATCCTTAACCCAGGACACTAGTCTGTAGCTCTACCATCTGAGCTAGTTTGATACTTGCTTTGATTCTACCCAGTGGTGACAACACACATTTCAGCCTTTAATTTTGAAAGGCCAACACAGGTGCCCCTGCCATCCCACTTCTCACATCTTTGTTGTAAACCATGGAAGAAAAGTGCACCTGATTAATTTTGGGGTTTGAACCTATGACCTCCAGGACACTATTTTGTAGCTCTACCAACTGATCTAAAGGGTGCCTTCTGTGGTTCTTTCCAGTGCTGTTACCACACTATCATGCTTATTTTATATAATGGTTGAAATCTGCCTTCTGAAAGGCTGAAAACTGTATATTATGTCAATCCTATGAAAGGGTCTGCATTTACAATCAAAAGATTGAGACAAATCTAAGCAAATTTGTGTCAGATCAAGTAATATTTTGTTAAGTTGGATACAGAACACTGGTACAAATGACACAGATAAACACTAGCTCTGAGGAGCTTTAAATTATCTAATTAATACTGGTGCCTGGCGGCAGCATAACTTGCATTCTTGGTGATCTTAATATGTCTGAAATAAATTAGAGACTTGAACTATCAAAGACTCCGGTAAATTCAGTTTTTAGTCATTATATGAAAATAACATAGACAATCTCACAAATTTCAATTTAGACCAAGTAGTAATGGTCCCTACGTGTACTCAGGGTCTTTCAAATAGTTGCTATTTGAAAGACCCTGATGTACTCGAGGAAATAATGTACTTATTTTTAACAAACCAACCCTGTCAAGTTCATTCCACCAAATCCCTACCAAGTTTAAAATCAGATCATGATGTATTCAATGAGACAGATGTGAAAAATGAAGACCACACCAAGCTAAATGAAAATGTTTATAAAATGCAAATTGGGATATATTAAAATCAGAAATAAAACCTGTGTTAAGAAACTTGTCTTCGATAAACTATAATGTCAGGATCAAATTGAATTACGGAAAAACTTTAAAAGCAAATTAAATCAATTAACAAATAAATTTATATCAACCAAAATTGCAATCTATGTTGGGTGACCAAAAAAGTTATGAAAATGATCCATAAAAGAGATAAGCTATAAACTAAATGTAAAAAAATTAAAAAGTAGTGAAAACTGAGACAAAAACTCAGCATTCTAAAGACCAAATATGGAAGTCATACTGGGAATCTCGAATCAGTTATCTTTGGTGATTCTGAGAACTGTAAAAACAGTAAAAAACAAAAAATCTATACTTTTCATCCGCTAACTCACATAAACTTCAACATGACCTTGCAAAGTTAGAAGAATGAGAAGAAAAATGGTCGATGGAATTTACAATGTAGTCCCAACAAATGTGAAATTATGAGAGTCTCTAAAAAGAAGAAAAAATGAGTTAGTTTTCCTCATAAACTACATGATATTGAATTGATACAAACTAAAAATGCTAAATACCTTGTTGTAACAATAAGTGATCACTTAAGTTGGAAAAAAAGCTGAAACTAAAATTAATAGACATAATGTCATTGAAATTGCCAAAGCAAAAAGGATAGGCCGTGTAGTCAAACAAAGCATGCAAAAGGGAGACAATACAAAAAACATTCCAGCCAAGATGAATACTTCCTGACCTGGCACATACATGGAGAGCAAATTTATCTGCCAGAAGCTTACAGTAAGGCTGTCTGAAGAGCATTGTATGCAGCATCACATTTTCTCTTGTAATACAATGCAGTATCACATATTTACTTGTCCTGCAATGCAGTGTCATATTTTCACCTGTCTTGCAATGCAGTATCACATTTTCTTTTCACCTTTTCGTGCAGTGTTTTACTTTGAAGCCTGATGGATATAGGTGTTATTTCCATTCCTGTTGATATCTTGTACAGAATAAACACTACCTTGTGTAACACTACACTGGTTTATCATACAACAATTTTCTATTTGTCAGTAAATTGATAATAAGCAATCAGAATGTGCCATGCTTTTAATTTTTAAAATTCCTTGAATTAGCACATAGTATGAAGTTTTGAACTGAATGGACAGCCACAGCATTTCCACATATTCTGTAGCTTTTAGCATTTTAGCAGACCCTTACATTAACATATAACATGGAGGTTTGAACATTTTTGTCAACCCTCACTCCAATATAGTCAGCCCACACTGCAGTTTTGGAATAGGTAGTTTAGACTTTGAATTACATGGTATTTGCACATAGTCACTAAATGTAGGTCTTCACTTAATGATTTAGTCTATGATTTACACATGTACCCTCAAGCTAACCTTATGTTGCGCTTGTTAATTTTACAAAACCCTGAAATTTCATATTTTATAACAGTTCACTTCTTTACATTTCCAATGGTTTATCTTAACTTAATGAACATCCCTCACATTCATCATATAGTATTGAACTTGATAGCCGACCCCCACATTTCCAATACACAACATCCTCATGTATGTAGGATGTGTCAGATATTTACAAGAACTCTGTGACTGTGCACAGCCAGGATCAATAGTCCACCAGTTGTTTGAAATCAGGGATGTAACAATACACTCCAAACATAAGGTAATGTTTTTCCTGATTTTATCAAAGATTCATAGTAAAGGGTGGTATTATATTTACAATTGATACTGGCATTCATGATATTGTATTTTATGTAAAGCTTGGACACAAGTATTTTATATCTAATGAACATTTTTTGTTAACTGAAAAATGGATACATGCATAATTACATTTTTACTTCTTTTTTTTTTTGGGGGGGGGGGGGGGGCAAATTATTGGCTTTCTTCATAAATTGTCTTAATATTTTGTTTTTGGATAAACTGCATATAATATATAGATAAAGTAAAAGGCTTTAAGAAAATAATGTATCTGATGACTGTGGCATTCATGTGCAATGTGGATTCAGTAGTATTAAAATATTATACATGTACATTTACCAACAGGATATCATTATTAAAAAATTATTGAAAAATTCTGATGGACCAATTGACCAATTTTATTGCAACCTTTTTATAACAGATTGTGGTTTTATATATATTTTTATGTTTATATACCTTGCACTTTGTTTCATTAGACCAGTCTAGAAAGAATGATACATGGTCTGTTTATCATGGTCACAATTTTCCTGGTTTGATTCATAAAAAATTTAAAAATAATTTATTAGCAGCGCGGCTAGCCTGACAGAGTAACTTCCCTTCCATTCTTTATATTAATTTGCTGTTAATGTTGAACCCCTCATAGGGACATTGACATGAAGGAAAATTCATGACAAGTCACATGTGGGTGAGGCAAGTGTAGATGAGGTGTCCTTGCCAAGGTGTCACATCTCGTGCTCCAGCAAGGAATCAAACGCAGGACCTTCTGAATTTGCTTCTCACCACAGAGTTTTCAAGGCCCACAAAAAAAACCATACAGATGTTTGATCAAATTTAAAACAGTTCTTGCTCAGTTTTGTTTTCAGTTCCTTGGATATACAGTCAGATCATTCTCAGTTGGCAGGTAATAAGATGATAATTATACACTTTAATCTCTAATTTCTTATCTAATCATAGAGAAGTGGGGTCTAACAGATATACAGAGATAAAAGTTTAACTACAGTTGATAAATTTTGTTTCTTTCTCATCAGTAAGCAGTTGTTACACAAAAAACATGACAGTTTTTTTTCAAGGCTTAAAGAATTAAGAAATATTTTTTTAAAAGATAAACAGTGTTGATGTGGATTCAGGTAATGAAGAATGTGATTTACAGCCATCAATTGTATTATACAGATATTTAAATACGGTTTTTAACATGCATCTGTGAAAAGTGTTTTGATAAAAGAGACAATGTAATTACAAAGTCAACATACTTTAAGGTTTTGTGAGCATGTGACCTATATTTCAGCAATTTGTAATCTCAACAAACATTGGTGCTGTAACTTTCTTTTACTTAACATAGGAATACCAATACCAACTCTGCAAATATTCGTTCAGTATTGTCATATTAGATGAGTTTGAAGGAACTGAAACTTTTTATTCATTATCTCAGTAGGTAATCAGACTAAATTAGTGCAAGCATGCCTATAGTCAGTAACTCAAGGTCAAGGTCACTATAACAAAAAGAAGTAATAGACAAAGCGTGTTATGTTATCAAGAACATGCCAGTTACAAAACAGGAGATAGATAAGATCTCGTTTGACATGCATTTCCATTGTATTGTTTCCAGCAGTGATAAGATGACAGGCAGTGAAAACAAACAGACTATTCAGAGACTCTTACAACAACTGTTTCATCATGCCATTGCATGTTGAACTTACATTAAAGGTTTAATATGGTGAACCCGACAGTGGCAGTCATAAGCTCCTAGAGGTTCTGAATCATTCAATTTATTCTAACACACATTTGTTACCAATAGGTACATGTACATGCTATAACAGTGACTATGTCTGTTTTTTGTACATAACATCAAACATTTTACAGTGTAATGAAAATGAAATGAGAAAACCTCAGAACTTGAGCAGTTACATGTAGGTCCTTTATGGTACAGTTGTATATTAAAGGCCCTGTCGTATAGGGAAATATTGTAAAAAAAAAATCGGATATTTCATTTCAATAATTAATACCATCATCTATAATAAATGGGCAGCATGCAGTGGTTTAAGTGACAGTTAGTGGCAGATTTTAAGAAGAAACGGCAAAATTTGTTCATTTAAGTATTCGAATTTGGGTTCATTTTGCATTTGCACGTTCAAATAACTCATACTCGAAAATAACAGAAAAAACACTTCTCGAAGTAGTATACTTTGATAAGATCTGAGTGTATCCAATTTACGGGTAATGTGTGTTTTCTCAGTATTGAGTCATTCCATTTTCGATTTCAATTTATACATTTTAGGTCGAAAAGATGAAAAAAAATAAAGACCAAGTGGAAAATATTGCTAGTGTTATTTTTATTGCATAATTCATAAATGGGATGAAGCCTGTGAAGGTGATGGTGTAAGGTACTGGGTTGTTACAGATTCCAAGCATGTAACATTGCAAGGTTTCCCATGATGCTCTTTTGGACACAGGCAAATGTTGGAAATGCTTCTAAATGTTTAAAGAAATTTAAGCTGGCATGATTTATTGTGGTAACAATGTGAATTGTTGGAGAATTCTGCGAGAGAATAAATCAAGCCAAAAATAGGACCATTAAAAGTAGTTATTGCCTGGCACATTCTTGTATTTGGGTTTTAAGTGTGACACAATCATTCTGTCTCAAAGAGGATAAATAGTCTCTGGAAGATATAAAAAGAGAACAAGTATAGAGCAAATTTTAAAACAATAAGTCCTAAAACCAAGACATTCTATGACAACAGCAAGTCCTAAAACCAAAACATTCTATGAAAACAGCATGTCCTAAAACCAGCAAGACATTCTATGAAAATGGCAAGTCCTTGAAGGCCAAGACATTCTATGAAAACGGCAAGTCCTTGAAAGCCAAGACATTCTATTAAAAAAGCAAGTCCTAAGACCAGCAAGACATTCTATGAAAACTGCAAGTCCTTGAAAGTCAAGACATTCTATGAAAACAGCATGCTCTAAGACCAGCAAGACATTCTATGAAAACAGCATGCCCTAAGACCAGCAAGACATTCTATGAAAACAGCATGCCCTAAGACCAGCAAGACATTCTATAAAAACAGCAAGTCCTTGAAAGCCAAGACTTTTATGAAAGCAGAAAATCCCTAAGCCAAGACATTCTGTGAAAACAGCAAGTCCTAAAGCCAAGACATTTTGTGAAAACAGCAAGTCCTAAAGCCAAGCCATTCTGTGACAACAGACTGCCTACAACAATTAAGATTCATAAGATAAGGATCAGGTAATGAATCTACACAGTACAATACCAGCTTCTGTTTGTCAAATGTGCAAGCAAAACATCATGAGTGTGTTGGTTGTACTAAAGCTTATAATAGGCAGTTGTCACAAAATGTCATGCAAAGAATAAAATATTCATTTTGAATATTAAACATTGGTAAATACACTCAGGGAAGTATTGATTTTGGTGCAGTTTCCTGAAATTTCTTTACTGTGTCATTGACATTAATGATGTAAAAAAATCAAGCATGCTTTAAAGAGGCTGTACTCCAGATTTGACATAAAAAAATTTTTTCATAAATTATATATTTAGATGCCGTGAGATTATAACGACATAATATTTTACTTCAAAACTGATTATAAAAGTCAAAATAGAATAAAACAAATACTTTCGCTCCAGCCTGATTTGAACTCTGGACCCTCATGTTAACAAAATATTTCCAACGCTTTTACTGTCACCACCATCGCCGCATGTGATATTACAGATATTTACTTTAAATCTTATACAATATAGTTATACCTTCGCGTTACGGTATAGCACTTTGAAAGTGAAAAAAATCAATTTATAATGTAATTATTTGACTTATATTTTGTCAGTAAGTTATTTTTTAAGCATTAGTCATAAATATTACAAGAAATTTATAATACAAGAAAATTTTCTGTTTTTTTTGTCATCTGGAGCACAGCCCCTTTAAGATGGTTAGTGGAAACAGTAAACTTATGTTATTAACAGAGAAATTTGTGCTCATTGTTAGTTTTAGTCGATTTTGTTGGCTTCCTTTGTATAATGATCACGGTGTTTCCTTTTTACTGCTCCACTTCCCCCTCCCTTAGCAAAATGTTTGATTAATTTTTCAAAGGATATGAGACTATATTTTGATGTAGAGAGTAATTCTTAGGGGACTCTGCTATTGAATTTCTGTTTGAAAAATTTATTGAATTCACAGGTCAGAACTAACATTCTATTTTGCAACAACACTACACCAGCCATGTTTTTTTTGGTCTGCACAACCTGGCTCAAATATGCAAATAGATAGGAAAAATACAAGTTGTGTGTATCTGTTTGTAACAGATGAGTGATATTGTGGTACTGGGTGTAATTTGTCAGCTGATATGATGATAACCTTTGTAACGAAGCCTGCCAGATTTATAAAGCTTCCATGGGAAATGTTGTAAAACACATGTTCCTGGAATTTCTCTTATTGTCTACTGAGCAAAACTTCTGGCACATATTGCAAGATGAAAATAATTATATTCCCATGGGATAAAGCTTTCCCTTAATACTCTGATTGTATAACATGTGCCCAGCATCTTGTTTCACCATAGAATAACTTCTTGTTGTTATTGTTGCTGTTGAATACTTGAAACAATGATACTGTTTCAGTGTTATGTGATTGAATATTTTATTTTCTGTACTTGCCCCATCTATCACCCAGGGCACCTAGAAAATTCAAGAGAAGTGGGCGCTTAAAAGGGTACTAATAAAGAGCCTACACTCTAGCACAAGATATAAGAAAAGTTAATAAAATCAAAACCGGAAGTTTATTTTGCAAGACAGTATTAAGTGTATAAACTATGTGCTGTTACAAAATGAAAAAAAATTGAAAAAACATGTTTATTTAAGAATTTCCTGCTTCAAAAAGGGGTGCCTGTTCATTTGCAGGTCAAAAGACACTTGAGGAGGTGCTTTCAGGGGCATGGGCGCTAAATGGGGCGAATACAGATATTAATCTACATGAAGTTTACATACAAAATATAGGTAATCTGTGTTATATGGGCTTTCCAGTTTACATCTTACTCTGTATAGATGTTCTAGAAATTGTTGTTTTAACAAGCTCTCTTTACTTAAAATTTTTGTTAGAATTTCTTTTAAAAATGAAATACAAGATGGAGCAAAAGTTTTCTTATCTTTTTTTTAATCACTCATTTGTAAGCTCTATGAAGCTGGATTAGGCTGTAAATGTATATTGTGCTGTGCTTATAATAAGGTGGCAATCCATTGACTTAAAATACTGTAATTCTTTGTATTACAGAAGTTTAACCCAGTAGATGAAAAAAATGGCCTATTGTTATGTTAAAAGCAGTTTATGTTTGTTAAATACAAGGTCAGACAGATTCATTGTAAACAGTAGTAGAAGATGCCAGAGATTTTAGTGCATACAGCATTAGTTCATAATAGTTGCCAAAAAGTTTCTGCTAATAATGCATGTTCCATATAGGAATTGTTAGTGCTATATATCTCTAATAATGCTCCATACTAATGAACACGCCAGCCCACCCAGACCCACTTTTGCTGCTAAAAAATTAGAAGACAATTACCTTCTGGCTCAAAAGGAAATAAATGAAGAGGGGCATTTCAACAGGGTACTTAATGAAATTTAGAATTTAATTAGGTGAAGGACATGCCAAGGGTGCAATTAAATAGGCCAGTACTGTAGTTGAGAACAGTTTACATCTCTAATACATCCAAGATAAAGGATGTGGAAGTTCACCTTCTGGTAGATGGGGTTAATATAATACATAAAAAACTTTTTCAGGGCATTTATGCTTAACAGAACAACCTGATAATTTAATTCAGTGAAGCTTTCTGCAGATTTAATGCTTTTGAAGTATTTCTTGTACATGCGTCTGTAAAGTGATTGCAAGTTAAATTTATATAGGAAGAAGTGTGTTTGGTTTTTAAAAAAAAACTTTAGTCATGATTCTTGGTGCAAAGCAGAGTTTTAAATTTGATTGCACTGTTATCAACAGTTAAACATCTCTGAAGAGGCTGTGGCTGTGTTAATCATTAATAAGGTGAGTGGCACAGTTCCTAGGAACATTTCTTGCTGTAATTTAATGTGTGACTTACTTATAATAGAAGTCCAATGCAAATATTGACATTGACACTAAAGTAATAATTTGTGATCATGTCTTTGGTTTAATTGTGTACAAGACTTGTACAAATGATTGTATTTATCTGACCCATTGTTTGACTTGGGCGTTTTTATTAAACTAAAGAAAATATTTTAACAGCCCTCATTTAAAATCAACTTTAAGTATTTACATTTTAGATACACATAAAAGGTGTCAAAACAAGCCAGCAGGATGCATTTTTCAAAAGCTTTTAGCCCTTTACTGACTCTGAAGTTCATATTATGCTAACAGATGGGTAGTGTCACCTTCAGTGAAACGCTTCATTTTGATAAAGTGAAGTTATAAAAATCATGTAATTTTCTCACTGCCCAAAGGATTCTCTCCAGACTTTGTTCTACAAAAAATTGTAAACTGAAGAAGAGTGATAACTCCAGTATGAATCATTCTTATGATAAGGTTCTTTGCTTGACTATTTTCATCATTAATATTACCCATTAACAAAGATGAAAAACAAAAGAGAATTCCTGTAAAGGACATTGACCATTGCAAGAATATCAGTGTGTTTTGAGTTACCTCCCTTGCTCAGTTCAGCACAAACTTTTCCATTTAACTTGAATTATATTTCACAAATAAGGTAGCCACTAACATAAATACATTTCTTGACATAGATATAATATGATCTAGAGCTGATAATTTGCCAATTAAGGTTTGCTTGAAAGAAGGACCACATGTTTGTTCTACAACATTTTCTCTTGAAAAATGCAATTGTTCTTATCCTCACATGGAACATGTTTGGGGCTGTAAAAGTATTGTGTAACAAGTTACATCGGCTCAGGGCTCTTGTTGTATTTATATTAAAGTTTACTTACATTGTTGGAAAGCTAGTGAACTGAATTTATTCAAACATATATGGTCATTTGAAAATGTTTGTGTGTAAATATTGGTTTAGCATATGAGATTTTCTTCAATAATCTGTCTTAAGCCAGAGATTAAGTTGGCTTTGTAGAAATTTGAATTTTATTCTTGATTTCTTTTGATATTTAGGTCACTGTAGGAGACTCCAGGATATAGTGTTAAAAAAAGAAAAGTGGTATAAATCATTCAATGATTATCAATCTAAAAAAATAAAATTCCAGTGCTTTCAAGAAGTGTTTTGCAAATGAACTTAAATATTGGCTTGGTCTGAACACCTTTACATTAAAGGTAAGGAACATGATATAAAAAAAGAAATGGCTGGGTGATAGTTCAATAGAAGAAGTAAAATATTCACTTTGTGTTGTAGTTATTGCTCCCATGTTTACTTTGTTTTGTAGTTATTGCTTCCACATTGACTGTGTGCTATAGCTATTGCTTCCACATTTACTTTTTTGTGGTAGTTATTGCTTCCACATGTACTTTGTGTTGTAGTTATGGTCCCATGTTTACTTTGAGCTTTAGTTATTGCTTCCACATTTACTTTGTGTTGGTAGTTACATGTATTGCTTCCACATTTAGTTTGTGTTGTAGTTATTGGTTCAACATTTAGTTTGTGTTGTAGTTATTGGTTCAACATTTAGTTTGTGTTGTAGTTATTGGTTCAACATTTAGTTTGTGTTGTAGTTATTGCTTCCACATTTAGTTTGTGTTGTAGTTATTGGTTCAACATTTAGTTTGTGCTGTAGTTATTGGTTCAACATTTAGTTTGTGTTGTAGTTATTGCTTCCACATTTAGTTTGTGTTGTAGTTATTGGTTCAACATTTAGTTTGTGCTGTAGTTATTGGTTCAACATTTAGTTTGTGTTGTAGTTATTGGTTCAACATTAAGTTTGTGTTGTAGTTATTGGTTCAACATTTAGTTTGTGCTGTAGTTATTGGTTCAACATTTAGTTTGTGTTGTAGTTATTGGTTCAACATTTAGTTTGTGTTGTAGTTATTGGTTCAACATTTAGTTTGTGTTGTAGTTATTGGTTCAACATTTACTTTGTGCTGTAGTTATTGCTTCCATGTTTACTTTGTGCTGTAGTTATTGCTTCCACATTTACTTTGTGTTGTAGTTATTGCTCCTATCTTTACTTTGTGTTGTAGGTATTGCTCCCACCTTTACTTTGTTTTGTAGTTATTGCTCCCATGTTTACTTTGTGTTGTAGATATTGCTCCCATCTTTACTTTGTTTTGTAGTTATTGCTCCCATCATTACTTTGTTTTGTAGTTATTGCTTCCATGTTAACTTTGTTTTGTAGTTATTGCTCCCATGTTTACTTTGTGTTGTAGTTATTGCTCCCATCTTTACTTTGTGTTGTAGTTATTGCTTCCATCGTTACTTTGTTTTGTAGTTATTGCTTCCATCATTACTTTGTTTTGTAGTTATTGCTTCCATGTTTACTTTGTTTTGTAGTTATTGCTTCCATGTTTACTTTGTGTTGTAGTTATTGCTCCCATCTTTACTTTGTGTTGTAGTTATTGCTTCCATCGTTACTTTGTTTTGTAGTTATTGCTCCCATCATTACTTTGTTTTGTAGTTATTGCTTCCATGTTTACTTTGTGTTGTAGTTATTGCTCCCATGTTTACTTTGTGTTGTAGTTATTGCTTCCACATTAACTTTGTGTTGTAGTTATTGCTCCCATCTTTACTTTGTGTTGTAGTTATTGCTCCCATCTTTACTTTGTGTTGTAGTTATTGCTTCCACATTTACTTTGTGTTGTAGTTATTGCTCCCATCTTCACTTTGTGTTGTAGTTATTGCTCCCATGTTTACTTTGTGTTGTAGTTATTGCTTCCATGTTTACTTTGTTTTGTAGTTATTGCTTCCATGTTAACTTTGTTTTGTAGTTATTGCTCCCATCTTCACTTTGTGTTGTAGTTATTGCTCCCATCTTAACTTTGTGTTGTAGTTATTGCTCCCATCTTCACTTTGTGTTGTAGTTATTGCTCCCATCTTTACTTTGTGTTGTAGTTATTGCTCCCATCTTCACTTTGTGTTGTAGTTATTGCTCCCATCTTCACTTTGTGTTGTAGTTATTGCTCCCATCTTTACTTAGTTTTGTAGTTATTGCTCCCATGTTTGCTTTGTTCTGTAGTTATTGCTCCCATGGTTACTTTGTGTTGTAGTTATTGCTCCCATGTTCACTTTGTGTTGTAGTTATTGCTCCCATGTTTACTTTGTGTTGTAGTTATTGCTCCCATCTTTACTTTGTGTTGTAGTTATTGCTCCCATCTTTACTTTGTTTTGTAGTTATTGCTTCCATGTTAACTTTGTGTTGTAGTTATTGCTCCCATCTTCACTTTGTGTTGTAGTTATTGCTCCCATCTTAACTTTGTGTTGTTGTTATTGCTCCCATCTTCACTTTGTGTTGTAGTTATTGCTCCCATCTTCACTTTGTGTTGTAGTTATTGCTCCCATCTTAACTTTGTGTTGTTGTTATTGCTCCCATCTTTACTTTGTGTTGTAGTTATTGCTCCCATCTTTACTTTGTGTTGTAGTTATTGCTCCCATCTTTACTTTGTTTTGTAGTTATTGCTCCCATCTTTACTTTGTGTTGTAGTTATGGCTTCCAATGTTTCTGACTTCAGTCTCTCAGTTGCAATCTTCTGATTAGTTGGTAGAAAAAACACTTATTTTTATTTAAGTAAATTCCAGTAATGTCAATGCATTACAAGTTAAACAGTTATTTTTGTTGCACTCAGTGTGGGTTATAAAAATTAATTTTGGAATACTAAAAAATGATCAAGATAGTCCTATATTTATCATATCAGCAGATTAAAACTTCCTTTTAAGTTCAGTGTACAAGGTGAATTAACAGATGATTGAAATTAATAATGGACACCGGTATTAAAAGGTTTGCAATTAGCATGAGTAAAGGGTGTGGGTCAACTTGCATTGCTCTCTCACACAGTGTGACAAGTCTTTATTCATAACTGATTATTCAAATTTATTGAATAGCTAACAAGTTGACAAGTACTGTTACATTATCTTATCAATATGAAAACTATTGCTAGAACAAATTATTATAGTAATGATATGCATGCTTTGGTCTCCAAGTCAGCTCTGTTTTTCAGTCTGTATCTTGCATTAAATACTTCTGTGTGCAAACATGACATGAGAGCAAGAAATATGACTAGTGGAATTCCAGAGTTCATTAGTTTAAGGAACATTTAAATTCAAATTTGAAATAATATCGCTCAGAAAGAAAAATTCATCTTGGAGTATTCTCTTGATGAGTATGATAATTATTGTTAAATATACTATTTCACAAAAAGTGCAACTAAACCAGACAAAACCGAGCCTTATTTTCAATTATCTCCCTTTAAGATATGCAGTACAAAATAAATAAAGATTTTAAGAAAGATTGTCATCAAATCAAGATTTTTTTTTCAAAACATATAAATCTAAAAATTAGTACCTTTTTTATCATTTGACATATTTCATGAGTACTCAGATTTATTGAGTATGCGCAACCATAGCCATGGTACACATTAGAGCCAAGTACTTGCAACCATAGCCATGGTACAGGTTAAAGTCAAGTACTTGCAACCATAGCCATGGAACAGGTTAAAGTAAAGTACTTGCAACCATAGCCATAGTACAGGTTAAAGTTAAGTAATTGCAACCATAGCCATGGTACACATTAGAGCCAAGTACTTGCAACCATAGTCATGGTATAGGTTAAAGTCAAGTACTTGCAACCATAGCCATGGTACAGGTTAAAGTTAAGTACTTGCAACCATGGCCAAGGTACACATTATAGTCAAGTACTTGCAACCATAGCCATTGTACAGGTTAGAGTCAAGTACTTGCAACCATAGCCATGGTACAGGTTAGAGTCAAGTATATGCAACCATTATAAAAACCAAGGTACAGGTTAGAGTCAAGTACTTGCAACCATAGCCATGGTACACTGTTAGTGTCAAATACTTGCAACATTATAAAAACCAAGGTACAGGTTAGAGTCAAGTTCTTGCAACCATAGCCATGGTACACTGTTAGTGTCAAATACTAGCATGCATTATAAAAACCAAGGTATGGGTTAGAGTCAAGTACTTGCAACCATAGCTAAGGTACACTGATAGAGTCAAGTACTTGCAACCATAGCCATGGTACACTGTTAGAGTCAAGTACTTGCAACCATAGCTAAGGTACACTGATAGAGTCAAGTACTTGCAACCATAGCCATGGTACACTGTTAGAGTCAAGTTCTTGCAACCATAGCCATGGTACTGTGCAGGTTAGACACAATCAAGTATCATCACTGTTTTTAAAATTAATGTGGTGCACCATCTCTTAGTTTACAGGTTTTATTAATGTTTCTATGGTTAGTTCAGTTCATTCAGTTGATATATTGTAAGTTGATTGTTTAGTAAGCAATTAATCAATCAATCATTCAGTTAATCTGAGTCAGTGCTGATGTAGACATAATACAATACCATATTGATAATACCTTTCTATAAACATGATGACAAATTTCTGTCTTATTCTTTTCTTAAATGGACAGAATAAAATCAATTTTTCTTTTGAATGTATTTAGAATCTCTTCCCATGTAAATTTCTTTGCTGGCTTTAACTGAAATGAATTTTGATCATTGCGTAACAGTGATAAATTTGCATTCAGAAATCATTGTGCATAATAACAATATTTGCTGTTTGTTTATTACAGATGATAAGAGGTAAAAAATAAATCTTTTTTGTGGAATAAAACTAGCTTGCTTATTATATGTTAAATTCTGAAGACATGTTCATTGTGAAAAGGTTGATGGAATGTTATATTATGGAGTTGTTATTTTTTGCTTATTTTTCATAAAGAATTAACGTGCCAGCATAAAGTATGTACATATAATTATAGAAAGTGAAATAGATTGAGAAAATGTTATTTATAAAAAGTTAAGACATTGGAACGATGCCTTTATCTTTTGTTCTCTGTAAATTTATTTATGTGAAAATCTATTATTCTACAGTACTATATTCCGACAGTAATAATTCCCAAGCTAACATGTAGCTCAAGAATGTTGTTAATTTTTTTCTCCAGAAAATAATAACTTCTTACACCAGCTAGAATGGCTAACTCATGTTTACAGTGAAAAAAAGTATGGATGAAATAAGATTCTTAAACAAAATGCCGGCAGTGTGAATAATTGATTTGTTTCCAATGTTTTTATGGGCAACTAGGATATTGATGAAGTTTAAAAACAACTTGGTAACTGTGTTTCAGATCATTTGAAAATTCATTCCAATGGATGCTTCATGCTGGAGTATTGATTATGTGTGGTGACTTCATTCTAATGATTTGAACTAGCATTTCATTGTAAGACATGCATTTTGTTCATACTGTGATGGCATGTAGGCGAGGTATTCCAAATGATTGGATATCATGTTTGTGTGATAATTTAATGACTGGTGTTCTGTTCGCTGGAGAGATTTTCGGATATGTTTAGGAGTCATGGACCATTTTGATGTTACGTGTGACACAATCCTAATTAAATCAAGGATATTTGCTTGTATTTTGTAAACTGCAGTTTTGTTAGTGGACATTTTCGTAAGAGGCTGCTTGAGGTCAGGTTTCATTGTAAAGAAACACTTTGTTAATTTGCTGACAATGTTTTGTAGAGATGTATGGAAATACAAAGAAAAGTGGAGGAAGATAGTAAATATGCTATGATTTTGATTTTTTGCTGAGCTAACAGTCCCTGAATCCTTTAAGTAGTGAGACAAAAAAGTACTGTGTAAGTGGGTTTTTTGTTCAATTTTTAAACTATTTTGTTGTCAACCGTACATTTAGGAAACTCATAATTTTAGGTTGATTTATCATAGCTTGATTGTTGAAAATGTTCAGATTGGATCATTATCAGACATAGAAAAAAAAAATGCTGTTGTAAATTAATGACCTTACAGTTGCATGCAGTAGGTAAGTTTTTTTCAGGGCTTTATGCGTAGTTTCACAATAGACTAGACGAAATACATTTGATTCTGCATTTAATGCATAAGGGAGATTCTCACGAGACAGAATAGGGAAAACAGATGTTGTAAAAGCTTTTTGCCATTTTGATCTTTAAAAGATTAGGAATTATGAATTGATGACAGAAAATGCAAATGATTTCATGAGAAGATAACTGTCACTGGTATTGTTGATCATTGACAGATGTAACACTGGTGTAGAAATACCAGCTTGTGTGTTGTAAACTTTTTGCGAAAAACTGTGAAATTTTATTGTTGAATGCAGAAGCCTCAGCTTTGATCGGAACTTGTAATGTCTGCTCACTCGAGGAGTTTCATGTTATTTCATTATACTGAACAGACGTTTTTGTGCATGTTAGTGAAAAAAAAAAAACCAGCATTTAGAAATAGTTACTTAAAGATATTTTACTGCTAGATTTCTGAAACTGTTTAATTTCTGACTTAGTGAAAATTAATATTTTAGGTTTGTTATTAAAATTTTATTACTTGTGCTATTCTGTATTTGAAACATCCAAGAGTAAATGCCCTTGTCTTAGGCACTTTTCTGTGTAACCTGTGATGTAAAACTGCAGCTGTGTCAAATTATGTTTGGGGGGACAAAATTCACTTACTCTGATAGTCCAGACCATAGATATGTTTCAATTTATGATACTGCATAATGCTTCTATCAGTGTTACTCAGTGAAATTTTGGTGAAAACAAATCTTGCTGACTGGATATTTCTTGAATGGTTGTTATTGTTGTTTTAAAAAGACAGGGAAAATAAACCAATATATAATGTTAACTTTATATTTTCAGAAGCTGGCATGGACACCAGTTCACAGGAACTTCATAGGTTTTATTGACCTTCATTGACCTTGACATAGTTAAAGGTCACCTAAGAAATGACCTTGGAAATCATGACTGGCAACTTCTCAAGTTCCTGTGAGATATTGGCATTTACCTTAAGGTATGTAAACAGTTTGTTTACATTTTGACTTGGCAAAAGTTTTCTTTTACATTTTGCATAGATTTGTGCATCATAAAATCATATATGATTTGAAGCTCTGTTTTGTTTCTAAGCAACAATTAATGCTGTTTTATTTTCTCAGAAAATTTTCACCTATTTGCCTTGCAGTATATAACTCCCAGCCTGCATTTATGGCAAAACAATAATTCTTACAATAAGAAACTTGCAGTATTGAAGTCAAAACTCAGCAGTGGCTTTGTTCAGTATTCAACCAGTGTTTGGGGTTGTGGGGCATGTTATAAGTTTTATCAACAACATTTCTCTTTTCAGTGTGGAATATAGTCTTAATCATAGAAACAAACAAAATTTACTTTAAAAATATTTCAGACTGTTGTATAAGTAATGCCAGTTAACTGCTCATAGACTGGTCAGCAAGGACCAGATTCTGCAGTTATGCCATGCCTGAACCATGCCTTCATGGTATATCTGATATATACAACACAGTTGGTATTACACTATAATACATCATTTCAGTAATAACTGCAGTTCAGATCAGTACTCATTGTTCAGCAGGTAATCATTGACCATCAGGGATTAGTTTTTGGTCCATCTGGTTTGAATCCCAGTTGAGACATCACCATTTATAAGTGAAAGTTGGCCATTTCTTATAATGGGTGTGAGTTTAGTAATGGTCCTTCCTAGAAATGATGGTCAGGTAGACTGCATGTCTTATATGACTGTTTGGGTGCCTACCATGCCAGTTAAGTGTACCTACATGTTAAAAATGGTTTTATCCCAATGAAATGATGGTCCAGTCTATTTTAGATATAAAGGGTGGTTAGAAGATACCACTGTTGATTTATCTCTGTGATTAGATATAGGGTACGATTTATCAGTGAATCAGGTGATCAGGAAGGTAATGAACAGGTCTCATACCTCCAGCAATATATATACTGTCAGATCTAAAGATAATCTGGGTATCTGTGTTTGGAGAGAGATGGGGATTAAACATGTGAAAAGATATAGACCTTACAGGTGAGTTTTTACTGTGATATAAAAATGTACAAAAAAAATTAGTCAAATCTTGGAATGCCACTGACTGTTAATCTCAGCTGGCCTACTTGGTTTGAATCCCATTATGTCCTATGAATCATTTCTTTTGCTAAAAAAATGGGTTTTTTTAACCAGTTATCTGTTTTGCTGGATCAGGTCTTTATAAATAATAAATTTTTCTCACTGCCTGATTTTTTTCTGAGAATTTTGTGTACAAGCTTTAAGTAATGAAGAGTGGTTGGTATTGTGATCATCAACTTCTGAAGGAAAAAAGGCATCTAATAGATTGTCATCTGTATTAAAATTTAAACGGAAATACATTAAAACATTTTCTGTATCTTAAACCTTTGTATATTACGTAGACAAACTGTAAACTGCACCTGTCTCATAAACAGAGATCCTTACTGTATCAGTTTCATAACCTAGGGTATCTAACTTACCAGTCTAGTAACCTATGTTCCAAACTGTACCAGTCTGATCACCCAGGGTGCCTAATTATTCCAGTCTGATAGCCCATGCTACCTTTCTGTTCCAGTCTGATAACCCACTGTACCAGTCTGATACAAGGGTTTCATTAAGAGGCGGGTATTTCTCCCTTCTGTTTTAAGATCTTCACCCGCCTACTTTTCTTAAAATGAGGCTTATTTTATTACAAACTGGCAGCAAATCACCTGCCTACTGTATTCATCTGCTCCTGTATTCCCTCCAACTCAAAACTTTAATGAAACCCCTGTGATAACACCAGAGTACTAAAATGTACTTGTCTAATAACCAAAGGTACCTAACTGTTCCAGACTGATAACCCAGGGTACCTAACTGTACAGTCTGATAACATCAGAGTAGTAAAATGTACCATTCTGATAACTGTACCAGTCTGATAACACCAGAGTACTAGTCTGATAACTCAGGGTATCTAACTGTACCAGTCTGATAACACCAGAGTACTAGTCTGATAACCCAGGGTACCTAACTGTACCAGTCTGATAACACCCAAGTACTAGTCTGATAACCCCAGGATACCTAACTGTACCAGTCTGATAACACCAGAGTACTAAAATGTACTAGTCTGATAACCCAGGGTACCTAACTGGACTAGCCTCATAACATTGGATGCAAAATTTCTTTGGTTAATACTTTGGTTAAAGTCACTTCTGATATTTCTAAATGTCTTGGAAAATTTCTTTGGTCAATACTTTGGTTAAAGTCACTTCTGATATTTCTAAATGTCTTGGATTAGATTAGCTTAATTAAACTTTAAGTTCTGTGTAGGTGTGGTAAACGACAGTGACAAGTGATCCTGAAGTGTCTTTCCGACGGGGATGAGATTGATGTATTGCACTGTCCTCTCTGGTGATTATATGAAATGAACCTTTTCAGGACAAGTTGATGAAATTGTTAACCCTTATGATACAAACCATAAATAGCTTTACAAAAGAAAATTCTTTTATTATTAACCTCAAGTATTTCCTTTCTCCAATAGATCTTTTTCAAAAGTTGGAGAAGATGACCTCAACTTAATACAACATCAGAACAATCCTCAGTAAATAAACTACGGCAAATATCAAGTCAGACAAGTATTACTGTTCATTATCTACACAGGAAATATTTTTTAAAGCCAGTGAATTTTATACCAGTATTCGGTTTATGTAGCCAGTCTGAATAAGGGTTACAAGTATGTTAAACAAAGGAACGAATTGAAGATGTTTACTTATGAATGACCAGGGCAGTGTAACTTAAGACAGTGACATTAAAGTGAAAGTCAGTGCATTCTTTAGTCATATGGTGTAGTGTATCGTTTTGCAATCTTAAAGCTATGTTTTGTTTCAATAGACGATATTGTTTATGTGCATGTAAGGTACTTGTTAGGATATGCTGTACATGAAATATGACTCTGGCTCTCTGTTTGATGTTCTGCTGTTACATGTTAAGATACTATCTGGACTTTGTGGGTTTGCTTGAGGATTTTACGGGTCGGCTCGAGGATTTTACGCTTTAAGATACCACTGATAAAGATGGGATATCACTTTTATAACAGGTATAGATACTAAATATTTTTATTGATGAATTAAAGAAGAAATATGGTCTTTCTTTATGACTGTACAAACATGTAGATTTAATTTCCAAATGAATCATTTGGAAATTTCCTTTCAACTAATTTAAGTGCTTTTGGAAAAGAGACTATCAAGTTAAATAATTTTATTTTTTCCACATTTTCAGGTCAGGACATCTTAAGTTATTCATAATGAGAATTTTTCTTGGATGTAATTGATATATAGTGGAAACCTGAAAATGTCTGTGTATAAGTATCAGTGTATGTGTGTATTAGACTTTTCTCAAATTTTTCTTTATTTTATCAATGATTTGCCTTCCCAGTTGTTTAATTTTCCTTTTTGAAACTTCAGATGTGAGGAAGATAAAGTACTTCTTCATTTAAAAATAAACAAAGTTATATAAGAAATAAGAATGATATCATTCAGCCCTTGTGCAACATTGTTTTTCTTGATTGTGATACATACATGTATTTGCACTGTTTTCAGTTTGTAAACCCTTAGTGTAAAAGTTGTTTTTCAGTCAGTTCTGTACTAGTGAAATGGCTTACCCTAGAAATTGTTCTTAGCATGTGTAGTATATAAATCAAGGGTTAGGACCTAAATCATGTAGCTTGGTGCTTTAAGCGAGAAAAACGTGTAGTCTAAGACTAAGACTTTTACCATTAGTATTGTGCTGAACTACCAACATGTATAATGCTGTACAAAAATAATGTTACAATGTCACAAAATCTTACATCAGTACAGTACAGTATGAACAAACTTAAAAGCACAGTAGTGGAGCATTTAGACAGTGAAGTCTGTTCAAGGTGTCTGTATCTATCTGTGCCAGTTTGAGATAACCTTTATCCTGCTGGAGGCAACTGACTCTGCTTTTGCAACGAGTTCACCATTCAGTCAGTGAAGTTTCAATATGCACCCCAAAACAATAAAATTTATGGATCAGTCCAAATTGAAAGATGGACAAGTCCATTTTAGCTATTTAGCACAGTAACAGTTAGTCACCAGGAATTGCATATATGACTGGTGCCCCGTTGAATAGATCACTAGTTATCATGGATGTAAGCAAGATGCAAAGGCAAAGTCAAGAGACACTTGTGGTTCTTTCACATACTCAGTTTATAGCACCAATACATGGGACCTGATATTAGTTGAACATCTCATCCCAAAGACAGTTTCAAGATGTAATAAAGGAGCCAGGGATCAAACTCTGGATTGCTAGATTACAAGTGCTGCATGCTGTCACTGGACCACTAAATCGGGGTTTCTCTTTAGTCTTTCATCCTGTCTTACAGTACAAAATCCATGTACAATTAGTTTTCATTTTACCAGATTGTGAAACCAATTAGTGAAATTGTTTTTCTGTTTGTTTGTCTGAATCATCTAAAACAGCATTTCAGTTTTTCACAATATAAGAACAATAAGAAGAATTGTTTAAAGTTAAAAAGATGAAAGGCAAACTGATAAGATCATTGTTAAGTCACATCTATTCAAATAGCACAATTGTCACAATTCTACAGTTGATGTGTGAAAATGAATTGTTTTTGGCCAATATTTCTGTATTAACCTTATCCAGTACCTGGGAAAGTAATTAGTGTCAGTGCCCCTGGCAGTTTGGTGAACAATCTTTTAATTGGAGAGGTGTTAAAAACTTCAAAATTTAAGAGAGACACAGTGTAATTAACAAAATAATGTAATAGGTTACAATAAATATAGAGGAATTTGAAATATGAAGTTTTACAGTATTTTGGTATTTGGAAATAGTTAACAAAACTTCACAGAAACAGGAATGTAAGTGTTGCTTGTAAAATATATTTGTTAAGTATTAATGAATTTAATATATATTGCTGAAGATTTTTATCACAGTGTTTCCTAAAAGATTGATTAAGTCAGGTAAAGGATACTCAGGGAGTTTCTGTGGGTTAAAGTGAATAGGTGGGTTAAATAGAGTCTAGTTCCTACAATGGCAATTTTCAGATGTCAGCCTAATATCAGAAAATTCCTTTTGACATTGTTGCACTCAGCCATAAAAGTGTGATTTTTAGTGGTAACTAGATCATTGATAATACCCAAGACTTTTAATGCTGGGGTTGTGATACTGTCCCTGACCCCGTCTACTTACATGATGTGACATTTAACTGAGGACCACAGCACACTATGTTATAAAACAACATGAATGTCTCTGGAGTGGGAAACTTTCTGTGCCTTACACTGTTCGTTCAAGGCAAGTTGAACAAGTTTTATGGATTTTAAATGTTCACACTGTATGTTTAAAGTAAGATCTTCAGTAAAAATCTTGTTTACTTTGTTTTCATCTTTGACAATTTTAATGTTCCTGACACGCGCCTGTCTAGTATAGTCTTTTGGCAGTAGTAAGTCATATTGCTGCTAGTCATATTAATACTCATGTGCAGAAAGGTTTTATCTGTTATACTTAATAGGAAGCGCTTGCAATCTTTCTGCTGGCGGCGTGGCCGAGTGGTTAATGCGTCGGACTAGTATTCAAAGGATTGCTAGCCGCACGGGTTCAAACCCCGTCAGGGGCAAGCCGTTGTTTCCTTGAGCAAAAAACTTTACACTCATTGCTTAGTACTGGTTAGTTCCAGGAACGGATTCGAGAGTGTGTCTATAAGCTAAAAGCTTCCTACACGATCGAACTAAAATAAATTTGGTATAAACTAATTTTTCTGCTCTGGGGTAGGAATTATAAGCAACAGGTACTGATGAAAACAAACTGAAATAGATAGATAGATGAATTAACAGGAAGATAGATTTAATGACTTTGCTTACATGTTCTACAGTAAGAAGATGATAGTATAAACTTGATAGAGAGACTATATTCCAGCATGATAAATGTATTTTCATTGCTACATCTGTAATCTTGTTAACATTTACAAGTATTATGACTGTTATAAACTGTGTTTTATGGTATAAGCAAATGCAAGCTGTGTTTTCAATGTTGGGAGATAAGTTCAATTACAGATGTGCACATTTAGGTAAATTGCTAACAATTACATAATACATCACTGCAACCACATGTTCTCATGAGAAATACAGGCCTTTAACCGAGTTATTGTATTTGAAGAATTTATGATTCCACTTTACATTTTCCCCCCTTTTTTGGTGCTTAAGTTACTGTAATCAAGCAGTTTAGGCAAGCTGACTGAAAATACATTCCAACATGTTCTAAGCCCACCTGTGAAAAAAGAATGCCTGTGAATAAAGACCACATTTGATTTGTCCCACTTACAGATTTAAAAGAACAAATTTACATGTGAACAAAGACACCTGTATCTAGAGACCACTTTTTGGTCTTCTGAACAGTGGTCTTTGTAGACAGGTTTAACTGTAATAATTATTATACGCTCACCAGAAAATGTGGGGGTGGGGGGAATACATATCGCTTTGTCGCGTCAGTCAGTCGGTCTGTCTCCACCTTGTCCGCTCAATAAACCATATACTTATAAAAGGATTTTCTCCGAACTTGGCTTTGATGTTAACCTCAACATGAGAATGTGCAACACCTATGTTTCCCTTGTGTCAGATCAAGGTCAAGGTCACACTGGAAGGTCAGTTAATTTTTATGTCCGTTCAGTAAATCCTATACCCTTTAAAGAGTTTTCTTCAAACTTGGCTCAAATGTTCACCTCATGATAGCGACATGCAGAACTCATGTTGAGCTGAAGGTCAAATTTTTAACAATGAATTATAAGACAAGGATTTTCTTCTAACTTTGCTCAAATATTTATCTCAACAAGGCAATGTGCATAACCCATATTCTCCTTGTGTCAGCTCAAAGTCAAGGTCACACTGGAAGGTCAAATATCTGAAAATTTAAAAAAAAAGACAATGTGTGGTGTTTGCTCTGTAAATTCTTTACCATTTGAAGGATTTTGTTCTCACTTGGCTCAAATATTCAACTCAACAAGGCAATGTGCACCCATGTTGCGCTTGTGTCAGGTCAAGGTCACATTGGAAGGTCAGATAATTTTTGTGTCCGCTCTGTAAATTTTATACCCCTTGAAGGATTTTCTTCATACTTGGCTAAAATGTTCACCTTATGATAGCGATTTGCAGAACCCTTGTTGACCTTGTACTAGCTCAAGGTCATGGTCACACTTGAAGATCAAATATTTGACAATGAATTATAAGACTTGGATTTTCTTCTAACTTCGCCCAGATGTTCATCTCAAAAAGGCAGTGTGCATAACCCATATTGCCCTTGTGTCAGCTTAAGGTCAAGGTCACACTGGAAAGTCAGACAACTTATTTTGTCGGCTCTTTTAATCCTATACCTCTTGAAGGATTTTATTTAAACTTAGCTCAAATATGTTTCCCTATTGAAGAGGATATGCAGAACTGGTGTGGAACTTGTGTTCCTCTTATACTAGCTCATTGTCAAGGTCACACTTGAAAGTCAAATATTAGACAATCTAATGTAAGATGAGGTTTTTTTCTTACTTGGCTGAATAATATTCTTTATTTTAGCTCATAATTTCTTTGTTTTAGTAAATTTGCAAAATGAAAGGTTATTGTTACCTGTTTCCTGATTTGATGATAAAAATTTATTCATTACCTGTGAAGTGTTGTCTTTTTTTTCCATCAAACACAACTATTTTATGCCACAAAATTATTCTCTTTTCCATCTATTCAAATATTCAAGTAACCTTCTATCAATGACATTGGTGGGGGTATGAATCACATTCAGTGATAGTTCTAGTTATAACTGGTGATTGCATTTTGTATTTCTAGTGTTTTTTGTCAAGATGGCTTGACATAAGCCTGACATAGTTGCCACAAAGATACTAAGATGTAATGTGCGCCAGTGTGTATGTGCATACATCTTTTGAGTCTAATGTCTGGATCATAACTCAGTCATACTTGAGTGATTTTTAAGTTACTAATGGCACAGATGTGAATCTTGGCAAGATGGGGTGTAACATGTAAGAATAAATTCTGTTGTTCAGATATTAAGATCGCACTGAATGATAAGAAGAAGTAAGTGCTTTTTGGATTTTCTGGGTCATAACTTAATTATGCAAAAAGGCATTTAAGCATAAACATGTACTTTGGCAAGACAGAGTGTCCCATGTAAAACCAGGTCTTTTGCTCAAAGGTCAAGGTGAGATAAGGTATGCAGTTGATGCAGTTATAATGTCCAGACTATTAACTCTGTCATGCATTGAGTGATTTTAGTATAACTTTGCACAACATTCTACCTTGGCGAGATTGTGTTTCAAGATAAAGTCAGTCTGAGAGGTCAGAGGTTAACAGTTCTTGCATTTAGTTTGTCCCAGCAATAACTGACATGTATAGAGTTGTTTCAAAAAGTTTTTATAGCAAATTAGTGGGCAATAATTTTCCAAACCTTGAATTAAATGGTATTCAAGAGAGTGATGTGTGTAAGGACTGTTGCTGAAGGTCACACTTGAAGGTCAGAAGTAAAAAAAATGGGTGCAGTGTAGTTCTCTACAAACTTACGACATGCTTGACATATAAATTTAAGTAAATGTGATCAGTGGTTTTGTTATAGTTTGTCTTACAGGAATTGTAATCACTTAAGGCATTAATGTTATCATTTAGTGTATTTTGTCTGGAGTATTTGATACTGGTTTCAAGCACAAATGAAGGTTATATTTTGCAACTTTCAAGAGCTTATTAAACATATGGTGTTCATTGTCATGATGACAAGGTCAGAGGGGGAAATCAGTCATAAATAATTGGCATTAAAGTTGACCTTTTGCAGTGCATATTTCAAAATGAAGTTATCATAAATCAATTAATACTTTGTTGCCTTTCTGAATGACATGATGGTGTCATTTTTTTTACAAAAACGGGAATATTCAAAAGTCATCATTATAAATCATTTTGATTTCTTGGCTCTCATTAGTCTAAAATGTCATCATTGTCACTGTAATGAAGAATGAGTGTGTAATTGATCATGGTTCAAAGTCTGGTAACTAGTTGCAAAATTAGGTTTAAAAAACAGATTATCAAACTGGCAGATAGTTTAGGAAACACTGCAGTTCTTACTTACAACATGTGAAAAACTGCAGCCAAATGTGAGGCACATGTGTTTCATTGTTTTGCAAGGTGTAGAATTGGATAGAAATAATTACATATAATTTTTATTGGTGAGCTGTCTCTGACTTCCTAAGTTCTGGCAGAGAAAGCATTAACAGAGTATGCTTTATCATGTCCATGACTGTTTATCTGTCAGATGTTGGGAATGGTAGAATGAAATTATTTCTGTGTCTTAGCTGCATAATTAACGTGATATTTCATTATAAGAGACCATGGAAACCAACAATATTAGCAGCCATTTAACAGAACAGGGTTTACTATTGTTAAATGGTATGCAAGCAATTATGTTACTTTAATTGATTTTCATCCTGGGTTGCCCCTCAATTAGAATATATTTGTACTACTGTTTTAGCATGTATGTACTAAGTTGAAATTATAAGAGATCTGGTAGCATTGATTGCAAAGTGAAAAAAGAATCCGTAATGCTTTTCTTTTTAAAATGGTGAAAAGATACACAGTTCAGCATTAACAAAACTCAGTTAAAAAGTATTTCTCATTGGCTAGATTCAATTTATACTGAATAATAGGGATTCTCTCCATATGAAGGTGAGCTCTCTTGACCTGAACTTAATCCAGGTTTTCTGTCAATACATGATTTTCCTGCTTGCCAATTGAAAAATACGAATGAATTGGTCTCTTTAAGTAACCAAACTTTTTATAACTTCAACTTCAACTTATTACTGCCAAAAGTCATTACTGACTGTATACTATAATGCCACAAACAAAGAAAATATCTTGTTTTGGTGTTGTTGGGCTTCAGGTCTGTAATGTAGGGTTAGACAGTAAACATTATCATCTATCCTTGAAGGTAACAGAGATAGAACCTTATCTTCTGTCAGAATTGTCAGCTGTTTCAGTATAAGTAATTAGTACAACAGAAGTACAGGCTCGGATCAATCGCCTACAGTCAGTGACAGGATAATGTGTTATACCAGTATGTGACTGTACACTGACAGAGTGAGTGAAATCTTTCCATGCTGGAAAATATATTAGCATGTCTGCAGCAACAAGTGGCTTATAAAAAAAGAATTCAAGGTGTAAAACGCAGTTGAGGATTGAGTTTTATCATGTTTTACGATCTGTTTCTTACAGAAATATACAAATCACTTGTGGTAATATTTCTGGAAGCATATGAACATATGTTTTTATCAGATGAGAGTTTGTTGATTCTGGAATTACTTGCTGTGTTGATAAATAGCAAGATTTGAAAAAAAGAGAAACAGATATCAGAGATAAGATGTCTTTGAGGTTCCATAGCATCTATTTGTTTACGAGTGTACTGAAATTAATGGTAAGCTACAGTTGCTACATCAACTATCAATATAATTTGATGAAATGTTTTTTACAGGAGTTTCTGTAACTACTGCTACAGTATCTCAGGTCACTCATATCTTCAAAACTTCCATTGGCATTTCACAAAATATTTTCTGGGAGTAGACACTATGATTATAATGCTGCTTCTGACAATATAATGTAACCTTCTGATAAACGGCTAGCTCAGTGGGTAGAGCATCGGATTGTTATCTTGAGGATCCTGGTTCAATCCACATCAGGGCCGGCAAAATTTCTCCGTGATACTTGATCTATAGGTCATTTGTCCCTCTCCTCTGAAGCAAGTGAGGAAGTAGTCAGTCACTTGCGGAGAAATTGGTCAGTAAACTGGTTGGATACCCAGGAACACTGGTTAGGTGGACTGACAGCTGGGATATAACCTTATCCGTTAAAACTTGCGTTAAACCCAAATTAAAAAAAAACAAAAAAAAAACAACAAAAAACTGACAGAACAGTAATGTTGTTCTGTCCTTTGTCCTATAAGTGTGGAGAAGTTGAGTTTATTGTATAACTTACTAGGTCAGCTTGATCGTGATTGTAATGCAATAGTTATTTACAGACAAATGTAGTGCAGTATTTCACAATTAAAGTCACTATTTATTCCCTACAATTCTGTACAGCTGCAATTTATTATTCTTTATTATAACTTGCCTAGAACAGTTTTTGCTTTCCAACATTGATTTTCTAAATGAAGATAATGGGAAATTTGCATTATATTATAACTGTTTTTATTCCTTTGCTGTTATGAGTACATTATACAGTTCCTTGTATGCAGTTTGTTAATATAAGGACTCTAAAGATACAGTGTACTTTATTCTCGTTATTAAGGCTGTCATTATAATTCATTAGACTTGCCTTATAATTTATTACAACTATGATATTACACAGTTACTGGAAACTTTTGTTAGCGAATCTTGTGCCCTTATGAAAGTTTGAAAAGACCAAAAAAAAAAACAACCCTTTTTAGCTCACCTGTGCACGTAGTGCACAAGGTGAGGTATTGTGATCAGTCAATGTCCGTCGTCGGTGCAGAAATGTTCCTTGCATGAAGCTCTTCCAAAGTTGTTCAAAGAAATCAATTCCATGCAGAATTCTGGTTGCCATAGCAACCTAAAGGAAAAACTTTAAAAATCTTCTTGTCTGAAACCACAAGGCCTAGAGCTTAGATATTTGGCATTTAGCACCCTCTAATGGAACTCTACAAAAATTGTTCAAATTATTTCCCTGGGGTCAAAATTGGCCCTGCACCAGGGGTCACTTCATTTTACATAGACTTATATAGGAAATTTTTAAAAATCTTCTTCTCAGAAACCACAATGCCTACAGCTTAGATATTTGGTTTGTAGCATTGTCTAGTGGATTTCTACCAAGTTTGTTCAAATTATGTCCCCTGGGTCAAAATTAGCCACGCTCCAGGGTTCTCTTGGTTTACATATAGTTGTATAGGAAAAACATGAAAAATCATTTTTCTCCCAAACTAACAGGACTAGACCTTAGATATTTGGTGTGGAGTATTGTGAAGAGAACCTTTACCAGTATTGTTTATATGTTGGCACAGGGGTCAAAATTGGCCACGCCCCGGGGGCCCTTAATATGTAAAAAAGGAAATCTTTAAAATCTTCTTGTCTGAAACCACAAGGCCTAGAATTTTAAAATTTGGCATGAAGCAAATAATTAGATTACATGTAGGTTAAAGGTCATGGAGGCTAAAAATAGATTTAATTACTGTACTTCATAGAGCCTTCATTTATAGACCAATATCTTTGATATTCAATATATAGGTTCCTTGCATGGACATCTACCCATGGGTAGGGTTTGAGGTCACTGGGTCAAGGTCACCATAGCTTATAATAGATATTTTTACTTTCTGTCATAGAGCCTTTATTTATTGACTGATATTTTACATATTTGGTTTGTAGGCACTTGTATATTTTCCATTAAAAAATGAAATACTGCTTAACAGCAAACCTACAGCCAAAGTAATCAGGTGAGCGATCCAGGGCCATCATGGCCCTCTTGTTTTTGTATAACCTTGTGTTTTCTGTGTCTGTTTTAATCTGTTACCAGTTTCTGAAAATGTTTCATGTAAATCTTTAAAATTACAAAGATAGTATAAATGAATTAGTCTTTGATCTTTTCAGATGAGGTTGTAGCCAGTTACCATGACGATTCAGAGAGAGTTAAGTAACCAGGAAGAGCTGGTTCACCAGCTGGACCCTGAACCAGTCTTTGATTATCTTCTGCAGCACAGAGCCCTGGACCAGTCCACAGTGGAAGTGATCCGGGGAGAGGAAAAGCTTGCAGACAGGAATATTAAGCTTCTGCAGCACCTAGAGGAGCTTGGGAATCCTGCTATAGAATTGTTCATTAATGCTTTACGCCAGTGTGGACAGCTACACCTTGCCAGTTCCCTTGATATTGAACACAGGATCAAACCTGTGTATGGAAAAGGTAACTAAATATTCTTGTATATTCAAGAAGACTTAGGTTGAATATTAGCTGGAAATGTTCAACCCTGTGTGATCTCATGGTAAAGGTCATGTAAGATCATTCCTTGTAATAGGATAGAGGTGGGGGAACTTTACCTCATAATACACACTTGATTTTTTTTAAACATAACACAGTTTTCTGCCTGATTTATAATCATCCACTAGCTACTTTAAGTTAGAAGAGCTCTAACTGTAAAGACCATCATTGTATTAAGTATAGCTATTTGGTAGATATTTTTAGCTCACCTGTCATGTAGTGACAGAGTGAGCTTTTCTGATCACCTTTTGTCCGTCGTCCGTCCGTCTGTCCGTCCGTCCGTTAACAATTGGTTTGTTAACACTCTAGTGGTCACATTTTTGCCTCAATTGTCATGAAACTTGGTCAGGATGTTTGTCTCATTAATATCTCGGACGAGTTCGAACATGGGTTATCAGGGTTGGAAAACTAGGTCACAGAGCCCAAATATAGAAAAACCTTGTTAACACTCTAGAGGCTACTTTTTCAGTCCAAATATCCTGGAAATTTGTCAGAAATGTTCTAAAGATGATTTCTAGCTCAAGTTCAAATATGGGTCATCTGGGTTCAAAAACTAGGTCACGGAGCCCAAAAATAGAAAAATCTTGTTAACACTCTAGAGGTTACATTTTCAGCCCAAATAATCTTGAAATTTGTCAGAAAGGTTGCTTTGATGATTTCTAGGTCAAGTTCAAATATAGGTCATCTGGGGTCAAAAACTAGGTCACAGAGCCAAAATATTGAATAACCTTGTTAACACTCTAGAGGTAACATTTTTAGACCAAATAATCTGGAAATCTGTCAGGAAGGTTGCTTCTATGATTTCTAGGTCAAGTTCAAATATGGGTCATCTGGGTTCAAAAACTAGGTCACAGAGCCCAAAAATAGAAACATCTTGTTAACACTCTAGAGATTACATTTTCAGCCCAAATAATCTGGAAATTTGTCAAAAAGGTTGCTTCAAAGATTTCTAGCACAAGTTCAAATATGGGTCATCTGGGTTCAAAAACTAGGTCACAGAGCCCAAAAATAGAAAAATCTTGTTAACACTCTAGAGGTTATATTTTCAGCCCAAATAATCTGGAAATATGTCAGAAAAATTGCCTTGAGGATTTCTAGACCAAGTTTGAGTATGGGTCATCTGGGGTCACAAACTAGGTCACAGAGTCCAAATATGGAAAAACCTTGTTAATATTCTAAAGGTAGCATTTTCAGTCCAAATAACCTGGAAATTTGTCAGAAAGATTCTATGGATGATATCTAGCTCAATTTTGAATATAGGTTCTCTGGGGTCAAAAACTAGGTCACAGAGCCCGAAAGTAGAAAAACCTTGTAAAAGCTCTAGAGGTTACATTTTTAGTCCAAATGTCCTTGAAATTTGTCAGAAAGGTTGTTTCAATGATTTCAAGCTCAAATTTGGATATGGGTCATCTGGGATCAAAAACTAGGTCACATGGTATAAATATGTAAAAAACTTTTTAACACTTCAGAGGTTACATTTTCAGTCCAAATATCCTAGAAATTTGTCAGACAGGTTTTTTTGATGATTTCTAGCTCAAGTTGGAGTATGGGTCATCTTGGGTCAAAAACTAGGTCACAGAGCCCAAATATGGAAAAACTTTGTAAACACTCTAGAGGCTACATTTTAAGTCCAAATGTCCTGGAAATCTGTCAGATAGGTTGTTTTGATGATTTGTAGCTCAAGTTTGGATATGGGTTATCTGGGGTCAAAAACTAGGTCACAGAGCCTAAATATTGAGAAACCTTGTTAACACTCTAGATGCTACTTTTTCAGTCCAAATATCCTGGTAATTTGTCAAAGAGATTGTTTCAATAATTTCTAGGTCAAGTTCGAATATGGGTCATCTGGGGTCAATTAAAAAGGTCCATACAACTTTGTTAAAAGCAGTCATGCTCAGGTGAGCGATACAGGGCCATCATGGCCCTCTTGTGTATACATCTACTTTACATGCTGTTTTTGCAGAAAGCTTGTATTCTTTTAACCTTTAAAGTCGTTGGACATTCAGACAATTCAATTATTTGGTGGCTAAGTCCATGCCTATAAAATAATTGTTTAGTATATGTCGGTTTAATGCCCACTAGTAGAGTTAACTCCTTTGAGCAGGGCCACTGGCTACAGCCTTAGGAATCGGAAATAAATATCTGAAATGATGGATTGAAAGAAGTTACCTCTACAGTATATTGATAAATGAGGTTTAAGATGTGTTTATAAAACTGAATTAAAATGACAAGATGGTTGAGTTATGGACTGATAGGCTTGGGAGGTGAATGTTTTCTTGAAGATAGACTTGTATAATCTGTAAATAATTTCAGGATACTGGGAGAAACAGCGATATAAAGGTCAGATAACAATATCATTCCAGCTGGTGGCAGCCAAGGTCATGGTACGTAAAGATTCCGAGGAGGATAAATCCCCCAAAATTGTTGACATTAATGCGATGCTAACACCATTTAAGGTCAAACATTCCTATGAAAATATGACACTTATTGAAGAAGATGAAAATGGTCCAAAAGCACGTAAAATTTTAGAGTATTCATATGAGGAAGACGAAGATGATAAGAGGTCATGTTGTTGGTGCTGTTTACCATTCTTTTGTTGCATGTCCAACTCCCAAAGGAAGAAAAAACAGGAATATGAAAAAAGTGCTAATTCTGTTAATGTGCCCTCCAAAAATGGTGCTCAATTAGAAAAAAGTAGTTCTGAAGTATCTTTGAACTTCTGTGATGTCATGGTGTCCTTGCCTTCACAGCCAGCATCACCGATTAAAAGTGGTTCTACTTTTTTCAAAACACGTAAAATGTCCCCAACAAACGAGGTTGTGTCCAGTCTTGGTAGTCCAACAACACCCACCCCTAAATCTGAATCTGTTGATCGGAATTCAAACCACCATTTGAACGAAGCGGTTGTAGTTACTCCAGTAAGTGAAAATGGAGATATGGATGTTGTGTTCAGTGCAAAACAAGAAGATGTTAGTTTTAGAAGCACAAAATCAGAAAAATCAGATAAAAATAAGAAGAAAACTAGTGGGAAAAAGAGGAACAAAAGTGATTCTGTGCTAGAAACAAAGAATCAAAGAAATGGTCATGTGACTGAAGATGTTAAGAAAAGCATTGGTTCAGAAAATAAGGAGAATACTGATCCTTTGATAATGGATTTACAAGAAAGGAAATTAAAAGATTCTAAACGACAGAGTAAACCTGCAAAAGTAACTCCACCAAAGTCTTTGAAAACGGGAAAATCACCAAAAGGAATGACTCGGTCAGAAACATATGAGCTTGTTGAAAGATGGAAAAGTGAAGGATCTGCATATCAGAACACAAGGGACCAGTTCTTTTCTCATTTTGACAACAATGTACAGAGTCGCATTGTTCGGTATTTTGAACAGGAAAGAAGTACTCTTGTCTTGCAAATCAGTGCAGACGACAAAATGGCAGTATGTACAATTTGTATGACAACAAAAGAAGTAAGGAAGTTACGTGATGATTATGAGAGGGGCGTTCTTCACGAAGAACTAGTGCAGTGTGTTGATCCACAAAATATTGTGGATAAAATGGAGTGTTGTGCAATTCATCTGCGAACTGTGATTGATGATCAAGATTTCACACTATCATATCAGGAACTTAGTTAGTGTAATAGAAATGTTTGGTCCATACACAGTACATTGTAACATGTATTGAATCACACATTTGTGTAATTGATCATAATTACGTTTCTTTGCAAATTTACACAACTTTGTGGTTGTAGAAATGTTTCGTAGGTACTTGAGATTTCAATTGTACAACAGCACATATTTCATGTAAAGTCATTAATTGTTATTAGTGTAACCCACTCGACTGGCGAGTCTCAGCAGTCTACAGGATAGGCAACAAAAGATATAGCTCCGTTGAATTTTTATTTAATGTAGCAACCTTACATGCTACTGATCAATAAAGACATTTTAGGACCTTCATTTGCATTTTTATTTTACTGTGTTGCAGTATCTGTTATTAGCATACCTTCATTCAGAACTCCTTTTATTGAATTGCTTCAAAATTTTATTGCTTCAGTTTTAGTTGATTTTAGTACAAAGAATCCCTGGAGGGCGAGGATGAGAATTTTGTTTGAATAGGTCTTGAAATATTAGACATACTGATAGACAGCATTATTTTTACAAATCTTGATATTCATTTATTGAATCATTAAATATAAAATTTATTTGCTTGCTAGATTCATATTTTGTTCAGGTGGTATATTTTAGACAAATGTTAGATTTTTTCTGTTTTGCTATTTATAAAATTATTTTGGTCCAATTTTAAATTAGATCATTCATTAATTTTTGGAAAATTGTGTACTTTTATATTCTACAGTATTTGAAGTTTGCTTTTTATTAATTGCTAAATCATTTTTATTCCCATTTTATACATGTTGCAAATGCATACCCAAGTCCTTGATTGAAGAAGTAACATGATTTTATTGTAATTGTTTGAAGATTTTTCAGTTGTGTTGTGTTTGAAGTTGCTTATGTTATGTTTTTCAAGAGTTTAAGTTTATTTTTAAAGATATTATTCAATGAAGCAGTAAAACATGCAAAACCTATTTCTTGATTTCTGCAAACCAAACTTAATTGTCAGGTGGTTGAATCATGGGAAGAGGGGAGCTTACTCTGTGTTGTTTTTTGTTACCTCTCTTGGAACTAGATACTGTCTGAAGACATTATTTTCTACATTTCAGCATAAGAAGAATTCATTAAGTAAACACGCTTGATTGGATATTATTGCTGTTACACTGAAGTCTACCTTGCATTTAGTTAAGAAACTATCAACCATTTTGTTAAACAATGATAACAGTTATGTACGAGATATACTTAGTATCTGACAGTATTATTGGTTAGTTTTTTTTTTTTTAATTTTGTAAACCAATCAGACTCTGTATTACAGTTGTGATGCTAGAGTAAATAGATTTTCTCCACTGTGCATTTTCATCCATGATTTAAATTAATGTGTATTCAATTACAAGTCTCTCTCTTTAGTATTTAATGCAATATAAAATCAGGTCTTTGAAGAATCCAGTTCTTATAAAAGGAGATGAGAACAGATCTCTTTTGAGATTAGAATATATACTACCACTTGTGCCCACCTAAACTTGTGTATTTTTTCATCCTGTTTGTTTTGTTGATGTTTTCTGCACAAAACTTTCATGTATTTTTTGTTCCCTTGTATGCCAGTAATAATCCAGATACTGGTAGGTTCCCAGTGTATTCATACATGTATAATGTGATTGATTTGTTTGATACTTTGTAGTGTTCTGATTGGTCAGTGCAATGATGAAATATGTTCAACTTTTGCAAATTTTGTATATTTTTGAGTGATTGAATTTGCACCTTTATTTCTAAGTATTATGTCTGCCTTTGTGTTACCTCATTTTTATAATGGTACTTTTTGCTAGTTTTGTAAATGAAGATGTCAGAATTTTTACTACCAGTATATATATATCTTGGCTATAAAAATGTGTTAACTTCTGATTTTTGCAACAAACCATGTTACTTTTTTTGGGTCCTGGAGGTGCAGATGTTGTGAATTTATGTAATGCTAGTAAGTAAAGCAAGCTAAAAGTTTCATCGAAAAAAAAAATCCAGCACCCCAGCAATGTGCCCACTAATTCTTGAGTAGTTGAAAAGTAGTGATTTCAAGAATTTCTGTGCATTAGTAGGGAGAAGTAAAAAAGGTCTGTTCCAATTTGTTTGTGATGATGACCATTCTAGGGTGAAATATCGTATACATTGGTTTTTGAGGACACTGCCTCAGCAAAGCTAGACCAATTACTTTTATGCCAAGAAAGTCCTGACTTTGAATACTTCTTTGTCAACGATTTTACCATTTAAATCATGACTTTAAGTTGACACTATGTGTGTTCTGATGTGTTATATTTATAGGTGTTTTATACCTTTTGAGGCAGTGTATAAGAAGTTCTCAGTTTAGTCGTTCTGGACCTAGGGAAACTGTTTAAGTATATAATTTTAACATTTTGAGGGCTCAGTGCTCGTATCTTCTTATTGTTTATGTAATAACAATAGTTTTACATTGACCCTCTCAATTTTCATTAATTACACTGTTTTAACAAGATATATATATCTCCTGCTGGCAGATATATTCTCTTAATCCATTAAAGAAAATAGTCTTTACCAAGTCTTTTTTGCTCTTAAACACCCTGTTTTACAAAGCATTTTTATCAGTGAGTATGAACATGTTTTTTTACCTGTGGTAGGTTTAGAAATTTTCATATAAGGAAACAGACCAGTTGACGAGCGTGTTTGGCCATTTTAGGGTAGGAATTAAAGGATAAGTTGTTGGAACTATATTTTTTGTCCAATTCCTTTTTTGTACAGTTTTGTATCTTTTAGTATTTGATGACAGTTAATTTTAGTAAATTAGCATCAGTTGGCATAGTCTGGTTCCCTGCCTACTATACTACGATTAGTGTCAGGGGCAGGTAATCCAGACTACAGTTGGCAAGATCAGTTGAAGCCAGAAGACTAATGTTACTATATGCTAAAAATACTAACCAATACAAAGTTGGAGGTTGAAAGAATAAAATGGCATTTTTTATCATTTGTGTATCATACACATTCTGCAGGACTTCATACTTAAAATTATGCTAAACAGTGGTCTGTTTTTTTATTCCTGTTATTTTAAATACTTCAAATTTATAATTATTATATTTCAGATTTTACAGAACATTAATTTTGAATCATTTAAGATTTTCACACTTGTGAATGCTTCAGTCAGATTTATTAACAAACAGTTATCTGTTTTTGAATTGCACTGTAATTAAGTTACTTAATTTGTTTAAGTGCATTACCGGTACGTTTTAAGATGATGTGGAATCACAGTCAGCCTACTGGACTGTAGGGCAGATAGATGGTGCTATAATGTGGAATATTAGTTACAGCTATGCATTTCAGTCAGTTAATCCTGACATTACTGACAGTTCAAAATCAATAAATGTTCATTCATTTTGTAGACCAGTTGTATTTTTTGCCAGTCCGAAAAAGAAGTTTGAAGTTGATACTAACATTATTTGGAACATTATTTGCCACAACTTAAATGTTATATTGATTAGCATGAGTTTTTTTGTAATATTTTGATAAAAACTCTACTGTTCCCATGGGTGTGCAGGTTACACATTACATAAGTGTATACAATTTTTTCCTTTCTTTAGTGAGATAGACTGAAACATAATCAGGCATAAACTGATAAATCCATGTTACAAGATTCATATCTAGCTCATCCGAGCTTAGTTTCTTAGGCAAGCGATGCAAGACCATCATTTTTTGTGCTTGCTTCGTTTTCTTTTTGATTTGATATCTCCATACATTGGTTGCAAACTTCTACTGGGAAATGTTTGACTGATTGATATTAACATTGTTTACCAGTTGTTCAGATGCTGTTTGTTCACATTTATGGCTACCGCTAGTAGTTTGTTGTGTTATGTTCATGCCTTACCAGTGTGAAGCATATGTTGTCTGGCTGAATTGTGATTTTAATGCGGACAATTAGTTTGATAATTGCAAAACAAAAATGTACTAAGTACATATACTTGCCTGAGTATAATAAAATATATTAATTGCATTTGTTATTTCTTTCAATCATCTCTGTCAGTATTAAACAAGGTCACCTTGACCCTCTCCAAATCATGCATGTCCCCCAGACCCTTTCCCTATCATGAATATCAACTCCCTATCATGTATGCCACCCTAGGCGTCTCCTTATCATGTATTTCACCCTGACCCTTTCCCTGTCTTGTATGTCACCCTGACCCTCTCCCTGTCATGAATGTCACCATGACCCTCTCCCTATCATGTATGTCACCTCCCTATCATGTATACAACCCTCTCACAATCATGTATGTCACCATCTCCCTATCATGAATGTCACCATGACCCTCTCCCTATCATGTATGTCACCTCCCTATCATGTATGCAACCCTCTCACAGTCATGTATGTCACCATCTCCCTATCATGTATGTCACCATGACCCTCTCCCTATCATGTATGTAACCCTCTCCCTATCATGTACGTAACCCTGACCCTATCCCTAAAATGTATGTCACCCTGGCCCTCTCCCTATCATGTATGTAACCCTCTCCCTATCATGTACGTAACCCTGACCCTCTCCCTAAAATGAATGTCACCCTGGCCCTCTCCCTATCATGTATGTCGCCCTCTCCTTATCATGTATGTTGTCCTGTTCCTATATTTATCTCACCCTCGCCATATCATGTATAGCAAACATTTTTATCCGTCTGTCATGACTATGAATTTGAACCACTGCATCTTTTTACTGGTAATTGTAAGTAAGTAATGTCTGTTCAAACACATAAACAAGAATAACATTAAATAAATAAACAAGAATGCCACAATGTCGCTATACTGTTCTTCTGAGTACCACTCTTTATTGAAAATAATTATGATGGTTGAATAATAGCCAAACAGAGATACGACTTTTTCATTTCGTTTTTTTCTTCATTCATGAGCCTAAATGACACAATTACAATTTTTAGGTTAATTTTGACCTCTGGTTTTCAAATGGTATTCCACTGATCTGAGCTGTTGGGTTTGTTTTTGACCATACATAACCCAGTTCAAAATTTGTCATTGAAATCATCTAGACAAACTGAGCAAATTTCAAGATAATTTGGTGAAAAAAAGTATCCGTTAGAGTGACCAAAAATATTTTCAACTTATCTGAGCTTGTGACTTGATTTAAATCCCACATGTCCGTCACCTTGGAGATAATTAGAACAGTCATTTTCACCAAAAATGAATATTTGGCCAAATAATTTGTAACCTCTCTACTGTTCACACGGTTTTCTACTCAACTTCCAACCTAATTTTAATCCCACTATGCAACTTAGATATCAAAACATACCATCTATGTTTTATGAAGATTGCTTTTGGCCATGGCAAGTAGATGAATGAGAGGAACTGTAGTTTATGTCAATGGCACTTTTGTTAATTACTGGAGAACACAAAAGATTATAGGAATTGCATGGTTAGATACTAGGTAGGTAGTAACTTGGGAGGGTAGGTAGGAAGGAAGTTTTAAGGCAGCAAGGCCCAAGGGTTCTCCAGTTACCAATCGGAATCTGTTTTCCTCTTTATTGTGTATGACCACTTTGACCTTGGCCTTTAACCTAGTGACCTTAAAGACAATAGGGGGCATCTCCTGAACAGACAAACCTGCATAGTAAGTCTGTGAACTTGCCAATACCAAAGGGTTCTCTAGTTACTGATGGGAAACCATTTTTAGCTTGACTTTTTCAGTCACAGTGTAGTAGCCATTGCCATCCGAAAACTTTAACTTTGATCATAACTTTTTTTTATTTCTGAATGGATTGTCTTCATACTTGGACACAATAACCCTTTCAACAAGACCTTCAAGTAGACCAGACTGAATTTGACTATGGCTCATAAACCTTCACCTTAAAGGTCAAATTATTGAACTTTGCTAAAATTGGCCGTAACTTTGTTATTTGTGGTTGGATTTGATTTATACTTGGACCAAAAAACAAGACAAATCTGACATTTTGATTCTTTCAAGTATGACCTTGACATTTAAATGATCTTGACAGTCAAGGTCAAATTATTAAATTTGGTTAAAATTGACCATAACTTTGTTATTTATGGTTGGATGTGATTCATACTTGGCCAAAACAACACTTATGACAAAGCCGACATGTTAAATTATTCAAGTATTACCGTAACCTTAAAATGACTCTGACTGTCAAGGTCAGATGATTGAACTTGGTCATTTATTTATGGTTTTGATTCATACTTGGACAAAACAACAATTATCCAATATTATGATTTTTCAAGAATGACCTTGACCTTAAAATGACCTTGACAGTCAAGTTCAAATTATTGAATTTTGCTAAAATTGGCCATATCTTTGTTATGGTTGAATTTTATTCATACTTGGACAAAACAACACTTATAACAAAACCGACTCAAGTATGATCATGACCTAAAAATGACTTGATGATTGAATTTTGCTCAAATTTTCATAACTTTGTCATTTATTTAGGATTTGATTCATACTTGGACAAACAACACTTAAGACAAATCTGACATTTTGATTCTTTCAAGTATGACCTTGACCAGAAAAATTACCTCAGCAGTCAAGGTCAAATGATTGAATTTTGTTTTAATTGCCCTACCTCTGTCATTTATTTACAGATTTAATTCATATTCTGAAAAAACAATACTAATGACAAAACCCACATTTTGATTCATCAAAGTATGACCTTGACCTTAAATTGATCTTGACATTTAAGGTCAAATTATTGAATTTTGCTTAAATTGTAATAACTTCATCAATTTACAGATTTTATTCATACTTGGATAAAACAACAGTTATGACAAAACTGACAGGTTGAATAATTCAAGTATGACCTTGTCTTTAAAATGACCTTGACCCTCAGTCATTTTATTTGGATTTGATTCATACTAGGACAAAACGACATTTTTGACAAAATCTACATGTTGAATAATTCAAGTATGACATTGACCTTAAAATGACCTTGACTGTCAAGGTCTAATTATTGAATTTTGCTGAAATAGCCAAATTTTATTTATGGATGGATTTGAATTATACTGGGAAAAAACAACACTGAGAATAAAACAAACATGCTGAACAATTCAAGTATTAGCTTAACCTTTGAATGACCTTGACATTGCTTAACTACGCCATATCTTTGTTATTAATGGATGTAGTGTCTTTACAAGTTTAAGAACCCTAGGCCCAAGCATTCTCTATTTGTTCATCTGAAACCATTTTTCACTTAATGATCAATATGACCTTGACCTTTGGTCTACTGACCCTAAAAACTTTAGGGGTGATCTATTGGCCAGTACCACCTGCCTATGAAGTTTTAGGAAGCCTGGACACAGGCATACTATAGTTATTGATCGAAAACCATTTTGCTTTTCAAGGTCACTGTGACCTTGGCCTTTAACCTAGTAATCTGAAAAACTATAGGGGTCACCTACAGGTCATGACCAACCTACAAACCAAGTTTGAGGAACCTAGGCCCAAGGGTTCTATATTTATTGATCAGAAACCATTTGTTTTTCAAGGTCACTGTGACCTTAGTCTTTCACCTTATAACCCCAAAGACTAGAGGGGTCATCTCCTGGTCATGATCAACCTGACGATAAAGTTTTGGGGAGCTTGGCCCAACCATTCTATAGTTGATCAGAAACCATTTCGCTATTCAAGGTTAGTGTGACATTTGCCTTTGACCTGGTGACCTGAAAAGCAATAGGGCTCATCTACTGGTCATTACCAACCTTCATACCAAGTTTGAGAACTTGTCCCTAGCGTTCTACAGTTATTGATCAGAAACCATTTTTCTTTTTAAGGTCACTGTGACCTTGGCCTTTGACCTACTACAGGGGTCATCTACTACTCATGACCAACCTACATACCAAGTCTGAGAAAGGTGGGTCTAAGGGTTTTCTAGATACTTCTCAGAAAACAAGCGTCTACCAGCTGACCGACATTTGCAGAACTATGTCCCCTCATCTTCAATGGGGGGCAGAAAAATATGGCTCTAGATGAAGAACAAAAGGGATTACAAAAGCTAACCCAAGTACCCTTTGCTTAGATAATCTAAAAAAATTGCAAGGACTTGCCTCTACCGCTCCCTCACCCCTCTAGTATGACAGACACCGAGTGGGATGGGATGGATGACAAGAGTCTTGTAAATGCCACTCAGTATCTATGTCAATGATAATTACATTATTGCACCTTATCTGAAACGAAATTCCAGCCTCATTTTAGAAGATAGAATTCAACTTGTAACAGTTATTCTGTACTGAAACAAATATTTAATGCTTTTTGATTCTGGTAAGTTAGGTAAACTTAAGTTTAAATGTTGTTACAATTTTGAAGGCTGGCAGTTAACTATTCCGGAGGGTTCCTGAGATGAACCAAATTAACTTAATAAACCAATTTTCTCTCATATAAGGTTAGTATGCTAAAACTGATGTCCTGCAGTTTGGTGAGTGGTATAGACAGGTAGTTTATTGATAAGCACACTCAACAAAAGATCTAGGCAAATCTGCACAGAACATTTATAAAACACCATTTAACTGTTGACTTTAACAATCAACTAAAATAAAGAGACAGATTACTTTTATCAGTGATTTATTTCACACTTCATTTGTTCAATATTTCCTAGAAACAATCATATATTCACAGTTACCTAGACAATCTACTATTTACAACCATTTTAAAATCTCTACATATTAACAGGGTATATATGAGCATTCAAACAAGTTCTAAACTTACAATCATAGAAGTACATTGTATTTGTAATTCAGACACGACTCGCACGTATTTTTACCATAATTCTATACAACATTAACATACCTGAACTCTAGGCTATGATTAACTGAGTTTTGACACAGAATGTGATTCTCTTGAAAAACAGATTTTTTTGAAGCACTTTAACAAATTTAGAAGCTAAAAGATTTCAAATGAAATGACAGATTACACCGATTCTTACATGTATGATTCTTTGGCACTTCCTTTGTGAGTAAAAGAATTTCAAAGCCATCCTAACAACCAAAGCAAAGCATCTGTCCATACCCAAAGTTTTCTATTTCCAAGGGTTAATGTGAAAGATTTAAATAAAATAAAGAAGCAGATAGCATTTTTTAACATTCGCCCCTTTATTTAAACTCTTACATTCAGTTTTCTACTTTAAACTTAAATTCTAGCCAAAACTTTACTAGCTAAATGATCTGTGAGCTTTTAACTACAAAAAAACATTACAATTTCTAGCATACACAAAGTAATGTTCCACTAAAAAGTATAAAAACCTTTTTTTTATAAATAACTTTTGAATATTTCTTTTTCTAAAAACAAATATAACCTCCATTTTATTGATTACCTCTTGAAAATTACAATGAAGGCAGGACAAGAGTCAGATAGATGGCAATGGTATATGGTGATTTAAAGGTGCAGTCCCTAACATTAACTAATGGTATTTTAAAGGCTTATTCTCTATAAATGAAAAATAACTGATAATGTACAGGACGTCAGTTAAAAAGTTTCTTTAGGTAAACAGGAAGTAAGAAAATGTTCATTTCTGATAAATCCACACAAAAAAGGACCACTTTCAATATAAGGAGAAATATCAATGCACTTGGTTTACCCGTTGTACCTGGAATTTTGGCCAACACCTTAACATGGAGTTATGATTTGTTCAGTATTTATGAAAGAATGCTCTTAATTTTAGAGTATGTCACTAAGGTAATATTTCCCATAACTACATTCTACATAACAACTGTATCATACCAATAACATATAGGCATAGCACAACATATTTGGTGTATTCTTACATACAAAACGCAGGATAATATAAAAGAAATAAGTGTAACACTGGTAACAAAAAAATAGCATAACAAAAAAGGAAACAAGAGAAAAAATTGGTGTGTAAACATTTAACACATTAATTGGTAATTGTTATAGTTATCTAAGAGCTTGTCATTTCAAGTGGTTTTTCCTGTCAAGCAACTTTTATTTCAAAATTTTAAAGACTATGTCTTCAGCTTTTAATTGATCTCAGAAGGAAAAGTTACTGTTACTGCAGCCAGTTAAAGCTAGATCCATTATGAAATGATCTACCATCTGTCATGTTTATATCACATGTATTGAACAAAAAATATCACAAACAAAAAATAGCACAAAAAGTCACATTATATCACCATGGAAACAGGTAACAAAGAAATTGTGAAGCTTCCTCTAAACTATTCTATATATATTCTATTATCTAGACAAAATTTTTAAACATGGTTTGTTTTCTTAAGACTTGTCTGGTTTCAAACTCTACTGTTTTCTATCCATCAATTCACTTAATGACAATTCACAAATACATGCCAACACTGTAAGAATATAAAACTATAATAATAGTCTGTCAATTTTCGAAATTTTTAACTTATACAGAAAGATTTTTTTCTCATACACTATCAGGCAAGAATTTTAGGACTACGAGAAACAAATTGCTGAACAACGTTTTATCAAAATGAGAAATCAAACTTCACAATGAAGTCTGTAGAAAAAAAAAAATTAAGAAAAAATTTTGCATATCTTCGTAATTCTTCACAACAAAAGCAGCACATTGTAAATATTTTACAAAAGTACATGATTGTAAGGAAGTTGAAGCAACATTCATTTCTATGGAAACTAAAAACATAATTATGGAGACAAGCTGGGACTGGTTGCTCAAAACATTAACAGTCTGTTAAACTGACGGTCGGTTAAATTTTGACCCAAAATAACTTCATTTTTTTCAAATATCTAATTCAAATTTCTTTTTTATTTTAAAAAATCTCTCAGTTATGTCTTTTTGCATAGAGATACTTTTCTTGAAATAGTGAGTCAATTTCTTAGAAAACTGACTCAAAATTTAACCGACTGTTAGTTTAACAGACTGTTAAAGTTTTGAGCAACCAGCCACTGATCTATCAAAAAGTTGATGTTTTGTACTCAGCTGTTACTTTCTCCTGTTTTTTTCCAAGAACAACAATATCTTTATCACTGTACTTAGTACTGAAGTGGAAAAACTTTTTACATCTTTTCAATACCTTTACAATGAGAAGTTTCTAACAGTATCTGTGATACTATGGGGGAACTATAACTATTTTCTAACTGTACAAGTTTAATTTTGAAATTCACATACTTTAGTACATCTTCTCCATTTCAAAATTTAAGAATACACCATCACTTCATTTTAAGAATGTCTGCTTTTAGAACAATTTACATGTATACCTTATCAGAGGAGACCATATAAGTTCTAGGTAAAAAAAATTGCAACAAGGGCAGATAACCTTGTCTTACTCAGAATAAGAAGTAACAAAGCAGAACATATCTTGACCAAGAACAAAATACATGCAAAAATAAACAAGAAAAGTAACATTCCAGCACAAACGTGTGATCACACAACCTCAAACTAAATGATGCAGACACATGTGTATTACCTGAGAAACTTTTAGCCAATCTTCACTGAATACATTAATACAATAATGGTAAGAAATACATGACATGTTACCATATAACACATGATACTACAAGACAACACACTAAAGCACAACTGGTTATAATGTATTTATCTATCTACTGCAAAATGTTTAACCTCCCTGGCCTCAGTGGACTTCTTGGAACACAGAATCCTGGTCAGTTACTTCCAGTGAGGATCAAACTAAGACCACAGCAACCACCTTTATACAACTCACATGACTCTGGACTAACTGTGAACATACAGCAGGTTGTTTTTTTTTAGACACCTATGAAAATTTTACTGTAGCGTGGCTAATTTGAACATAGGAACTATGCATTAGCACAGGTCTGAATAAAGACGACAGGAAACAGTATTAATGACCAGTACTATCAATCTATTTCTGTTTTACCACAGTATGGCTCAGAATGTTCTGACCAGTACTATCAATCTATTTCTGTTTTACCACAGTATGGCTCAGAATGTTCTGACCAGTACTATCAATCTATTTCTGTTTTACCACAGTATGGCTCAGAATGTTCTGACCAGTACTATCAATCTATTTCTGTTTTACCACAGTAAGGCTCAGAATGTTCTGACCAGTACTATCAATCTATTTCTGTTTTACCACAGTATGGCTCAGAATGTTCTGACCAGTACTATCAATCTATTTCTGTTTTACCACAGTATGGCTCAGAATGTTCTGACCAGTATATATTCAACCAGGGATAAAACCAAGGTTACTTTTACAATTGCACATAATGAACAACAATTCAAACACTTCAAACAAAAGCTGGGTCACAAAACCAAACCGCATGGCTCACAAACTGCTTGGATAATCATAGATAGTCAAAGGTCATATATGAAAACCATATACACATGCAACCTTCAACCCTTGACTAAATATATGTTCTTAGAACATAGAAACCAATAATAACTTAATATAAGTATGTTCTCTGAAAAGACACTCATTTCAACCCAAACTAACCAACTCTTTACTGTACAGCCCAACACTTCAACTACATTACTCTAAATCAAGAAAAATTCACATAATACAATAGACTTGTATAAAATGTTCTTAATTAAGCACTTTGCTGTATAGTTTATAAAGAGATATTAATTTTCTTCTATTGTCAGACATTTTAGTTGTTGGCTTTACAGATGCAACCAACATAAAATGGATTGTCTTCAAATAAGAATGATGCTGTACAGTTTATATAGAGATATATCTTCTAAAGACAAGCATTTTAGTTATTGGCCTAACAAAGATGCAGTTGAGACTAAGGGCAATTCCAGCAGTGTATGGGGGGAGTGGAGGGAAAGCTGTCCAAAAACTGACAGGTCCAAAGACAGGTTCAGTTACAGAAGACAATGGCCTTCCATAGTCCCATGTAGTTTGATTATTTTGTCTGATGTATATCGACAGGATAAATCTAACAACTCTAAATTTTGCCTCAAGATACCTAAAGCCAATGGCATGTAGCCATTTCCCGACGTCGTTTTCCATGATTTTTCGTCCACCATGGTGGTTGTCAACACAAGGGAGGCAACTAATGAATGCTGGTTATGACTAATTTCTGCATGAGTCTTTAACGCCCAGCAGGCAAAACTGATGCAACACTGATATTGCTATTTATCATGAATTTTATAATTAAATTAATATGGGTCTACTGACACCCTCCCCCCTCCCCCTTAAAATTTTTTAATTTGACAAGGACCCATGACCCAAAATTACGATTTTTTAAGAAACCACAGCATGCATAATTTATCATTTCCAGTTCACCCCATCACCCACAATTAAAATTTTCGAGTGCCGTACCTTCCCCCATACACTTATTACTACTGATAAAGAAATAGAAAATGTGTTCAAGGGGTACTTGTTTGTTATAACTTTAGAATAATCTTCTTCACTGTCACACAAATTAAAATTGTACTGTAACAATAATCACTTACACTTTTAAACCCCTGTTGAAACAATGCAAGAATATATTCTGGTTAATTTCAACCTTGTGTAATGATGTATTGCACCAGAACTAACAACAATTCCCCTAACACCCTAAATACACACAAACACACAAATGAGACAATTCCTGGAATATATGGTAAAACATTACAATGTAACAAAGTCAATTAAGTATCTTCAACTTAATTTGTCACCAATTTGATTTACCCCATCATGTTTAATTCTACAGGCAATTTTCTTTGTGTATAGCAAACAGTCAGCTTAATCATTTGCCTTTTCTAATTTTCAATATAACAACTTTTCTATGACATTTGGTAAATTTCTCAATTTCTTATCCATCTTTTAAACGGACATATAGACACTTATAATCAATGAAGATGACTTACATTTAAAACATATACCATAGCCTTTCTCTAACAATTCATTATGAGTCACTGTAATGCCCTAACTTGAAGTTCCATAAATACATGGTTGAGATATCAAAAGAAAATAAAAACTGGTGCGATCTTTTCCTACAGAGATACTAACATGAAAAAAAAAAACTGTTGTAACAAACAGCTTTGAAAAAGCAGTACAGCAAATAAGCCTCTGGCTCAATACCGATGGCTTATAAAAATTTGGTTCGGTCTACATTGGCCAAATAAGCTAGTTAAAACTTAGAATCAAGGCATTAATTTCACTGTCTGGGTTTACTGAATTGGATTTGGGCCAGTGGATTTACTAGAGCAATAAACCTGAATAGCCTACTCCTTTGAAAAATGAATTGCAGGCTGAAAGAGGAATACAACACATGACAAGAATGAAGTCAGAAAATGCTAAATTACATGATAACCATTTGGTCGGGGAAATGTCAAGTTGCCAAAGTAAAGCAAAAACAAAGGAAATGAAAGATTGCAAATGGAAGAAATGAACACAGGAAGAACATTGGTACCATATGAAAAATAATTTAAAAGTTTAACTATGAAACAATATTTGAAACAAGGCCTGAACAGCCTTTTACCCTCCACCTTTATAATAACCAGCAGTAAAAACAATTTACGCGGCATTATAAATGAAAGAACATAAACATATAAGAGTTTTGCACCAATTAGCCACACACTTCTTATGAAAAAAAAAGCTCTGTGCTAAAAGAATTTTTCTTTTAGTCATTATGTTATAACTTGTCAACTTATATAATTTCAAAAAAAGCTAATAAAAGTAAATTAACAACTAGAAATGGGTTTTTGATTGAACAAAAACATATGTCTCCCCCCAGCCAGTTGCTGCAGGCAGTACTGAGTCAGACGATTGTAAAATTTGACAATTAACCTCCAAGTGTGACCTTGACCTTGAAACACCACACCCGCAAAGTGGTTTCTGCATGTCGCCTTGATGAGGTGAACATCTGACCCAAGTTTCATAAAAATCCTTCAAGGGCTTTTGAAGATACAGAGTGGACAAGATTTTGTGGCAATTGACATTTAACCTCCAAGTGTGACCTTGACCTTGAGACACCACACCCGCAAAGTGGGTTCTGCACGTCGCCTTGATGAGGTGAACATCTGACCCAAGTTTCATAGAAATCCTTCAAGGGCTTTGGAAGATACAGAGCGGACACGATTTTGTGGCATTTGACATTTAACCTCCAAGTGTGACCTTGACCTTGAGACACCACACCCACAAAGTGGGTTCTGCACGCCGCCTTGATGAGGTGAACATCTGACCCAAGTTTCATAAAAATCTTTCAAGGGCTTTGGAAGATACAGAGCGGACACGATTTTGTGACGGACAGACGGACGGACGGACAACCAGGGGAAAAACAATATGTCTCCCCCATTTTTGGGGGAGACATAATTAAACCTCAACATGTTGGCAAAGCTGTAAGGTATGCAGTCTATTAGTAAATAAGACTGATATACTGGAATACCCTTAATTGCTTTTACACTACATATTTGATTCAGGCTGTTCATATGTACATTAGTATTTGGCAGTTATAATTTATGACATGACATGACAAAATCAACAATTTGGTCAATTTAACCTCACTAAGAAAATGACGTTATAAACTAATAACTAATAACAATTTCAGCAAACACACAATGGTTTCTGCCTTCTTTGAAATACCATGAAGTGCTGTCTTGGAAAAAAATGCGAGTTAAGTCTTTGAAGGTTACTGAAGTATGGATGTGGAACACACAACTACTTCACAACTATAATGCGTGTTGCATGTTATGTGATATGATGTCCTTAATGTCAATATGATTGATAAAAATGTTATACATGAATTGTTGATTCCACTATTAATGTACCTTCTGGTACGCAGACTGCCATAAAAAGTATGCAGAAATAATTTCAGAACAGTCTATAATCAGAAAGTGAAAATACTTAAAAATGTGAATTTCGACCAATTGTTGACAATCTCATGACACTGTCAATATGTTCTGTTTATCAGTGTCGTAGTTTTTCATATAAATGCACATGTCTATAAGCAACTTAACCTCCAACTTTTTTTCTTGACAGGGATGCTACTGGTAATAAAAATGTTCTTTGTATGGGATAGGTAGATAATGACATACTAGGGTTAATCAATAAATACATTGTAATTACAATACAGGCATTAATTCTAAAATGATGATCATTCTAGAAGATTATCTAGGTAACTAAGTGAAACAATGAAACCTGATTTTATTTTAAGTACACATGTCTAAAATCCGACCATCCCCAAATGATTAGAAACAAGTAAGGGGCACAAATCTGAAAACCAATAAAAATTAAGTATGATTATCTCCCTTGACACTTAGAGACAAGCCCCACAAAAATGTAATATTACAAGCTTTTTCAGATGCAAGCTACCAAATTTAAACTTTCTTTATCAACAATGCAAGCGATTAAGTCGAGCAAGAAAAGGGTATACATGTTACAAAATTCTGGAAAAATAATTCTTAAAAATTTTTTTTATAAGTTTCAGCAAATACCTTGAAATTAAAAAAAAACAAAAAGATGCCAATACAGGTGCCTTAAAGAAGGATCTTACAAAAAACCACTACATCTAAATTACATTAAACTTGCTGACTGGGATTGATACTTCTATCTTAGAGAGAATATTGAGAGTAACATGAATTACAGAGTGTGAAATGAACATATATGGCAAAAAGTACACTTATCAAATATGTACAAATGTTGTTGTTTTTGTGTGTGTATAACATGAGATAATCTATAAACCACTGTAACATTTCCATATAAAAATGACAACAAAATTCTGTACAAAAAAAACAGACAGCAATAGAAATACTTTACCTGCTTAGCACTATGGGTGCATTAATTAAAGGTATAGACATGACAACTTAATACAGACACTGAACAATTCACTGTGATCAGTTTTCAATGATAATGCAAATATATACTGTTATTGGGAAACTATCATTATACATGCAAGCCTGACGACTTGGCCTTAATTTTGAAAGAATAAGTTTATAACAATCTTGGCTATAATATGTAAAAAGTGTTCATGATAAAACAACAACAACAACATTTGTTACCCAGTTTTTATAGGATGAAAACTTAACGAGGAGAGTTTTATTTCTGTAACATTTCTGTTACAACTACTGAGAGCAGATGTCGTAGCTGTATGATATAGCAGTGCCTCTCCCTTGCCTGTAAGGCTTTAAGGTGACTTTGCAGTGATTAACAGTACCAGAGTTCAAATCCAGCTTAGGGCAAGTGGATTTTTCAGGTTTACAAGGCAATGACAAGAAAGGCATAGGAATCTACTCTGCCAAATTATTGGTCCTTTGTTGCTCCTCTTACAGATATTCAGATAAGTTTTTTTCAAATCTAATAAAATTAAAAAATCTTTGCCTGCATATTTTGTAACAGTAACACAACAATTGGAAGTAATTACTATAATTTACTATTTCCACCAGCAGATTCTTAGGACAGTTCCTGTATCAAACTGCCAAGTCTTACACCTCAAAAAAATAAATCAGTATAAATAACAAATCTATGTGCAGCTAACAAAGAGCTGCCCTTGCAATGATGATGTAACATACAAAATGAGATGATCAAATAAAAAACATGTAATACACTCTTCATCTCTACTGACTTTCCCTTATATCTTGTTTCTTATCTGAGAATGACTGAACATTAGTTTTAAAGGACTTACAAGATAAGTAGTATATAGACCACTAAGTTTAAGCTGAACACAGTGTAACAAACTGATTTCTTCTTTTTTTCCTTGACATAAGCTGAATATCAGCAACTGATTTCGTTACCACGGTAACAAGGAAGTATATATATACATCCTGTCAGTAGAGAAGAACAGTGTATCACAAATGATTTGAGGTCAGGGATTAACAATGATCATCAGATGCAAAGTTATATTCTCATCTTTCTCCCACATTCCCGACTCTCACATTCCCGACTCTCACATTCCCTTGCTTCCATTCTTTTCCCATTTGCATAAACACTGACTATCTTCTTAATTCAGATATGATTAATACACTTATCGAAGTTCTCCAACTTTCAACACGAAACATTCCAACCATAGAAGATTTTGTTATCTGATTACAAATTTTTCAGCAAAATTACTGAAACGCATTGGTCACTGCCTATGAAAAAAATGGCTGTGTATGAAATTTGAATACCATGCAATGATCTTACTTTTCAAACTGACAAGTAAACAATTATATTTTGACTTGTCATCTTGTCTTAGATAATCAACTAAACTAATTCCTATGGTTTTCTTTCAATATTTAAATAATTCAGTAATACACTAGCTGCCGTGCAGACTTCACCTCTGCTAAAGGTCTAAATCTGTTGTGTTTTTTTTCTTTTTCAGAACGTTTTCATTTTCAATACCGATGAATTTAAAAAATGTAAAATCTAAGTATGACCTTTAACAACAATTTAAGAAATGTGAGCATTTTCATTAAAAATAATGAAAAAAAGTGACAATAGACCTTTAGGTTTTGGTAATTTACATACCAGGTATCTCACTGTCTATAGCATAGATGAGAATCTTGCTTTATTTCCATGTAGAGCTGAAAACATCCTACAGGAAGAAATTCTGTCGAATGTGCTGTTTTCAGCATGGTGAATCCACCCATGTATCTTTGAGAAAACTTTGCAACAACTGATGATGACATACAATGATTTTATGATGGTTTTCATACAAGTGTAGCCAGTCTAATATACAACAACTTTGTGTAAATTTCTGCTCAGCACAGAGCGAACATCGTTACAAAATCTAAGAGAATCTAGCAGTGGTAATAAACACAGTAAACTAGTATCTGTAGCATCACTAAACCATGACGAGATTGGTATTGCATTGTCTGAAATAAAAAAGATTTTTTATGAGTAACAGATTATGGAAGGCGATTATTTTTTATTATCATACATCAAGTGACTATGCTGTTTTAAATTTCCATATGCATGAGCCTCTGTACTATGTCCCTGTGATCTAACATTTTTACACTCTGACATAATAAATTTACTCTTGCTGGCATCTTTAAATAGACTGTTGATAATTTCCAGTATGTATCATTAAGCACTTATTAAAATGTGTTGATAAATCTGTTACTTCCAGTGCATTCAAAACTGCATTGCTCATTCTAAATTTGAATGTGAAATCGTACTTTCTTGGTTAGAATGTATGAAACAGCAATTGAACATACAATGATCATGTGGGCTTCCCATACCCATTGAAAGAATTCCTTATTCTAAATCAAATTCTAAATCAAATAAACAAGCTAAAACTGTGGTTTCCAGTGTGACAGTCACAGTGACAGTCATATTGAAAGTAACGTAACTGTGAGTAAAAGTAAAGTATGTTCTGTTGTAATTCTAGTGATGTGATCCAGCCATCTTCTGTGCACTGTCAGAGCTGGGAACAGATGTTGCAATGACAAACTGTGATACATTTTAAAGTTAAAAAATTATTCTTATGTGAAAGACTTGTTTATTTGTTTTAAATTATCTTAAAAACAATGCACAGAAATGTATTTTTAACCCAAAATTGCAAAAAATTTCGACATGCTCAAGGGGGAAACCCCCTCCTGAACCCACCCCTGTCCAGATAATTAGTGCTTAAAAAAATTCCTGGGGAAATCCCTAATACAGGATAAAACAAGTCATTGAAAAAAACTTTTTATCATTATCTACATGTAAACTACAATTATTGAACAATAAAATATATAATGTGTTTTAATTTGGATTCTTTACATGAAATTATGCATGTCCATAACATTGTGCTCAGGAGACCAGTGGACGAAGACATCAAATGAGAGATTGTATTAAGTTAGTATAGTATACCATTTGTTTATTACCTGGATAAGCTCTGTAAGCCACAGGTGAATTGTCTAGTATAAATATACTGGATAGATCACGGTTAATGGCAGAGAGATCTTTAGTGTAACTACCCGCTGCTAAATTACAATGCTGAAATGTGAAGGCAGGAATTATAACAAGCACTGATAGAGAAGTTTACTTTTGATATTATATAACAATGTGAAAACTTTTTACATAAAATACACTTTAATAAACTGCAAACCACGGTATTGAACTTAAGACTTTAGCAACTTTGCTTTGATTATATCTAAGAAAAATGATTTATTTTTGTATCTTTAAGAAAGGTTTAACCGACTGAGACTACAAACATAAAACAGGAGTTTGATACAGAGTAAGAAAAAGAAGTGATTTAATTCATTCCAAACAATGTCACATTAATATGATGGAATCAGAAACAAGGAATGTTTTAAAGATTTTTGGAATAAAATCAGAGTATTTTCAGAATAATTAAATGTATTTATATGACCAATGAAAGAAATGAAAAGCAAATGCTGGATTTTTTCAAAGGGAGATAATTTGTTTAGATCTTTTGTATTTATATACCAACCTGCCTGTAATATCTTCTATTTAAAATTCCTCGGTTATTATCGAGTTTATCAGCTACTGCTGCCCCGTATATCTCCATGGAGGCCGTGAATACAACTAAATCATACCACTGGCTCACCTGGACAAAAAATCATTGATAACACAGTAATATACCCTTACATCTGATTTCAAAACATAGCCATTTACAGTAAACATATAAAAAAACAGAAGTGTAAGTTCAGAAAGTAAATTAATCACAGTGAATACTGGAGGACAGAACTGTGTACTAGATTCAGTTGCAATAGCGATGCTAAATAAAGATGGGTTGAATATGCTTGTTACAACAAGGATATACATCAAAGTGATACCTTTCCTTTGCAGCAAGGTTACGACAACTTTGGAGGTTCGTATACATGTTAACTTGAAAGTCTTAATAACATGAACATTACAGTTCATTAGGATTTATACTTACAACTTCAAGAAAATAATCTACATGTGGTCTTTTGTGTACAAAAAATCTCACAGGATGCCTGTCTATCATAACCTAAAACAGAAAACAATGACATCTGTTCTAACTGTATCAGTGCATATGTTTTCTCTTAATAAATAACTTTTGTAATTTAAACACATCTTCAAATGCCTTCTAAGTTAGTGGTTTGTCTTTTGATATCATTACATGAAGAAGGCAACTGCTTCTTGTGACTGAATAGTTTTTTTTCCCCAAAACATTGGAAGAACTGCTAGATAAATTTATGTCTCTAATACAAAACTCTTCTTAAAGAAATCTGACATTAAGTTCATATAAATGAGCCTTTTTACAACCCTGCCTCCAAAATTTCAACAAGAAGGCCATGATGGCCCTAGATCGCTCACCTGAATATGACTGCTTTTAACAAAATTGTTATGGACCCGATTAATTGACCCCAGATGACCCATATTCCAATTTGACCTAGAAATTACCGAAACAACCTCTCTGACAAATTTCCAGGTTATTTAGACTGAATATACATGTATAGCCTCTACAGTGTTAACAAGGTTTTCCCATATTTGGGCTCTGTGACCTACATTTTGACCCCAGATGACCCATATTCAAACTTGAGCTAGAAACCATCAAAACAACCTTTATAACAAATTTCCAGTTTATTTGGACTGTAAATATTACCTCTTGAGTGTTAACAAGGTTTTTCCAAATTTGGGCTCTGTGACCTAGTTCTTGAACCCAGATGACCAATATTCAAACTTGAGCTACATTTGTACAAATCATCGAAACAACCTTCCTGACAGGATATTTTGACTGAAAATGTTGCCTCTAGATTGTTTACATAGTTTTTCTATATTTGGGTTCTGTGACCTAATTTTTTAACCCAGATGACCCATATTAGAGTCTGAGCTAGAAATCATTGAAACAACCTCTGTGACAAATTTTCAGGATATTTGGACTGAAAATGTTACCTCTAGAGTGTTTACAAGGTTTTTCCATATTTGGGCTCTGTGACCTAGTTTTTGACCCCAGATGACCAATATTCAAACTTGAGTTAGAAACCATCGAACAACCTTTCTGACAAATTTCCAGGTTACCTGGACTGAAAATGTTACCTCTAGAGTGTTAACAAGTTTTTTTTTCCATATTTGGGCTCTGTGACCTAGTTCTTGAACCCTGATGACCCATATTCAAACTTGAGCTAGAAATTATCAACCCAACTTTTCTGACAAACTTTCAGGATATTTGGACTGAAAATGTAACCTCTGGCATGTTAACAAGGTTTTTCCGTATTAGGGCTCTGTGACCTAGATTTTTTATCCCAGATGACCCAAATTCAAACTTGTGCTATACCTGGTATATATCTTGGAAAAAACCTTTCTGACAAATTTCCAGGATATTTGGACTGAAAAAGTAGCCTCTCGAGCATTAACAAGGTTTTTCTATTTTTGGGCTCTGTGACCTACTTTTTGAGCCCATATGACCCATATTCCAACTTGACCTAGAAATAATTAAAACAACCTTTCTGACTAATTTCCAGGATTTTTGGACTGAAAATGTAGCCTCTAGATTGTTAACAAGGTTTTTCTATTTTTGGGCCTTGTGACCTAGTTTTTCATCCCAGATAACCCATGTCCAAACTCGTCTGAGTAATCACTGGGACAAACATCCTGACTAAGTTTCATGACAATTGAGGCAAAAATGTGACCATTAGAGTGTTAACAAACTAAGTGTGGACATCCGACGGACGACAGACGACAGAAATTGATCGATCCTAATAGCTCACCATGAGCCTAAGGCTCAGGTGAGCTAAAATACCAGAATGATTTAATTCATGAAAATAATTTTAATTTAAGCAAATTACCTTTAATACAAAATCTGGTGGTGTGCCTGGTTTAACTGTCTGTCGTATCACGCCATCATGATGTGAATGTATAAGCGTCTCGTCTAAATCTAATACTAGAGTCTTTCTTTTAAGCATACCTGAAAAAGTTTCATTGTCTTATTAAATATCATAACAGACATCACCTGTTATCTCTCTGAATTCTGTTACTGCCTCAGCCAAACCAGGGATTAAGCATTTTGTAGGCATAAGTCACTAAAACAGAATTGTGAAGGTAAACAAATCAAGAAGCTTAGAAGTGTTACCAGCTGAAAAAATAGACACTGGCCACTACAATTTCTGAAATCATTTCAAGATGACTCTCTTTCAAGTGCTAAGAAAATGGTTTTGAAATTTAATTTAGAGCTATCGGCTAAACTGAAAATTTGGCCTCAGAGTTTTGTTGTTGTTTCTGGAGTGCAAACAGTTACAATGAAGTTTGTTGGTGAACAAAATAATCATAACACTACATTTAAATCAGCTACAGTTAGTTAATAACAGGGACTGTAGAGAGTACTTACTAAGTCTATGCTTTGACAAAGGTGATAGTGGTATAATTTCATATTTTACTGTTTGGTGTTGTATAACCTGAAATAGAAATAATTTGTTCCAAAACTAGGTTTCAGGGTACTGAGTTTATATTATGCAGACTAAGTAAACAATTAACAAGCACAAATGAGATACTGTTAAGCTATTGTTGTATTGATATTAACTTAAGAATGTTTTAGCTGAATGACTTTTTTTTCACTTCTATAACTCACCTTTTTATATTTATCACATATCTTCCCAAAAAAAAGTATAAAAAAAGCAAAAATGACTACAATTTAGAATCTTGAAAAATATGTGAAATAAGACATTAACATTATCTAATTAATGCTAAGGTAACACTGGGATTTCAGATTCCCTGAAAAATATTCAGGAGAATTTTAATTCATTTTTTCTTTTACAGAACAAATTGCTTTTAAACTCTAGCATAGTTAATCATTGAATTAAATTTTGTCATTCTGCTTATAAATGCATATCATCTGCATTGACATTATTCATTGTTGTATTTCCTCTCTTTCATCAAAATATTGAAAAAGTGTCCAGTTTTGAAGCCATAAATCCAGATTTGGCACACTGAAATTATCGTATGTATAGTAGGTACCCTATCCCCTAGAAATTTCTCCCCAATTTATGCGATCATCAAAAACAGTCCTTGAAGTCTGAAATACGGAATGCTGTTACAATATGGAAAACTTCCAACCAAGACCTTAGCTTTGCAAATTCTCACAAATCCTTACATTTTTCATAATTTTAGCACTACTTACATTCAATGATGTGCAATGTCTGGGTCTCTACAAGGCATTTGAAGACTGAATTTGGTGTTGACAGTCTGAATGCCATGTAATGTTTCAATCACACTTATTATCAATGCACCAGTGATTTTTAGATGGTTTTGCTCTACTGTTCACAGCTATAACTGGCATCAAACAACTTTTACATAAATACTATCCATGTACACCAGTACATGTAATTTGCCTTCATTTCAACTCAGATGTAGTAGCCTGGCCGATAGTCCAACTAATCACACTTGTCAAAGAGACATCAGAAAATTGTTGACAGGCAACGTCTTTTTTCCGAATGGTTTGACAGTGATAAAAAATGCCTTTAACCATCAACACCAAATTTATTATTCTCGGCTTTACACATCCGGGTATTTTTTAAAGGTAGTATATCTGTACTTGGGTGTAACTCGGATTTTATCGTTGAGCTATATGTAACTTCAAGATTAAAAATTACAAAAACTAGAACATATAACAAAAGAAACTGTCTTAATTTCCGAGACCTACGGCCTGATAAGTGCATTTTTAATGATTCTAATTAATTAAAGTTGTTAGGTTTCATAACAAACGACTGTAAAGTCACATAGGCTCCAAGGATAAAGTCCGAGTAATGACCGACAACCGAATGCTTAAATTAGTTAGTTACTGTTATCAGATTGGTTAATGGCTAGAATGACGTCATACTTAAGGCGAGAATGCTATGTGGCTGATGACATTGGTTTTGGATTCCTATCCAAATACTAACCAGGGATTGTGTTGCTTAACTAGCAAATGTTCCAGACAATAAAACCATGTTGCTAAAGAGGAAGCCCAAAAGCGAATCTGCTCCCTTGAAATGCTTTATCTATCTGATGTAGCCATAAACTGCATAGAGCATTTTCAGTAACAGCCCTTTCAGTAATCAAAACCATGGCATACGAAATGCGAGGCGGATATACTGTTGAAACAACTTCAAAGTATCACTTTGATTTTGCATAACTTCAACTGAACAAACATAACTGACGGCTGTTGTTCTATTTACCTTCCCATTTGTTTATTTACTCACCGAGCGTAACTGACGTTTGAAACAGTAACAAATGAAACTCCATATCCTAGCGGCCAGTACAAAGAAACCACGTAAGCCCATAACAATATACTTGATCATGAGTGCAGGTAAAACATCTGGAAACCCAAATCAGGTAAGGATTCTGCAAATGTAGGACAGTAAAAATGAGGTCGGTAACTGTTTAGTAAATCGCAAACCGCAAGTTGCACAAGGCAGCCATTGATTTCCCACAATTCTGAAATCTCGCGAGACATTTACACGCGATAAATTTGCAATGGCGTCTTTGGCAACAGCAAGTGCGATAGTTCAATTAGACTGAAGTATAAATATCATAAAATTTTGCAAGGAGTTGATCTAAGGTGAAAAGTTCTTGAACTGATGACATTGTTTAAAATAGTTGTTTAAAGTGGTGCAATTACCTTTAACTTTATCAGGTAAGATGTATGCATGATTGATATTGCCTTCATTTAGTAATTGGTGGGTGGGGTATAAAAATATCTAGTGAATGAAGAGTAAACATATACATGTACTTCTTTAAGATAAGTCAAGTTCTTTTTAGTGAAATGAGTGATATGAAGCAGATTCGTAAGATGGATTGTTAAGATCTTTTGTTAAACTGTCATACCATGCCTTTTAAGTGGTAATTAACGGCAATCCATAGGAATAAAGCTTAATTGGTGTGTGTGTGTTTGGGGTGTGAGGGGAGGGGTATGTGTGTGTTGTGGGGGGGGGGGGGGGGGGGCGTTAAATGCTTTAGATCTGTCCCAGTTGCAACTTTTCATCATTGTTGGATTATGGATTATCGAGGAGAAGTTCCAAATGGATCCGCCGCTAATTATTTTTAATATTATTGCTTTCATCAATAGTAATAGCAGGCATGACTTTAGTCCAATTAAACAGACTTATTGAAGAGACAAAATTTTTGATAGGTGATGTCTTTTTCCAGGTCGTCACGTGTTGACAATAATAGAAAAATGTTTATAGAATGGGTCAATCCATCAATGCCATATTAATTAGGCTAGCATGACTTGAATACTGATTGCAAGGGTTTGATTATCTCAGCTTATTTCTAAACTGATAATAAATTTGGGTAATAAATTCAGCTTAAGTACACTATTTGTGCCATTGTCATCAGTATATCTACCAACTACTGCGGAGGTAAAGCCACTGTTTCAGCCTCTGAGGTGTTAATTTAGGTTAACTAACTACTGTTAACAAGTTTGAGATCTTTATCTCCAGCAAAAACGTGCTGAGGTAAATTGTTCATTTTATACAGATAATTCTCTTATCAATTTGTGGTAAATTAGAACTGGATCTCTTATCCACTGCAGTTGAATTTTTATTGACCGAAGAAAATAAGATTAATGCAAAAATGTTGTATTGTCTCGTAAACACTGTATTGATTTTTTTCAACTTTTTATACCTTTTACAAAAGTAACTGAGAAACATGCCATGGGTAGTGAGGATGGATTGATCGACACCAAACTGCATGAGGCTGTACGATTTTCACAGACTGAGAATGTGAAGAAGGCTCTTCAGCAAGGCTATGACCCAAATCTTATAGGACTGTACCAGTGGAGTCCACTCCATGAAGCAGCTTATAATGGAGATAAAGAAATACTTCGGATGTTGTTGCAAAAGAAAGGTAGAAGTATTGAAGTTAAGGCCACAGATAGGATTGTTTTGATACTTAATAAATCTTAATGGATTTAATAGTAACATTCATTTGATTTAACGCTATTAACACTTTTATTGTAAGTTCTAGTATATGTAGTGTTGTATCCAGGATTAAAAAAGGGCATGGTGCTGTGAAAAAGGGGCAGGGTGCTGCCAAAAAGGGGCAGGGGGCAAATATGCGTCTTTTGCTAGCAAAAGGGCATTTTTCACCATACACCGTGCATTATATTATGCCAAGCATCGTCTCTTTATTATTATTGTTATCATTAAAACTATATAGTGTTGTAAAGTGTGAATCAAATACAGGTATTTGTTTTATTTAATTTACTTTTTAATCATTGTATAACTACTAGTATATGTTACTGAAAACAGACAAATACTGCAAGAAACTTCTAACAGCTTTTATTTTTCTAATCTCTCCATTTCATACAATCATGTAGATCATTGCTAGCATTTGAACAGTATACACATTCAAGTAACACAGCATACTATAACATAATGCACAGTAACCTTTTAAGACTGTTTTTATCTACTTGTAATCAGTTTGATGTTTTAATGTGCTAATTCTGACAATAAAACAGCAAGAGTACAATCTTGTATCTGAAATCGTAACCGAAATTAATTTATCCGAAATATCATACACTTATCACTTTCGGTTTTGTATCAACGGTTTTATTTGACAAAATTATCAATTACAGTTCAATATGTAAATGACCATTTAACAGTCTGCTCGTTAAAACTAAATATATAGGTGAAATGTTTATTTCTTATTAACATTTATAACGAACGAACTTTCCTGTGTTTTGGCGCAAAAACGCACGTGCGTCCTAAAAACGTGCATTTTGACACAACCGATACCAATCTGGGACGCTTAATTGTGAAAATTGACACATGTATAGTTTTTTGTAAACAAACGCGTTTCATAATTAACTTCTGAAGGCTAGAAACAGACTTGTTTTAAGATCGGCGAAACAGTGATTCGTTTTCGCTGCTTTTGCCCGTTCCTTTTCTAACTGAGCCAACTTTCGTTTTACGGAAGGTATTGTATATGCAGACAGAGATGTTAGTGCTTCTAATTTTTTGGTAAGAATGACTTTTAATGACAAATTGGATGGGTGGACAATTAAAATCAAAAAAGACAAATGGTTTTATTAAGTTCTAGTTTATTTTTCACAAGTTTTTGTAGTGGACACCGGGTATATAAGGCATTTCCAACAGCCTCGCTGTTGGGCTAGCTCTTTAGCGACATGGTTGGAGTGTCTGGAACGTTTGCTAAGTTAAGCAACGTTATCCAAGGTTAGTGCTTGGATGGGTGTCCCAAATTGACCTCATAGGCCAGGTTACTACATTGGTGGCAGCGGTAATTCTACGGATCTTCGCCGGCTCTTTACCTTGGTTAGTGCCTGTGTGCACTGGGAGTGCAGTGGGAATTGAGTCCCTTGCACAGTTGGAGCGGAATGGGGTCTCTGTAGGAAACTGTACAGTAGATGCCCAGCTCCTAAAGGTTAAAGAGGGGAGGAGTGTAGTGGACACCGGGTATATAAGGCATTTCCAACAGCCTCGCTGTTGGGCTAGCTCTTTAGCGACATGGTTGGAGTGTCTGGAACGTTTGCTAAGTTAAGCAACGTTATCCAAGGTTAGTGCTTGGATGGGTGTCCCAAATTGACCTCATAGGCCAGGTTACTACATTTTATTGTGTTTACCGATAGTGACGACAAACACTTGTTATATTCCCAATCAACGAAACCTACATCATTTGTCATCTGTATTGTTTAACTAATCAATTCATCACCTTAAATAACAAGTTTTTGTTGTAATGGCAATCCAGACATTAATCCGCTAATTGATTGGTAATGATACAGGACCCAGTGCACGCTTGATTATTGATTTTTCGGCAGTCGCTGTAGGGTATGTATACATGCGTCGCTGCGTGTCTTGCTAATTAGAATACACAAGTAAGTTAGGAAAACATAGACACTGAATAAACAAAGGCAGAATTTGTGGTGATAAACATTTATGATTAAGGACAGAAGGGCGCTAGTGGGAAAAGGGCAGAGTGTTAGAGATTTAGGGCAGAAGGGCGCTCTTCAAAAAGGGCGGGGCGCAGCGCCCCGCTATCACGCTATAGATACAACACTAATATGTATATCTTTACATAAACAGCACTACTCATATATATATTAACAAATAGAAAGACAGTGTAGGAAAAAGAAATCAGTACCTTTAATGAAGTATATTGAAAAGCTTTGTAAATCCGGGTTTTATTTTAAAAGAAAACTCAAATTTCTAGGTATATTTTTTGATTCAGGTGATGCAAACAAGCAAGACTTTCAGCGGAGGAGGACAGCCACACACTATGCTGCAGAAAATGGACATATTGAGTGCCTTAAAATGCTAATTGATGCTGGTGCCAGGTATGACATCAAAGATGATGATGGGAAAGATTGCCTTGATGTTGTTACTCCAGGAGGACGAAAAATGCTTGAGCGACTCAGTGAGTACTTGATACATGTATCTTTACAAGTGTTGTAAGTCTGTCTGTCATTACAAACATTTCTATAGAATTGATAAAAAGCACTGTGACAATTTTCTTTTAAACAATCCATGTTGACGAACTTCCCCACTGAATAAATGTCAGGCACATCAATTATAAGAAAACATCTGACTCTTAAGATCAAGAACATGTACTGGCTTTTTATACAAACTTCGGTAACTGATAGGTCTAGTTATTGATGCAAGGATTAGCTTGAATATGTCTGAATGACCTTTGTACATTTTTGTTTGTTTCAGAGATGAGAGATCTCATGCTGAAACCTGACGACTGTGAACTAGAGGATAAAGACGAAGGTATCTCATCTGACAGGTCACATGATCAAACATCCTCAGTATCAACAAGCCGAAGATCATCTATCATCTCTCAACAAGAAAATGGTCCAGGTAGAATGGTTTTTAAAATGCGATTCTTTTTCATCACTAAGTAAATTATATATTGAAAATCTGGCTCTTTGATTAAGTAGTTTTAGTTCATTACCTCATAAAACAGGTAGGTGCTGACGTACACTTTTCATGTAATTGTTATATAAACCTTCCTCTTTATATTTTGAAAGTAAAAAGAGTAAAAATCAAAAACAAATTCTGATCTGAATCTCTAAATAGGATTCCTATACTTTTCTTTGTCATTCTATGCCTTATGTAACAATGTCACTTTTGAATTTGACTATTAATCAATCTTGTTTTATTTCCTTTGTTAATTTGTTACAGTCCTGGGATATGTTCATTTGTCTGTGGAGTTTCATGCAGCTAAAGGGTCACTGAAGATACGAATATGGCAGCTGACAGATTTACTTCTTCCACCTCGTAAGTAGATCAAGATAAATATTGATAAATGTCTAAACGATAAAATTCACTTTAACACTAATCATATCAGTGCTCGTAATTGGTTACCTGACAACTTGTAAATTTATTTGAAATAGAAAACATTTGCCAGAAAAGTAAAATGTAGTTGAGGGTTTGCATTTTAACTTGGGTTTGGCCACATTGAAATTTTCTCTGTACCAATTTATCACAGAACATTTTACACAATGCAAAGCGGGTTTGTTGTTGAAATTATTTTTTAATTTCAAACTTGAAAGAGGATCTGACACTGTATATATTTTTTTTTAAATAAACAATAATTTGTTTGTTTCAAAAGCATGCTAAATGATCACAAAGTCAGTAATAATGCTTTGCTTTTTTTTGTTTCCAGCAAATACCTCAATGATTCACACAATTTATGTGAAAAGCTACCTTCAGCCTGATAAAAAACGAGAATCTAAACGTAAGACAGAAGAGGTCAAGGTCGATGGTTCCAAAGGCTACATCCACTGGAGAAAGAAAAAAGAGAGCAGTATTAAACATATATTTACCCCAGCCACATTCAAATTCAGTCAGCCACTAGAATATACAGGGGTTACAAGTGACATGGTCAAAGAGAAACAACTTGAAATAGAAGTTTGTATAACACAGCGTTACTCACATCGAAGTTTTCTAATTGGTATGTTGAGAATGTCGTTGAGATCTGCTGTGAAGAAACTAAAGAAAGAGAAATTACCTTTGATTCCTTGCATGAATCATACAATTCCTTCAAACATGAAAGTTTATTGTGCTTCAGAATTGAATATTGTTAATAATTCTCCTGGTGGGAATTACTTCTTCAGCAATCCAAATGTCAGAATTGTGCTTCCAGAGGACACAGATGATAGTTCTGTGAAAGCTGCTAGTAACCCAGATTTACAGCCATGGCAACAACACTCTCCATCTACAGAGATTGATATGAACCTTGAGTTTCAAATTATGCCAAATGTTCCAAAACTGGATTTAAATGCCTTGCCATTAGATGAAAGTGGATACTCAAGTGAATTTCATGTGTCATTGCCAAGTGAACTTGAAAGCCCAGATTCTGATAGTTCCAAAAATAGTTTTGTGAAATTACATGATAATGCTACTGGTATAGCAAATATGAATAAGATGAAGAAGGTCAAGGCCAAACAAGAGCTTGATGACATTAAAGAACAAACTCCATCAAAAATTGCTGGCAGATCTGATATTAAACTTGACATAACTGATCTTGCTGATGATGAATTAGAAACAGTTTTAGTAGAAAGTAATGTGGAGATGATAAAGAAAACAGAAAAATCTCCCAAACAGAAATCTCACTTAAAGCAAAAAGACAAAAAAAGTGATGAGGACTCTAGTTCAAGACCTGAAACCCCCACTTGGGATTATTATGACATTCCAACAGAAGTTGTATCTCAGGATGTGGAAGAACCCACTTCACCTTGGAAAGAGGGTGCAGCCCCTGTTGTACTTCCAATGGATACTACTTTAGGAATTGCAAACTCGAAAGATCAAAATGTAATACAGCCAATCAAGAAAGATAAGTCTTTAAGACGCTCAAAGAAAAAATCATCTGCCATACCAGGTAGAGCTGTACCCGTGGTGCCAAGTATTGTAGTAACCAAAGCTGAAATTGATATCACAGAAAAGAGAACTGAAATATTAGCTGAAAGTAAAATCACTATTCCAAATGAAGCTTTAATTGAACAAAAGGAAACCAATGTTGTGGATGTTGAAAAAGTTGCAAGACCCAAGACAAAATCTGTGTTAAAAAAGATTGACAGAAAGTTGTTTGTGAACGTTGATAAAGCTATAGGGAAGGATAAGGTTGGTAAAACAGAGGAGAGTAAACTAGTTGTAGGTGATAATAATAATAGACTTGAAAATGAACAAAATGGTCCAAAACCTAAACCAAGACTTAAAAAACTCAGGAATATAAAAGATGGATTCATTGAAGACAAAAAAGATAGTGACAAAGAGATATGTGTAGTATCCAATTTGGGAAGGGTGAAACAAAACAGAAAACCTGTTCAGACAGAAACAGGGAGTAGAAAATCAGCAACAGGAAGTGGTCAGACTGGTTCCTCAGTGGTTGTAGACATAGAGAAATTAACTCTCTCAGCATCTGGTGCCCATGTTGTGGAATTAATTGAAGAGGATATAAGCATTACTGAACTTGCCAATGATGATCCATTGTTTACTGATAGATCAGAAGCTTCCGTGTCAACATTTACAGACATCGAAAGTGGTTTGGGGAGTTATCGTCTTCCAGAACGGGTGTCACCGACCAAATACATGATACCCATGCAGGTATATGAGGTAGATGACACTAGTTGTGATGAATCATTGTCTGAAGATAAGTCCACTATACCCACCACTGAATTATAAATATTTTTTTTTTGTAAAAACAGTGAACAAAGTTTCAGTTTTTCCTACTACTACAGGTCAAAAAAATGGTATTTGTATTCTTACAAATCTACTGCTGTATGTCTTAAACCTTAAAATCTTTTTAATCAGAATTGTATATCTGTTGTAAAGGGAGGGTGTGCCTTAAAACTGCACACAGGCTTGTAAAATAATTAACTTGAAGTTATACAGAGGTTTAAGTTAATGTTTATTTGTAGTGTTTGTTAATATATGTATATACATACTAATATACCTTTCCGTTGACCGGAATTTTCCTATATGTTACTCAATTAGCATTCATTAACACATAAAGTGTACATTTTATGTATGCCTGACTGTAGATTACACATGGGTCTTTACGCACTGCAATATGATAATCAAAATTTTTGTCCTATTTTGTTTGGAAGCATTTTTATGACTTTGTTGTGTACAAGTTTATGACAGAATTCTATGCAATGTTATATCTGTGTTATATGTGTATGTGTCAGAGGTATTTTAGGTCTATATAACTTAGGTTTACTAATATAAGAAATCTTACTTCATAACATGTATTTTATAAGAGTTTACATTATATATTCATAATTATGTCTCATTCAAGTCAAGTGAAATCAAGTCAGGTAAAATTTATTTACAAAGTGGGACAGGTTAACAGATTAACATAAGCTCTAAACAGCTTTTAACAGTGACTTAATATCACATTGATATGACAAGAGATTAGTCTACTAAAAAGAAACAAAACTTTTTTCAAACATTTTATTATTTTATGGTGTTAGTGTCTGTAACATATGAACTTCTAGTTTGGAATTAGTGATGTAATCAAACAATTAAGTATTCATAGACTTCACCCTTTGATAATGACATCTGCTTATTGTAATCAGACATTAGCATACATCACACCCTGTAGCAGTGCTAATCAACTGTTAGCTAACATTTGATGTCTTCACTATAACCTAAACAAGAAGAGACCTTTCACTTCTGGTTAGTGGTAAAAGTTATACCTGTTTGCATGACATCTTAAAACTGTTAGCAGTTGAATTAACAGTTATTGAAGCAACATATTTCTAATATCTGTAAGTGCAGTGAAATGAACAAATTTATTCTGCTAAATATACCAGACACCATGCCTATGATTTAAATGCCGCCAAATTTAATTTAACATTCTTTCAGTTGAAAATCAGACCACTTGAAATTTAGCCATTTGTACCTACATAAATTCTTGGTTGATAACATACTCAAAGCTGTCAACAAAAAAAAAACCTTGGTTAAAATGTTTATATTTTATGTTTTTATAGATTTTATTACATTTTCACATTGTCGGTATACTTTTCATTATTGCGGCCTTAAATGACTTAAGGAAAGGAAACTGGCACATTCTTTTCTGAACTTTGCAAGATATTTCAAGTAGTTGAATGAAATATATAACATATTATAAAAATCTTAATAACCTTAACGTTAACGTATATATAATTTCAGGTATCATACCAGATTTAAGAGAAATTCAATGATATTTTTTTCCATATATTTAACAGACCTTAATTGCTTAAACTCATGTAAGGATAAGTAACAGTTATTCTCTCTTACATAGTTCATAGCCACTTGTTAAAACCATTCTTTTGTATGATCATTCATTTTGAATGAATGTATTTTTGGGGCATAATCAGTTAAAATGAACAGTAAAATGATTTATTTAGGTACCCGTACTCTCTCTTAATCTGTTTTTGTGACAGATTTTCAGATAATTGACAAAAAATGTTATACACCTTGACAAAATGATTGTTATATGAAATAAGTGGCATTGACTTAAATGTAAGTAGTAGACCTGATACACTAAAAACCTCCATAATTTGAACATTGGGGTTTTAAGTCTATTGATTTTTATTGAATCAGAATTGTGTGAAGGTATATTAAAAATTGGCAAAGAATTTCTTGTACATGTACTTCGGAATGGCATTTCAGTTATGCATTAACACGGTCAAGTCAGTATGGAATCAGGTTGACCAACATTTCAGGCTTTTTGTTTACAGTTTATGTTCAGAATGGGTTTTTTTTCTTCAAAACTGAAAAATATGAATAGAAAAGTATAAATATTAAATTTTTACTACACCGAAACACTTGTAAAAAGCTTTTAAAAACTTGCAAAGGATTTGAACTCACATATGGATCAAATATCTTTTTTGAATGAATTTTGCAAATTTTTTAGTATAATTTAATTTTTCAACAATCTTCAAAGCTTTCCAGTTTTGTTCCATCTATGTTATTTTATGAAATGATTCTTTTTATCTACAAACTTTGAGCAAGTGACTGAAACATGTTTATAGGTCTGGAAATGTTCATTGTAACTAGTGAACATTTGTTCTTAAATGATACATGTAATTCTTTTTTGTATATATGTAAAAACTCTTTCATCAACCAATCAGAAGCTGCTATCTTACTTTTTAACCAATGGAAATTCTTTTTTTTCTTAGAGTTCACCTGTTAGATTCAAGAAAGGAAAATGAACACCATGGTAAAAACATTTTGAGTTGGATGATTGATGTGTAATTGATTGTATTATTGCAGTTAATTCTAAGTTTTGTTTCTAATTTAGCAGCTGATGTTTACATCTTACACATACATTGCTTATGAATATCATTTATACTGTATTATTGTGTCACATTAGGGTTATAATTTTTTGTTTCAAGGAAAGACACTAAAAGGATTGAAGAATGATTTTATAGTACACTGTTCACTTAGCATTGGGTAGCTGATTTAGAGGGTACTATTACATTCTGTTGGACCGGTCTGGCTATCTCAATCTGTAATGCATCAGATCGTCAATCTTGACATTCCTGGTTAATCCAATCCCCATCAGGGCCGGCAAAATTTCTCTGTGATAATTGATCTATCAGTCATTTGTCCCTCACCTCTTAAGCAAGTGAGGAAGAAGTCAGTTACTTGTGGAGAAATTGGTTAGTAAACTGGTTGGATACCCAGAAACACTAGTTAGGTGGACTGACTGCTGGAATCTGACCTTACCTGTTAAACTGGCGTTAAACCCCAATTAAACCAAACCAAACCATACATTCTGTTTGAAGAAGTATATTCAAAAGTAGTCTGTGAAGTGATATTTTCCTCTGTATTTGTTTATGAAATCTTTGTTTATTTGCCATAACAATGTGCTACTTGTTGTATTGTCCAGAACTAACTCTTTGCTACTATAATATACATTTGAAAGAAATCCACTCGACATGTGCTATATTTTTTCACCTTGTTCATGAACTATAGAGTTTCCATAAATATGTAAATAGGTATTGATTTAAGAATCAGGTTTTTAGTATGGTTTTAAGTTTCATCCCACGTCCTTTGATACACACTCTGTGATATATATCATTTATAATGTCTTGCGTTTTCAATGAACAATTTGAACAATGCCTGTGAACTAGGGAATCATATATAAAGTGGTGCTTGTTAAAAACATAGAGAACTTCAGACTAGAATATGTGTCGTAGTTGTCCTGATAATGCAGTATATTAATTAGTGCCTTAAACCTCTTGAATGTGTTTGGCACATTTTATCCAAATAATTTATTTTTTTTCACACCCAAAAATTGCATTTTGCTAGGTGCTCTGGTAACCTGTTGGAAGTCACCTTCAGTGTTAATATTGAATGGGTCTGATAAATACTATCAGAACATTTGATATTGGTCATGTACATGTACTCACAACAGAGACTGTAGTTATTATATATGTTCTTATAATCTCCATGTTCTTTTTTTAACTATTTTCTAAAAGATTAAATCTTAGCTGTAAAACATTAGAAGTGATTTTCTTTTGGTTAATTTATTGCCTCTGTGGTTAATGGAAGATATTTAACATTGTTAGAAACTAAAAGCTATTTATTTCCTATCTTTTAGTCTCTTTATATCTCATTTTTGTTTTTCTTTTTCAGTAATATAACATATGTATATTTCTAACTCTTGAACCAGTCCTGTTTGTCCTTTTGTCAGATTGGCTTATTTCAAATATGAGCTCTTACCTGACCAATCATTTGCTTTAGATTTTGCCAACTTTTTTTATTTTCACTTGGCATAAAATAGATAAATGTCATATTTTAAGAAAATACATTGTGATGACTTTTTCAATTGAGTCCTGAAAACTACATAGAGCATTTTCATATAGTAATATAAACAGGCTTTACATAGTGTTGTGTCTTAATACATATACAGTTATACAATTGTTGATCTTTTAAATTTTTAATAGTGATTTTTTTGTGCTACTCTGCATTTATTATTTATACTTCTTGTCATTTATACATGATACTTGCATTAAACTGATATCTAATGTTTGGTTTTTTTTCTCTGGCAGTTGGTTTAAATCGCTTGCTTGCTTTATTTTATGAGTGTATTTAGACAATATTAACTGTGTATTAATGTTATGAACTGTACAAAAAAATAAACTGTGTTGAGATGACAGTGTATATTAAACTGAATATTTTCTGTTTCATCAACATACTGCTGAAATTTCACACATTTCTACAGATTTACATTGTAAGCATTTTATATGTTAAATCAGATACACCTTAAGGTATCAGAAATTAATTTGCCTTCTATGTACTTACAGGATTTTGTGTGTGGCTTTTTTCTTTGTAAGTCACTAAAGTTTTATGTCTCATTTATTTCCTGTGTTGACCATGCAAGCTGTATAGAATTATACTTCTGATTTTGGTAGGGTACCATTATTCTCTCTTAATTTTGTTTTCTCACCAATTTTGAAAGGTTACAGATCTTACAAGAAAAGACTTAAGTGTTTATATCAACTAATGACATTTAAAACCGTTTAGCTTCAATGAAATGAAATGGTAAAAATTGACTTAAATTTTGATTAAAGATTTACTCTACCTGTACACTATGTAATGGGATAGGTAAGTATTATGTCATTGATAGAAATAAAGTAAATACTTGAGAATGAGAGGCATGTCAAGTAGTAATTGCATTTTCTTTTTAAGTTATTTAGTTGAGGTTGTGTAGGGGGCAGGGGCGGATTCAGGATTTCAGGTTGGGAGGGCGCAAAATGTTCGGCTCAATTAGTGCCTGTTTTCTACCTCATTTCAACGGTTGTGGTTATGCTAGAGTATACTGATTTGGCAATATCACATGGGCCTCTGATTATTCAATTGAATGTTGAACAATAAAGTATACATTATTTAAAGACATATTCAAAATAGACCTACAATAACACCTATGGTCAAGGAATTTTAGGGGAAGTGGGTCGGGTGTGCCCCTCTCTGGATCCGCTAGTGGGGGGTTAAAACTTTATAGTCTGTTATAGTTTAAAGAAAACTTTGTTATCCATTTAAAAACAGTAAAATAGGTGAAGAATAGATAACTATGTTGCTACTTAGTGAAAAAATATAAAGACTAAAACGAACATCAGTGATCATTTATTTGTAATCTTCTTGTATTCAGAACGGCTTTACAGGAGAAAAAGAAAGATAAATGTATTTTACACAGTCTTCCTAATATTGATTCCTAGCTTCTTTTTACCAGTATATGTATTGTGTGTGAGTGAAATGTGTTTGCCTTATGTTACAATAGTTTATATGCAGGCATTTTGATTTCATAATTTATATGCACATGTATAGAGTAGTGTAGTGGTGATATGTTTTAACTATGCAAATATAATTGTACCTTACAGTAAAACATTCTAACCAGCAAATTATGCAATTGTATTTCTGTCAATACTGGTAATTGAATGTGAGAATAGAATATTTTACAGCCAGCATAAAGCTAGAACTATTTTCAGCTACTTTTTACATGTCTTTAAGTTTTTGTGCTAATGTACCTATGTAATATCTGTTTATACTTTTTGGCAAGATTTAATGAGGACTCACCTCTATTAATTTCAGTCTGGAAAAGAACAGAATGATAGTTCTTGTAAGTTGAGCTGAAAGATTTATTTATAAACTGTGATATTACATATTCAAAAAATGTATTATGTCATTTTGATTGTTATCCTAAAATGTGTATGTTGTCATGTTGATATTGTTTATGTTATTTCAACTGTTGTTTTATGATTTTAAGTTATTTTAGGTGTATGTTAGCTGTATGTTTTTTGTCTATGTAAATGTTAACATGGCGTATGTTAACTTATGTTTATGTTAACATGGTGTATTATGTTAGCTCATGTTTATGTTAACATTGTGTATTATGTTAACTCATGTTTATGTTAACATGGTGTATTATGTTAGCTCAGTGTTGATGTAAACATTATGTCTATGTTATCTTCAAGTTGTTTTGATGCTGCTATGCAATTCACACTGTACCTCAAGTTAACATTAAATATTTAAAAATAAAAGTGAGAAAAATAAGTGTTTCAGTTTAATTAGGACCAAGTTCTTGCACATTGTATTAATCCTGCATGTTGACTCTAACAATTTGGATTATTTCAATAGGAAGTCTCTGTCAGATATTCTCTCTCTCCCACCTGCATTATGACTTCTAGCCGAGACTTAAGGTTCTCAAGATGTCTTTCATAAAATAATGCAGTGTCGGATTTGTATTGTGTTGGTAAGGACACCTTCTAGTAATATAAGTAAGGATGTAAGTGAAAGTTGGAGCATTCGTACCTGATGCCAAATGTTCCAATGTATTTCAGGAAATAATATCAGTCCTATTTTGAAATTTTTATCTTTTTTGTTTTAATAAGAAATGAAATGATAAAGAGTTGAAAAAGTGAGAAAGGCATTGTAAGCAGGAGAATTCTTATCAGTTATTTGTTATTTGTTTGACCTTGACCCCCAAATGACCATGACATCAAACGGTCCAAAAAAAATTTAACATTGCCCATAAGTTTCTAATTAGTAGATGGATTTACTTCATACTTGAACACAACACCTCTTTGGACAAGACTTTCCCACTGACATATGTTTATTTGACCTTGACCTCTGAATGACCCTGACCATGAAGGTCTAGTTGTCAAAAATTCTTATTATTGGCCATAACTCTCTTATTACTCAACAGATTTAGTTCATGTTGACACACAATAATCTTTTAAGAGAAATCTTGCAAATACGTTATTTTACCTTCACCCTTAAATGACCTTGAACTTGAGGTGAAATTGTCAAAAAAAAAACAACACTTTTTTGAATCAACAGATATATTTCATGTTTGCGCACAATCCTTTGTGAGACATCTTTCAAATGACGTATATTTTTTTACATTGACCCCTAAATTACTTTGACTTTGAAGTCAAATGGTTAAAAATAGCCACTTCTTTTGAAGGATCTACAATTTATCTTATCTGGGGCCTGTCCTATCAATGGTCATATGCTCAAAGGTCAAAGCATTGACATCTTTCAGTGACAGTTCTTGTTGGTCCTATTCTGGGTTTGATTTATTATCTTGCAGATTTCTCTAACAATTCACATCTATATCACAATGAATCATGCCAGCTTCAGTTTCTTTACATGAACAATTTCCAACATTGTCCAAAAAAGCCTCACATGCAATCTTTGCAATGTTATATTCTCCTACTTAAGAACAACCAGTAACCTATATAGTCACCTTTATAGACGTCATCCCATTCATGAATTATGCAATAACAATGCAACAAATAAGTAATACTAGATATATTTATATATTTTTTGCTTGGTCTTGATTTCTTTTCCTTTTTTACCTATTAAGTATAAATTTAAATCAAATAGAAATTACTCATACTGATACCAAGCAAAACACTTTGTCCTGTGAACTGGAAACACTCAGATCTTATCAATATAAATTATGTTGAGAAGTTAGTGGAAAGTTTGTTTTCTGTGATTTTTTAGTATGAATTATTTGAACATTCTAATGCAAATTGATCTGAACTTTCAAATTCTAAAATGAACAGATTTTGCAATCCCTAAATATATGTCATTGGCTGATCTATCTTGTGTCAACAAAGACATCTTATAATTCCTTAGCTTATCTATCGTATGTCAGTTAGGACATCTTTGGTATAAATCCTTGGCTTTTCTATCATGTGTCAAATAAGGACATCTTTAGTACAGTAAGTCCTTGTCTGATCATTCATGTGTCAGACAAAGACTTTTTCAGTAAAGAAAGTCATTGGCTAACTTATCATGTGTCACTTAGGACATCTTAAGTAAAATAAGTTTTTGACCGATATGTCAATTATCAGATAGGACAAACTTACTAAAGTAAATCCAAAGCAGATCTATTGTTGGTCAGATAAGGACAGCCTCAGTAAAATAAGTCCTTGGCTAATCTAGAGTGTATCAGATAAGGACATCTTCAGTAAAATAAGTCCTTGGCTAATCTTAAGTGTATCAAATAAGGACTCTTCATTAAAATAAGTCCTTGGCTAATCTAGTGTATCAGATAAGGACTCTTCAGTAAAATAAGTCCTTGGCTAATCAAGTGTATCAGATAAGGACATCTTCAGTAAAATAAGTCCTTGGCTAATCTAAAGTGTATCAAATAAGGACTCTTCATTAAAGTAAGTCTTTGGCTAATCTAGTGTGTATCAAATAAGCACATCCTGGAGTGTATCAGATCAGAACATCCTCAGGACAGCCTCAGATAAGGACATCTCCAGAAACATAAGTCCTTGGCTAATCTAGAGTGTTTCAGATAAAGACATCCTCAGTAAAGTAAGTCCTTTGCTAATCTAGAGTGTTTCAGATAAGGACATCTTCATTAAAGTAAGTCCTTGGCTAATCTAGAGTGTTTCAGATAAGGACATCCTCAGTAAATTAGGTCCTTAGCTAATCTAGAGTGTATCAGATAAGGACATCCTCAGAAAAGTAAGTCCTTGGCTAATCTAGTGTGTTTCAGATAAGGACATCCTCAGTAAAGTAAGTTCTTGGCTAATCTAGTGTTTCAGATAAGGACAGCCTCAGTAAAGTAAGTCCTTGGCCAATCTAGTGTATCAGATAAGGACATCTCCAGTAACGTAAGTCCTTGGCTAATCTAGAGTGTATCAGATAAAGACATCCTCAGTAAAGTAAGTCCTTGGCTAATCTAGAGTGTTTCAGATAAGGACATCCTCAGTAAAGTAGGTCCTTGGCTAATCTAGAGTGTATCAGATAAGGACATCTCCAGTAATGTAAGTCCTTTGCTAATCTAGAGTTTATCAGATAAGGACATCTCCAGTAACATAAGTCCTTGGCTAATCTAGAGTGTAAGATAAGGACATCCTCAGTAAAATAAGATCTTTGCTGATTTATCATGTGTCAGATAAGGTCATGTTCAGTAGAATAAGTCTTTTGCTGTTCAGAGTTCATCAGATCAGGACATTTTCAGTAAAACAAGAGGGCCATTATGGCCCAATATTGCTCACATGACTACCATTGACTACAAATTTAAACAGCAAGGCCAGTGAAGGATTCATGGTAAGTTCACATGATGTTGAAGTAGAAATCTACTTGCAAGACTGTACATTTGGTCCAAATTTCATAGAGAGAAAATAGGTCAGAAGTACAAGGTCAATGTCACCTAAAGTCAAAGCTGAAATACAATTTCTGACAAGAAATTTTTTAAAGATTTTATAGTTTAATTTTACACATACAGGACCACTAGGCATGGCCAATTTTGACTCCTGGGATATAATTTGAACAATCTTGACTGAGGTCAACTGCACAAAGCTACACACCAAATTTCTAGACTGTTGGCCATGCAGTTTCAGAGAGGAAGATTTTTAATTTTTTTCCTGTATAACCTATATAACTGAGTGTAAATCAAGTGACCCTCAAGTGTGGTCAATTCTGACCCATGGGACATAATTTTAATATTTAGAATGAGATTCGCTAGATGATGCTACATACCAAATCTTAAACTGAGGGCCTAGTAGTTTCAGTGAAGATTTTCATTTTTCCCCATAAATATTTCATAGTAAAATGAGTGACCCCTTGGAAAGGGTCAATTTTAACACTAGAGAACTAATTTTAGCAATCTGTGTAGAAATAAGCTTAAAAATGCTACAAAGCAAATATCAAAGATCAAGCACTTATGGTTTCTGACAAGAAGATTTTCTTATAAAATTGTTTATTTTACACCTAAAGGATCCATTGGCCAGAGTCAGTTATGACTCTAGGGACATAATCTGAACAATCTTTGGAGAGGACTGCTAGATGATGTTCAATACAAAATACTTCAGCTCTTATATAGTCCTTGTGGTTTTAGACAAGAAGATTGTCAAAGTTTTCATTCTATAAGTCTATAAAACAGAATCCTGGGGGTGGTCATAAATGACCCAAAGGACATAAATTGAACTATCTTTGTAGAGGACCTCAAGATGAAGCTCCATGCAAAATATCTCAGCTTTAGGCCTTGTGGTTTCCTGAGCTCTCGGCTATGTGGTTTCAGACAAGAAGATTTTTAAAGTTTTTCCTATATATCTCTTTATAAAACTAATTGACCCCTGGGGTAGGGCCATTAATGACCCCACAGGCATAATTTGAACAATCTTGGTCTAAATGATGCTCCATGCAAAATATCTTGACTCTAGGCCTTCAGACAAAATTTTCCTGTATAATTCTTTGCAAAACATGTGACCCCTTGGGCGGGGCCAGTTTTGACAGCAAGAACATAATCTGAAAAATCTTGGTATAGGTGTACTAGAGGATGCTGTACACCAAATTTCAAAGCTCTAGGCCAAGTGGTTTCAGACAAGAAGATTTTTTAAAAAGATTTTCCTATTGGTGGCCAAAACAACTAGAGTTCTGCATGGAATTAATCTTTGAAAAACTTTAGTAGAGCTTTAGGCAAGGAACATCCACACAAAGTTTCAATCAGTTAGGCCCAGTAGTTTTAGAGATGTTGTTTAAAGTAAAAGTTGATGACGCACGACGCCCCAAGGACACAGCCCAGTAAAATAAGTCCTTACCTTATCTTTAGTGTGTCAGGTAAGGACATCTTCAGTAAAATAATTGTATTTAACTGATCTTAAGTGTATCAGATAAGGACATAACCAATATAATAAGTCCTTATTGGTTTATGCCTCTTAGGACAACACCCAGTATAGTGGTGAGTTATCTAACAAACTCCATGCAGCAGTTACTTCCCTTTCAGTGCTTTCAGTACAGTAATATTTACAGTAATATTTTCCAAAGAATGAAGGGGAGATCACTGCGAGGAGATTGGTTTTCTAACTGTGACAGAGTGTCTAATGACAAAGAATGTGCAGCAGAGTGTCTGAAGCCAGAGATTTTTGGACATCCTTATTCTGCAGCCATCCAATCCTATATGCAACCCCATTTGCAGCCCTGCAATCATTAGATTTCTCTTAATGTTTACTAGCGAGAGTACCAAATATTTCTTTAAGTTTTAGGTACCGGGTAAATAATGTTTTAATTTAACAAAGAAATTGATTGTAAGTGATACTGGTATATAATTTTGCATAATTTTTAGTAACAACAGCAATGAAATTGAAAATTATATACTGCACATACAACTGTCTTACAATCTCATAGAATTCTGAAAATGCCTCTACTGCCAGCAGGCGATGCGAGCATTGCTAAAATAACTTAGTATTGCTCTATCTATTTGAGCTTATTTATCGTCGGTACCAATTGCCCATTTGACAGACGCCCTATGACAGAAGAGGTTGTTGGGGGATAGTGCACGATACAGAAAGCTTCCCATTCAAATAGCACATCTGGTTCTTTTCCATGCTCAGTGTATATCACTGATAAGTGATTATAATGTACACTGGAAATTTATATCTTGTAAAATTTAGTCGTTCTCTTTTAGCTCTATTTACAATACTTAATTATTTTCTAAAATTATATGACAGTAGTTTAGTTTTCAAAGATCATATTTTATAGTGTATTTATTATATCCTGTGCTTGTAAAGACTTATAATATTACATATTGTAATAAAATTACTTGCTTCGTTTACACTCTGACAATATGTACTTACATGGACAGAAACAAGAACATAATTAGCAATATTGCAAGAAATATTGCATCAAGCTGTGATCACATGTACAATCAATTATTGGGCATAACCCATTGGATGTTTTTTTAGCAGGCAACTTGGTTGATCTATGGTGTATCAGATTAGGACATCTTTAGGGAAGTAAGTATTTGGCTTATCTATCATGTGTTAATTTAGGACATTTTTTTGTAAATAAAGTAAGACCGTCACTGATCTATAGTGTGTCAAATTAGGATATCTTTATTAAATCAGTTAATATGTGGCTACATTCTTGAAAAATACATTTTGTAACAGTGATTTTTTTTTTGCTGTTTTGACAAAATGGTAAAGAAAAGCCAAACTTTGAAAACATTCTGAAATTTTATTTAAATAAGTAAATTATATTCATTATCAAATTTTCAAGTGAAATACTTTACTTTGTAAATCCATTCCACAGAATAACAATAAAATCAAGTACCAAAACGAGGCATTTTAAAAGATTTACCCCTATTTCTATGAAACAAAACAAATACTCAACTACCTCTGAACTCAAGAACTATTTCTAAACAGTAAGAATTCTTTAATAATGAAGTATTTCTCTTAAAAAAATCTTGTAACATATTCTGAAATAAATAAAGGACCATAATAGAATAAAACTGAAGCATAAAGTCAGGGGTTTTTTTTGTATAAAAAATTCTGGGTTAAAATATCTAACCTGTGGTTACTTGTCTTGTTTAACAGTTTATTAACAAGAGCACTGCTGGGCGGAGCATTATATGCCTGAAGGGTGTTTTTCTAAGTATGATGCATTTGTGATATAAGGGAGGAAAACTAAGGCTTTAAAATTAAATTATTTGCTTTAATTTTTGAATTTTTTTACCTTTAACCTACTGACCCCAAAATCAATAGGGGTCATTCCCCCAATGTGTGCAACCAGTATATGAATTTTGAAATCTGACAAATGATTGTGGAGACACAGAGTGTAAATGATTCTAAAGATTTAGGTCACTGTGACCTTGACCTTTGACATACTGACCCAAAATATATAGGGGTCATCCACTCAATGTGTGCAATCATGATATAAAGTTTGAAATCTCTATAAAAAATGATTGTCAAGTAACATGGTCAAAATGGTTTTCAATGTTAAGGTCACTATGACACTGACCTTTGACCTTCTGACTCCAAAATCAATAGAGGTCATTCACTCAATGTGTGCAACCATTACATGAACTTTTAAGTCTCTAAGACAAATGGTTGTCAAGTTACAGAGTGTAAATGATTCTTAACATTTAGGTCACTATGACCTTGACCTCTGACCCCAAAATGTATAGGGGTCATCCACTCAATGAGTGCAATCATGATGTAAGGTTTGAAGTGTCTTCAACAAATGATTGTCAAATTACATGGTGGAAATGGTTTTCAATGTTAAGGTCTATGTGACCTTGACCTTTTACCTACTGACCCCAAAATCAATGGGGATCATTCATTCAATGTGTGCAACCATTACATGAATTTTGAAATCTATATGACAAATGGTTGTGGAGTTACAGAGTGTAAATGCTTCTAAACATTTAGGTCACTGTGACCTTGACCTTTGAAATAATGACCCCAAAATGTATAGGGGTCATCCACTCAATGTGTGCAATCATGATATAAAGTTTGAAGTCTCTACCGCAAATGATTGTTAAGTTACATGGCGGAAATGGTTTTCAATGCTAAGGTTTATGTGACCTTGACCTTTGAGCTGCTGACTCCAAAATCAATAGGAGTCATTCACTCAATGTGGGGGTAATCACATGAAGGTAAAAGACAGTACGCCAAGGAGTACTTAAGTTATCGTCCAGAAACCAAACTGCTAACAGACAGATGGATGGACAGACGGACAGACTCCCCGGACCATAACATAATATGCCCCCTTCGGGCATATAAAAAGCCTGATGTTATTAACTACACACTGATTTACAATATACATGTTTGTAAAAAAAGATACAATATTACCTGAGGAAAGTAACTTTCTTAGACACGTTTATACACATACCTACATTTCTGCCATTAGAATCTGCAGCAATGGATATCTAAAAAAGTTGCCCAAATTGAATGGGTTAAAATAGAAAATATAACTTTAATGACATGTTATATGCTTAAACGTATGACTGTTTGCCTTGTTTGACCAATGGCACTATTCACTTAAAATTAACTTAAAGATTTACAAGGCAAAAGTAAAATCAACAGTGCATAAATGTTTCTTCAAGTAGAAAAGTCTTCAACAAGCCATCATTGATAATCTCATCACTTATTTTCCAATCTCTCTCTCTCTCTCTCCTCTCTCTCTCTCTAAATATATATATACACAACCAAAAAAAGAAACTTTCATAAAGCACATGTACAGGTTTCAATGTTATAGTTGACATGTGTGTATAAATGGACATGTAGTTACTTGTGCAGACATTCTACTTTGGTAAAAGGGCAAGTTAATTCAGTTATAACACATAGGTTGATCAGCTAAAAATCTCTTTTTCACATGCAATACCAGTATAACCAATTTTTATTTACAAAAACTTTTCATTGCAATTTGTTGCACTTGAAGCGTTTTGTAAGAAAAATACCAAAATTGTTTAAAATCAAGGGTTTGCTGGCCTAATGCCAATACCAAGGATACTGATAAATTTTCATAAGAGGGCCGTTGGGATGTTGGAGGCTGGCGCTTCTACTGCAGATGTTGCAGCACAAATTGGGACATCTGAACAGGCAGTTTGCAGTCTTAGACATTGATTTTCACAAAACGGAACTACTGACAACTTGCTGCAAAGTGATAGACACGAGCCCAAGACATTTATATCCTGAATCAGCACCATCAGCACCAGAATCCATTGTTAACTGCCACAGAGACAGCTTCCGTCATGCCCTGTACCCACAACATCCAGATTTCCGCGAAAACTGTTTGTACGAAAGTTGCCCTTATGTTGGACCTGTTCTAACAGATCATCATCGCCACAATGGGTTCAGTGGCCCGCTGACATAGTAACTGGACAAGACAGAACTAGTGGACGATCCTCTTCTCAGAGGAGTCAGGATTTGCACTGTCCAGATCAAAAGGCGCTTGCATGTATACTGGCTTAGGAATGTGCATTAAGCCGATTGTTGCATACTGCAGACGAATAGTTTAGGGTGGCGGCTCTGTGATGGTTTGGGTGGGCATTGGATATGGATACTACACACAAGTAGTCATCACTGACAGCAACCTTAATCCCCACAGTCACAGGGAACTTATTCTGGCGCTCCATGTTGTTCCCCTTCTGCAAAATCATAGCATCATTTCTTCACTAAAGCAAGGTAACATGTGGTCACTCTTCACTCATGACAATTAACAATTTCTACGAAATCATAATTTTGATTTTATTGACAACTGGCCATCAAAAAGCCCAGATTCAAACCCCATTGAACATTTCTGGGATAACCTTGACAGGCGCATGCAACGACATCTAAATCAGCCTGCTAAAGTCAATGACTTGCGTGCAGCCTTGCTTGAGGAGTGGGATAATATCACACAAGCTGACCCAACAAACTTGGGCTGTCATTCCGACGTCACTGTTCAGCAGTCATCAACACAACCACTGGGCACATGCACTATTGATTGCTGAAATTAGACCTTCACCAAAACCTAGCTAAAGTTTCTTTTTTGGTTGAATATATATGTATTATCTGTTTTCCTTAACCAATCTCAATTCTCTTGCTCCTGATTGGTCAGTTCATAACACGATGCAACCAAATTAAAAACTTAGACTGAGCAGTGAGCATAAATTATCTGTTTTGTCTTCATTTATTTTGTATTTTCACATGTTTTGAAACAGTAAATTGATGCCAGCATTCGATTAAAACATTTACCATATAAATAACAAAAAATAATATCCATCCATTCATATTTAAAGCCCAGAACAAGAACTACATTCAAGTACTCAAGCACATTCTATTCATTAATTTAACTTGTTGAGGACACAACTCAAGATTTTTACACGATATGTCAGGTGTGAAAGCATGAAAATTTATGATCTGAATAAGCAAAAGACATTATCAAAGAAGATAAAAAGCATTAGCAGCTATATTTATGTACGAGTTAAATAAACAAGCATTACAAAGACAGTGTTTTATACAAACATAGGCAGCATTTCTTATACTAATGCCATAGATTAAGAGGCAGTGTTGCTTAAAATAATGCCAAGCCATAGATTAAGAGGCAGTGCTTCTTATAAATTATGCGTCTGGTGTCTAAAACACCCTGGAATGTAAAGTTATTTCATTAAACGCTCCTATTCAACATTTACTTCTTCCACAACCTTCAAAATCTTCAACTTTCATAGTGTTCTCACCTAAGAACCATTGTACACACTGTTCAATTTTTCCATGCTGTAACTTACAAAAACAGAACAGATCAGTATGTCAAGGTTAAAATATTATATCAAAACTGCCAATAAGTTTAAAATTTCTTTTCACCAACCTACTTGAACAAATACAGTATAGGTTGCCCACCGAAGTATTACCGGGTATTTCTGTGAAACAACTTGGAAACTTGGCCAGGGGTGTCTTAGGAGAATATTTTCAAAGTTTTCCATACAGTCAAACAGAGAAAACTTTCCCAACTACTGTCCATTTTTTAACAAATTAACAAACTAAAATGGCTGCTAGGAATTCCTTTGAAATCTACCACAGAAAAATTTCTGTAAAAATATTTTTTAATTTGGGCAAAGGGTTTCTTAGGAACAGATTTTTCATTTTTTCTAAATATTCATATACTGAAAAGTTGCCCAGCCCCTTGTCAGCCAAATTATTTTACACACCAACATTACTAAAGGAAACAGGGCCAACATAGCAGCATTTGTGGGAAACTGTAAATGCAGTCTCTCTGAAGAAGTTTTTCAGTTTTCTATGAAGTTGAATACTGAAACTGCCGAGCCCCTATCAACTCCAAACTGACATGGCTTAAAGGAATTTGACTAAAGGCCACATTTAAAATATTTCGGTAATTTTTTTTTAAAATTACGCCAGTGGTTTCTGAAACAAAGACTTTTGAAGTTTACAACATAGTCATGTAAAAAGAGACCATGCCCTGTGTAAGCCATGTTTTTTTAAGGAACCCAAACTGCTTGAAGTATTTGATAAAGGGCCAACTAAGGAACATTTTTTGTGAAATTATTTTAAAATTAAGCTGGTGGTTTCTAAGGATTACACTTTTGAAGTTTACAATATAGGCATATAGTGGAAACAGGCCCCGTCTTCTGTGGGTTATGTTTTTAAGGGACCAAAATAGCCTTAAGAAATATGATAAAGGGCCACCTAAGGAACAATTCTGTGAGACAATTCTGAAATCGGGTGGTGATTTCTGAGAAGATTTTCAAAGATTTCAACCAGTGGTCTGAACTGAACCATTTACTTTCAAGGAAATCAAAAAAAGACTAACTGACGAACATTCCTGTGAATTTTGGTTAAATTTAGCATACTGGTTAAGAGGAGATATTGTCTGCAGGAAAATGCTGACCGATGATGTTGTCTGCAGGAAAATACTGACTGTCAACAGACAACAAACAATCACCTATCCTTACAGCTCACCCTTGAACACTTCATGCTCAGAAAAGCTAATTAAATGCTTCTTTAAAACTGAGAATTCTTTATCAACCAGAATCACAAGACTTTCCATCCATTAATTATCTGAAAAACTTTTTTTTTACACTGTCTTGTCTTGTTAAACGATCTTCCTGTTTTAATAGAAATCCACACAATTCACCTCTCGGACATTTTCCCTCCTATATATTCTGGCAGATTTTTGACATGCTGGACAATATTCTTTCTATAATTTCAACAAGAATTTGTAAACTACAACATATTTTAACGCCTTGTTAAAATGATGGGTAGTCAGAATATGCCAAAACGAGTGAGATGGAAACTGTCTAAGATTGGAACCTTGGAATCACTAGGAAACCTTCCAAGCTGATATATCAAGAGAATCTAACTGCTGAACTTTTCGTTTTCGTGACAACAACCAGAGAAATCCTAATATAACACATACTGCAGACTCGATGTAATAACCATCTAACGTTGTTACACATGAACCACCGGCTGCTTTACATTCCTGAAAATATATAGATACAGTCTTTATCTTTTTTGTATTTTAAATGAAATACTGGAGAGAATCTGCCTTTATCTATGGTTCTAAAAATGGTCTTGTAATTCATCTGTAAACTGTGAAAGACAAAATATCATAACTGCATATGGCCTAAGTGTCTTACGTTATTCATCAGGTGCCCACTGTCATAACTGCATAAAACCTGACATTCATGTGGATCTATTTATATGTCAATAAGATATTATATACAATGTTAGATACAATAAAAGAAATATCATATTAGTGTCAAATTTTTTGGATCAGCATTATTTCATTTTTTGTGAATTCTGCTGATTACATCAAAGGCTATACCAGCCCATATGATATTTTTCTTTTTACTAGAGTTTAACACCAGTTTCAACTTCTTTTTGGTAATATCCTGGCTGTCAGTCCACCTGACAACTATTCATGGGTATCCAAAAATACAGCATCTGATTTCTAAGCAGGGTATTAATGGTTAATTTGATTTTCAGATTCGAATATTTGGTGGATTTTCGAATATTCGAACATTCGTTCCCATCCCTAGTACTGGTATATTGACGATAAATCAAATGGTATTGGACTCTGTGGCTTGGTTGCTCAGTTGGCAGATAGTCTGGATTACCTGCCCCTGACACTACGTTACTAATCGTAGTATAGTAGGCAGGGAACCAGACTAAGTTGGCAGAATGTTTGTCCTTTAAGTTGAAGGCCCTGCATTCGACTCCCAGTCAGGCCACAATTTTTCCAACATCAGTTACAATTTAAATGCAGTTACCTCCCTTTGGCAGGTAAATTGTACCAGTATTACACATAACTAAAAGAAAGAAGTGATTCACAGAAGGTATAAAAAAAGAAAAAACTTACATGTAAAGTATCAGCAGTGTAGCAGGAGTGTCCATCAACACCTTCACATGACTTCCAGGTTAGAGCGTCTACAACCCACAGTGCTACTGTAGCTGGCCAATTACCACCTATATAAACATTAATATTTTGAGCTATGCAATATGAAATCCAACTAAAGCATTTTTCCTTCTACAAGATAAAAAAGCTAATAATGTTTCAGTGTTTACTCTTTGATAACTTTTTTCATAAAAGATGACATAAAGTGCCTGTATTGAAGAGGCAACAATTTTTAAAATTCTTATTATGCAGAAAACATTGTACAAGTTGTAGCTTACTTCAGGATAACAAGAACTTCTGCTCTAGTGCTTTTAATATAGACAGCAAATGAACACTAAAAGGCATTCCACAGGGCTGTGATCACTAACCTAAACTAGCTACAATGTTAATGACACTGCCCCCTATTATAGGATATAGATCACTCACCTAAACTAGCTACAATGTTAATGACCTAAACTAGCTACAATGTTAATGATAATGCCCCCTACAATAGGTTATAGATCACTCACCTAAACTAGCTACAATGTTAATGACAGTGCCCCCTATAACAGGATATAGATCACTCACCTAAACTAGCTACAATGTTAATGACAGTGCCCCCTATAATAGGATATAGATCACTCACCTAAACTAGCTACAATGTAAATAACAGTGCCCCACTATAACAGGATAAAGATCACACACCTAAACTAGCTACAATGTTAATGACAGTGCCCCACTATAACAGGATATAGATCACTCACCTTAACTAGCTACAATGTTAATGACAGTGCCCCACTATAACAGGATATAGATCACTCACCTAAACTAGCTACAATGTTAATGACAGTGCCCCACTATAACAGGATATAGATCACTCACCTTAACTAGCTACAATGTTAATGACAGTGCCCCACTATAACAGGATATTGATCACTCACCTTAACTAGCTACAATGTTAATGACAGTGCCCCACTATAACAGGATATAGATCACTCACCTTAACTAGCTACAATGTTAATGACAGTGCCCCACTATAACAGGATATAGATCACTCACCTTAACTAGCTACAATGTTAATGACAGTGCCCCACTATAACAGGATATAGATCACACACCTTAACTAGCTACAATGTTAATGACAGTGCCCCACTATAACAGGATATAGATCACTCACCTTAACTAGCTACAATGTTAATGACAGTGCCCCACTATAACAGGATATAGATCACTCACCTTAACTAGCTACAATGTTAATGACAGTGCCCCACTATAACAGGATATAGATCACTCACCTTAACTAGCTACAATGTAAATAACAGTGCCCCACTATAACAGGATATAGATCACTCACCTTAACTAGCTACAATGTTAATGACAGGGCCCCACTATAACAGGATATAGATCACTCACCTTAACTAGCTACAATGTTAATGACAGGGCCCCACTATAACAGGATATAGATCACTCACCTAAACTAGCTACAGTGTTACAGACAGTCATCTATGAGCCCCCTATAACATGATAAAGATCACTCACCTAACCTAGCTACAATGTTAATGACAGTGCCCCCCCTATAACAGTATATAGATCACTCACCTAAACTAGTTACAATGTTAATGACAGTGCCCCCCCCCATAACAGGATATAGATCACTCACCTAAACTTGCTACAAATTAAATGACAGTGCCCCCCTATAACAGGATATAGATCACTCACCTAAACTAGCTACAATGTTAATGACAGTGCCCCCCTATAACAGGATATAGATCACTCACCTAAACTAGCTAAAATGTTAATGATAGTGCCCCCTATAATAGGATATAGATCACTCACTTAAACTAGCTACAATGTTAATGACAGTGCCCCACTATAACAGGATATAGATCACACACCTAAACTAGCTACAATGTAAATGACAGTGCCCCACTATGACAGGATATAGATCACTCACCTAAACTAGCTACAATGTAAATGAAAGGGCCCCACTATAACAGGATAAAGATCACTCACCTAAACTAGCTACAGTGTTACAGACAGTCATCTATGAGCCCCCAATAACATGATAAAGATCACTCACCTAAACTAGCTACAGTGTTACAGACAGTCTTCTATGAGCCCCCAATAACATGATAAAGATCACTCACCTAAACTAGCTACAGTGTTACAGACAGTCATCTATGAGCCCCCAATAACATGATAAAGATCACTCACCTAAACTAGCTACAGTGTTACAGACAGTCATCTATGAGCCCCCAATAACATGATAAAGATCACTCACCTAAACTAGCTACAGTGTTAATGACAGTGCCCCCCCCCCCCCCCATAACAGGATATAGTTCACTCACCTAAACTACTTATTATGAACAGTGCCCTCCTGCAACAGGATTCAGATCACTCATCTTAATTAGCTACAATGTTAATGACAGCCATCTATCTATGTGCCCTCTATAACAGGGCGGATCAGTCATCTTAACCAGCTACATTGTTATAGCCAATTCTGTATGTGCATCCTATAAAAGAACACAGATCACTCACCTGTTTAGGACAGTCATGTATGTGCCTCTTATAACAAGATATAGGTCACTTACCTAAATTAGCTACAGTATTCAGTAGAGTCATGTATGTACCACCTATAACAGGATCACTGATTTTTGCATGGAATGCCATCTGAGATACGAACATACTATATACAAACACCTGAAAAGAAACCAAAAAGTAAATCATAGAGGTGCAAGAATATGTGTCTTTTTATACTCAAGCAGGTTTCAATTAGAGGTGTCTGATGGTACTTAATATAAGGTTTATCTGAACATTGTTGAAAAGTCTGCATGCCAGTGATGTCAACTGAGAACAGAAAAAAACAGGAAAAAAGAGAAATATATTTAATTTTTTTTTACAGTATCTTAAACTTTTTATTCAGAGTTCGTAATTCAAAACAACACAGCTTTCATTCCCAATTTTCCAATCAAAAGTGGTTGTTATTTTATTTCAGTCACTGAAAAGACTTTAACAGTAACTTTCACACTAATTCTATGCTTTCAGGGAAACAGCTATTTAATACTTAGTATAAAAAAGAACTAAATGATTAATATTTCTCTTCAAGGAAGGAAACTTATTCTCTTTTTAACAAACAAGTACTTACTTTAATATAGACTAGATAAAAAAGTAAATAACATCAGGAAATTCCCTTTAAACAAAAAAATTGACCATATTTCTGACAGGAACAGCGGGCAAGGGGTAGAGCCTCAGACACTTTATCTACAGGACCTCAGTAGTTTGACACAATTTGTGACATCCAGACAGCCAAACTACCAGACAGAAAGCACAACATCAAAATGTGGGGTGGGGGGGGGGATGAGATAATAAATAGATACATGTACATGTTTAAAGAGTAAACAAGTACTAAAACACACACACTTACCTGATGAATCATATAGCTGCCTAGCATAAGAGCATAAAAATATGTTGGGAACTTCCCTGGAGTATCCTGAACGTAATGTGATAGGTACACAACATATGCATACAATACACCTATCATTAACCTGAAAGAAAAACAATCATGATGGTTTGATGGTTCTGTATTAAATATGCATCACAGTAAAACTAACTTTACCTCAACAAAACATCACCCAGTCTAAGCAATGAACTGATTTAAACAACCATGATTCAGCAAATCTCCAGCTAAAATCCAATTATTTTAACCAACATAACACACAATTGCTCAATCTAATATTTGTTGTTGTTGTTTTCACAGCTTGTGATACTACTTACGATTTTTAACATGTCAACACAGATGCTTATAAACTTAAAACATCAACACAGATGCTTATAAACTTAAAACATCAACACAGATGCTTATAAACTTAAAACATCAACACAGATGCTTATAAACTTAAAACATCAACACTGATGCTTATAAACTTAAAACATCAACACAGATGCTTATAAACTTAAAACATCAACACTGATGCTTATAAACTTAAAACATCAACACTGATGCTTATAAACTTAAAACATCAACACTGATGCTTATAAACTTAAAACATCAACACTGATGCTTATAAATTTAAAACATCCACACTGATGCTTATAAACTTAAAACATCAACACAGATGCTTATAAACTTAAAACATCAACACTGATGCTTATAAATTTAAAACATCCACACTGATGCTTATAAACTTAAAACATCAACACAGATGCTTATAAACTTAAAACATCAACACTGATGCTTATAAATTTAAAACATCCACACAGGTGCTTATGAATATAAAACATCAACACTAATGCTTATAAACAGAATTGGGGAGACCTACCTTGGAGGGACTGCCTTTAAGAACACATTCATGGGTTTTGGTCCAGCTGTATATTTTGATATAATCAATGGTAGAATTATCTGTACAGGTATCAAAGGTACAGCAAACATGGCTAGAGTGGTTTTAGACATGCCAGCCTCGATGAGTTTAAGACCTGAAAGAGAGTCGGCAGCAGCAAATGCTATCTGAAAACACAACAAGAAAACTGTCTGTACTATGTGAGTTATATAGACTTTATAAATTACTGATGAATAATTTCAATAAAATCTCATTTCAACTTTTTATCATCTAATAAAGGGACAAATATTCTGTTCTCTTTAGGTATGTTTTCAGTAAGAACTATAACTGCCACTGCCATGGCGCAAATACCCCCCTCATGCCATTTGGTCAGTAGGGTACTGATATATGGGAACATGTTACTTTATGCCCCAGACTAGAATTAATTATGAAAAATTACAAAGGGCAGTAACTCCAATACTGTGTAAAAGAGAGTTATGGTTCTAGGGCACTGCACATTTCTGAAATGAGATCTATTTATCTATGAAGTTTCAAGTGGATATCTTCAATACTTTTGGAGTTATACTGCAGACAAAAATTAGGTATGAAAAATTTCAAAGGGTAATAACTCCATAATTGTGTAGAAAAGAGTTATGGTTCTTGAGCATCCTCAATTTGATCTATTTATCTATGTAGGTGATCTATTTATCTATGAAGTTTCAAGTTGATACCTCCAATACCTTTTGAAAAATGCCCCAGACAAAAAAAACCAGACGGCCAGCCGGACAGACAGACAAGCTGATTCCAGTATTCCCTCCTTACAACTTCATTGTGTGGAGGGTATAACAAGAAATGTGTCACAGACACAAATGCTCCCGAAACATGGCAATGGTTACAGTCATGGTAGCTTTTAACTTGATATTCCTTTGATCATTTGTGCCAAAAAGTATATGTCCTTTACCTATTTGTATGGCTGGTAAAATTAATAAATCTCCAAAACTGATGTGTTTCAAAAGATACTGATCTAGAGTTTTGTACCCACAGGTCACCACGCCTTTTACGAAAAAGTGTTTCAAAACAGTTTCTTACCTTTTAGCTTTTGGATTTTTATGCTCCAGTTGAACACCATAGGCCAAATTATAGTTCAATTATAAAATTGTAGAAGTTGCACACAGAAGCAACATTAAGTAAAATGAAACAAAGGGCAATAACTCTGCAAAAAATATTGAATCGAGAATATGCTTTGCAGCACTTCATAATGATCATTCTGTGAAAGATTGGTGTAAATAACCTGAGGAATATAGGAGAAGTTGTGAACAGAAGTAATATAAAGTAACATTAAAACAAACGGCAATTACTAAGCCAAAAAAAACTGAAGTGCAAAAGCCTGAAAATATGCACTGTGGTACCGGTACTTGATAATCTTTCTATGAAAGTTTGGTAAACATCATATGAGATTTGAGAAGTTGCTCACAGAAATAAATTTAACAAAGTACAATTACTTTTCCAAAAATAATCGAAGCGCAAAAGCCTGAGTATATGTGCTGCAGCAGTTGATAATGTCCATTTTGCAAAAGTGTGGTGAAAATTACTTTTTTTTTTTTTTTTGAAATTCTTAAAAGACATTACATAAAACACATGTATCCTCCATTTCACAGAACTAGGCTGCTGGAAATGCTAACACAGCCTATAGATGCAATGAAACTGAAACTCCAGAACCACAAACAACACAAAAAGCCAAACTACTGGTTTATCTAACACACAAGCTCTGTCCTGCTTAAAAATCCAATGTTATAAGATAGGGTGAACTTAATCATCATTAAAGGAGTTACATGTACCTACCTTTGAAGTGAGTAGAATAATACAGAAGGACTGAACCGGTACCAGCCGGATTACTTTGTAAAGTTGTTTATATGTTTCAACGATGCCCTGTTCTGGATCAACCTCTGGATCTATCTTCTCAGACTTAAGCATCCATACTAAAGTTGTTGTAACAAAGAAAACTATTCCCCAAAAGTATAAGAAACCTAAAGGAGAAAAGATTAAGATTAAGAAATTTAAGAGATAAAAAGACTACAGTTTCCACTCATTTCTGCCAGTTTGTTGTTTGTGATTTAGTGAGTACAGGTTAATTATTGCTGCCAACATAACTGATCATTAAGTAATCTGATTAAAAGCATGTCCCTAAAGCTACTTCCAGTTTGCATGTACCTCACTTTTAATTTTGGTTAGTTAGCTTCAGCATCTGACTCACTGTAACCATAGTAACTGGTACATTGTATCTACCAGGTAAGAATATGACATGACCCCAATACTTAACCAAGCTTACAGCTTATAAGAAAGGCTGAAGCATGCTGATGCCAAAACAAATAAAAATTCTCCTTTACCTTCGATAAACAATCCAGGTAATTATTTGTTAAGACAGTAAAGTCTTTGACTTACTTGCTAATGTTACCATTCCAACATCTTTTGGTTCAGATCTCAGGTAATTGTTGCAAAAGTCAGCAGATTCTAAAGCAAGGAACAGTACATTTCCAAGAAAATACCCAGTAGTCTGTCCAACAGAATTACAAGTACTTGCCCAACCAACATTCCTCCTGCAAAAAGAGTTAATTTTAACCTTTTTTGCTAGATTTAAATCATGATTTTACAAACGTGTAACAAAATAAGAACAGTAAGTTTGTCTACTCTGGCTTCCTCTGTTGAAATTACATGTACAAGACCTTAGTACTCTAAATGAAAGGGTCCAGAACTGTTTATAAAACTGTTTAATAACTTAACATCAATAGAATGGTCCCTACCTGACTGTTTGCCTAGAGTTTAGACAGGAAATAAATCAGAGATTGTACCAAATGTTACAGTTTGTTCAGTTCATTAAGTCCTGGTCTCAGTCTATAGTAGTCCAACTAAGCAGACTTGTCGAAGAGACATTGAAAATTTTTTTGATGGGCAATGTGTTTTTTTCCAAGTTGTAACGGTAAGACAATAATAAAAAAGTGTCTATAAAATGGGTCAAACCGTCAACGCCAAATTTATTAGGCTAAATCTATAGGGTCATTAATGGTTTACTCTTCTTTGTTTGCTCAAAAACTTTTATTATTTTATTAAAACTTTTATTAACTCTTATTTATTTTAGCTTGATTGCGATACATTATTCTAAATAAGTTATCTGAGACACCAATCACTGATGAGATAAGTCAGTTACTAGAACCCATTTATAGCTGGGTGGTTAGAGGTGTGGATTTATTGTTTTTGTCCAAGGACAACACTCCTGCCCCAGCTCAGACTCAAACCCAGGACTTGTCAAACCAATAGTAAATACCCTAACCACTGAGCTTTAAGTATGCACATGTTAGCTGAAGTCTAAGCCTTAATAACTTTAATGTTAAGGTTAGCAAGAGATGTGTGACCGCTTATATACTGGAGCCTTCACCAGTTCTCTCATCAAGAGTACAACTTTTCAGCCAGACAATGTAGTAATAGTATTATTGTAGGGTTGATTGTATAAGTTAAGTTAAAAGCCAGATGCTCTATTTTTACAGCAAAGTCCCTTCATGCATGTGGGTTATCACCACTTGTGTCAGCAATTTATGTATTTCAGGAACTTTCTGGAAATATGGGTCATAATGTGGTGGAATCCAGTATTACCCCACCCACCAAAAATAAAATACACTTACTCATTTAATACTTCAGCAAGTGAAAAAATAAACAATTTTATGTACCAGTATATATTATAGGAATTAGTCAACTGGAAATCTAAAAGAGTACTGCTCAATTGGTCAAAATAATCAAAGAAACATGCAAGTTAAACAAGTTCCAGCCAACATTCATTTGAATCCAAAATTGGATAGGTCTGTATTACCTGTATTTGAAATAGAAGTTTTTACCTTTTCAGCATAGTTAATGCCCATCCATCAACTGCTATATCTTGTGTGGCAGCCAGAAAGTTTAGACAAAAAAACACTGCTGTAAGAGTGTAAATATCAACTTTTCCTGGTTCATCACTTTCTATTCCCATAAGCTCGTCAATTCTGGATGATAATGCAAGCATGAACAGTCCTATAAAATACTGTGTGGGAACCATCCATGATTTCCTACGTCCAAATTGTTTAAAATACAGTGAGTCAACTAGAGGAGCCCACAATAATTTGATACTAAAAGGCCAGTAGATAAAACTAAACACAGCCTGGTCCTTGTAGCTAACTTTCCTACTCTGCAGTAGCATCGGTACACTACCACCAAGACCCAGGGGGATTCCTTGTAAAACATAAAGGAACATTAACAGCATAATGTTTCCATAGTCCCCTTTCAGTCCACTCTGTCGTTCTAACTTTTCATTCATACTTTTTTCTTCATTTTCTACAGTTATATAATCATTATTACTTCTGGCATGATCATAATTTTTTTTGTCATTTTGTCCTCTTTTTGAAATTCGTTCAGTCATCTTTGATAAAAGCCTCTGTGATACTCCAACAATGTAGCCTGCGAAGTTATGTTCCTTGCCTTTCATGCAGACATATCAAACATCATGCTGAAAAAAAAACTCAGTGTATAATTCATAAACTAAGACCAGAAAGGAAAAAATAAATTGGATGTGTAACACTTAACCAATACTGGCTTTTATTCAGTTAATATGTTTCATACTACTAAGAAAGAAAGACAACTTTATCACTGCTACTTATTAACTAGTTAAGAATTATTTTCCTGGTCAAAAACAGCAATCTTTAAGTGCTGGACAGTTGGTATGAAATCCAATATTTGTGGTAAGCTTATGTTGTACATGTATGTTGCTGTTTTACAGATTTACAATAAAACATACATACCTTTAGTCTTACTAACTGCAGTATGAATACAGACTTACAATAAAACATACATACCTTTAGTCTTATAAACTGCGGTATGAATACAGCTGTGCAAAACAATGGGGAATTATTGATGACAATCAACTTATGGTGATATCTGTCAGGGTCAATACTATTGTTAGATCCTCTGAAAGAAAAAAAAAGTAATTCAAAATGAAATTCATTTCTGAAAAATGTGATTACCTGTACAACTACTGGTAAGGTAAGCAAATTTGCAAGCAAGTGTTTAACCTTAGTCTTAAGTGATAAACCACTTCTATCAAAAAAATATTCAATAGCAGATTACTAAAACACTAACCTTACCCTGTGGTATTAGCTGCTGGATAGGATCTTAATTCAAACTGTTTTTACAGTCATTCAATTACCTTTATATCTACTGAAAATTTCAGCTTAACGACCTCTGGTTCAATGCCCAACTACAAAATTATGCTATAAAATTGCTGTTTGCCTCCAAAAAATGATTAAGCGGAGGATTGGGGCCCAGTGATGGACATTATGTGACAAACTCTATTATCATGACAGGGCCACAACTTTTAGCATGATTATCTGTTGAATTTAGTATCATTTATGGTGTTATGTAACAATACAGCAAATTATCCAAACAAATTAAACCACTATCCTTATTCTAAAGTTTTGTGCATATGCACTAGGTGTTGTACAACTTCCCTCACATACATGTAAGTAGCTGTTGTGTTTAACTTTTACATTTATATTTTGGCTCTTTCTCTAATGTCATTGAAAGCTTCCTTGTCATTAGTCCAACTAATCATATGCAAGTCGAGATATTGTGTAACTTTTGTATGGGCCAATATATCGCCTCCGCGAGATTCTGACCCATAACAAAAATATCTCACAATTTGCTCAAGATATCACTTGAATTATTTTGACTACCTAATGTCATCTGCTTGTAATACTCACTCAAGTGTTTGGCAGTAATTTAAAGACAAACAGAATAAAATCATTAAAATCATAAAATAATGTTTGAGTATGTGAGAAAATATGATTAACAACCAAAAATTCAAGCATTTGAGTTGTGTCTGAAATTATAAAGGTTCTCTGAATTAAAAGAGCATGACTTGTAGTCTTTCAGTTACCTTTTTATTTGTACATGTATATTTATTTGGGTATAGCAAATAAGGTTCACAGAATAGATCCCTCACAATTTCTAATTGTCGGATAAACATTTTTATAAAGGAATATTTTAATAAAATATTTCTTTAAATACTTCAGCTATAATAAACAAGTTTTATCATTAATTTCTGGTTGTAACAATAGATCAAAATATGTAACATAAATTTCCATTGACAAATTATATACTTCCCTTTAAAAATTCACAAAGTTCATATATAAATATATGGAAGACAACTTGAAATTGAAGAATATCAGTGTAATACATTTTTAAGAACACTTGGTGAATGGACATATATGGATTTTAAAAATGGGTACATCCTGACCAGAAGGTAGGTACATCTTCACCTGCTCCCATATAAATGAATACCGGCTGATTCGGACCTTGGCTGATTCAGACTCAGGCTGATTCGGACCCTCCTTGGCTGATTCGGACCACATCCTTGGCCGATTCGGACCACTTTCTTGGCTGATTCGGACCACGTAACTTTAACAATATTCATCATCTTTAACATTTTTTTTAAGAGAGTAACTTCCTATTTTTATATTTATCTGGCTTAATTTGATTGTTTAAGGGCCAAAAATATTTGGTCATATTTATTGAGTAAAATTCACAAGAATAATTGCTTATCCCCAGGTTGTAAAAAATTGCATTGGGTGTAATAAAGAAATCTGTGTGTCGATCTGTCTGTCTGTCATTTCTTCTCCCATTATACAAATTTCTTTATATAATAATAATTCTAATATCTACTGAAGGAAAATAAACAAATAAAAATGAGAGTCATCAAAAATTTATAAAAATTGTAACGAATGTGCGAAAAACTAAGTAGTTTTATGCACTTTAATTAATCAACACGTTATAAAGTAAGTGTAAATGCCCTACTTTGATCGGGCCGTTGTTTTATCACGTTAATAGTCTGAAAAATTAATGATATGCACTTCAATCAACACATAATAAAGTAAGAGTGAACCGGCCGTCGTTTTAATCTAGGTAAAAGCGTGAAAAATTAATTAGTTACAACACAATAAAGTGCATATCATTAATTAATTCTTAAGTGCATATAACTACTTAGTTTTTCGCACATTCGTTACAATTTTTAAAATTTTTTGATGACTTCCATTTTTATTTGTTTATTTTCCTTCAGTAGATATTAGTATTATTATTATATAAACAAATATGTATAATGGGAGAAGAAATGACAGACAGACAGATCTACACACAGATTTCTTTATTACACCCAATGCAATTTTTTACAACCTTGGGATAAGCAATTATTCTTGTGAATTTTACTCAATAAATATGACCAAATATTTTCAGCATCACCCGCATCATGGCCCTTAAACAATCAAATTAAACCAGATAAATATAAAAATAGGAAGTTACTCACTTTAAAAAAAATGTTAAAGATGATGAATATTTTTTAAGTTACGTGGTCCGAATCAGCCAAGAAAGTGGTCCGAATCGGCCAATGATGTGGTCCGAATCAGCCAAGGAGGGTCCGAATAAGCCTGGGCCGAATCAGCCAAGGTCCGAATCAGCCAGGTTCCATATAAATTACCAAATGCACAAACTTAGCTCAATATTTTTCCAAAGCATAAATATGTTTGGCTAAGCCGACTACAAAACAGAAAATTTCTCAAATTTAAAACCTTTAACACTGCTAATATATCATGTCACTGATTTTGAGACCAGTCAACAGACCTTGTCAGACAAGCATGCAACTGTTAGTTCCAGATGGTTCACACTTTTGCCACCAGATAGGCAAATACTACAATCTCTACATTCAAATCATGCTGTGAATACGTAATCTGATCTCTGCTTGAAAATGCACTGACAAAAATGAACTTCAAATAAATGTCTTATAATATGATATTATTTCACTGAGAAACTCATACTGAATTTAGAACTACGTGGCTTTCCGAAAGCAAACATAAACCACACACCGGAAGTTTACATTGCTATTCGGTTACACGAATTACCGGAAACCACCGGAAATACCAGAAACTACCGGAAACACCGAAAAATACCGGAAACCCCTTTAAAAATAAGTTAACAGTTGAAACTAGATACGCTTACAAATGACAAATACAATATCTATAAACATTTTAACAAATGCAAACAATATCAAGTACGAAACAAGTTATATTACATAAACAAATATTAATATCCCTAAATAAACAGAAACAAGACAAAATTATCTATGTTGTAAATATCAAGCTGATATGATGACATTAAGTTAGTACTTTTTGATGCGAATTATTATTTAACAATTTTAACTTTTGTATATTTGGCCAGAAAAGAACAATAATATTAAGGGAAATATCCTTTACTTAAGAAATAATAAATATGTTAAAATAGGAACAAATTTATTATTTCGATTCTAACCACGAAAATATCAAGAACTATTTTGCAAGCATTTATGTAAAGTGTGCAATTCGTCAGTAGGCGGGGTAAGCTGTTACAATTTACATACTAGTGTAGAGAGGAGTACATACCGGAATTTATTGATACTGATATTTATTCATAAAATCTGCAATTAATTTAAACAAAAGACAAACGTAGATAATCTTTTTAAAACAACACAAAAAATTTCCATGAATAAAAATAACAGTAAACTTTATTGTCAGTTTCTGCGGTGTAAGTAGGTTTGCAGACGAACCGGAAGTTTGTCTTCTACTACAACATTTACTACGATCGTTTCGTTTTGTTTATGTCACGTGATATGATTTCATCCATAAACGGAAATTGGAACTATTTCCATAGCGTTTGCGTCGCAACATTTTCCCATGGTGAAAAAATAAGTTTGTGCTTATTAAGTACGAGTGCCTAATATTTGTTTACCTGAAACGGGATTTGTTTTCTGTACTGTCACATTTAAGAAATGAAATTATACTAAGTTTACGACAAAAAGAGAAATACGATCAAACTATGTGTAGTGTGGAATAGGTGGGCGCACAACGTAACAGCCATATTTTATCGTAGAATAAAAAACAATTGGTTTTCCTATATGTTTATGTAGTAAATATTTCAGATCGTGTTAGAATTAGAGATAAATGTAATACGAACAGGCAAGTAAAAATGATACACTTAATATGCCACATGAATATTTTTAAAAAGTTGTTGATTTCTTTCAATATTCCCGAGTGTTCATTTTGGAGTCAAAAGTTTAATTATTATTAATTAAGGTGTTTTCAGAACGCCATAAATCGATCGAACTGGCTTATAAGTGAAAAATATATTTTATGGGGTTTTGTATTTTCGAAACTTTTATTTATTGAAAGCGTTCGTCTGTAAATTTAATGCGCATAATTCATACATTTCTCAAACATTTTACAAACACATTTTAGCCTATAACTTTCAGAGGTTTCCGGTATTTTCCGGTGTTTCCGGTGATTTCCGGTAATTCGTGTGACACTTGCTATTCACTAGTCTGGTCCCCAGCGTACTTACTAATAAAGTACGTCTGGCAGCGATAGAAAATTAGTCTGGATTACCTGCCCCTTCATCTCTGTATTCGGTACTTTATTAGTAAGTACGCTCGGGACCAGACTACAGAGATGAAGGGGCAGGTAATCCAGACTAGCTATTCACTCAGTAAGAGTGACGCCCCTTGCTTTGTAAGCCATTCTTATTATTTTCAATAAAACAACGTAAAAAAATAGAAACTAATTTTACGGATCAAACGAAGAAATAGCTGTACTTGTAACATTCATCTGAAGTGCAGGTAATAAGCATTAATGATTGCTCGGAAAAACAATGTAGAATCCAAAACGGATACTCAGTCAGAAATTGTTGCATTTTTTCCTGGTTCAAAGAGACTATAGAACATACCACAGGTCAATGAAACATAATTTTTTTTGGTTTTCTACATGTGCATGTAGCCGGGTATAGGTATATGGTGATAAATCGATGTAGCAAAACCGTGTGGCTTGGTAGCTCAGTTGGTAGAGTGTCCGCCCTGTAAGTGGAAGGCCCTGGGTTTGAGTCCCGATCGAGCCACGATTTTTTCACCACCTGTTACATTTGGCGTCCAACGTAAATAACCTACGTTATAATTTGGCTACTGCTTCGGCACCTCGAGATGTTTCACAATGTTCTCTGTGACTCTGAGAATTCGGGACGAATTCTAAATTTGGAGGGGGTATATGTAGCCGAGTATAGGTATATGGTGATAAATCGATAAAGCAAAACTGTGTGGCTTTGTAGCTCAGTTTGTAGAGTGTCCGCCCTGTAAGCGGAGGCCCTGGGTTTGAGTCCCGGTCGAGCCATGATTTTTTCACCACCTGTTACATGCACATCACTACTACATAACGATAAAAGCACAGATGGAAGATTTCCAGACTTCCCTCCCCGAAGACTTTTCCTCCCCAAGACGAATTACGAATCACTGTCATCTCAGCCCTAAAATGTATTTGGGCCCCCGAGTCAGCTCAGCCCTATTCCAACTTGGCACGGGTCAGCTCGGCCCACTTTTCAATTTATTAATATATTTGACAATTACAAATAATTTAAGTGAAATTGGAAAAGGACATTAAAGGACTGCTGTTATCATCCGCTATTAATACCAATCAATTACTATCTATCTATTTATACTGCATGACACCCTTCTCAAGTATTTTATGCAGGTGCGCGTCAGTGCGAGAAAATTAAAAGTAGAATGGATAGGAGAAATAAAGTAATACATAATGTATTTGTGAGAAATTGAAAGCAAAGATGAAAGTGTTAATAAAAAGGCGAAATGTACAGTTAAAAGAATAAAAACAGCATGTTCACTTATCAGTCATGGCACAGTTTGGTAACCCCTTGCCTAAACTGGTCCAGGGTTGGTGCCTGTGCAACATCAGCTGGCAAGGAATTCCAAAGTATGATGGTAGCCGGGTAGAAAGAGAACTTGTAATAATTGCATGAAGTTTGAATTTGCCTATACGAGAAAGGATGCATGTGTCTAGTGAGCCAGGATGGCGGAAGAACGTATGAGGGCATTTGTACTGCAACCAGTCCATGTACAATCTTATAAAATATCAGTAGTCTGGCATCACTCCTTCTGTTTGCAAGGGTATGTTAAGGGTACCGATTAATCAGGTGATAATTATGATTGACGCAGTCAATCAAATTTGATTCATGACCACCTGCAACTAATTAGAAGCTTATGATAATAAGTTAACACGTTTTTATTTCATATTTTATTGAAGATTACTAGTTACAAACATAAAGCATCAAAGGAAACACTTTTTTATTATATTAATTTTTAACGAATCTGCAAGAATAAACGTAACGAATTTCTTCTAAATATTCTGCGGAAGTACAATGTACAATTATATAATAATATACCAGATATATCTTATTTTTATTTAAAACAGCTTGCCCTGATAACATGTTAGTAATGAGAAAAAGTTCATACGTTTAATATGTTTTTTTAAAAGTGGGCCGAGTTGACTTATGTCGAGTTGACCCGTGTCAAGTTGGTATAGGGCCGAGTTGACTCTTTACCACGAATTTACAGTCAAATCGGCCCCAAGTCAAAACAGCCTCAAAAAAGTCAAATCGGCCCCAAGTCAAATCGGCCTCACATTTTTTTTTATCTTAAAAAGTTATACTTTATGTTGAAAATATATGAAACCATATTATTGCCGTTGGCCAACAGTTTATAATTTTGCAAATTTAATGTCGACAACAGATACACAGATGTTGAAAACTTGTCTAAAAAATTTAATTTTCTTTTCCTATTAGTTGAAGTATTTGGAGTATTATGTCTCCCCCCAAAAATGGGGGAGACATATTGTTTTTCCCCCGGTTGTCCGTCCGTCCGTCCGTCCGTCCGTCTGTCTGTCTGTCTGTCTGTCCATCACAAAATTGTGTCCGCTCTGTATCTTCAAAAGCCCTTGAAGGATTTTTATGAAACTTGGGTCAGATGTTCACCTCATCAAGGCGACGTGCAGAACCCACTTTGCGGGTGTGGTGTCTCAAGGTCAAGGTCACACTTGGAGGTTAAGTGTCAAATGCCACAAAATCGTGTCCGCTCTGTATCTTCAAAAGCCCTTGAAGGATTTTTATGAAACTTGGGTCAGATGTTCACCTCATCAAGGCGACGTGCAGAACCCACTTTGCGGGTGTGGTGTCTCAAGGTCAAGGTCACACTTGGAGGTTAAATGTCAAATGCCACAAAATCGTGTCCGCTCTGTATCTTCAAAAGCCCTTGAGGGATTTTTATAAAACTTGGGTCAGATGTTCACCTCATCAAGGCGACATGCAGAACCCACTTTGCGGGTGTGGTGTCTCAAGGTCAAGGTCACACTTGGAGGTTAAATGTCAAATTTTACAATCGTCTGATTCAATACTGCCTGCAGCAACTGGCTGGGGGGAGACATACGTTTTTGTTCAATCAAAAACCATTTCTAGTTAAATATAGAGTTAGGTGTTGAAGTGGCGAATCTTGAATTAATCTTTGCCCTATCACGGGATATTTACAAATTTGTTTCATCATCAAGACAATGATAAACCACTATCAATTATTTATAATTAATCGCTTTGATCTTATGTCGTGGATTAAATCACATTCCAGGCGCTGGTACTGTTTCATGACACTTTTAATAAACAATATCCAATCAACGCCTATATAAATGACATGATTATATAGCCGCACTCTAAATACTGTTGCTCTGATCTTACCTCATAGATTAAGCACCCTGGCGGACATTTCTATTGTGATATTTCACGAGTAACAAAGATAAAGTACCGTAAAATACAATACCAATCTACACCTATATAAACGACAAGATTATTTGATTAACTCCACTAATCCCATCAAATCAAAATGATATCATTATTATAATGAGACTGTTTTCTTTATTTTGAAATTAAGTTTGTGCATTACTGGCAGAATGGCATCGCTTTACCAATAATTGCTGTTACAAAAGACAGAATTCATTTCATGATAATTTCTGACAATGATTAAAAATGTGTAATTAATGTTTGTTTCTCGGGTATCTTTTATTTAAAAACGCTGACCGATACAGATTTAATTGTATTTAAAAAAAGAAGAAAAAGAAGGTTAACAAACAGCAATTATCGCAACCCGTGTAAAATTATGTTAATAACAATTTATTATCATTAACATTAAAGCTTATTTTTATTTAACTATACAGTGTTTTCGTTTTTCACGTTGAATATTTAAATGCAATTATATCTTATTAATCTTCTTTGAAAAAAAAATGGGGCCGATCTGACTTATTTTGGGGCCGATTTTACTTATTTTGGGGCCGATTTGACTTATAAAAAATGCAATGGGGCCAATCTGACTTTTTTTGGGGCCGATATGACTTATTTTGAGGCTGATTTGACTTGGGGCCGATCTGACTTGGGGCCGATTTGACTTGCTTGCCCCAAAACATTTCACCCCAAGACTTTTCTCCCCCAGTTTTTTATTATACAAAACATTTAACCCCTAAAATATGTCCTCAGATTTTGACTTACCTTTATACTTTTGATTTATTTTTATGTTTTTAACAAACTTATAATAGTGATGCGCATTCAAGACAATGACAATGACAGTTTCTTTATTTCACTCTAGGTATATATCATACAACATGAGGATTTTCCAATATAAAGAAAAAGCTTTGTTAAAGTGCTTCTGTTAGCAGTCCTAAAAGCATAATACAGAATGTATAAGCAAAGTTGACAAACAAGGAATTTAATATGATAACTTTTGCGTGTTTATTTTTTTTTTTCAGAAATTACGGCTTTTGATTGATTGGATTAATAACATTATCAACACCTTTTTACAGTTCACACCTTTAAAAAGCATGTGTTGTTAGGATTGTCAATCAATCCTATAATTGGCAATTTACAAGTACTTCACACATCCATGGGTGAGGTGCTGATTAGACAGTGGACTGGTATAATCAAAACTCAGACAATTATTTCAAATTTCAAATATTTATTCTCTTATTAAATCCCTGAAATAGAAAATTGTACAAGTTTTCTTTTTGCAAGAACTTTCTTAAAAGCTGTATTTTAAACATTGCTGGGTTCAGTTATTTCAAAAAAGGTTATTAATTAATATTAATTAGATCTGAAAAAGTTTAGTTAGATTACACTTAATTTATATGGATCTGACAACTAAAATGAATTAATTACAATTATTATAAGAAAAGTAATAATTAAAATCAAAGTTAAAATAGAATTAATGTGTTGATAGTTCAAAGTGTCTTTTAACTTTCAAAATTTTAATAACATATAAATAATTATTATCTGATATGCATTTATGGTTTGCAGATATTAATTAATTTAGCATGACATCATTATTGTATAAGCACAAGACAGCAATTATTTGATAATAAAGCCTGCCAGTGTTTTATTTGCTGATATCTACCACAAGACTCATGCTGTTGTTGCCATACATCCTTTTTGCATTCTATACATATCAAGGATACTGCATTATTTGTTGGTTTTTTTTTTTATGCCCCCCGACATCTAGCGATTGAACCGATCATCCATATGTCGGCATGTCTGTACGTCCATCCGTTTTGGCATGTTGGACTCTGACAAGTTACAAACTGTGGCTAGCTTATTTCTTTGGTAATCTCTCCATTTTGTACTTAGAGAAATGGTCTACATTTGTTATGATTTGTACCTGTTTCGGCAAGTTGGATATTTCTCAGTTTCTACAAATAGCAATGGGATGAAAGTTTACACACTTACTTAACAGTGCACAGGTCGTGACCCTGCTAAGTAACCTAACTGTGGCTACCTTATTTCTTGGGTAATCTCCCCATTTTGTACAAATGGTTAACCTGTTTCGGCAAGTTGGATATTTCTCAATTTCTACAAATAAAATTCCCATGAAAGTTTAGACACTTACCGGTACTTAACAGTGCGCAGGTCATGACCCTGACAAGTTATATAACAACAGCTACCTTATTTCTTGGATAATCTCCCCATTTTGTATGTAGAGAAATGGTTAACCTGTTTCGGCAAGTTGGATATTTCTCAGTTTGTACAAATAGCAGTGGCATAAAAGTTTACACACTTACTTAACAATGCACAGGTCATGTCAGACCCTGACAAGATTCATAACTGTGGCTACCTTTTTTCTTGGAAGCTCTCCACTTTTGTACTTAGAGAAATGGTTAACCTGTTTTGGCGAGTTGTATTATGACAAACTATGCTACTGGGGGCATATGTGTTTTTTGAACACAGTGTGTTGTTAAGATAATGCTTTATTAAATCTCAGCTTTTGCAAATCACTACAAATTTTACTAAACTTATAATTTGTTAAGTGAATATAATTTATTTAATAAAATACAACTTAATATATAACTTATATAGTTTTCAAATTAAAAATATATACAACTTACATAATTATAAATGGTTAACAAGTTTTTTGTTCATATACATATGTATATATATTAAAGTTAAAACACTTATTTCAATATCTTTTCAATTCAAATTATGATATAAAAATAATCTATGGTCTATCTTTTATTTGATTTTATATTTAATGAAATATTATCATGGACATGTTATTTTAAAACATTATAATAAATATGTATTTGGGGTGAAAAGTCTATACTTATTGAGACTTTTCAGCCCCAATACATATTTATTATAATGTTTAAAAATAACATGTCCATTATAGTATTTCATGAAATGTATTTAGGGGGTGAAATGTCTTGGGAGGAACAGTCTTAAGGGATGAAATGTCTGTCAACCCATATAGACCAAAAAAAAATGTTTCAAGCACTGCTGGGATATACTGTATGAAATAGGTTTTTTGTCCAACTTTACTGCATCCCTGTAAGAATTAGTGATTTGTATACCGGTAATCCTAGTTTAGTCAGTATTGACTTTTGGCAGTAATAAGTTGAAGTAAGCGGTTCAGTTTAAAAGAACTAAGGGACAGTATAGTGAGGGAAAACCGACATTATGTTAGCGTATGCTTAATATTATTAAAGAAAACAAAGGATGAAATGAATGTGCTGTCAGCTAGTCTCACTATTTCGCCTCCGAAGGTGAACCCAAATCATAGATTGACATTTTATAGTTGTTCATCTTCTTAAAAGTTGAACATCTAAAAAACGTCAGATCTATAAAAGCTGTTCAACACTTAATATAACATGATAAATTAGGCTAGTCAAAATAATTCAAGTGATGCCTTGAGCATATTCTGAGATATTTTGTTTTGGGTCAAAATCTCACGAGAGGAGAGATATTGACCCATACAAAAAATTACACAATATCTTGACTCGCATGCAGTTAGTTGGACTATAAATTAGGTTAGCTGTCAGATAGATAAGACGTACATTTCCAACAGCCTAGCTTTTGGGCTAGCTCTATAGTGACATGGTCAGTCACGCAGCCTGGAACGATTGCTAAATAAGCAACATAATCCATGGTTAGTACTTGGATGGCAGTTCGAAACCAATGTCATAGGCCAGGTTACTATAGCACCTCTGCCAAGGTAATTATACGCAAGTCTTGATATTGTGTAACTTTTTGTATGGTTTAATGTCTTCCACTCCATGCATAGTTATAGCAAGATTCTGAAACAAAACAAAAGTATCTCAGAATATACTGAAGACTTCACATTATTATTTTGACAACTCAAACCATGACATTCCGTAGCTCCACCAACTGAGCAAGCTGGCCCCTTACCATGGATCAACCCAACATCTGACAGTTACAATAGGAGTCTGTGCACCAATATTTCAAAACTAATGAACAAAGCATACAGCAGTCAAAAGATATTCATCTTTCAAAATATACAAAAGTCACGATGAATATTTGTAGCTGTGATAGATTGATCGATAACTCTGTGTGTCTTGGTTTCTCAGTTGGTAGAATGACTACCCTGTAAGCAGAAGGCCCAGGGTTCAAGTCCTGGTTTCTCAGTTGGTAGAATGACTACCCTGTAAGCAGAATGCCCAGGGTTCAAGTCCTGGTTTCTCAGTTGGTAGAATGACTACCCTGTAAGCAGAAGGCCCAGGGTTCAAGTCCTGGCTTCTCAGTTGATGGAATGACTACCCTGTAAGCAGAAGGCCCAGGGTTCAAGTCCTGGTTGAGCCATAATTTTTTTCACCACCTTTTACATATTGAAAATTATTAATTCATAGTGCTACTCAGGTAGTAGAAAATCAAATACACGATATATGCACCATATGTCAGGGAGGAGTTAGAGCTAGGTATAGGTGTTAGAGTGACAGAATTCCACAATTCTGATGTGTGTACTGGTTTGAATGCAGTGGTCAAGTTAGATTAATATCGGTTATTATCGGTTGTAAGAACTTGTTTCCCAATTGATATAAAATGAATAGCTGCAAACTTTACCAGACTAAACAAGCCATATGTAAAGAAAAATCTGTAATTATGCTTGTGGGATTTCCACCACTGTTGGTTGTTGCAGTTTTCAATGGTAACAGATTTTACCTTTTTAAAATCTGTGTACCTTGGAATATTTTAATGAAATAAATGTTAACCTTAAAATATTTTAAATTTTCAGAATTATTATTGAGAACAATACAATCTTACTGTTCAAAATCTGTTTCCACAACTGATACAAGATGGGTGTCCAGGGTCTACTATCAACTTGCCTGGAGCATCAAGACGAGTGTACTGATACAGTTGATCTGATTGAAGTGGCTCGCAGCAGAAATGGGATTGAACTTATTGTTGATTTTTACTCATTTGAACATCAGGTGCTCTACAAATTCTGGGCGGGACTGTGTCTTCTACGAGGAAATGATTACTTAAGGATTCTAGGCGGGGAGTATGGAACTTTAAATGCTTATGTTATAAAGCTAGTGGAGGACCTGAAAGCCAATGATATATCACTTGTGTTTTACATTGATGGTGCAAAGGGAAGTTCAACTGAAGCATTGCACCAAAAACTTGATACCTGGATGTTACGTCATGATAAGGACATTGACAGAATGACAGAAGTTTTAAAAGTGTTCTGGGGAAGAACAAATATAAAAGATTTACCAATAGAGACAAACATAAGACCTGTTGTTCTTGAAGATCAGTTTATGGCTGCATTAAAACACTGTGGTTGTGAAATTCATCAAAGCCCTGCGGGTGAGGCTGATTTGTTGCTAATTCGTGCTTTACAAGAAAGACCACAAGCTTTTGCAGTTATAAGTAATGACTCCGATTTTTGTGTGTTCAAAGAGAGCAGATTTATACCAATGCAGTTTTTTGACATTGAAAATGACCTCCAGCTTGGTGAACCTTTGGAGTTGCCAGAGAAACCACTGAGATTAAAGGTCAAGGTCATACAGACTGAGAAAGTAATGTCAATGCTCAAGGTAAACTTACAGAAGTCTCAGTAGTGTAAAATATGCTTGCATTTAGTGAATATAAAAAAAACTTTCTTCAGAACTAGACACATTTTCACAGGTATCTTGTCTTGCAGTCTTTTTGTGAAATTTAGTTTTAAGAATGTTACTTCTTCATTGACCACTGCACGAAGAAAGTCAAATAGCATGTTTTTGGAGTTTTGTTTATTGTTTACATTCTAGAGCTTGAATTACTAAACTTTTTAATTTTCTTTGGGGTTGGGGGTCTGTATGGGGGGGGGGGTGAAATTTTTTGAAATTGGTAACAATTTCAAAAAGTTAAAATTATCATTTTATTACGTCACTAAATAAAGCAAAGAAAATAGATGTACCTGCTCATTTTCACAGCTAAACCATCACCAGCTTCTGGTTGAGATGTGTATTGTGGCGGGTAATGACTTCACAGGACCGTTCATGCGTGCAGGTCTAGCTCAGCAGCTGGATGTCCGAGGGCGCAGATGTATTGAGAACTACGCAGGATGGATCAGGCATTACAAGAATGTTCAGAATCATGATGTCATTGCGAAAAAGATGGTAAATAATTAAGCTTAGGATAGTGACACTCAAATATGACTTCATTTTTGTTTATATAAAAACATAAATTTAGCTTAAGAGTGGTTTAAAATTTGATATTTGACAAATTTATTCTTCAGCAGCAAAAGATTGAGTGAAGTAAATGATTTATCAAATGGATGAGGTAACAGTATAACCATATTTATAGAACACAATACTTCTTATCACTTGTCACATTTCTAATTGAATAGTGACTGATTAGAAGATGAATTTGAGTAACCAGGTGTTGTCGAAGATCTGACTTAGATTATTGTATTCTAGGAAATAGGTGTGGTATTAGACTGTTAAGATATTGCTGAAGTACTGTTAGATTATTTACAGCACAGAGATCGGCTGTTCAGAGAGGCAGTTTATCACAGTCGCAACTTTTATAACCTGCGTGGGGAACCAGATGAAACACCAAAGAAAGGTTACTTCTCCCAGGTAATTTAAACTGCAATGTTCAATAATGAGTGAGATTTGCTAACATATCTGGTTTTATACTATTTCAAGTACAGTTCTACAAGTTCTCACAACATTAGCCATAATAAAAGTTGCCCTAGAGATGACCATCATATTGAAATCATGTTGAAGTGGAGTAGGAGTTGTTGACAGGTTAGAGTACAAGACTCCCAGTCAGCAGGTCACTGGTTCGAATCCTACCAGGGTCAAGATTCTTCAGTCTCTTTTCACATAACTTTTGGTGCAAGTGCAGGCTCAACTTCAGAAAGCATTCATCAAGAAGGAATTAGTAGAACTTGCAATAGATTTAAACTATCCTAGTATGAACCTGGTTAGATATTTTCTGTTTATTGGATTAGACAGGACATCATACTCAATGAGGACCTTCTTCTTGTCATGTTAGTAGTAAAACTTGAAAATATTTAATTTGAATTATCCTGTACAGTTACAATACTGCAAAAGAATGTTAGTTTTTAGAAGCTTATTGTACATTGTCTGCTTTTTTGTGTAATGATTTTAAAAAACAGGGACACAGAAAATTTAGAAGTGTTAAAACCCTGTAGACTAAACACACTTATTTAAATTGACTAAACTGGTTATATGAATACAAGTTATGTTTTTTTCAGCTAATTGAGACAGGTATACGTGATGGTAAATACCCTTCTAACATCATGAGTATACATAACAACTTCTACTGGTACCGAATGTTACTGGAAGACAACACATATGGACAGCCATGTGCCGAATGCTCTCTGACACAGCTGCGGGCATACATATACCGTATTGTGTTACCAAGACATGAGAATTTGGTTGAGGAGTATGGCAGGAGTCCATATGAAAAACTGAGGAAAGCAGGGGTATGCAATATATATCCATGTAATAGTTTCTGAGATACAGTTAAACTTCGTTAACTAGAAGTCACTCAGGGACGACGTAAATCCTCAAGTTATCGAGGTCCTTGAGTTATCCAATTATCATGTCATTACTGCAATGCGTTATAATTACTACTTGTGAAAATTCCAAACAACTTATGATGAATGGCATCAATAATGCAGGATCAATCTTATTATCTGGTAAATTGTTTAGACAAACAAAATATTTATTTTTATTTAGTTTTAATCATCATTAATGTTTAAAAAGAATCTACATATAAGAACAAATGCAGATAAAGGACATATAATGTGAGCAAATCTTCCAAATTTGATCCATTTTACTAGTGCTGTCTCTAATTCTTCCCTCACTTCAAGCATTGACATTTAGGACTGTAGAACAATATTCCCTCTTTGATGCTGTCTGCATTTTTCAGCGAGGTTGACAATGTGCTACTAATTTGAAGATCCCTAGCAATTTGTGCTTTTGTCTTTTGCCCTTTTTCTACTTCCATGAAGGCTTTGTACTTAAAATCAATAGTCTTTGTGTCCAGCTTACATTTAGTTCCTGTCCGAGTCCTGGCAGGGTCCGATCCATTCGGAACACCTCGGGCAACTTCAATAATAAGTCACCTCGGAAATAATATGATAGGCGCCATATTGGACTATTTTATGAAACATGTGGTGTCTGCTTAATTGAACACATTTCTAAAAGCCTCTACCTCTTTATACTTTAAATTAACATTTATTTTCATTTTTTTCTAATGCATAAGAGAAACACTGCTTGAGTTCTGCCATGTTTGTTTATATTTTTATTAAAGCTGGGGCGAATTACCTTTTGATGTATTCATACACTTACATATGAGGTCTTTATACGAAGTTGTCGGAAAAGGCCGAGTTGTTACGATTGGGTCCGATCTAGCCATTCCCCCGAGATTGGGTCCTCCACTAGCGCTTGGACTGAGAATTTTGTACAGATGACATTGTATGACAACCCTAAGAGGATGTTTAAAATATGAGTAATGAAAGTTTTTCCCCGTTTTTATTATTGACATTAGTTCTCAGACTTATCATAATATTCTCCTAATTATTTCTTTTAACATTTATTACTGTTACAAAATGATACAGAACAAACGAGTGAAATAAACATTTATTAACTGCTGACAAGGACACTAATTTTAATTGCATGTACAATGTATACAATAACAGCAGTGTAATTTTAACGATGTGTCCAAACAATGACGTTCCGGCAAAGGTGCGAAGACTTTCACTTAATAATCAGGCCTTTGGGTTGCCATATGTACATTAGGTGTGAACATAACCAGTTGAGACTTTAGGTGTTCCGTGAGTTATCGAGTTACTGAAGTTTGAGATATTGATGTAAAATTTATTTACAAATAAAGGGAAAATGCCAGGACCATGATGATAGCCTGAGTTATCCCTGGTTCTAGAGTTATTGATGCTCGAGTAAATGAAGTTTTACTGTTTATGAGTTCATAAAAAAGCAGAAAAAAGTCTTACTATTTGTTATTGTTATGTCACATGAAAACAATGTTGTTATTTTATTTATATATATATATATATGAACAGAAATGCTTTTAAGCTTTAGGGAACTATTTCTCTTAAAGCTTCCCCAAAGTGGAATCCAGTAATAAGATACAGGAATCTGTTTTTTGACTTTTTTCAGATACTTTTGAACTCCATCATTATTTTTTACACTTTTTTATAGATCATGGCAGTTGATGATGGCCTGGCACCACCAATTCATCGAATTATTCCTGACAAAATTTTCCAGAACCTGAGAACTTTCCATTCCATCATGTGCCATCAAGAAAGAGGTAAGGCCTCTGAGATAAGACAGTGATCTACATTCACCATTGGTAGATAGACTCAGTTTAGTCTTTCTGGACCACTTAACACCTTTCCTATCAGTAACCCTGCCTGTAATAAGTAGTTCTGTCTAAATGCATTGATTTCAAACTCTAACCATTTAAAAGCTTGATTGTAGATTATGAATAAATATTTTACTATTTGTGACTTCTTTCACTATTACTGGTTTTATCTTGTTTCAGTTGGCTTAAAATTTATTATCCAGCACTGAGAAAAGTGGAGCGTGCTGTCTGCAGACAGGTCTTGTTATCTGAACCAGTTAAGCTCCCAGAGAAAACTTTTATGATATGGGTCACAAGTCATACAATCTTCTATCTCAGTCATATTGTAAAATAAGTTTGCATTTATGGTTTCAGGGAATTGTACACCAAACTGGTTTGACATGTATGGTAGAAAGAATGGCTTCACTGTTCACTTGTTACGGTATTTTCTGCTCCTAAATTGGGGTCGTAACCTACATCTTACAGACAATGAGTATCTTGCACTTGTTGCTATGGTCATGGGAAGGCCACATGAGTCGTATTACCAAAGTATTGTTCTGAAACCTACAGCTAGATGTGTTACCATTGGTAACTGGTTTCAGGTAAATCTTGATATAATTTTCTAGTCAGTTTTAATGTGGCATTTTTCTCTCACTGTGGTAAGTCTTAGCAGATACTTGATGTGAAAAACCCTGTATTCTTAAAAAGGATTTCAAAAGCTTGCTGATTTTGATAGTTTATTTTTCAAGTAAAAGAATTTATTCTAATTTGCAATGTGTGTTGTACGAAGACAAAATATATATCTTATTGACCTTACATATGCATGATTTGGTCAGGTAAAAGAAAACACTAGAAACAATACATAGTATGCTTATGATAACTAGGTTCTTGGCATAATGTTGGTAAACTCAAAATTTCTCTAACTGTAGAATGCTCTTACAGGTGCAGAAAAAACATTCACTAATATCTGTCATCTCCAGGAATATGCGGATCTTCAAATGTCTATCAATTATATTGTATCAGAAACTATGAAAATCGTTTTTTCATTTGAACTTGGTTCAAAACTGAGGTCAGTTCCTTGATTATTATAATGACTAGTGAAGAAATGTGAGATATAAGACAGTGTTGTAGTGTCTTATCTTTCCAGTATTATAATCATTGTCATCATTACAGTTATTTTCATCTTCATCATTATAATTATGTTCATAATTATGCAGCTTTTTCTTGCATCTTAAGTCTTTGCAAAATAGAGTCAGAAAACAGAAGCATGGCCCTGAAAATGAAGTCAAGAAAAATGCACATTTAGTGATAATACAGTAACTCTTGGCTTATTAGCTGTTAAGTTGTGAAATATTGCTTCTTGTTGTCTACAGTATAACTTTGTTGTATATGTCATTATATAAATTATATGATATCTGACCAGAATCATTTTGATTCTCTGCTTGGGACTTGTCCTTAGTCAGTTTTATATAATTGTTTGTTATTATTTCTCATTCAGGATCTGTACAGGTATGCATATTCAATGCTTGGAAGTCTGTTGCATTTGAAGCACGAGTTCCCACAGCCATATGAGTTATTCAGTGGCTCTGTCTGGGCAGTCATGTATATGGTGTGTCAGGATAATAGTGAGTGCTTTATTGTTTTGCTAAATGCTTGTAAAATATTTCATGTACCTTATTTACACATTATTCCGGTGAAATCATGTCTGATCAGGAACTATAATTGTCTTTATGATTGAGTTGTCAGGATGACTGATTTGTTATCTGCTGTAAGTTCTCTGGTCTGGTGTGTGACACCTGTTATACATGTACATGAGACTCATCTTATTCAACCTTGTGGTAGTTCAGCAAGGTGTGTCAAGTGGATGTGTAGTATTGGTACTTTTCACAATGTTTTAAGTTTTAATATTTAGGTAAACTGTCTACAGGTATATAAGTAAAGCAGTTTTGAAATGTATTGTTTGGAGCAAAGCCAAATCCAGAATCAGTAGCTGATACATTATACATGTACATTCATGTAAAGAAGACTATGCTATCTGGCATTTTTACCTGTGTAAAGTATCCTGGTTTTAAACCCCTGTAAAAGTAGAGTGAAAGTGTCAAATTATCATGCTTTGTGAGTGTACAAATAAGTGTTAAGTACATTTGTATACCGGGTATTTATCAAAGTGTGCAACCTGAACATGTTTATGTTAAAGAAATATATGCTTGGAAGAAATATATAGTTTTTGTAAGAAAAAGCTATTGTTTATGTGTAAGATAGTATTTCAGATACTAGTAGACTAATCTGGCCCTCACACATTTGTATCTTTGTGGTTATAAAGCCCAAATGCATTTGCTTGAGGGCCGAGTCACCTGAAACAAATAAAAGATACATGTAATTGTATTTTTTCTTTTTATGGTAAGCACTGCAGAAACTTATTATTATAATATACATTATTATTTATTTTTATATATATATTAATACTCTTTCTCTCTCTTTGTTCAGCATTCTGTATTGCTGCCAATCAAGTTCCACTGGATATACTTAGAAAAACACAGCAAGAAATGAACAGTATTATCAAGGAGAAACGCCACATTGTTCGGCACATTGTCGAGGGAGTCTTTCCATTTGATGACAGATTTTGAATAGAGTGATAAATCACCCTTGCCCATTTTTACAGTCCAGACCAGCAACTTGAAACAATAAAGTGCTAAGAGGCAGCAATGGAAAGTCTCAATTGTGCCATATATTGTTGTTTCTGTTGCTTCCATGGCAACACTAAAGTATATATGTGGATGTAACCAGAATGCCAGGACTTTTTCATGTTTTCATTTATAAAAGGCATTTATAAAAAAAAGTTATTGATCAAGTGTAACTATTTACTTAGTGAAAATTATGCTAGAAATTTCTTATAAATAATGTTGTACAATACCTTAACATGTGTGGTTTGTTGTTTGTTTTTTGGTGACACCTTTCTGAGCCCTACAATGATTTTGTTGTTAGAATAAAGACAGCAGTGACAGGAATGAAAAGAAAACTTCACATTGTTTCTGAATCCCAGATGTATTGCTTTTTAAATCTACATCATAATCTGTTACTGTTCCTGTTAAGATTGTGACCTCTATGTTTGATCTTCACCTCAATGTTTGACCTTCACCTCTATGTTTGACCTTCACCTTAATGTATGAGTTGATATTTCTGACTGCTGAATAAATATACTGTTTATATAGATCCCTTTGTACACCATATATAGATCTACATGTGGCCATGTTAACCAGTTTGTGCTCCTGTATATTTGTGATTTTGTCCTACAGAGATGCATTCATTGGTATAACATTCCCTTTTGTGATAGGGAGTAGCCATGCATATTGCATGGATAAGCAAACATTATAAAGTGTGCATTGAAAAATTTAACAAACTGTTTGATTTGATACTGATCTTGTTTTTGCTAGAAAGTGCTAAACTTGTTGTCACTGTATTTGTTTAATCCAAGTTTTTTAGAAAAAAAAACTGAAGGGCAAAGACACGTAGTGTTATGTTCAAAAACTGAAGGGCAAAGACACGTAGTGTTATGTTCTTATTTTGGCATTTGTATTGTACATATATATGTAAAGTTAAGTTGAATAGTGTGTGTTTACAGAATAAGTGCTGTGTTAATTGAGTAAATGTATATAGATGAATGTTCTGTTTTTTTATTATTAAATGAACACTTGTTGCACCAAAGCTTGTCACAGTATTGAAATCATTTTTTTCTTCTTCAGAAGTTTTTAGCATCAGAAATTAGAAGCTTAAGTTAGGTTAAAGAGTTCTACAAATAATTTTGACTCCTAATAACAAAAGTGATTGACATGGCTTAAGACACAGACAGTACAAGTTTAAGTACCCAACAAGCTTGCACTTAAATAGTTGATGCAGATAGTACCTCTAACACATCTAATGACAACTATAAATAGATTATGACAATCAAAGATAGATGATGCCAACTCGATACAGAGGATAGCATTCACAGATAGATGATGGTAACTAGAGATAGATAATGACACCTAATATAGATGATGACAGCCAGATTGACCATGACAACCAGAGATAGATGTTGACAACCAAATATAAATGATGACAACCAGAGATAGCAATGACAACTTGAGATAGATGTTGACAACCAAATATCGATGATGGCTACCAGAGATAGACGATGGCAACCAGAGATAGATGTTGACAACCATATATAGATGATGGCAGCCAGAGATAGATGTTGACAACCAGAGATAGATGTTGACAACCAGAGATAGATGATGGCAACCAGAGATAGATGTTGACAACCAAATATAGATGATGACAACCAGAGATAGACGATGACAACCAGAGATAAATCATGACAACTTTGGATAGATGATGATAACTACAGATAAATGAAGCCAACTGAATATAGAAGCTGACAACTAGAAACAGAAGATGCCTTTAGATAGAGGACAGATATCGTTTTCATTTATTTTATCAAACTTTTCTTGTACGTACCGATAATGAAAAAAGGATGAACAAATGTATTTCCATGGCTAAAAATGCAAGCCTTTCATGTGGTACATTCAAATGAAACAAGGTATAACTGAAAGTACTTTTATCAGAAGACGAGGATGCTTTTCCATGTTTCTCCGGGGTAACGACTGATGGCAAACAAAGGAAATGTAGATACCGTGTTGGTTTATAATATATAACATTTATTCACAAGTGACCGACTATCGGATAATAATAAAAATGATTATTCATTTTACCAACTAACATCAACTCAAGCAACATAAACACGTGACATATCCCTACTGACCACCATTGCTGCTGTAGCATTTCTTATTACAGCAACTAAATAATTAACTACTATTCCGAATTTTATTTTCCTAGTTCATAAATTACACCATAATTAAATCGTTTGTGAAACAGTTTCTGTCAGTAGGTCTGAGACGCTCATTTCTTCTGAAGGAAAATTCATGCTTCAACAAATAACACTGCAGTCATTTTCCTTTTCTCGTTATCTATTTTTTTTATGAAATTTTCATTTCATTTCAAACCCCATCCACAGAGTCACCATACGATGTATTCGCAAATATTCAAAGCAAAATCTGCTTTTGATTGAAAGTTACAATGGTCTTGAAGGGCTGACCGAGAACCGTCTAAATAACATGTTATACCAGTCATTTACACGATAAGCTCGAGTGTTTAATATGCTAGGATCAAAGTTATTCTGCATGTCTGTACGTGATGTGGTGCCACCTCCTATTCCGTTTTGTATCTTTACGCCATTCGAGATGCTGAAGACTGAACCCCCTGGCTTAGACAATTCAGTTACTTTTCTTGGACTTTTTACCTGAAATCTTGAAGCACTTTCAATTCCAGGTAAATTGAACGAATTGTCCGTTTTCGAAATGGCCGGAGTCACAATGCGCATGCGTTGAGTTACTGTTTCTGGTACAGGTAGTCTTTGCCCGGTGCTTACTGCATTGATATTCACGCGGTTCACTTGACCAGATCTGCCATTGTTTTGCCACGTATTTCCCGCATTATTTACGCCGGTCTGCCAGTTTCTCGTACCCGGACCGTTACCATTATTTTGCCAACTGTTGACGCCCTGGACCGTATTTCTTGGCCACTGGACTTCCGGTCGAATTTGTGGACTTGAATTCTGAAGATGAGGAATATTTCCATGCGGTGTGTAACCAGGCTGGGGATTGCTACCATATTCGTTGTTCGGCACTTGGTGCGGAGCTATTCCACTTGGATTAGAGTATTGACTCGGACTGGGTTTGTATGGTGTACCATTCTGAAAACTGACCGATCGTGGAAACACATGGCTTACCCCACTATTAATACTGACACCATTGTTGGTCCAGACAGCAGGATTCTGAACAAATTGTGTTCCGACGTTGTTTGTTGGATATGTTTTCGTGTTGTAAATATTTATAGGAACCTTGCCTGTCTTAGTACCAAGTGTGCTAAAATCTCGTTTATTTAAGCCAAAATTATTCAGGTTTGTCGTTCCTGCATTGCTTACGATATATCTTGTGTTATATCCATGTTTTGACTTATATGCCTCGTTGCCGTTATTGCCAAAATAGCCACCAGTTCCAATTAATGCCGTATTTCCTGCTCTGAAATTACCAAACCCGAACGTATCTTCAATTATTGGAGAAGTAACAGGGAGTGCGGCTGCCCAGGTGACGGGTGCGGAAGGCGGAACAGGAAGTAGTGGGGCCACTCCAGATGAACGACCGTTTTGAAGACCGATGGCTCCCACAAGGGGAATTAAACTGAGCAGGGTCAAGAGGTACCTGTTGTTTACATTTGAACCGCGACCATTTACGCTCTGACCCGCGATAGCATTTCCGTTCGCGTCAACAACCAGACGAGACCTCGTTGGCACGGGACCTGTAGTTGCTGCTACCGTTGTCCCCGGAGTATTTATGGTAATTGGACTGTTTGTGGTTACTGGGCTGTTTGTTGTCCCCGAAGTGCTTGCGGGTTTATCGGTTGTTCCACTTGTTGCGGGATTATTTGTCGTGCCGGTCGGAAACGCTGTCGGAATAGTTATTATGGGGACACCGTTTGTTGTTGTTGGTGTAGACGTAGTACCAATAAGTTTGCTTCCGTCTGGAGCTGTAAGAAATGTTACTACATCATGAATAAAACACAAGACATGCCCATGGGCAGAATGTCGAGCCCGCTCGTCTTAATTCAAACCTGAACCTATAAGCTTCAGATCAAGGAGAAAGATGTATACATAGGTGAGATGTGCGCAGCACATCCTCTGTATACCCAAGGCAAAATCTTGATATTGCATCATCTTAGGTGACCTTGACCTCTGACCCAGTGACCTGGTTCATGTGCATGGCACGAAGTCTCATGATGAACATTTGTGCCTAAAAACCTCAATTCATGTTATTTGAACATTTTGATATTTTTATTTGATCTTTGACCTCTTGTGACCTTGACTTTCATTTTGCGCAAGACAACTCAACTCACTATGGAGAACATTTGTTATAACTTTTATAAAAATCCATCCACGTATAAAGAAATATACTCACAAATGAATATTTTACTCCTAAATGTGACCTTGACCTTTGCCACAGCCACTTCAAATTTTCAAATCCTCTGACCACTAAGCATAATACTTCAAAGCATAAGCAAGATACAGCGCCAACAAACAAATTTTAACATTTTGATTTGACCTTTGACCTCTTGTGACCTTGACTTTGACCTTCATTTTGCGCGAGACAACTCAACTCAACATGGAGAACATTTATGCTAAGTTATATTAAAATCTATCCATGAATATAGAAGTTAAACTCACAAATGAATATTTTATTTTCTTATTTGACTTTTGACCCCTAAGTGTTACCTTGACCTTTGCAACAGACACATGAATTTTTCGCGCGACACTCCGCCTCACTATGTAGAATATTTGTCCCAAGTTATATTAAAAATCCTCCATGCATGTAGAAGTTACGCTCCGGACACGGGTTTTGCGCTGACCCCCAAGTGTGACCTTGACCTTTGAGCTGCGGACCTAGGTTTTGTGTGCAACAAACAACCTCATCATGGTAAACATTTGTACCAAATTATTTTGTTATCCTTTAAAGAATGAGCAAGATATAGACTGGACAAATCCGGACGGACGCACGGACGCACATACACAGAACTATACGCCAAAAGTGGATACTAAGTCGAGCTCACCGCAAGCGGGCTCGACAATGAAAAAAATGCAGTTCTGAGCAGTTTTGATAAAATTTTGAAAAGTTCTTTTAAATGATGAGTCGTTAAAATCACATGAAAATGTAACAATTAAAAATGCCGCTATTTGAAACTAATTCTGTGTATTGAAATATCCCCAACCAGATAAACCTAATCAGTTTCAGCTCTGTTCACGTTAGACGTATGTCATGGCATCATTTCTTATCAACAGACCGCTTCCTTATGTTCTGACCATTACTTGCCCAGACACGAGAGATAGGAAACGTCGCCATCAAGTTCAAACAGCGGGAGTCGAACATGCAACCTACCAGTTAGGAATTATACTTTCAATTCTTTCACTTTCCCTTTATTTACTACGGACAATAAAACACATGTCGATTTTTAACAAAAACGTTGTATTAATAGACTGCGATGCAAACTCCAAAGGCCTAAATATTAGTAAAAGCATCTTTCATCTGAGCCGAAACAATTAATCAATTCCAGCAAGTTTTGTGGTGTACTCACTAGTTCGAGTGGTTGCAACGTCGTAAGCACTCCCGTAGTCAGCAGCCTGGTAAATGGGATCCTGGATAAAACTTGGCTTCGGCTGTCCTACAGCACCAATCATGACGTCAGCACAGTTATAAAACTCAATCTGGGCACCGCGACCAACACCACACCAATTTTCATCGTCGCAACCAGCCAGACTTTCTAAAAGTAATCAAAAACACAACGGACGTGAAAGACTCTTTTTTTATATCCAACATGTCAGATATGTGGTCTGATTAGATGATATTCAAACATATTATAACGCCTTGTAATTTGTGAAAACTTGAAAAGGTTCTACAGAAAATGCAAATTTAGTCGTACAGTTAACATTAGTGAGTTTCCATTCCGGTATTTGAGTTGTTGTAGTTTATAATGAAATATCTAAGATAAACCAACAAACAGATGCAGGTATCATAAGAAACGAGTATTTGTCAGACATGAACAGTACACTACACATGATTGTCGTTTCTGTAATAATGCTTCGCCTTCAGAAAAAAAAATATATCTTACTGAAACATAGATCTGCTCTTTGCAATGTCAGACGAGAAATCCTACTAACAGCGTGTTTATAGTTTTACAGAGAAAACAAACAATCCAAGCATCTTCAAATAAAGCAAGTTGTGCAATTAATATTATTTCAAAATCGACGAACATGTCATTGAACCTAAATTAAAACTATCTGTTTACACAATTTACCATCGCAGTAGCTTCGATTTTACCTTTTCGAAAGCGCCATTGAAGAAGACAGTAGTCACACGTGACACCAGGCGGAAGTTCAACGTGAACCACAACGAGACCCTGAGTTTTAGGTACAGGCATATAGGTCTTGCCAGTTTCCTGAATGGTTAGTAGGTGCTTGTCAAGGCATGCCTGTGTCTGGTTGTAGTCTTCGTCACACATTCGAATCTCGTAAAACCCGGGAGCTCCCGGAAGGTTGTTCCAGATACTGAGTTCCGCCACCTGACCGGATTCATAATACCTAGTCCGTACTCTGGGGTCAGCGTATTTTCCACCGAGTTCGTTTTCTCGAGGTATGGGGTCAGTATAAGGGTCACCACACAGACCACAATTTCTTGAACCGTCCGCATTAATTCTAACCTAGAAAAAAAGGCTGATTGATAGTCGACAGATCGTAAACAAAGCTGGCTCTTACAATAAAGTGTTATTATCGCAGAAATAATTTGTTCAATAGAAAGAAAACAAATATAATTTTAATGTTAAAAAAGCAAGATATAATAGATGAAATTTTTTGAGCAATATGCATCTTTATTGTCGCGCAAAGTAGCACAATATTGAAAGCCACTATGACGTCAATTCAGGTTGATTTTCTTTAAAAAAATACGGAGACTTATTGGAACTACTTTCAATCTATTTTATCCCAAGAACGTATCACTTGAAGGGTACTTCAGTATTCTTGAGATATATAAGCATGTTTTCTCTCAAGGAAAACTGAAAGCCACTCTGACATAAACTCACGTTTATTCTCTTTAAAAATTATGGAAACTTATAAGAACTACTTTCAGTATATTTTATCACAAGAACGCTTTACATACATTGAAATTCAGAGTACTGGTATTCTTGGGCCATATTACCAACGAGGTTTCTCTCACGGAAGATGGTCAGGAGGTGGCCGAGTTCGGCATGGTAGAAAGGGAAAACATAAAAAACATTTATAACCAAACAGATAGCTGCACGGTTTTGTTGGATCATTGGCAAGGTTAAAATTTCAGTATGTAGAGATATCTAGTAACATCATCGGTAGCAGAAATGATTTTGACATTAAACGTCATTAAAATTGTCAGAAAAATGAACCAGCCCTTTTGTATATTGTAGCTGGATTATACAGATTACATGTACACTATTGTTGTAACTATATACTTCAGCATCTCCATCGAACTTTCTCATTTCACATATAGACCTTATAAATATTAATCTTAGAATTCGGCTTTCAAGCACATCAGAAGTAGCCGTGTTAACTTGAAAATATTGCTAGCTACATGTGAGGTAATACAAGAAAGATTTATTTGAGTTTAACGGCATTTAACAGTTAATGTTCTGTCGGCCTGGCAGTTATCTAATTATCGTACCTAAGAAAGTCACCACTAGACTTCTATTCTCTGTGAGAAACTACCAACTTTCTCAAATAAATGGCTATGGTCGACAGAGCAAAAATGTTCAAGCAATAGTTTCTTACCGGTACCCCGCCACAGTCTAAGTTCCGGAAGTTATAGTTGACGGGAGTCTTGATCTGATAATACCAAGCGGCTGATCTGCTCGGCGGATCCTGTAACCACGCACTACCACTGCACGTGCTCACGTGCACAACAATACAAAACAGAAGTATAATCCAAAATTTGCACATTTTCCTGTCTTTCGTAAATGATATATAAAAAACAATTCCTTTCACTTAGTTCAAGTTACTGTTTATAGAATTTAAGAATTCATCCATATTTCTTATTCACAGCATTTTTCTAGAATTTCCAAACGGTTGTTAATGTATAAGTGTATTCCAGTATTTACAGAAAAAAAGATTATTTTCTCATTATGAGATATACCCGTGACTCTTGTAACACACCAGTTGAAAATACTGTTCAACAACATAAAATCCTACTTGGAATACTTAACATGGTAACCTATCAATCAAAAGTTTGAATTTTGACAGCTTTAATATTGAAGCGGCCAAATTAGTACACATAAATTGTATATTCGTACGAATGGTCAGTGAAATGACCCCAAGGACATGAAAAATTTGACTTCCTCTTGTGTTACTGTTGAAATAAATACGTTTAAATTTCAAGTACATTGCATACATGTATACGTAATTATGCAAATTTATACAACTATCCCATTTTTACTCTGTGACAGAACTTATCAAATTATGACCTTGACCGCTACTGTACATTTCTTTTTTCTTTTCGGACGATCGTCTTTTTCGTACACACACAATAGAAAAAAACGTTCGGGCGAAAGATCTGATAGTCGCTTTTATTAGCAATGAATCAACCACAATGTTCATTGAAACAAAAAGACACGAACGTGACTGTTCACCGGCACATACGTGCAAAGTCACATACTTCATCGATGACAAAAAAGTTCTTTAATTGTCACAGGTCCACTAATAGTGTTACAGCCTTCAATCTTTGGCAATATGTTGAGAAGCCGGTGTATGAGCACATTATTTCAAATCTACACACAAGAAGTACAAGAACCTTTTATTTACTAGTTGGCTGTTAGTTTACTTGACTAGACCTGTTACCAGTGTCTTGAAAATAATACAAGCTCTTTAACGACATTATGTGGTCTTAAAAATGGAGTAAAACTCTGTGTTTTATAAAGGTGTAAGACTGTAATTTATAAAGGTGTAAGACTGTAATTTGGTGTAAGACTGTAATTTATAAAGGTGTAAGATGGCAATTTACAAAGGTGTAAGACTGTAATTTATAAAGGTGTAAGACTGTAATTTACAAAGGTGTAAGACTGTAATTTATAAAGGTGTAAGACTGTAATTTATAAAGGTGTAAAATTGTAATTGAAACTCATGGAGGTTTCTTAACAGAAGTGTACGTCAGTCAAATAAATAAATGAACATCGTAGACATATCTAATGCCGGATTCTCATGGATGCTATAAGGAAAATATTCAAGTATGTTGGGGCAAAAAGGTGTCAGTATTATATTTACTGCAGTGAAGTCTGATTATAATTCGGGGTCTGGAACTCTTTTTTAAATGTGTTGTCAAAAAAAGGAGAGATAGATTTTATGTCTACCTTACGAAGGGAATGGCCTTTCATTTACCTCACACAGTATACAGTACGTTTGGAAATTTTCGATACACAATTTAGATGTACCGCCCCAAATTAAACGTCATTCACTTCATAAAAGCGCCAAAGGGGACGTAATCATTTTGACGGAATTATTAATATTACGGAAATTACAACTAAATTGGATAAATCAACAGTAACACTACTTTGAAGGTCTTCCGTTACAAATGTAAATGACTAGGCGTCATGCTCATACATCAAGATAGTTTCAGCTTTTTTCCTAAGAAGGATGTGTGGGAGGAAGAATATTTACATGCTCATACTGATAGAATTCGATTTGATAAAATCTAGCTATGAATGAGACTAAAAAATCCTGTTCCAATTTTATTAAAAATCATACAGAAAATACAAGAAGTGCCGATAACTGTAACATTCTTATAATAATCTCATTTACTCTACATTTAATACAAACCCTTTAAAGTAAATCAGCAGTTTATTTTGCTAGTAACAACGCTTGACTCAAACGTTTCGTTAAGCGTCCATAAGTAATTTATCTGAGGATACGGACGATGGAAAAAACCTCTTTCTGCTGCTTTGTTTTCAAATGTGATATACTTTAAAAAAATAACATCGAGGAAGTGTGGTTTATTAGGCCACGGTCAACAATATTCACTGATAATCTTTTAAATGTTCTGACATGTTGCATCGTACATAATAGGAAGATTTTTTCTTCTTCCTGCATTTGACTTATCTGAATTAACACTGTTCATGAAAACAGAAACGTCATTTACGTCGAAGTCTTCGTAAGCATACTGCCAAACATTAAGAAATTTTCCAGGGAAAATTTTCACAAAAACCTAATCAAATCACCAGAGCAGAAGTGACAAATAAGGAAATCATTGTCTGAAGTTCAAAGGAAAGTTCATTTCGAGTATCTTCAGTTGTGTCTTCCGTTGAAGCTGCAGATGTCGAGGAAGTGGTACTTGATGTTGTTGTGGGAATTTTACTTGAAGAGGCAGATAAAGTTGTACTTGCAGTTGTAGAGGGAGTGGTACTTGATGTTGTAGAGGGGGTGGTACTTGTCGTTGTTGTAGGAATTTTACTTGAAGAGGCAGATAAAGTTGTACTTGCAGTTGTAGAGGGAGTGGTACTTGATGTTGTAGAGGGGGTGGTACTTGTCGTTGTTGTAGGAATTTTACTTGAAGAGGCAGATAAAGTTGTACTTGCAGTTGTAGAGGGAGTGGTACTTGATGTTGTAGAGGGGGTGGTACTTGTCGTTGTTGTAGGAATTTTACTTGAAGAGGCAGATAAAGTTGTACTTGCAGTTGTAGAGGGAGTGGTACTTGATGTTGTAGAGGGGGTGGTACTTGTCGTTGTTGTAGGAATTTTACTTGAAGAGGCAGATAAAGTTATACTTGCAGTTGTAGAGGGAGTGGTACTTGTTGTTGTTTTTGTAGGAAATTTACTTGAAGAGGCAGATAAAGATGTACTTGCATTTGTAAAGGGAGTGGTACTTGATGTTGTTGTTAAAGGAGTTGTACTTGAAGTTTCTGTACTTGAAATACTTGTAACTGTTGTTGATGTAGAAGTAGTTGTACTTGATGCTGTAGAAGTGGAAGTTGTACTCGATGTTAAAGTAGGGGGGATTTTACTAGATGATGTAATAGGTGCAGTTGTACTTGTTTTTGCAGTTGTGGGAGTTGTACTTGATGATGTTGTAGTGGTAGTTGTACTTGATGATGTAGTTGTGGGAGTTGTTCTTGATGTTGTAACTGTAGGAGTTGTACTTGATGATGTAGTTGTAGGAGTTGTACTTGATGATGTAGTTGTAGGAGTTGTACTTGATGTTGTAGTAGTGGGAGTTGTTCTTGATGATGTAGTTGTAGGAGTTGTACTTGATGTTGTAGTAGTGGGAGTTGTTCTTGATGATGTAGTTGTAGGAGTTGTACTTGATGATGTAGTAGTGGGAGTTGTACTTGATGTTGTAACTGTAGGAGTTGTACTTGATGATGTAGTTGTAGGAGTTGTACTTGATGATGTTGTAGTGGGAGTTGTACTTGATGATGTAGTTGTGGGAGTTGTACTTGATGATGTAGTAGTGGGAGTTGTACTTGATGTTGTAACTGTAGGAGTTGTACTTGATGATGTAGTTGTGGAAGTTGTACTTGATGATGTAGTAGTGGGAGTTGTACTTGATGTTGTAACTGTAGGAGTTGTACTTGATGATGTAGTTGTGGGAGTTGTACTTGATGATGTAGTAGTGGGAGTTGTACTTGATGTTGTAGTAGTGGGAGTTGTACTTGATGTTGTAGTAGTGGGAGTTGTACTTGATGATGTAGTTGTAGGAGCTGTACTTGATGATGTAGTTGTGGGAGTTGTACTTGATGATGTAGTAGTGGGAGTTGTTTTTGATGTTGTAACTGTAGGAGTTGTACTTGATGATGTAGTTGTGGTAGTTGTACTTGATGTTGTAGTTGTGGAAGTTGTACTTGATGTGGTACTAGTGGGAGTTGTAGTTGTAGTAGTGGGAGTTGTACTCGTTGTGGTAGAGGAAGATGACGTTGTTGACGACGTTGTTATGGAGCATGTGCCACAACATCGCACATTGCTACTATAGGTGTTGCTGTCGTCACAGGTGTTAGGTAATGAACAGTCTACGTTCGGGTCATCCCCAAACAGACACGCCTCTGAAACATTAAGAGAATTTCATGAAAATAAAATTGTACTTACTAGGTATCTGGTATTTAAAAGGATCACACAATGTCTCTGAAAAGTCTCAGGAACATATTTCATATAAATTATATACTCTTCAAATTTTTTAAATTTTCTTTGTAATTGATTTAATGGGATCATATAAAACATTTTTACGTTTTTTTTTGTTGTTGAACGTAGATGAACAATTAAGCTTAAGGTTTAGTGTAATTCCGTTGTAGGATAATTGAGCCTAAATGATTAATAAAATATGCTTCCAAGCTTTAAATCGGGGTTTAAAGTACATGAAGGTTTTCGTTACCTTTGATAGCATGGTTAACAAAGAAATCTGTTATCAGAGATAAGAAGCAATATGTACGATTCAATTTGTATCCATAAGTTTACCCGTATAACCTATCATATCTATTTCAGTTATTACAAACTCTTGTTACTTTTAGCTTACCGTTGTATGAAGGAGCATCTTCCGAGAATACACAATCACCAGACATACACCACTGAAATAAAACACGTAAATCTGTGACTGTTTGTTTTAAAATTGTACACGTGTTATGACTCCTGCGTGTTCTTGTTTGAGAGTAACAAATAAGGCTGAAAAAAACGAAAACATAGCGCATTGTGTCCAACAGCTAGGACGCCCTTGTGAGTAAAACGTGGCATGGATTTCTTGTCATGTATTTATTGCACGGACAATATGCAGAAAATCACATGTAACAAGAAAATTGCAAAGAATTAAGGAAAGAAAATGCATCGCTGTAATTGAAGTTTAGAGCCAATATTTCGATGGTACATATTTCATTTTCTTTCAATCATTTTTCTTACCTTCTTATCACCGCATGGCGTTCCATCGAAAGCAAAGAAGCGACCAGTGCACGAGTTGTCCCCCTTCTTCTTACACTGCATGGCATAGCAAATTGAGTCCCATTGATAGTACAGGTTATCCTACAAATATAACAAATGACTTTGTTTCCATTAAGTTAAAAGAAAAACAAATTTAATTATAAGAAATAGCTTTGAAGATAATAGCTTAATTATAAAGTTGTTCCCTGAAAAGTTTCATGAAGTCCTTCGTATTATCCGCAGTACTAGTATACATGTATATATAAGCCTTTACAATATTGACAAGTGTACCTTGAATGTCAGTAAAAAGACATACATGTATTTGACAATAGCTCTACTACTCCATAACAAAAACAGATTTATGGCAAAATGAAAGAGATATCAAAGTATCACCAATGATTTCCATGCATGTTTGTAACGCAACTTTGAGAACTTTTCACACAGAACTTCTCTACAGTAAACATATTTTCTCTGTCATCCTCTCATTTCTTAGAACAACAACTACATTTCTCAGAGGTATACCGATCCTCCAGCTAATATTGCTTTGGGAAGACTGCGCAATACAGTTTTCCCACTTATTAAACTGAATCGGTGTTTTTGCATCTTTGATAGCAATGGTAACTGGTTTGTTTAATCTAACATCGGACACCTTCGATAAGATGACCTTGACCTCACTTACCCGACATAACGCGGCGTCATTACCATACGTCATATTACACTGTTCGTCTGCGTTGTATTCTAAGCCCGGCAGTTTTACCGCGCGGTTGAACTGGGCAGGGGTATTTGTTAAGCAGTTGGCACTGGAATGGAATAAATCAGACCAATAGTATTTCTCTGTCTTCATATGTGACTTACAAAACAATAGTTATAGAGTACAAGGACCAGACGTAGAAGTTTTGATGTTTGTTGTTGTTTTAAAACGGGCTTATTTACAGGATCATAAGCACAAGCTTAAGAAATAATTTTTAAAACTAGATACATATACTTCATATATTTCTCTTTAATTTTACTGGATTCTAGTACTCTGCCATGTCTGCAATCGAGTATTTTACGGAGGCTTTGAAAAATAAAAGAATGGAGACAATTTTTCTCATGGAAGAAAAAAAATATGGTTTCCGAATAATAAACTCGCTTCATGCTTATGTATCATGTTTATTCAATTGTTTACCTGCCCAATCCTGCAATGAATGTTTTGATGGCATCTTGGGAGCAAGTCGAAAATTTCCACGGATTGGTTCTCATGTTTTCGTTGTACACAAATGGCAAGCGGGGAGCCATCAGATATAAGGATGACGATGGACAGCTATTTCCGTTTCCGTCGTGACGTGTACCAATGCTGAAAGGAAAAACTCCATCTTAGAGCTCTATTATATAATATCGAAACTTTCTATTTCTAAAATTAATAGGCTAGCGATGATTTCGTGCCGTTTCTTCAAAACTGGAGAAAATATAGATGACATATTAGAAGCATTTTTTTGTGGATTTCTTGATAACTATTAAGTTTATACTACTACAGAAATTTTATTTTTGTTACATAATAGTAGTATAAAATTTCTGTAGAAAAGACGGAACATTTAAGCAAAACTTTAGCAATGACCTCTGAGAAATGCTGGCGTTAAACCACATATGTTTCAAACTGATTTTTCAAATATTTTATCCTGTGAGACGTGTTACAAAAAAATCTCTTCAAGGTTTAGACAGCAAACAAATACTTACTTATGGCCGAGTTCATGCGCAGCTATATGTACGGTAACGGCATTATAGGTCTCTTCAACCTCTGACACCGCCCACGAATTGTGACATATAGAATTTAGGTACCCCATACCTACAAAATGTCAGACGATGCACATGGAAGGGCTTTATTAAGTCTAAAGAACACAATATTTCTGTTGTAGCTGTTGGACTTACTACCTTATAGTATGATTATAATAGTTATCGATTATAACAGTCGTTACCAGAACATTAATATTAGGCATTATATTCATGACAATCTTGAAATCCCGTCTTGCAGATGATCTCTTTCTGAGAAAGCTGACATTGAATATATTTTTGGAAAATCCAACAGTGAATCAAATTAGAAGATAATACAATCCTAAAAGTGACCGCATAAATATTTTTGTTTGATATCTTTGTGATATATGTGTTGTAGTAGTTGTAGTGTTTTGAATTGGTTCTGCATATACATTACACAGTTAAAGAAATAATCAGGGTCTTCAGAGGGACGGTTAATTGGTTGAACTCTTACCAATAGGAGTCAAAGACGTTGGGGTCGCAATGTCAAATCTAAAATGGATAAAAAATAAGAAAATCAAATATATCAAAATTGTACGGGTAAGTGTTTATTGGAAACACAAAAACGTATCAAATTATAAAAATATAGCCTGCGTAGAATATTATGCACAAAGTATTCTATTATACCTCTATTTCATTTTGCAAGCATCTTACCTCGGAGGCCAGATTGCTAGACCTGTTAATATTCCATAAGACAAAAATATTTCCCTTTATTTTTCATCCGTATTGTAATCCTACCTCAGCTTTGAGACTGTCTGAGCTCTATAAAGGAACATCAACAAAGTAAAAATTACTTGACACACATCTAGTCTACAGATCAATTATCAAACCTAATACCCGGTGTATAATCCAGCGTGATCATGTGTAGGAAGATATTTTATGACGGAGTTTCTCCACGTGGCGAAATCTAATAAAACACCAGCATCGTCAACTGAATCTGAACTTAACATGTTGTTTTGTATCCATGGCGACGTCTTTTCTTCCTGTTTTTCAAATGTAAAGCTTTTGTTTGGAAACAAAAACAGTCTGATAAAAAATAACACATCAGTTCACTGGAACGCAGAAATATACTTAAAAAATGACAGATCTGACAATGAAGTGGTTGTGCAAAAAAGTAGCCACGAAATATACTAGGAAAGCTTGTAAAGGAAAAAGTTCTTAAATATTTAAAACATGCCTAGTCTTAATACGGAATACATTTAGCTCAAAGGGCATATTTTTTCGAAAAGGTGATAAAATTCGTAAAGGCTTGGTATCCAAACCGAACTGTTTTCGTTGTGAAAGAAAGATCATAGACTTACTGTGGACACAAGAAGAGTAACAAAATCAACACGCACTTCCGGCTCATCATCACGTGTAGCTGTGCGAAATCTTACATCAATCTGAAATCGTAAAATAAGCACTGTTTCGATGTAAACTTACTCAGTCAAACTTTTGTACAATATATTTCAACTCCATTAAAAGGAGAAAAGACTATCAGAGTATAGAGAAAGACATTTCTGTTTTTTTTCTCAAGAAGTCAACACATCTGTACTTTAATATTATTCACTGGTCACTGTGGAATATATCACTTTTCTTCAATTTAAAACAAGTAGAAAAATGACAAGTTGGGTTGACCTATTGAACATAGACTAACGAGTCATCCAAACATAAATCAATTCTAGCAGTTACACGTCATCGATACTACTGATGACGTTTTGTATATTGATTCATTGAATCTATAAAACCCAAAACACATGTACATTTGTTACATACAAATCATCGAATAAATGCTCTTGGTGCATTTAATATAAACATGAGACTTCATAAATAGAAAAAGACAGCTTCGCACTATTTGCTCTGTCCAGGAAGTTATAGTACAGGTGTCAGTCATTTCCAACGTTTAGCTCTTTGATTAAGTCTGATTTTTGCCTCTAACAGCCTTGTCATGACATGTTATAATATTGTTCATTCACTTAAAAATAAATGAGGCCTGAATAAATCTTACACCGTTGACTACAAACTGGTAATATTCGTGCATGGCAGCAAATGCATTGTCAATTCTTGCTTGATCAGTGCTGCCTCCAACCTTCGCTTTCCATCTGAAAATAAAACACCATTAATTGAAACAGCGACTATATGAGAAGGATCAAATTTCCATTGACCATAATATTTAAATACTACAAACTCAGAGAAAGTAAAGTCAATAACCTTTGTTTTCTGAGCTTTAACGTTTCAACAATAAATCTGTCCATTAAGTATTGCCTCGTTTTCCAGTCTTGTCACGTATTTTCTTTTATTATCAATATCTTGTATCAATAATGCATTACTATCAAAATGCGATTCAACTGAAAACTTTTTAAACTTGACAAAAACTGAACAAGAATGTAGTGACACAGGTGAGATATAGGAGCATCAGTCGATATATGTACTAACAACCGGAAATCGCTCTATTTTAAGGATATAGTCGTACCTCAACGCATGTTTTAGTAAACACTCACCTCTCCAGATTTTTATAGTCAATAACAACCATATACTCTATGTACAAAGTTTCGTCTGACTGTCGTCTGTGCCTCGAGGAGTAGGTTTCTATAAATATACATGAACACTAATGTGTTAAACACATACATCACACTGGTTACTTAGTCTATGAACAATAAAACCTGATTCAGACATTGGAATTGTAAACACAATAACTTTTACCAGCTTTTCCTTAATTCACTTATTTTCTCAACTCATCTTTATGTTTACATTTTCTGAAGTTGCTCTTTCTAATCAGATCTAGAAAAAAGTGAAAATATAACGTGACAGTCAATAAAAAAGTTGAAAATTTAATTTAAAAACTGCTACATTTTTTTTATCTATTACCGAAAAGAAAGGTTCGACTTTCAAACATGTCAAATGGGAATGGCGGACAATCACGTTATTTTCATGCGTTTCGACATTGCCAACAGAAATGTTTGTATATCTTTCTATGCATCAACAGTGTCAGTGCAGACTATTACCATATAGACTGGCAGACTGTTACAGAGTCGTGGGACAGAACTAATAATATCTATTTATTTCAAAGACATTACGAACGTTATTCGTATCCTACTGAATGTTCTAAACATTCGTGGTCCGAAGTCTGAAAAAGCTAACACAATCTGATCTAAGATGCTTTCTCTTTTCAATACAGGGATGTTGTAATAACGTTTCGTTGAAGATATTGCATGGGATTAGATTTCAGGGGGTTGAGTTCTGAAGTTGTACTTACGTGGCAGTAAAATATCACTGTCGTAATTCTCCGTTGTCGTTTCAAATAAACTTTCAACAGTTTTCGACATCTGAAAGATGAAATGTCAAAGTTAAGATCTCTCAGTGTGCGCACCAAGGGTTCAATTGTTCAAAACATTTCTACTTAAGAAAAAATGTGTCCATTGAAATGAGCCTATACCACAGACAAGTCCACACAAACAATGACGCAAAAAACGACTTCTCTAAACTGTAATATTGTAATAACTACCACCAAAACAACCATCATCAACATCAACAACAACAACGTTACCTGCAGTTGAATTATGGGAACGGAATCGTCGTCTGCTGTGTTGATGACCCCGGGATATGGCGGTATTTCGTATCCACGGTTAAGTCCGGCACTTTCCGCTACAAAATGTGAGATATCAGTGTTAACTAGAATATTTTTTGAATTTCAATTCAAAGTCCATAAACGGGAAACATCTTGTAACCACTAGTAACAAACAAGAAAACGTTCAGGCAAACACTGACCAGTGATTTCAACTGGGGAGGGGGTGGGGGGGGGAATAGCAGCTAAACGAAAGTTGAATGTCAACTTGACATATGCCCTAGACTATACAAGTTTCAATGAAGTCTGTCTCTTTTATGAAACACGTAGAGGACAGGCATAAAATGACTTTATTGTATAGGATAATTTATCTCATTTTATGAAAATGAATGTTAAGAAACCTTTAATCCTAACTTACTCAAAACATTGCTATAACTTTTTACAGCTTTTATGCATTCTTATTCCATTTGAAATAAAACAAGACAATACTGCATTTCTATGAGAGGTATAAAAACACATGTTCTTTTTACTTGAGAGGTATAAAAACACATGTTCTTTTTACTTGAGAGGTATAAAAACACATGTATAAAAACACATGTTCTTTTTACTTGAGAGGTATAAAAACACATGTTCTTTTTACTTGAGAGGTATAAAAACACATGTTCGTTTTACTTGAGAGGTATAAAAACACATGTTCTTTTTACTTGAGAGGTATAAAAACACATGTTCGTTTTACTTGAGAGGTATTAAAACACATGTTCTTTATACTTGAGAGGTATAAAAACACATGTTCCTTTTACTTGAGAGGTATAAAAACACATGTTCTTTTTACTTGAGACAGTACTATCTGTATAACAGTAATCAGAAGAAGACGAGGAGAGCATGTTAAAGCTGTCCCCCCGGTTTCTGAACGTAGATTGTTTTTAAAAAATAATGTTTCGAAGTTTGTTAGTTCCGATAAGCTGGTTCAGAGACGCGAAAGACTCTAATGTGTCAGACAAAAACGAAATAAATAGAATTTTATGCACACATAAAATAATTTATGTCATTGGACCCTTTAGATTGTTTCCGGAACATACCGACTTGATAATGGAATTTACCTAAATACGTAATTTATAGTTAGAGCCAATCAAAAGATATTTTTCAATCACGTGTTGTTACTTAACCAATGAATACAAAGTACAGCCACCCATCTTTTTCAGATGAAACCACCTAACAGGAAGAAGACAGCAACTACAACTTCCTGTTCCTGCTGCTCAAAACAGTCAGACAAAGCAAAAAAGCGTAGTGCAGCCCTGTCATGTGACACTATGAACAATAAAACCAATAAAAGGAAAAAGCTGCACACCCAAGGAATGCAGTCTCCATTACTTGACAATCCTGTCGCACAGGATGATGAAATGAGTCAGACATTACCACTTCCCCTGGACACACACTGCAATAATTTGTACATGCCCCAATTGCCAGGACAGCATTCACCATCTACACCACCGGATTTCCAGTCGCCAGGACTAGGAAATGTCTCAATCGCAGACGATACATCTTCTGATTCGCAGTCAGAGGAAGAGGAGGATGATGTCCTACCAAACCTTCAACAGGTTATTGCTAACCACAGCCAAAACCTATTACCAGGTAATGGTGTTCAGTTCGCAGAACCCATTAGCACACCCATTGTTAGTCAAATTAAAAAATCAATTTGTAAAGATATCTGGCGTCACAAATTTGTGGACATGGCCTCCCTCCTGCCATCGTCTCACAACCCCCAAACCCCTCAGTTCACATTGCAAATTGACCACCACTCCAACTTCACAATTAATCCAACTTCCCGCACTAGGAAAATCACCAATGTGGAGTCATGGACAACTGCCTTTATACGGTTCATGGCTGTTTACACTGTTAAATATCCTGCAGAGTTCCAGCAGCTCCTAAAGTACACAGAGATTGTTAGGTATATAGCCAGACGTCGTCCTAGGTTGGCCTTCCTGTACTACGACTCTCAATTTCGAATGCTTCGAGAGTCCTTTCTCATGCCCTGGGACCGTATTCATACGGAATATTGGTTAATGGCCTGTACATCCTTTCAGCCAAATCCACAGTCATTTCGGAACCTTCCCCAATCCACCCGTCCCCACCCAACATCTGGTACAAAACGGTTTCTTGAAAAGACCTGCTGGAACTTCAACAAACGCTCCCAGTGTCACAACCCCAAGTGCTCACACCCACACATCTGTGGATTCTGCAGAGGGTCCCACCCCGCCTACAACTGTAAATACTCCAGTAAAGAACACGCAGCGAAGGCCCTTTCACAGTCAAGCACACCTTCCAGTTCAAAATCTTCAAAATAACTTCCATGTAGTAACCCCTATTAAAGTTACGGCGCTTACACGGTATCTTAAAAATTACCCAAAAGCCCAATATTTGATCCAAGGTTTTACGCACGGTTTTAAACTTGGTTACATTGGCTCGAAAACAGCTTCAACATCTCCAAACCTTAAATCTTGTGACGAAAATCCGGATGCGGTTTACAGTAAACTTAAGCTTGAGTTAGATTTAGGTCGGGTTAAAGGTCCATTTGATACTCCACCACTTAATAATCTCCGAATTAGTCCAATTGGCCTGGTTCCAAAGAAATCTCCAGGGCAATTTAGGTTAATACACCATCTCAGTTATCCCCGGGGTAGTTCTGTCAATGATTTCATAGACCCCAATTTCTCCAGTGTCAACTACTGTTCTTTTGACGATGCAGTAACTAAACTGCTGGAACTTGGTCAGGGAACTTTGTTTAGTAAAACGGACATAGATTCTGCATTTCGTTTGATTCCAATTCATCCTGATGATCACCATTTGCTAGGTTTTAGGTTTCGTGGCCAGTACTATTTTGACACATGTCTTCCGATGGGTGCTTCATCATCTTGTGCAATATTTGAACGTTTCAGCTCGGCTTTACACCACATTTCAGAAAATATTTTGAACATCAAACACATGATACACATTCTTGACGATTTCCTTATCCTAGGTCCACCTCATTCCCCTTGCTGTCAGAGTGATTTAGAGAAGTTTCTTGCATTTTGCTCAGAAATAGGTGTTCCTATTAAAAAAGAGAAGACCGAACATGCTAGAACGGTTATTACATTTATGGGTCTAGAACTAGATTCTAATACAATGGAGGCACGTTTACCACAAGACAAATTGACAAAGTTACGCAACCAACTGGCCTCGGTGGCAAAACAACGTAAGGTCACACTGAAAGTCTTACAATCTCTTTTAGGATTATTAAATTTTTGCTGCCAAGTAGTAGTACCTGGCCGGTGCTTTTTGCGTCGATTAACGGATCTGACCAAAAAGGTATCACAGCCTCACCATAGAATCACATTAAATAAAGAGAGTCGTAAAGACATTCATGCTTGGCAAATTTTTGTTGACCATTTCAATGGTAAACATCTGCTGTTTCAAAAACGTTGGCTTACCTCTGATGCATTACACCTTCACACCGATGCATCAGGGTCACTAGGTTATGGGGCCATCTTGCAGTCAAATTGGTTTTACGGTACTTGGCCAAAACAGTGGTTATCCTTTGACATAACATTTAAAGAACTCCTTCCTATTGTGTTAGCATTAGAACTTTGGGGTTCGAAAATGGAAAATCAGTGCATTGTCCTGCATACTGACAATGAGGCAGTAGTACACATTATCAATAGACCAACATGTAAGGTGTCTACTGTTATGGCTCTTGTTCGTCGCCTCGTTATAGCCAGCATGAAATACAATATTCTGTTGAGGGCAGAACATATTTCAGGAAAATACAACATCTTACCAGACCTTCTTTCTCGTTTACAGGTCAAGAAATTTCAAGCTCTGGCTCCATACATGGACAAAGTTCCCACACTGGTTCCACAGGACCTACTTATGCTACTTTGAATAGGGAGGTTTACTATCTTCGTGATTCATCTCTTGCCCCATCTACGAAATGTAGCTATAGAAACGCACTGAATCATTACAAAAATTTCCATGATACATACTACTTCAACTCCCCAATACTACCGGTTTCTACAGAACAGCTTGCTCAATTTATAGCAACGTGTCACAAACGCCATCTTAAGGCTTCAACAATAACTTCATACATTTCTGCCATAAATTACATACATAAGCTCCAGGGCTTGGTCTCCCCTTCCGAATCATTCTTGGTCAAAAAAATACTACATAGTATACGACGGAACAAACAATCAGATAAACGTTGTCCGTTTACAATTACAGACATGCTGAACTTAATAAGGTCACTCACTTCCGTGGTAACAGATAATTACTCGCGCATACTAATGCGTGCCATGTTCTTGGTAGCCTTTTTTGGCTTATTTCGTGTGGGCGAGTTAGCATATTCATTAAAAGGATCACAAAATGTCATTAAGCGGGAGGACATGGTTTTTCATTACAAAAATTCAAAAGTTTCATATGTTACAGTGGCTATAAGCAGCTACAAACACTCACAAGGGCAGACATCGGTTATCCCTCTGAAGCGTCAGTCCATCAAAAGGTTATGTCCTGTACGCTCCCTGTTACGGTATTTAAGATCAGCCCCACCCGGTAATGGTCAACTGTTTAGACACAGTAATGGTCAACCAGTCTCTACTTCGTATTTCAGATCTGTTTTAAGATCATGTGTCATTACACACAACATGAACCCTAATCTATTCACAGCACATTCCTTCCGTATTGGCGGAGCAACTCACGCTCATAATTCTAATATGTCTACAGCACAAATACAAAAGCTTGGTCGCTGGAAGTCCTCAGCATATCTGAAATACATCCGCCCTCCTGCTCTTCCTCTACACACTGTTCCAGAATAAACATACTAATAGCATGCTCTCTTGGTCAAGTAAGTTGGACCGCAACAACACGCTGTTTTACAAGATCTGACGGTTATAGGCAGCAGATCTCATTCAAAATATTGTCCGTCAATTAACCATTAGCGGGTCTTTTCAGTTATAAGAAGTTGAAACTATTACCGAACTGAATACCATTGCCAAATATTGGTACATCTGCTGACGGTTGAAGGCCGCAGTTGATCACATTGCTCTTTACATGACAGTTCATGAAATAGTGACAAAAATTGTCGATTAAGGACCATATTTTGTTACGAATTCGGTACTGACAGTTCAAGGCTGCAGTCATGCTTACAGTGTACCATTTACCTCTGTCATTATGTAAAAATGTACCCCGTTACATATATGTTACCTATTTAGAGGTCTAAACACAATTTATATAACAATCATTTGTATGTTTTTGTAGTTTATACACATTTCATAACCTCGCATGTACACTTGTTTCCCGGCTGACGGTTTAAGGCCGCAGTAAGGGTTATGTTTTATTTCAGTTAAGTTAGAGAAAACGATTTATTTTGTTTTATTCATTTTACTATTTTGTATGTTTCAACTCAGGTAGATGTTCTGTGTCCTGGACGCTTTTTTAGGGCCGCAGTACACCACATGTCTCTGTAAATAGTTTTCAACACCTTTTATCGTAGTATTTGTAACTGTACAAAATAGGTCGAGCTCGTATCACAGTCTAGTCTCTCTGGGCGGCGGTTTATCCTTTTGGCGGTTTTGCCTCCCAGTTAGACTCATTCGGGAATCTTTATATTAATGTTATTACATAACTCTGCATAATTTTGTGTAATTATTGTTAGTTGTTAGTTTATGGCATTTTAAATAAATGCCCAATTTTCATTCAAATCAACATGTGTTTGTTTTTCCCTCTTCCCTAACGAGTTCGACCTTGCCTGTGATTCTTACTCTTGACCTTGGACAATACATAAAAGGCAAGCTGGGAAAAAAGAGATATCCTTTTGCCAAAACTGTTAGCAGTAAGAAATGAAGTTTTAATAAGCCTTGTCATAACTGACATGTACTTTGTGTGATGGTTTGAAACCTTTGAAAAATATATAAAAAGTTAGATCGGTGTTTGTTTTTTTTTTCTCAATCGTAGGCCTATATAATTTTTTTTATAAATATTCTTATTCTTACGTGGCGGAAGTAATTCGTCGCCAGCGAAATCTCCGTATGGATTTGTATATCGTCTGACTCTGTGTTTGACACTCCCATCATGCAGTTCGTCTGACGTCAAGTCATCACTGGAACGCCGCTTCCGGTAGTGTGGCATTAAAGGCTCGATTTGGTAATGCTGATTTTTATGCGTGAAGGAACCAAACTGCAGTAAATTATTTCTAACTTAATCATTGCGATTTTATATACCTTGCCTAATGAATAATACAAGTTTTGCTCTAACGAAAAAATGTGGAAACCTCAATAAACAAGCAAAAGTCCTCCTAATTGATACCTAGGCAGTATTAATATATCTTAATGTCTAGATGCAAAGTTTCATGCAAATTTTAAGGACAAAACTTCCTCAATCGCTGTACAATTTTCATATCTTCTATTAAATTCTATTAAATAAAACAAACGTATAAAAGAAGTATATGAACTGAGAAACTTAATATGAAAATACTTTAGATACATGGTAGGTAAGACTAATTCTGCATTTACAATTTCACAGTGTCGAGTGCTCGAAAATGGCGTCTTGACAATCACAGAGGCACCCAGACTGAGGTCTTGATAAACACCGAAATTTTCCTGCAAGAAAAATGATTAAATTTGAAAACGTAAAATTATTTACGTCACTATCTAGGTAGTTAAATTTATTTTATAGGTGTTAGATTTCAATCGTTTTAAAGTTCCTTGAATATTTTGCAAATTTTCTACCTTCCCTTTGTTTAAATCGAAAAGGCTTACGGAAACATGTTTTCACGGGAGGACATAGTATTTTACCTGCAAAATGTCTTTTACTCTGGTCACGTTATCACGTTCTATAGTGTATACAGGGGTAACTTTGTTAGGATGTACACTCCGTAGCAGATTAAGCGTAACATCTCCCCTCGTCATTTCAAACTGGAAAACCAGACTGGAAGGGAAGTCAACCTGTAACGACCTCCGCCGCCTTCGGATTTCACCGGTCACCTTACTTACGTGAACGAATTCTGTAAAAAGAAACTGGATATACAATTTAAGAAGTTTCTGACCAGGCATAAATTAAAAAAAAGAATGCTTTTTTCTAAATCAATCTTTGTAGAATATCTTACTTCCGGAGTGGAGCCAAAAATGATCCCAGGGACAAAGTTTGAACAATCATGATAGACTACTAGGCAATGCTTCATGCCAAAATTTAGAATTCTGCACCTTGTGGTTTCAGATAAGAAGAGATTTAAAACAATTTCCTATTCATTTCTATGTAAAACATGTTACCACAAGGGCGGGTCTAAAAGTAACCCCAGGGATATAACTGAAAAAACGTTGTATAGGTCAGCAAAACAATGCTGGATACCAAATTTCGGATCTCTAGGCCTGGTGGTTTTAGATAAAAAAAAATTTCATTCATTCTTGTTACCATAGCAACTACATATCTAACTGGAATAGAACTCTTTGAATAACTTTAGTACAGCTTTATGCAAAGAAAACCCTTGACAAGTTTCATCCTTCTTGACTCTGGTTTAGGAAGAGATGCTGTTTTAAGAAAAACGTTGAGGACGATTGGCGAACACAAGGCGATACAATAACTCATCATAAGCGTGCTGGTGCTCAGGTGGCAACAAAAGGAAGATATGTACAATTGAGGCACTTTGGTTGTTTTCATTTCATCTTTATCCAAATCTGATTACTTTCATTTCCTTACAAACCCACATGAATTTGATGTAAGTTCTCATAGAGAGAAAAAAAAGGAAGGAGAATGACTGAATGAATGAATGAATGAACGAATAAATAAATGAACTAACTAAGGAACAAATGAATAAATAAAGGAATGAATTTAAATGTATACATATTTCTATTACAAGTTGAAGTCAAATAACTAATTCTTACCAATATCTTCATTTGTTTCCATCGAATCTTGACAAATTGTCAACACAAAAAATATCTGAAGTGCTAACTGTATGAGACACCCATCTGTCAGTTTCATCTCTCAGTTGTTTATATTTAATCCTCCTAATCAAACCGAGTCCACTTTATCATTTATTCTGGTGATATAGTTCGGTTTTAAATCTCCCTCTAGGATAGTGTAAACTTAAATTCCGAGACAAGATTCAAGTAGTTTTGCTATTAACATATTTAGTTTCATTCTAAGTTAAAAAAAACCCTGAGTTTTGGTCCAGAAAATCTTTGCAGACGTCTGGTTAACGCCTGAACATTTTCGGACATCCAGATATTAAACTACAGATGTACATCTTGAACATAAAATTGAACGTTTCAGCAGCCGTGTATAACGTTAGGAAATGCCAAGGGCCGTAAGTACTGCATAGATCACGGGTCAGTTACGATTCAAGGCCCGCAAGCGGTGTTCCGAATGTCCAAGTAATTGTGATCAGTGATTATCGAAAAATCAAAAACATTAAAACACACCGTCATTGTCAAGTTATTACAAATGTGGTTAGATATACAAACACACCCATACCTGGTTTACGAAGACAGAACGTTCATTTTAATATTTTGATATGAATTATGAGTTTTTATATGAGTTATAATCAACAGTTACATTAAATTTTATTTTAAAGATAAACAAGAATTTAACATGTAAGTTATTTCAGGAAATTTTAAGAGATCAAGTGAACTACGACACTGACAAAACACAAAGCTTGTTCCTTTATTTTCATTTACTAAATGTATTTGAAACGATCAAGGGTACACAATCATTGTAGAAATAGATCAAAACATAATAGGTCAAAATACAAAACATGGTAAACGTTAGATATTTGCATGCATGTAAAAAAGTCCTTTTAAAATACAAACACATACTGTAACCGAAGTGGAATTATTTCGTCATACAAAGATATCTTTCAATACAATGAGAATGATACACGCTCATTACAGCAAACAAACTGCGTATTTTCCATATCATTTATCATTTTGGAAAGCACTGAAATCACGAAGGAACAACTGCTTCCTAAAACAAGAACAAGAAAAACAACAACAGGAATTGTATACAGGAACACTGAAGCATGCACAAAATCAGACAAAAATTTATTAAATCATAAAGCTTTTTAGTTCTTATTGACGTTTACTCCTGAGTTGCCATGTAAGCCGGTCACGTGCCGGTATCTATGCACCCTCTTTAATCAGCAAGTCAGCCGAAAGTCATCTCATCATAAAAAAGAAACGAGAAAAAAATGAAATAGGTCCGTGCGCAGTTTTAGTGTAGTATTACCGACAACAACTAAACACTTCAGAATTTTCGAGACTTTGTGAGCTGCTGTCATACAGAATTTAAGCACTATAGCGAGGTATCTGCAGTCGTCTAATGGCAGAAACGGGTCTCGTGACTTTCAAATGAGCGGCGGTCAAATGAACAATTACGGAACGGTCTATATATTGAAATTTTGTTTGACTAAAAGTATCAACGTACATGTCTTATGATTACGTAAAATAACTAAATTTGAAGTTCTTCTTTAAAACCATCCTAATATTGTAGAAGTAGACTCCACTGTCAGTACAGTCGGCCATCTTAAAATTGAACACTTAGTTTTTTCTTGGCTGAAGTTATCTAAAGCATCACTGTAAGATTTTTTAATCTTCTGCTCAGTAAATTTCAGTTAGTCACACAGAAGCTGTCAATTACATATTCATTGCACAAAACATGTGCTTTATCAATAAGAGACCTTATTGACTTTGTCAATGTCTGTGACTTACCCAATGGCAAATGACTTTTACAACAAACTGTGATAAGAATATGTTGGCTGGTTTAGAGAATTTCGAGCATTAACATTGCAGAAAAAACATAGAAAAATTAACAGTACTTTTACAAGGCAAAACAAATCTAATGCCTGAAAAAAAGTACTTCGAACGTATATACATGTTTAAAATGTTACAAACAGAACTTTTTTTCCTGATACCTGCCATGTGATTCACGTTTGTTCATTTTAGTCAAATAGTTTAATTCATTTATTCGTTTATCTCTTCATTCGTGTGTTCGTCCCTCCGTCCATTTATTAAGTTAGTCAGTCATCTATTTAGACGATAATGGTTTAATTAATGAATGTGAACTTTACTTGATCCACTTACAAGTGTTACTAAAACACGCGATCTACTTAAAACACATGAAGCACTTGATGCGTAAATAAATAGGCCAGCTGAGGTGTATGTCCTACGAAACTGTCTGTGTATGTATATGTAAGGAGATATTTAGGGGAGATGGATACACAGAGGGTATGATGTTGTTTCATAGGTTTGCTCAATGGTGAAGTTTATGAATCAAATCTGATGTGATGCAAAAGACGGAATGTCAAATAACAATGGAGAATCAAGCAGCTGTTAAGGTATGTAACAATACATGTACAAATTGTGTCCCGCGATAGGTACATGGTTTTTCTACGTCCACGCGACTTTAACATGACACGAGGTCAACTTTCACACAAAAGTAAATTTATACAAAACATGTATATACAATATTTTGTTACAGGTCGATGTTCAGGTAGAGACCATATAATGAACTTTTTAAACTCTCAATTAACTGAACTTCAGAAACAAACTATTTAATGACAAAATATAGACAATATGAGACACATGTCAAGAGATTTTACAGATAAGTTTAGAATCATTTATTTTAAATCGATTTCGATACTAATTCTTACAACTTAGATTCATCACGCTCGATGACTGCTTCCTGGGTTCCATACCAGTATTCGCGCAGCGTGGAGGAATGTGAAGATTGTCAGAGAATCTCGCCTTTGGTGGGATTCGAACCCGCGACCTCCGGATCCGGAGCCCTGCGCTCTACCCCTGGACCACGGTGCTTAAAGATAAGACAAATATTCACTTCAAACTCGCCAAACTATATAGATCTATCAAGCAAACAGTTAACATTTCCAGTCACTGTTTTTCTTAGCCTGGCCATAAAACCTACAGTAACGTAGTTTGCAGTCATTCACAGCAATAAAAACCTAAGGAATGCTGAGAATAAAACACAAAAAGTACATAAATAAGTAAGAACTACTGACATGTGATTACAGTATAATGCCAGATTACCCCCATCAGCTTCATGTTGATGGAAAAGAAATTTTGAATGCTAACACAAATAATCGTGTACAAAACATCATGACCGCTTTCCCGATTTTAGTTTGCGGGCTTTTAAGTTGTGATGTATTCATAAATTATCCTCTCTCCTCTATTATATTCTGCTGAAGTACATATAAACCTGACCAATTGACTGATGTATCAGACGAGACATATATTATAAAACAAGAAATGTTGGTAAAACATACATGCCCCCCAGCAGCACCTAATTGCTTGTGGTTGGGCCAAAGCGTTCTCTAGTTATTGATCAGAAACCGTTTTTAGGATCAAGGTCCCTGTGGCCTTGACCTTTGACCTAATGACCTCAAAATCAATAGGGATCATCATCTACTGGTGATGACCAACCAGCATACCAAGTTTGGTGAACCTAGGTCAAAGCATTCTCTAGTTATTGATCGGAAACCGTTTTTAGGATGAAAGTCTCTGTGAGCTTGACCTTTGACCAAATGAAGTCAAAATCAATAGTGGTCATCTACTGATGATGACCAACCAGCATACCAAGTGTGGTGAACCTAGGTTAAAGCATTCTCTAGTTATTGATCAGAAACCGTTTTAAGGATGAAAGTCCCTGTGATCTTGACCTTTAACCTAATGACCTCAAAGTCATCTTCTTGTGATGACCAACCAGCATACCAAGTTTGGTGAACCTAGATCAAAGCGTTCTCTAGTTATTGATCGGAAACCGTTTTTAGGATGAAAGTCTCTGTGATCTTGACCTTTGACCTAATGACCTCAAAGTCATCTACTGGTGATGACCAACCAGCATACCAAGTTTGGTGAACCTAGGTCAAAGTGTTCTCTAGTTATTGATCGGAAACGAAGTGTCTACCGACGGACTGACCGACAGACCGACCGACAGACTGACTAAAATTTGCAAAACTATATGCCCCCTCATCTTCGATGGGGGGCATAATAACGTAAGTTTAATCAAGAGTCTTCTATAATTTCTGTATTCATACCTGTTACCTGTTCTGAAAGCATTAGATAGAAGTGTATTATTTTTCTAATTCGGTTGTTGTTTATTCACGTAGAGATAGCAAATCATCTGTCTTAGGCACTACGTTCTCACTTCTTTTCAGCTTAATGATTAGCAATGGATGGCGTTGACAAATGGGATAAAACGAAGTATGAAAACTGGGTCCGCGGGGCAAAGGGGCTGGAGTATTTGCAAGAAGGTTTACAACACTTTGTGAACGATATATCGTCATACCATCGTGATCAGACTTTGCACAAAATAACCAACACGTCTCTTCCAGGATCAACTATTCAATGTTGCAATTGCACGATCAAAAATCTGTTACCAGAACATGCTGTTGTAAATCAGTCTTGCACGAAAGTCACGTGCATACAACAGTACAGCAGTCACTGCCTCGGGGGCAAACCAACAGCCCGCAGAAAATGCCCAAATGGAATCTGCAGTAAAGTCTATGATGAAATCGTACGAGCACATCGGTATAAAGACCCGGTATGGGAGAACACAAATCCCACTATGTGGTGTTCTGATCAAACAGGCTGGAGTTTTGCTAAATGTTTTCAAACAAAATCCAGCCAACGGACTTCATCAAATGAGACACATGCGGATGGTCTTCTGAGCATTATTCTGTCGAACATTTTCTTCCAAAATGAAGTAGCTGCAAACTTAGGCTCAAAGACCAACGTCTTCTCTACTGTAAGTTAGTTTTATATATACATATATACTGTGCTGTTCCAGTGAAGTTGTTTAAAATTACCCCAAATTTCAGTCAGTTTTCTTTATATGTTCAGGTTCTTTCTACGTGCTAAATCGCGAGCACAAGATTTTTAAATTTTAGAAATTTTAGACAACATGCTGTGTTTAAATCATCAAAAGCTGACTATTATTTCACTTCCTAATTTATGAAGCAAAGAGCACCGAAAACCATAGCAACCAAATAGTTATAAGTAGTTGATGGAAGACGACATGCTTATAAACATAATGTAAATGATTACACGAGAAAATTTATCCACCGTTAAGACATTTAGATTTATATTATTTTTAGTTCGCCTAACCGAAGGTCATGTGTACCTTTTAGTATGCTATTTTGTATGTCGTCTGTCCGTGCGTCGTCCACAATTGACTTCAAACAATACCTCCTATTCCACTGAGTCAATTGCAATTAAAATTTAAAGAAATGATCCTTGTATGATCCTCTATCAAAATTGTATAAAAATGAATAACATGCAGAACTCCGGTTGCCATTTCAACTGAAAGAAAACACTAAAAATATTCTGGTCTGACACCATAAGACCTAGCTAGAGCTTAGAGACTTGGTTTGTAGCATCATCTAGTGGACTTCTACAAAAATCATCTAAATCAACAACACTCAATCATTTATGACCAAATAACATTAAATCCTTCTCTTTTGCATTTTAGGCTAGAGAAATCAGTAACACACTTTTACATAGTGCAAACATGGAGCTGGAAGATTCAGAATTACAAAGCTACATAGATGTCTTTATTGCCGTGCTACAAGACCAAAAGTACCTGCTTTATGATCAAAGAGCCACTCAGCCCGTCCAAAACCTAGTACAGGTACGTTTTACAAGTGACCTTGAAATTGTTCTGAAACCATTAAATAAATTATTCCTGAGGAACTGGATATAAATTACTGTCGTGAAATACTCCTTTCCGATACTTTAATTTATTTAGGTTCAAATAAACGTTGTGTTAAGCGTCTAGAAGACGATTTTTTTATTCTGTTTTGCCCGGCCTAACTTCGAAAATTAAGACAAGATGTAAGTAAATTATGCATTAAATGTTTTTCTAACGATCTAAATTTCCCTCGTTAACCATGACAAGGTGTAGGTAAAAGTTTATTATGTATATTAACTTACAAGCAAAAAGATCAGCAGACGCTTATTGAAATAGGTAAGTATCTCTAACATAAGGTTAAAAGCAGAACATATCCGATTGTTTCGACTATAAAAGGCAGAGTCGGAGCCCGCTAGAGTTAGAGTTGCGTTGGTCGGCGAAGAGATAACATCGAGTATATAAATTAAACCATTACTGTTAGCAGGACTTTGGCATTATTAATAAAGGCGAGGCTCCCTCATACTTGCCGTGAATACCCATATTTGCAGGGTCCTCCTGATAGCTGTATTAATAAAAGTCCGGGTCTTGATATTCCTAATTGGTTTAAGTAAGAGTTCGAAACTTAAGGCGTTTCAAACATAGTACGAGACAGGTTAGGGAGATTGAACAGTAACTAAGTTTGGGTCAGGGTAAACCTGGGTTAAGAGAGTGCCTCATACTTGCAGTGAATACTCATATTTGCAGGTCTCTCTTACCCCAAACCTACCTTAGGCCGGGTGCTGGAAAAGTGAGTTTTACTTTGTTTTTGGTCATTTCACCTTAATATCAAACTTAAATCATTTGTGTCCAAACAAAAGCTAGGAGTTGAAGAAATTTTCAACCTGAATATATTTATCCGCCCGAAACACGTTACATTACTAAACGGGTAAACGAACCAACTACAATATATAAGACAGCGGATTCTACTGAATGCCAAATCTACATAAACTTAACGGTATTAATTAACACTTCTTTTCAATTAACTATACTTCTCTCATAATTTGAGCGCACAGTGATTCAGTTTGAGACAGCTTCAGATTCATAGGTTGCTCGGTGAAATGTTTGCTCTCTTTAAATAACGTAAATTGTGCGCTCAAATCAATTAATGCGCGCAAACATAGATCCAGAGCGCGCTGTAAAATCATTAATGTGAGGTGAAAAATAAATAATGCGCGCATCAAATAGAGTCGGTAGTAACCGATCCTCAAATTTTTTTGACCGAGGTGTAACCCTAACCCTGATAAAGCTCTCTACAATTCATTTGATATGAGCTATAAATATATTTCACCTGTCTCTAATTGAATTAATGCTAGGTATAATTCAGTTTTATTTTATGTTGAAATGCTCGCATTAATTAAATTTAAACTTCCTTTAAATGAAATGATTTAGAGCCCTCTCTCTAAAAGAAAGATTGCGCGCATTATTAAATGATTTGAACCTTGCTCCAGTTTATTAAATGCTCAGTAAAATTAATGCGAATTGTTGCGAGGATTATTTTTTTAGAAATACCTTGAAATGAATTAAGGTGCGCAAATTATTTACAGCGAGCATTAATCTGAATTAATAAGAAGTTATATTATTTGTAGTGTAAATAATTACGTTTATTTAGATTTGGCTTTTTATAGGTTTCACTATCCGTTTCAGCTGTAAAATGTCTCTTCATGCGGATTACAGACATTTTGCTTGCATTTAAAATCGAGAATAAGAGCGTTCAAGTAACTACACGAATAGAAGTGTCTTATTGTATATCGATACTCTATTTCATGAAACAGTTAAAACAGTTCCTAAATACACGTTTTTAGCTCACCTGTCACGTAGTGACAGAGTGAGCTTTTCTGATCACCTTTTGTCCGTCGTCCGTCCGTCCGTCCGTCCGTCAGTCCGTCCACAATTAGATTGTTAACACTCTAGTGGTCACATATTTGCCTCAATTGTCATGAAACTTGGTCAGGATGTTTGTCTCATTGATATCTCGGACGAGTTTGAACATGGGTTATCAGGGTTGGAAAACTAGGTCACAGAGCCCAAATATAGAAAAACCTTGTTAACACTCTAGAGGCTACTTTTTCAGTCCAAATATCCTGGAAATTTGTCAGAAAGGTTGCTTTGACAATTTCTAGGTCAAGTTCAAATATGGATCATCTGGGGTCAAAAACTAGGTCACAGAGCCCAAATATGGAAAAACCTTGTTAACACTCTAGAGGTTACATTTTCAGCCAAAATAATCTGGAAATTTGTCAGAAATGTTGCTTTGACAATTTCTAGGTCAAGTTCAAATATGGGTCATCTGGGGTCAAAAACTAGGTCACGGAGCCCAAATATGGAAAAACCTTGTTACATGTAACACTCTAGAGGTTACATTTTCAGCCCAAATAATCTGGAAATTTGTCAGAAAAATTGCCTTGAGGATTTCTATATCAAGTTCGAATATGGGTCATCTGGAGTCACAAACTAGGTCACAGAGTCCAAATATGGAAAAACCTTGTTAACATTTTAAAGGTAGCATTTTCAGTCCAAATGACCTGGAAATTTGTCAGAAAGGTTCTATCGATGATTTCTAGCTTAGTTTTGAATATAGGTTTTTTGGGGTCAAAAACTAGGTCACAGAGCCCGAAAGTAGAAAAACCTTGTTAATGCTCTAGAGGTTACATTTTTAGTCCAGATGTCCTTGAAATTTGTCAGAAAGATTGTTTCAATGATTTCTAGCTCAGATTTGATATGGGTCATCTGGGATCAAAAACTAGGTCACATGGTCCAAATATGTAAAAAACTTTTTAACACTCCAGAGGTTTCATTTTCAGTCCAAATATCCTGGAAATTTGTCAGACAGGTTTTCTTGATGATTTCTAGCTCAAGTTGGAGTATTGGTCATCTTGGGTCAAAAACTAGGTCACAGAGCCCAAATATGGAAAAACCTTGTTAACACTCAAGAGGTAACATTTTAATTCCAAATAACCTGGAAATTTGTCAGAAAGCTTAATTCTATGGTTTCTAGATCAAGTTTGAATATGGGTCATCTGGAGTCGAAACATCTAGGTCACAGAGCCCAAATATCGAAAAACTTTGTAAACACTCTAGAGGCTACATTTTCAGTCCAAATGTCCTGGAAATTTGTCAGAAAGGTTGTTTTGATGATTTGTAGCTCAAGTTTGGATATGGGTAATCTGGGTCAAAAATTAGGTCATAGAGCCCAAATATGGAAAAATCTTGTTAACACTCTAGATGTAACATTTTCAGTACAAATAACCTTGAAATTTGTCAAAGTGATTGTTTCAATAATTTCTAGGTCAAGTTCGAATATGGGTCATCTGGGGTCAAATAACCAGGTCCATAGCAACTTTGTTTAAAGCAGTCATACTCAGGTGAGCGATACAGGGTCATCATGGCCCTCTTGTTTTCATGTTACAATTTATAATTATCACGCACGGGTAACTTTTACATCAGGTAGTCTGTTTGTTTTTTTACAGTTAAAGAACAGCCAGATAAAGGTCAGCCTCAGTGAACAACTCAAACTTCTACACATGAGAAAAGATGCTCTTCAAGCTCTGGAGAGGACGAAAACGAAAACAGAAATGGTCGTTGAGCATGAAAATCACCAAGGAAGTAAAGCGGAAGTGGGCGAAGCTAGGTCAGGTGTTCTGGAAGAATCACGTGACAGTGATATACACAGGAGGATAGAACACACAGAGGCAACAATACAACATCTCACAAACAGACTAGAAAACCAGATAAAGGCAAGCTGATATAGAGTGAACTTATGACAAAATGTTGACCATTATTGCGTATGTTCCAGAAGAAATATTTGCAGGAAATTATGTTTTGTCAAGAAAAGAAAATATATAATAAATACTTCCTTGTATTTGCAGATACTGCCTACGCAAATCATCTGAGCTCTTCAAAGATAATTTCTAGGGTAGTTACATATTTCTTTATGTAAATGCACCCCCTCCTCCTCTTGATTCTATAGCTGACTTCAACGTTTCTGAAAAAAAAACATGCTTAAAAAATCAATGTCCTCGGTGAGTCTGTAGATTTGAGATAAACATATATATTCACCAGCGATCAGACAACTCTCTATTACCATATACATGTACTTAGTATGCTTAGAGTACTAGCTTTTTTTGTCTTTTGAGTCACATGAAAATTCAAAATAATATCTAGGCAAATGTGTATAAATATTATGCCTTCTTTGTCTGACAGCAAAATTTAACAAAATATCATTACCTTAGTAAAGTATCAACGCTTATGAATTTTAATGAAAGTTCGGTTGTCTATTGTCTTCTTGTAGAAACCGACAAGTAAGCAATTAGACAGTACTTTTGTCATCGAGAAGGGTCTGCCAAAACTTCAAGGTACGTTTTACAACTTGTTAGTGAATTACATTATGGCGTGGTATACCTGTAAAGGTCAAAAAATTTAAAAAAACTTGCTGCGGTGGAACGTTTTTTTTAAAGCTTGACACAAACAGTTACTGTTTTACAGACATATACTCGAAAATCTGGATCATTTTCAATAAGCAACGTAGACCGAATTTTTTTTAAAGTGGCTTGATTTTTAAAGAAATTTTATCACGTTTTTTTCACTATTCAGGTGAAAAGCAAAAGGATGTAAAACCAGACGAGGAGATAAAGAGAGTTCTTGATAAAGCCTGGGGAAAGGTCATTGATTACATGAAGCCAGACCCTGTATTAGACACTGCCACAGAGTTTGACCTCTTAGGATACAGACAAATTAGGGATATCAGGGTAAATATATGTGTGCTCTTATAATGAAAAAAAAAAACATCCACAGAATGTCTTTTAAGTTTCACTTTGATTGGATATGAAGAGGAGAAAAAATGACAGGATATGCTTAAAATGTATGCCTAGAAAAGACATTTTCAAAAAAGGTAAAGCAATATGTTTCTGTAGTTTAGCAGCGCAGCTATTTAGTCAGGTTTAATGACCGTTCAACTCCGTACCTTGTGACTCGTTACTGCAGCTATAGGACGGTTAAATGACCGTTCAACTCAGGACCTTGTGACTTGTTACTGCAGCTATAGGTCGGTTTTATGACCGTTCAGTTCAGGACCTTGTGATTCGTTACTGCAGCTATAGGCCGGTTAAATGACCTTTCAGTTCAGGACCTTGTGACTTGTTACTGCAGCTATAGGCCGGTTAAATGACCGTTCAACTCAGGACCTTGTGATTCGTTACTGCAGCTAAAGGCCGGTTAAATGACCGTTCAACTCCGTACCTTGTGATTCGTTACTGCAGCTATAGGCCGGTTAAATGACCGTTCAACTCAGGACCTTGTGATTCGTTACTGCAGCTATAGGCCGGTTAAAAGACCGTTCAACTCAGGACCTTGTGATTCGTTACTGCAGCTATAGGTCGGTTAAATGACCTTTCAGTTCAGGACCTTGTGACTTGTTACTGCAGCTATAGGCCGGTTAAATGACCGTTCAGTTCAGGACCTTGTGATTCGTTACTGCCGCTATAGGCGGGTTTAATGACCGTTCAACTCAGGACCTTGTGATTCGTTACTGCAGCTATAGGCCGGTTAAATGACCTTTCAGTTCAGGACCTTGTGACTCGTTACTGCAGCTATAGGCGGGTTTAATGACCGTTAAACTCAGGACCTTGTGACTCGTTACTGCAGCTATAGGCGGGTTTAATGACCGTTAAACTCAGGACCTTGTGACTCGTTACTGCCTTATTAATTCATATTGTACTAATATTTTAAACAGGAGGAAAAGAATACAACAGAAAAGAACAGACGGATTTTAGAGAAAGTCCGAGGGAACGCGGAAACTGATTATTCCAAGCTGAAAACATGTCTGCATAAGACAGGTCAGTGGAAGATAGTCAAGTTACTGGAGTAATTGAGAGGGGAGAAGATACAGAATTACTGCTGAAAGAAATGTACGATGAATCGACGAGTGCTGTGTCAAAAATGATAAAAGGTTAGTTCTTCAGTAGTGAATGCTTTAATCAGATAGCTGAGATACTAGTATTTAATATCAGCTGACATTTTGTTCTTTTATATTCCTACATTTCTGTTGAATGTCGAAAGCTTGTTCATCCCTATAATTCTTGATTCTGTATGTAACTCTGTAGATTCATCAACACTTGGGGCGCTTTCTCTATTTATCCTCCCGTTAATATTTCAGTTGTAAGAACTTGTATCGCAGTCGATGTAAAATAAATGAGTCTAAACTAAACTAATATTTCAGAAAGTTTGCAAGAGTCAATCAACATCATAAATATGATCATGCATTTCGTATTTACAGTTTTTAAAAATAAGTTGGAGTCTTTGCAAATAGTAATGTAAAATATGTCCAACTGCAATACCCGTTAGGGTACCATTATATTTTTGCGATAAGTATATTTAACGGGCCTGGATCCAAAACTTGGAGAAGAGAGGTGAAGGAGGCGAACCTTGGAGTGGGTATTCAATTTAACATTAAAACGACATTTTCAACATTAAAATGACTATTTTAAAGAGCAGTTTTAAGCCAACTATAATATATGAATATGAAGATACGTGCTCTCTATGCCCCTCTCTGTGTCAGGGCCTGTTGAACTGACAAATATTTATTTGCAGGTGGACCGCTATCTCCTATTTCAAAAAAGAAAAGCCTGCTTGAAACAGTCGCTGACAAACTTGCTGTAGGAGGAGCCAGACGACGAAAAAGTAAGTTGACATTCTAATAAATTATCTTTTTAAGTTAAGATTACTTGTACATGTGAATAGTGTTGTATCAAGAAATATTTCAAGATTTTAGATTCAAGTTTTATACTGTCAGCTACATCAAAATCTTACCTAGTCACTTAAACAGATTTCCCTCAGAGAGTTAACCCACTGACACGTGAATTTCTGTTTACATGATGTTATTATTTCATAAAGTACTTGCAGATCATATAACTGAACATAAACAGGAAAACATTAATTTTAAACATAATACTTTGAAATACTACCGTTATAAATTAATTCAGTTCCTAAAATGTGAAGGTAAAAGGGTTTGTTTTACATTACTGAGGTATGCTTACTGGTAACTTCGAGGACAGTGAACACCGCTTTGGTTACGCGGGGTACAATTTTGGTCGATGCTGCAGAACATATGGCATTACACTGACACGATTTTATTGCGATGATTTACGCTTTATTCTAGTGCCAAAATGTTGAATCACAAATCCATATCCTTTAAAAGGTTTAATTTTGTTTCAGTACTGAGAAATGATTTGATAAACTTCTACAGACGCAATCATAATACAATTCCACTGTCACCTCTCATTGAGGAGAAAGATACACCACTTACAGAATTTTACGTTTTACCAAACATCAATAAGGTGAAAGTAGCCAGGGCACTTGGAGGGGGAAAGGAGATTAAGACGCCTATTACATCATTGCAAGAAGCCCTTTTTAATAAAAAGGAACAATATAGTGAAATTTATTTGACTGCCGATGCTGGACTAGGAAAGACTGCCTTCAGTAAAAGACTGACACTAGCATGGTGTCAAGCCCACAAGCCAATCAAAAATGAATGTAAGTTTTTCTCAACTGAAGAAGTAAGAGTTATGAAGCAATTTGACTTTGTTTTCTTGATCTTTCTGCGGGACAGTACAAATGAATGTGACATTGATGAAATGATTATGAACCACATAATCACAGGACTTGCACATACATCTTGGACAGAGAATGAAGTGGAAAATCTTTTTTCCAAAGAAAAATGTCTAGTAATACTTGACGGTCTTGATGAGTGGACACAACCTGTTCTTCCATGTAAGCAAGGCAAATGTGATATTCCTCATCGAAAAGCTCGGGAATGCACGATTCTGACGACTTCCAGGCCTTGGAAGCTGAGTGTCATCAATCTTAAGTCCACTCAAATTGATCAAAGACTTGAGCTCGCCGGACTTAGTCCAGAATCGGCAAACATGTTGAAAAAGAATGCGTTGTCAAATATCACTGGTGAAATTGATGAAAAAGTATTACAAGAACAGGTAGATTAATTCAGTAGCGCACTTGAAGAAAGAGATATTATTTATCTTGAACAGGTTCCACTGCTTTTGATGTTCCTACTGTGTTTGTGGTGTGATGAAATAGATTTAGGAAAATCCAAATCTGAATTATATTGTAACATCATAGAACTCTTGCTCTCAAGAACTGTAAGAAAGTATGAACATCTATCAACCCTTGTTGAACGCCCATGGGACAATATGCCGCAGTGCTTCAGTGACAAAACACAATGCCGAAATTCTACAAACTGCTGACATCTTTGGCAGAGTTAGCGTTTCAGACTCTATTCACAGAGGGTGAAGGAAACACTTTGGTGTTTGATAAGTCCATGGCGGAGGAGTGTCTAAATGACGGGTACTTAAAATTGTCTTTACAGTCGGGTATACTAACACAAAATAAAGTACCAGAAAAGTTAATAAGACAAGAGCCAAAAATATCATTTGCGCATAAAACAGTTCAAGAATTTTTTGCAGCTCTGCACATGCACTCAGCAAATGATGAAGAGATAATGAAGAAGGCAGTTATGTTGAAATGCAGTTGTATTCGAGACATATTAGAAATGTCGAAAGTCTTTATATTTCTTAGCGGCATCAACATGGATATGTCATCTTTTATTTCACACGAGCTGATGGAAATCATTAACACTGATGAGACTGCAAAGCAACACAGAACAATGACACATGTATTTGACGTTGAAAAATACATGGATCCACTGAAAGAAACTCAAAACATGAATGTTTCATGTATGAGGGAATGTCCAAAAATCAAAGATGACCTGAAATTTTGCTGGCAAGATGTTTTTATTGACGCAGATTGTTTACAGGAAGGTTTCTACAGTACGCTTCAACAACTTGCCGTCATGAATAAGGAAACAATACAGTCAGTCAGTATTGACATGATGGGGTTTCCTTTCAGCTTGCAGGCAATTATCAATGATTTTCAGTTCACTGAGCTCGCCTGTGTGCACAAGATATACTACAGAGGAGCATTTGATAATTGTGATGTGTTACCGCTATTGCACAAATCAGTGAGATGTTTGTCCATGATATCATGTAAGTGGAAAGATGGTCTTTTTATTGGGGAAAGTAGTACATGGTCTCCCCAATTGTCCAGCCATTTCTACAGTTTGAATAACTTAGAAGCTATAAATATTGATGGTTTTGAGATGAGTCATAATCAGATTGATCAATTAGTGGAGCACCTGTCATTGAGAAAGTCCATGCTGGAAATTGAGTTGGAGAATATACTCTGTACCGATCATATAGATGAATGTGCAGGATTTCGTCTTGACTTATCTCAGCATTCTCGTCTCAGAACGTTTTGCCTATCTATGGTGCCGCTGTCAGAACTTGATATCAATGTTTCAGTGCTGGAGGAGTGTGATGTTGGACCACTTACCAAACCTGGTCTGGTGTCACACCTATTGCACCATCTTCCTGAAGCCAGTAAGCTGGACAGATTTTTATGCAATCTCCTACAATCTTCAAAGGACATAGAAACAATGCTGAACACATTATGTTTGTTAGTTAATGTGAAGCATGTTTGGTTGTGGGAAATGGATCTAGGTAACAGAGCAGTGACCATCTCAACTGATATGGTAAATATTGAACAGTTGGAGTTTGGGGAGGTGACAATGTGTGCTTCAGCATTCCGTGAACTAGTGAACTCTGTACACAAACTACCTCAGATAGTAAGAGTAGATTTGCAGCTGTGTAGAGTAAAGCCAGAAAGGGAGTTTGAATCAATCCAAAGAGAAATAAGAACAGTGGGTCATTTTAGGGTGCTCAGTGATGACGAAAATGAGTTTAGTTTTGAGACTATCAAAGATGGAAATTGAAACAGTTGTTCAGTATTTGGATAATTCCGGGTATGTTCTGCTGACATTATATTTGGACAGTAATGGAAACTAGCTCGTAAACACCATAAACAAGGAAATCTACGTGTCCAGCTGAACATGCAGTGTGTTGGATTTTTGTTTAATTTTGTTAATAATGCCGAGTAAAGTACATACATTAGTGAACTTGAAGCATGCTTGTTTAAATAATGTATTATTATGATAATTGATTCCGTTGCTGGTAGAAATATGCAGACCTATACTAATATGTCATGAGTTCCATGGAGAAATTTCTGGTTTTATTTATAAGTTTCTTGACCAGTAAATTTTGGACGTTTGTCGTACTGCATACTACATTCAACATTTTGTTCCGATGTTAAGGCTTTTATTTCTACGAATATTATGTTGTGAATACAATTTTCATTTTGTATACTTAATTATTCTCGGACATTCAATTTTAGTTAATGGAAAGATAAAAACAAATCCTATTTCATATTTTCATAGATTTATTTAGAAAATCAACATTAAACATTGACCTATTACATACATTTCATATTTTCATAGATTTATTTAGAAAATCAACATTAAACATTGACCTATAACATACATTTCATATTTCATAGATTTATTTAGAAAATCAACATTAAACATTGACCTATAACATACATTTAAAATTTAAAGTAAAGTTAAACAGAAAGGCATTCAAATGAAGCTAGTAACACTCAGGGAATTACAGACAGTCAATTAAAATAAAACAATGAAAAATTGGTCCATCGTTAAATTTATGAGAGGTGTATCCTTGGTTGCTGCTCACAATAATGCAACAATCGCCAGAAGTCGTGAAGGTCACATTGTCCAAGTATCTACTGGTTATTTTCTTTAGATAGCAGTATATTTTACTAATACCCTGAATTAATGAAATCATAGACATTTGCACTTACTCCTTTAAATGGTAAAGGCACAGTTACTTTCAATTTATTCTTGGCAAAAAAACAAGCCTATCTGCAGTGAATACTTACTGCTTTTGTAGTTCATTGCCATTTGTACATAAAATGAATTACTCTTATGAACCAACCATAACTTTAACAATAAAAACAAGATAAATAAAAATAATCAAGAAATTAAAATTGTCTGTATTGCTCACTTCAAAACACCTGCAAATGCACAATCTTGTTGTTTTTGTTTTAACCAAAAAAAAAGACAAAAAAAATCATTTTTTGTCAACAGAAAGATTTTATTCTGAGGCCTATAGAAGATGTAGAAAACTATTAAATAATATGGCATTCAACTACACAGTGACTGAGACTGAGTACATGCAATAACTATCATGACAAATGTATAAAACATGCTTAACAAGAGATGTCTGTAAAACATACATGCCCCCCTAGAGCCTTATCCCTAGAGGGAGCCATAGATTTTAGGAGCTGGGACCAAACATTCTATAGTTATTGACCAGAAACCATTTTGCTATTCAAGGACACTGTGACCTTGGTCTTTGACCTGGTGACCTGAAAAAAATAAAGGGTTCATCAACAAGTCATGAACAACTTGCATACCAAGTTTGAGGAAAATGGGCCCAAGCTTTCTACAATTATTCATCGAAAACTAATTTACTTTTGTTACCCTTGACCTTTGACCCAATGACCTGATAATGATAGCTGTCATCTACTAATCATGACAAACCTACATACTAAGTCTGACGAACCTGGGCCCAATGGTTCCCTAGATATTAAGCAGAAAGTGTTTTGCTTTTCAAGGTTACTGTGACCTTGACCTTTGATCTAATAACCCTAAAAATAGGTCATCTAATAGTTATGACCAACCTATCTATGAAGTTTTGAGGAGCTGGGCCCAACCGTTCTACAGTAAATTATCGGAAACCAGTTTGCTATACTGTTACCGTGACCTTCGACCTTGTGACCTGAAAAGCTACAAGGGTCAACTACTGGTCAAAAGCAACCTACATACCAAGATTGAGGAACCTGGGCCCAAGTGCTCTATAGTTATTAATTGGAAACCATTTTGCTTTTCAAGGTCACTGTAACCTTGACCTTTAACCTGAAAAACTTTAATATAGGGGTCATCTGCTGGTCATGACCAATTACACATTAAGATTAAACAAACTGGGACCAAGGGTTCTATAGTTATTGATCGGAAACCATTTTGCTTTGCAAGGTCACTGTAACCTTGACCTTTGACCGGTGACCAGAAAAACTAAAGGGGTCATCTACCGGTCATGATCAATGTACAAACTAAGTTTAAAGAACCTGGGACCAAGAGTTCTATAGTTATTGATTGGAAACCGTTTTGCATTTCAAGGTCACTGTGACTTTGACGTTTGACCTGAAAAACTATAGGGGTCATCTTCTGTCATGACCAACATACGTACTAAGTCTGAGGAAGGTGGCTCCAATGGTTCTCTAGACATTGATTGGAAACGAAAGTGTCTACCGACCGACCGACCGACATTTGCAAAATTATATACCCCCTCACCTTCGATGGAGGGCATAAAAATGGAACTGTTCCAGTAACAAGATACATTCCTAGTCACAAAGAACATGGTGACTGACCACAGATAAGGTGAGAAGTTGACAACAGTTCTCACTTACATAGACCCAGTTGTGCATCAGTGATATTCAACAGATTTACAGACACCAAGTATAATTTTATTGTGTTTTAACTTACATAACTTGATGCTACCTTCCTTTTCTAATCAAATTTGAAAATGATGCCATGTATCTTCAGAGACAGAAATTTCTGTTCTTAAAGGTGTACCATTAATTATTCATCCATAATTTCAGAATTCTAGGCCCTATTGTTGAGGAGGAAGAGTTTTAAAAGATGCTTTGAGAAGAATTTTAATGATTTTTTCATGTAGTTCTGTTAAAAATGTGACCCGTTGGGCGGGGTCAACAGAGACACCACGGTAATAATTTAAACAAACTCGATAGTGGTCTGCTAGATAATGCTATACATTAACTTTCAAAAGTCTCATCTTTGAGGTTTCTGACAAAAAGATTTTTAGAGAGTTTGTCTATAAAACGCATAATGTTATAATAATGATATATGGCCCCTAGCGAATAATTTGAACAAATTTGGTAGAAGTCCACTAGACAATGCTTCATACCAACTTTCAGAGCTCTGGGCCCGATGGTTTAATACAAGAAGTTTTTTTTACATTTTTTCGTCTTGTTGCCATAGCAATCAGTGTTCTGCTTTGAATAAAATTTCTTTACTTACTTTAGTAGGGCTGCATGCAAAGAGCATCCCTGCGAAGTTTTGTCAATTTTGACTTAGTGGTTTAGCAGATGTTTAAAGAGAAAATTTGACGCAGACACAAAAGCCTACCAAGAACATTTTAAGCACAGGTGAGCTAATAATGGAATTACTTGCAGTATCTATTGAAAACTACTTCTAAATTTCAACAGAGGAATGAAAGTAATTTAACTGGAGACTAAAAACTTGATATCAAACTGAAATTTCCAATTAGATAAACATCCTGAACTTTATGCATAATGTTTGCTTACATGTATAAGCATGATAACAAATATTTAGATTGATTTTTGAAAAGAGATGTGAACAAGGTAGGAGGCGATTTCAGTTGTGTGACGATTACTTAGTCTTAAGATTAGCAAAATTATTACCAAATATAACTCAGTTGCTTCTTTAAAATACCCAGAATGTTTTGGCGATATATTGACAACCGGTACATGTTCTCAAAAAACAAACTAAACAAGCATCACATGCCTCTGAACCGTTGGGAAATAAACTCTAAATGTTTTATGGCTGTGAAAAGCATAGGGAAATGTTTTACTATATTCACTGACCATTAGCCCCTAGACCTCCGCTTAATCAAAATGCAAATTACCAATGAAATACAGAATTTGAGATTGTGCCTGACAAAGTTTCATGATTATTGGATGGAAAATTTGGCCACTAGTGTTCACAAGGTTTATCTAAGATTTGACCTAGTGACCTAGTTTTTAAACCAGTATGATCCATATCTAAATATAGACTATAAGTCATCAAGCCAAATATTCTGACAAAGTTTCATGGTATTTAGATACAAAATGTGGCCTCTATAGTGTTCACAAGATTTTTCTATGATCTGACCAGGTGACCTAGGTTTTGACCCAACAAAACCCATTTTAAAAAAGGTTTGAAGTCATCAAGCCAATCACTCTGACAAAGTTTCATGATGGTTGGAAGTGGATGGAAATTGTGGCCTTTAGAATGCTCAGGTTTTTCTAAAGTTAACTAGTGAAGAATTTTTCCAGGACCTGCCAAGAGTAACACACTGTTGGTAATCAGGACATAAAACCTTTGTTTTATGTAAGCAAGGTCACGTGAACAACAGATAGAATATAAAGAAGAAGTGTAAGTTATATGCTCCACAAGCAGGTAAGTATATCAAATACAAGTCACTGCATGATTTCTGCTCCATGCATTCTTTTTCCCTTAAACAATATGCACATGATTTTTACAAATTTCTCTGAGCTCTTAGATAAAAAAATAAGTGCAAAAGTATTGTCTACTGAGACAACTTATCTATCAGCCACTCATTTAGAGCTATTCTCTGCATATTATAATATCAGTATTTAATGAATAGAATACAACACCAATCAGTCTTCTAACCAATAAATGGGCTCTCATTTCAACAGTCTCTAGATATAAAAGAGTAAAGATATATTTATCAATAAATTTATTGACATCACTAAATATAGAATAAATAATGCAATATTACATGATTTCGGCATTAGAATTTTTTAATTTAAAAATCCAAATTTCTTAAATAAACCAGAAGAACTCGAATAAGCAACCAATGCTATAACAAGAGGGCCATGATGGCCCTCGATCACAGACCTTAGTATTTTGGCTGTAGGTTTGCAGTTAAGCAGTATTTCATGTTTTAATTGAAAATATGTAAGTAATGTAAATATAAATATGTAAATATCTAAAATATCAGTCAATAAATAAAGGCTCTATGACAGAAAGTAGAAATATCTATCATAAGCTATGGTGACCTTGACTTTGACCCATTAACCTAAAATCCTACCTATACCGAATATCAAAGATATTGGTCTTTAAATGAAAGCTGTATGAGGTACAGTATTTAAACCTATTTTTAGCCTCGGTGACCGTTAACCTAATCTAATAATTCGAAAAAGCTTGATAAAGCTTGCTTCATGCCAAATTTTAAAATTCTAGGCTTTGTGGTTTCAGACGAGAAGATTTTTCAAACATTTTCTTCTATACTGCTATTTAAAACTTGTGACCCCTCTGGAGGGGCCAATAGTGACCCCAGGAAAATCTTTCTAACAAACTTGAGAGACGTCCTCCAGACACTGCTACATACCAAATCGTAAGGCTCAGGGCCTTGTAGTTTCATTCAAGAAGATTTTTTAAGTTTAAAAATCAATTGACCCCCGGTGGGACCAAATTTGACCCCAGAGGAATAATTTCAACTAACTTGGTTGAGGTTTACTAGACATTGCTACACACCAAATCTTAAGGCTCAGGGTCTTGCGGTTTCAGACAAGAATATTTTTAAATTTTTCCCTATGTAAAATCAATCGACCCCTGGGGCTGGGCCAAATTTGACCCCAGGGGAATAATTTGAACAAACTTGGTAGAGGTCCACACGACAATGCTACATACCAAATCTTAAGGCTCAGGGTCTTGTGGTTTCAGACAAGATTTTTTTTAAAGTTTCACTATATAAGCCTATGTAAAATCAATTGAACCCCAGGGTGGGGCCAAATTTGACCCCAGGGGCATAATTTGAACAAAATTGATAGAGGTCCACTAAATGCTATATACCAAATCTTAAGGCTCAGGGCCTTGTGGTTTCAGACAAGAAGATTTTAAAAGTTTTTCCTTTCAATTGCCATAGCAACTAGAGTTCTTGATGGAATTGAATTCTTTGAACAACTTTGGTAGAGCTACGTGCAAAGAGCATCCCTGCAAAGTTTCAACAAATTTTGCTAAGTGGTTTAGGAGGAGAAGTTGTTTAAATAAATTGTTGACGAACGGACGGACGCACGCACGCACGGACGATGGACAATGGGCCATCACAAAAGCTCATCTTGAGGACATTAATTTCCTCAGGTGAACTAAAACGACATTAGCTTAAATGACTATTGCTCTTGTTTTGCTAGCCCTGGATTGAATATATACATGTGTACAATAAAATTTCTGTTGCTAATTTTCAACATTGAAAAAGAGGGCCATGATGGCCCTAGATCGCTCACCTGAATACTTTGCCTTTGGGTCTGCTATTGAGCTAACATCGAAAGCTCTTTTAAAAATCTACCTATATAAATCTATATGAATACAAGTGACCCCCCAGAGCAGGGTCAAATTTCACTCAAGAGGCATAATTTGAACAACCTTGGTAGATCCATTAAAAATATCTAAGTTCTAGGCTCTGTGGTTTCAGACAAGAGGTTTTTTAAAGTTTTAACTATATAAGCCTATGTAACATCAACTGACCCCCGGGGCAGGGCCAAATTTGACCCTAGGGGCATAATTTGTACAAATTTGGTAGTTGGTTCACTAGACAATGCTACATACCAAATCTTACAGCTCAGGGCCTTGTGGTTTCAGACAAAAAGATTGTCAAAGTTTTCCCTATATAAGCCTATGTAAAAACCAATGACCCCCAAGGCGGGGCCAAATTCGACCCCAGGGGCATAATTTGAATAAACTTGGTAGAGGTCCACTAGACAATGCTACATACCAAATCTTAAGGCTCAGGCTCTTGTTGTTTCAGACAAGAAGATTTTCAATTTTTTTCCTTTCAGTTGCCATAGCAATCAAAGTTCTTGATGGAATTGAATTCTTTGAACAAATTTGGTAGAGCTTCGTGCAAGGAATATCCGAGGCATGTTTCGTCAATGTTGACTTAGCCGTTTAGGAGGAGATGTCGTTCAAGTCAAATTGTTGACGACGCACGACGACGGACAATCAATGATCCCAAGGCTCACCCTGAGCAGTGCTCAGGTGAGCTAAAAACTGTAAATAAAGAATGTCTTGGCACTGATTCAATTAAGTATCATGATCTGTAGTGGATCGTCATATTATTTAGTTCTGTTCTATTCTCTATTAGTCATTTTATAAAGATTCTCATGTGTTAAGAAAATACAGTCTCCGGCTAAATGGCCGCGAAATATATTTAGAGCCTTTTTCACCAACTGTAAGTGTAAGTTTAACCTCATTATTTCTCTTAATACTGTATTAGTATATGTTTTTGCCTTTTCTTATGTTGAAAAGTCTTTAAATAAGCATGCAGGGTTCGTTATCATGTTTTAAAAGTGTAGTTGAATGGCGCCGTGCCGCGCCGTCTCCCAACCGTACGGCTAGGTATAATTATCAAATAATTATCAAACCTGTATTAATTTTCTGTAAACAACTTTGACTTTCAATTTATTGTTTTCATCTATTATAGCTGAATAGTTTAGCACAATATACTTTCAGATTTGTTTTTTGTATTTTGCAGTTCTTACGACTAATAAACCTTTAGAAGAAACATATTGGTTTGTCGTTAACTATCTGTCGGCTAAGGGCAGAAAAGTAAGAAGTCTTGCAACACCGTCAAGCAAGATGGAACAGCCCAACTATCAGAACCCACCAACTACTGCCCAAGGATCTGAACACTGCTCATCAACAGAAGAGTCAAGGACAAGACCCCTTACCGAAAAGGGCAAACTGTTATTTAATGAAAAAAAAAAAATACACCGAAGGTGTATCTACAGCGTGGTTCGTTGTTGAAAATTTATTAGTCTATTGACTCTGATGACCCTAGTAAACTAATGGAGAGGTCATTCTCCATAGAATTGAAATTTGGAGAGTATCGAATAAACCTACAACAGTTCAAAGAATTTTTAAAAGAGACAAGATCCGAAGTGTCTAAGACTTTATTAAAAGGTCTTGAGTCAGAACTGGACCAGAAACTTGAAAGAGTTAATGATGTTTTAGGTAAGATAAAGCAAAAAAACAACAAGAGCTGAAGAGGATGTTAGATCAGTCCACTCCAGACAAAGTAGGTCAAGTAAAGGGAGTCGTGTGTCTACATCTAGTTCCGTGGCGGCGAAGGCCAAATTGGAGGCAGTAAGAGCTCGCATGTCGGTGTCTAAAAAGAACTTGAATTAAAGAAAAAGCAAGCAATGATTAAAGAAGAAAAGACAGTAAAAATGGCAAGAGTAGAACGAGAAGAGAAAGAGATCGAAGCTGAGTTAGCAATATTGAAGGATGAGAAATCAATTGCAGAAGCAGCGGCAGAGAATAATGTTTACGAGTCAGCAGATCAATGGTTGTCCGAGAAATCTTTAAGAGAAGATGATTTGAGGCAAGTACAACATGAACACCCTACAGAGAGAACAAAAGATTACGTGATGAACCAAAATCAGGTCAACCAAGTCATTAGGTATGAATACCCAGAAATTCCAAATGTGACTTTGAACCCAAATGCACGTGTATCTACCTGTGAGTGAACAAAATTCACAAAACTTATTCTTCGGAAGAAAGTTTGGCAATTCCTGGTTAAACAAGAGGGCCATGATGGCCCTATATCGCTCACCTGAATATGACTGCTTTTAACAAAGTTGCTATGGACCTGGTTAATTGACCCCAAATGACCCATATTCGAACTTGACCTAGAAATTATTGAAACAATCTTTCTGACAAATTTCAAGGTTATTTGGACTGAAAGTGTAGCCTCTAGAGTGTTAACAAGGATTTTCCATATTTGGGCTCTGTGACCTAGTTTTTGACCCCAGATGATCCATATGCAAAGTTGAGCTGGAAATCATAGAAGTAACCTTTCTGACAAATTTTCAGGTTATTTGGAATTAAAATCTTAACTCTAGAGTGTTAACAAGGTTTTTCCATATTTGGGCTCTGTGACCTAGTTTTTGACCAAACATGACCCATATTAGTACTTGAGCTAGAAATCATCCAAACAACCTATCTGACAAATTTCCAGGATATTTGGACTGAAAATGTAACCTCTGGAGTGTTAAAATGGTTTTAACATTTTAGGGCTCTGTGACCTAGTTTTTGATCCCAGATGACCTATATCCTAATCTGGGCTAGAAATCATTGAAGCAACCTTTCTGACAAATTTCAAGGACATTTGGACTGAAAATGTAACCTCTAGAGTATTAACAAGGATTTTCTACTTTTTGGCCCTGTGTCCTAGTTTTTGACCCCAGATAACCCATATTCAAATCTGAGCTAGAAATCATTAAAATAATCTTTCTGACAAATTTCAAGGTTATTTGAACTGAAAATGTTACCTCAATGCGTCTTAACAAGGTTTTTCCATATTTGGGGTCTGTGACCTACTTTTTGACCCCAGATGAGATTTATTCGAATCTGAGATAGAAATCATTAAAACATCCTTTCTGACAAATTTGGAGAATATTTGGACTATAAAGTAGCTTCTAGAGTGTTAACAAGTTTTTTCCTATTTTTGGGCTCTGTGACCTAGTTTTTGATTTCAGATGACCCATGTTCAAATTTAACCTAGAAATCATTGAAACAACCTTTCTGACAGATTCCAGGTTATTTGGACTGAAAATGTTACCTCTAGAGTGTTTACAAGGTTTTTCCATATTTGGGCTCTGTGACCTAGTTTTTGACCTCAGATGACCCAATTTTGAACTTGAGCTAAAAATCATTAAAACAACCTTTCTGACAAATTTCCGGGATATTTTGACTGAAAATGTAACCTCTAGAGTGTTAACGAGGTTTTTCTATTTTTAGGCTCTGTGACCTAGTTTTTGAACCAAGATGACCCATATTCAAACTTGAGCTAGAAATCATATAAACAACCTGTCTGACAAATTTCCAGATTATTTGGACTGAAAATGTTACTTCTCCTTCTACAAGAAGATTTTCAAAGTTATCACTATATAAGCCTATGTAAAACCAATGACCCCGGGGTGGGGCCAAATTTGACCCCAGGGGTATAATTTGAACAAACTTGGTAGAGGTCCACTAGACAATGCTATATACCAAATCTTACGGCTCAGGGCCTTGTGGTTTCAGACAAGAAGATTTTCGAAGTTTTTCCTATATAAGCCTATGTAAAACCAATGACCCCCAAGGTGGGGCCAAATTTGACCCCAGGGGCATAATTTGAACAAACTTGGTAGAGGTCCACTAGACAATGCTACATATCAAATATCTAAGCTCTATGCCTTATGGTTTCTGACAAGAAGATTTTTAAAGTTTTTCTTATATAACTCTATGTAAAACAAGTTACCCCTGGGGCGGGGCCATTTTTGACCCAGAGGCCATGATTTGAACAAACTTGGTAGAGGTCCACTAGACGATGCAGCACACCAAATATCTTAGCTCTACGCCTTACGGTTTCTGACAAGAAGATTTTTAAAGTTTTTCCTATATAACTCTATGTAAAACAAGTTACCCCTGGGACGGGCCCATTTTTGACCCCAGGATCATAATTTGAACAAACTTGGTAGAGGTCCACTACATGATGCTTTATACCAAATATCAAAGCTCCAGGCCTTGTGGTTTCTGACAAGAAGATTTTTAAAGATCCAACTTTTAAAATCTGTTTTTAGCTCCTGTGACCCAGAAATGCAATGGACCGGAACCATTTGAACAATCTTGGTAGAGCTTCATGCAAGGAACATTCTAGGCAAGTTTCATTAAATTTTGCCCAGTGGTTTCAGAGGAGATGTCGTTTGAATGAATTGTGGACGACGGACGGACGGACGGACGGACGGACGCCGGACAATCAAGGATCCTAAAAGCTCACATGAGCATGCTCAGGTGAGCTAAAAAGATCTGTTAATGTTGCGTTTCACAAAGTTTCAAGATGATCCAGTCACAAACAATGTTTGGAAGGAGACTTTTAGATCAATTACAAGGGAACTTTGTTGTACACCTTCAGAAGAAATAGACCTCCTTGTTTCATGGTTGGGCCCAGAACAGGCCATGAATTTACGTGCAGCAAATGTTCACGATGCTAAAGGCGGCTTAGAGAAGATTTGGGCAAGATTGGAAGAAAGATATGGAGCCCCTGAAATGATAGAAACTAGGTTGAGGAAAAAGTAAGAACAGTTTCCAAAGATAGAGAACAGAGATTACAAAAGGTTATATGACTTGTGTGACAAAGTTTGCGAGATAGATAGTGTTAAAGACAATCAAATGTATACAAACATGTTAGGGTACTTTGATTCCCCAGAAAGAGTTAACCCAATTGTAAACAAGTTACCTGTTCATTTCAGAATAAATGGGCAGATAGAGGTAGAAAGTTTAAGGTCGCAAACTCTGTAAGTTTCCCACCTTTTCAGTTTTTGTAAGTTTTGTCAAAGAAATGTGCAGTTTGTATAATGATCCTAGTTTCAGGTTTGACGTTTCAGCACAGAAAGGACAGAAATATGATGGTACCCAGAAGCCTTATAGATCTACTTCAATATTCACGAACAAGGGTGACGTGACAGATAGAAGCCAAAAACGGGAAGTAGTTACCAAAGAAGGTATGAAATGTCCTCTTCACCCGTATGCACTTAATGAATTGCACGTGAGTCGTGATTTCAAGAAGAAATTCATAGATGAGAGAAGACAATTCCTTAAAGAAAAAGGTATATGTTTCAGGTGCTGCAACAGTGATAAACATAGAATGAGAGATTGTAAGGTGTTGATAAAGTGTGACGAATGCAAAAGTACGAAACACACTTCTGCTATGCATATCTCGAAACCTTCAACAGAAAAACTCACGGAACGTTAAAATGATAAATTACTATCTAAACAGGAAGAAAAGAAGGAAGACATTGTAAGGAGTAACTGTTCGCGTATCTGTGGTGACTCTTCATTAGGCAAATCGTGTGCAAAAATACTTAAGGTTATAGTGTACCTTAAAGAAAGACCGGACAGGCGTATTAAGCTTTATGCCGTAGTTGATGATCAGAGTAACAGAACATTAGCCAGCCCTCAGTTTTTGATAGCTCCAAAGACGTGTGTACATTCACCGAGAAAGAATATACTTTTTCATCGTGTAGTGGTAAAGTCTTCACATCGGGACGCACAGGTATCGGTTTCATAGTAGAAGGGACGACTTTAGAGTTTCCAGTTATTACTGAATGCTCAGAGATGCCCGATAACAGATTGGAGATTCCCACTCCAGAAGTAGCAGAAATGTATCCACATCTTCAAGAAATTGCAAGCAAGATTCCACATCTCGAAGAAGAAGCTCCTATCATGCTGCTGATAGGAAGAGACCTTGCTGAAGCACACCATGTGAAGAGTCAAATCATAGGACCAGAGGGACCTAACACACAACAGCTGAACTTAGGTTGGGCACTTATTGGCGAAACGTGTATTGGTGATGCACACACCCCATCGGTGAACACAAACAAAACCTTTATTCAAGACAGGCGAGAGTCGATACTTCGTCCTTGCGAAAGCAAATACAATTTGGAACATCATAGTGAAGCTGGAGATGCACTAGTCAACGACATATTCTTCCGAATACGGGACGACAATAAAATTGGACTTTCTGTGGAAGACCGCGCATTTTTGGAAATCATAGACGCTCATTGCCATAAAGATGACCAAGGATTTTGGATTGCTCCCCTTCCCTTTCGTGTGGACAGGCAAAGATTACCTAACAACCGAGACTTGGCGCTCAAACGAGCTCTGTTCCTTGAATCAAGTTTGATAAGAAATCCAACAAAAGCAAAACACTTCGTTGAATTTATGTCTAAAGTTATAGCCTCTGGGGCTGCAGAGGTTGCATCACCAAATCCAAGTGGAGAGGTCTGGTATTTACCGATCTTTGGAGTTTATCACCCGAAAAAAACCCTGAGAAAATACGAGGTGTTTTCGATTCTTCAGCAATTTGCAAAGGTGTATCCTTGAATGGAGTCCTCTTGTCTGGACCTAATTTAACAAACAATATTCTAGCCGTATTACTTAGATTTCGCAAGGACGCTTATGCAATTATCGCAGACATTGAACAAATGTTTTACTCCTTATTAATTTTCCGTAAACAACTTTGACTTTGAATTTATTGTTTTCATCTATTATAGCTGAATAGTTTAGCACAATAGACTTTCAGATTTTTTTTTTTTTTTTGTATTTTGCAGTTCTTACGACTAATAAACCTATAGAAGAAACGTATTGGTTTGTTGTTAACTATCTGTCGGTTAAGGGCAGAAAATAATCTTATAATATCTGACAAAACTATTTCAAAACAACAAGTCATAAACAATTCATAAAGCATTTGACAAGGTAGAGAGCTACTAGACTTGCTGACGTGAAAGTCAGCTGAAGAAGTTTTAAAATGCTCTGTGTATATGGCCACTTGCCAGTGCAAAGTTTTCTTTAACAGTTCAAGGTATCTAACTTAGATGATAAAGCATGTAATTCTCTTTACTGTGTGTATTCATTTTACAAAAGCTTGAGGTAGGCAAGAATTCTACAATCACCATAAGATTGTAACAGAGATTCAAAGTTTTCAACATATACATATGCATGTTACAAAGACTACAAATTTATGAAGTATGCTAACATTAACAATTTATATGGTAACTAAGCTATTCAAATTAATATTTACTCACAATTTTTAACACTCTGGAAACAATTGTGTGTATTATTAATGAAAACGAGAATGAAGTAAGACTAATGTACTATTGTATCAAAAATGTATTTGGATGTTACACCTAATTTGATACTCAACAACGTTCGTATATGCTCGGATCCATACCCAAATAGCAAGGCATTGCATAGCATAATAAACAGATATACACATATTTGCATAAGTTGTGTTAATGAATTCAAGAAGATAAACTTCCGCCTGAGCAGGATGACTGTATTATAAACTTCAATGTACTCCGAAAACTCTACTTGATCTGAACTGGGTTCAAAACTCACTAGGCTTACATCACAAAACAGACACTTACACATTAAGTGTAGGGTAAATTGTGCCTCACTTACAGTAAAATATCATTATCAAAGCTATAACTGACAGACAAGGGAGTAAGACTGAGGTATTATATCTCTACTACATTTACTTTATACACAAGCTTTTAAAGGGGCTGTGCTCCAGATGACACAAAAAAGAAAGTTTTCTTGTATTATAAATTTCTTGTGATATTTATGACTAATGCTTAAAAAACTGACTAACTGACAAAAAATAAGTCAGGTAATCACATTATAAATTGATTTTTTTCCTTTCATAGTGCTATACTGTAACGCGACGGTATAACTATATTGTATAAAATTTAAAGTAAACGATAGTTATTTCACATGCGACGATAGTGGTGACAGTAAAAGCGTTGTTAATATTTTGTTAACATGAGGGTCCAGAGTTCAAATCCAGCTGGAGCAAATATATTTTTTTTGTTCTAATTTGAGTTTTATAATCAGTTTTGAAGTAAAATATCATGTTGTTATAATCTCACGGCATCTAGATATTTAATTTAAGTAAAAAAATTTTTATATCAAATCTGGAGTACAGCCTCTTTAAAGCAGTTCAGAACATTTCTTAACATCTAAATAAAACTGATTCAGTAATGGTATAACAATAAAAGTATAAAAAGAGTATTTAGCAATCTTCTTCGAAAAACATGAACACAACAAATATTGGTTAAAATCTATCATTCATACAGGTCCTGTGTTTAATAATCAAAGGGCCATAACTCTGAATGAAATGTTAAACAGGAACACTGAAAAATTTACTAGGCTTGACATTAATGAAAATAAACTAGAAATGGGTTTTTGATTGAACAAAAACATATGTCTCCCCCCAGCCAGTTGCTGCAGGTAGTATTGAGTCAGACGATTGTGAAATTTGACATTTAACCTCCAAGTGTGACCTTGACCTTGAGACACCGCACCCGCAAAGTGGGTTCTGCACGTCACCTTGATGAGGTGAACATCTGACCCAAGTTTCATAAAAATCCTTCAAGGGCTATTGAAGATACAGAGCGGACACGATTTTGTGGCATTTGACATTTAACCTCCAAGTGTGACCTTGACCTTGAGACACCAAAACCGCAAAGTGGGTTCTGCATGTCACCTTGATGAGGTGAACATCTGACCCAAGTTTCATAAAAATCCTTCAAGGGCTTTTGAAGATACAGAGCGGACACAATTTTGTGGCATTTGACATTTAACCTCCAAGTGTGACCTTGACCTTGAGACACCACACCCACAAAGTGTGTTCTGCACGTCGCCTTGATGAGGTGAACATCTGACCCAAGTTTCATAAAAATCCTTCAAGGGCTTTGGAAGATACAGAGCGGACACGATTTTGTGGTATTTGACATTTAACCTCCAAGTGTGACCTTGCCATTGAGACACCACACTCGCAAAGTGGGTTCTGCACGTTGCCTTGATGAGGTGAACATCTGACCCAAGTTTCATAAAAATCCTTCAAGGGCTTTGGAAGATACAGAGCGGACACGATTTTGTGACGGACAGACAGACAGACGGACGGACAGACGGACGGACGGACAACTGGGGGAAAAACAATATGTCTCCCCCATTTTTGGGGGGAGACATAATTATCACAGATTATATATATTAATCAAAGTCAAACAATTTTGATTTACTTAACAATTCTCATTTACATTTACACACAAGTCAATTCTTATATTATAAAAATACTGATATACACAGATACATGACAAGTAGTCTGAGAAACAACTGCTATTCAAACTGCTATTTGAATAAAGAGTTTCCAACACAATTTAATGAATACATTGTATTTGAAAACTATCAAGCAAGCATAAGCTCTTACTGCAAAAATTACATGTACCTATTTCATTTATTGGAGTTCTAATCCTGCTTTAAGCCACACTGGAATCCTATTTCATTTCATTTATTGGAATCCTAATTCTGCTTTAAGCCACACTGGAATCCTATTTCATTTCATTTATTGGAATTCTAATCCTGCTTTAAGCCAAACTGGAATTCTGTCTTTATCTAAACAAATCGAGACTCTTACCAAGGAAAAAAATAGAATTCAAAAGTGAAATTACATAGTTTGATCTGTATCTGTATAAATAAAATACAACAATCCAGTTGTTTGTGACAGTTTCTTTTAAGGTTCAGTAAATAAGTGAACTGAGAAAAGAACTTGCTCGGGTGCTTAAAAAAAGTTTTTTTTAAAGTTTGACTGAGGAGTGTTCTTGCTATCTAAGTGAGTTAATTGTTCTATTTGATGTATTTTATTTTTCCTTTTTTTGTCAATATTCAGTTTCAAGAAAAACATGTAAAACCGTGTTCCAAGGAAAACATTCTCACAAATACTAATGGGTGTAATTACTATTTCTACCACTGTATTGTTGTATATTCTCATTGCATGCATTGTGTAATTTATTGTTGTATGACGATGAGCCTACGTGCTTAAGTCACAATAAACTTCGAATTCTGATCTGTTCTATTTATCTATTTGACTTCATCAATGCTATCAGTTAACAATATAACCAGAGGAGTTTAATGACTCATCTGGCAATGACGGCTATTTCAAGGTGAGAACTAATCGGACTTATTATGTGTATCAACGATAATTTGTTGATTGCAACTTTACAAATCACACTTTAATGAGGATTTAATTGTAACTAATAGACACATCAAAATGAGAACTGATCCGACAAATTACGCATGTCACCAATTGTTTGTGATTGAAACTTTACAAATTTAATGAAATTGCACTTAAATAAGGATCTTAATTATCACTAATAGGTATGTTATTGGTAAGAAATTTGTGTTATTTAAAGAAATCACGGGACATGGTTGAATCTGCACTTTAATGATTTTAACTGTTACTAATCAAGTAAATTACTGCCATAATAAATTCTTTAATTTTAATGAATTTGAGTGAAAGAATGGGAGTATAGCATGTACTCGAGTCAAATAAGAAATGCAGTTTTGTTTCCCAAAACCATTTAGTGCTCTACATTTGTAAGTTGAAGTAATTTACCCTGTCTGCCAGAATACGAGATATCAAGAGTGGACTGTATTCCAGTCCTGTATCTTGAATAGGGATAGTATGAGTTATTGCAAAAAATTCTAAGCAAGCAGATTATCAATTTTTTGCATTCACTCATCTGACTTTAAACTATAACTAACTCTAACCTAAATAAGTAACCAAATTTAAGTGGAAAGATGCAAATAAATACATGTATCTGAGACACTGAATGATTTTTTAAAGACAAATTTCAAGCAGAAAACCTTGAAAAGAATGACCTTGACTTCCATTTACAGTGTCAGCTGGTAGCTCTTAGCAAAAAGAATGACCTTGACTACCATTTACAGTGTTAGCTGGTAAACTCTTAGCAAAAAGAATGACCTTGACTTCCATTTACAGTGTCAGCTGGTAAGCTCTTAGCAAAAAGAATGACCTTGACTTCCATTTACAGTGTCAGCTGGTAAGCTCTTAGCAAAAAGAATGACCTTGACTTCCATTTACAGTGTCAGCTGGTAAGCTCTTAGCAAAAAGAATGACCTTGACTTCCATTTACAGTGTCAGCTGGTAAGCTCTTAGCAAAAAGAATGACCTTGACTTCCATTTACAGTGTCAGCTGGTAAGCTCTTAGCAAAAAGAATGACCTTGACTTCCATTTACAGTGTCAGCTGGTAAGCTCTTAGCAAAAAGAATGACCTTACTTCCATTTACAGTGTAGGCTGGTAAGCTCTTAGCAAAAAGAATTACCTAACTTCCATTTACAGTGTCAGCTGGTAAGCTCTTAGCAAAAAGAATGACCTTACTTCCATTTACAGTGTAGGCTGGTAAGCTCTTAGCAAAAAGAATGACCTTGACTTCCATTTACAGTGTAGGCTGGTAAGCTCTTAGCAAAAAGAATGACCTTGCTTCCATTTACAGTGTAAGCTGGTACATGTAAGCTCTTAGCAATAAAGCTTGATATTTAAATGATATAGTTAAAACCTACATGCTGCAAAATTAACAAAAAATGTACATAATCATAAACATTTGTCTTTACTCATGACGTAAGCTTCTTGAAGCTTTCATATCTTAGAATGATACATATATGAAAAAGAAACCAAACAGTCATGGTTACAAAGGCATCAACCATTTGCTACGTGTTTGTGGATATATTTTATATGAAACGGGCCATTAAAGATTCTAACTTCAAAAACAGTAAAACTTCCAAACCAAAACAACAGCCAGAAGGCAAGATTTCTGTACTCAGGTATTTAAGGGTCTGTCTTTCACAACACTTGCTTGGAAGATCATCTCTGTACTAAGGTATTTAAGGGTCCGTCCTTTGGTAACACTTGGCTGGAAGATCATCTCTGTACTAAGGTATTTTAGGGTCCTTTCTTTCACAACACTTTGTTGGAAGATCATCCCAATTGTAGTTATATGACAGTCTTATCCTGTTCTCCTTAACACAAAGTCTACCAAGCATCTCCAAATTTTTTTGTAATTCTTGTAACTCATCAGGAGACTTTTTGTGAGTTACCAAGTATGAGTTAAAACAACCCCGAGACTTGTACTCAGTATCAAAGTTTGCATCATGGATACGATGAATGTCTAAAGGACCTAGCCAAGTGCCCAAAGAGACGTCTTCGCTGTTAAACTGTTTCAGTAAATCTGCATTGTTTGCTACATATGTGACTAGATCTTTAGAGATTATGTATCCTCCACCTAAAGCATATGGCAAGTATCTATCACAGAGAACAAAACCTGTCTCTGACCACTTTCCTGAACGTTTTACGTGTGCTCGTCCGTCAAAGAAACCCCAGTATAATCTTTCTTGAGGTTTGGACAGCAGTTCATCAAGAATCTTATCTACTCGGACGAAAGAGTCTTCATCTACTTTCATAAGAAAATTATATCTAACGTGCTGGCTGACCCACTTTAATGTTGATAATAGTTTCCGAGTCAGACTGCTGTATGACTCTTCAATGTCCTCCAACAAGAGTAGATCTCCGTGAACTTTCTCCTCCTGTTTTATGTTTTTAAACACCTCATCAGGAAGATTTCTACTGCCAACTGCAAATCTTACTGATGCACCGTTTGGCAAACTTAGTGCCCAAGATTCACGTATCACATTCCTTTCAGCATAATGTGATGGAGCCGACATCACAACTAGCAACAAATTGGTGGCAAGTAAAATATTTCCAGAATCTGTTGATTTTTTTCCATTCTTCAAAGTTCTTTCAATTTCATGAGAACATGGTGTCTGGCAGAATGTCAGAGCTGCCATTATACAAACGCATGCTAGTAAACCAATCACAACCACTGAAGGACATTTCCTTCTGATACGCATTAAGCTGACACGTAAAACCATGGCTACCAATTATACATACAGGTAAGACTTTCAACATTACTAGTTCCGGGTTAATATTATATCCATTGAAAGTAGCATGGTCTGTTCATTCTGCCGGCTCACCAAACCAACATCTGAAACATGAAACACAGAAAATTACACACTGTCTGCATCATTATATAAATGAAAAGTAAGAAATCATTAATATTTCTTATTAACAACTTGTGAAAACATGTACGAAAAGTGGAAGACTGAGAGACCACACTCATAAGTTAAGATCATTCAACTGTGGCTATATTTAAAAGATTCCTCTAACTATTGCAGGTCTTACTCAGTAAAGTTTGTTTTATTTCTTTGGGACAGGCACTAAACAATGCTTAATGAGACACTGTACATCGGGGCTGTTTACACTTAACAATGTCTAATTCATAAACTCAATTTGGTTACTAATAAGAACAGGCTAATTAATGATTTTGCTGTAATAATTCTGTGTAAAACACACTGCCCAGGAGCAAAGGGTGTGACAATTAATGCACCTTCTGCAAAGTTTAAGAAACCTATGGAGAAGTTTCTTATACAATACTTAAAAAGAACAAGAAATGTTTGTGAAACACTTATGCCCCCACCCAGCAGTATACATTATGGGCAGTGTACATGGAAATGAAATTTACCTTTTGAACTTAAAATCAATAGGGGTTATCTACAGGTACTATCTGAGATGCATCAACCTATCAAGTATAACATGTCTAAGCTAAAACTAGACCTACATATTATTATGATAAATCTGTAAACCAAATGTTATTTCAGTATGTGCAACCTCTGCAAAGAAAATGAATGGAAACTGCAAATAATTGGAATTTTTCTAAGTCCAAGGGGCATAACTCTGTCAAAAATTGCTCGATCGTACCCAAAACAGACCAAGACATTAATATTCTTATGATTAATCTGTATTCTAAATTTCATTTCGGTATGTGCAATCTTTGCGAAGAAAATGAACGGAAACTGCAAATAATTGGAATTTTTCTAAGTCCAAGGGGCATAACTCTGTCAAAAAATGCTCGATCAAACCCAAAACATGACTTGACCTAGATATTCTTATGATAAATCTGTATACCAAATCTTATTTCAGTATGTGCAACCTCTGCGAAGAAAATAAACGGAAACATACAGACAGACTGACCGACCAACCGACAGACAGCAGCAAAGCAATATGCCCTCCCTTTTTAAAAGGAGGGCATAAATATCTATACCTTGCGATTTCTGACAAGGAGACTTTATTTTAGATTTTTCCATTTACACTATGTAACATGCCCTCAGCACAAATAATGATCCTAGCACAAAGAATTCATAAAATGTCTTAAGGTCTTCTAAAATATAAAAGCTCTCAGGAGATATATTCAAGAGTCTCTAGTATATGTCTCTATAATTTTAAACTAACATAAGGGGAAAGCATTTACCAAATTTTCTTGTCATCTACCAGATATACTACATGCCAAATATAAAGGATTTAGGTGATTTCAGAAAATAAAATATCTTATATTTTATATACATTTAATCTTACATCTTTAAAATTTTATATATATGTCATCAAGCATGCAATTTCGTAACAATTTGCCCATTACTGCAAAATAAATATGATTACAACATTAACAGTATATGACCCCTAGGCAAGGCAATAACTCAGTTATTAACTGTGTTGTTTCAGACAAAAAGACTTGCTTTTAATGTTCATATTAAAGCTGAAAATGTTGTTGAAATCTTGTGCATGATACACACAACACATAAGCTCACTTTGTGCTCAGGTGAACTAAAGGTCCATAAAGTTTGGTACTAACTAAGACTTCTCCAAATGAACTATTCCTAAAAAAGTTCTTGGTTTTAGACTGATTTTTTCATATAATGATTAAGTAAGTGTGAAATGTTCTATTGTTAAATTGACCAATATGATTGCTGAAGGTGGCCTGCAATTGCAAGGTAATCAAATTTAAAAAATAGAATATTTTGCACATACATGTACTTATTCTTAATATTGATTTAGCATAAATTGTGTTGAAACAGTGGAATAAATAAAACTCAATCAGGCAATGATTTCAAACTTATCCAGTTATTTATTCTCTCATTTAATTTCTGAAATAGGAACAAACACTTATAATGTCCAATTTGTACAATTCATCATTTGTATACCAGTTCTCTTGTTGCAAGAACTTTCTTAAAACCTGTATGTTAAACACTGCTGGGTTTACTTTTTTTGTCAAAAAATAATCAATTAAAATTAAATTATAAAAAGCTCAGTTAGTTTACACTTAATGTTTTTAGATATGAGAACTAGAATTAATTAATTACAATTATCATAAGAAAAGTAATTAACTGAAATAAAAAACAAAATGGATGCAATTTGTCATAATATTTTGAAGTTTCTTTTAACATTCAAAATCTTAATAAAACATAAATAATTATCTTAAAATGCATTTATTTTTTGCAGATATTATTTTAGCATGACAATGTTATTTTATATTCCAGTTACAGCATTTATTTGATAATAAAGCTTACCAGTCTTGCAGGTTCTATGCTGATATATATCACAAGACTCACATGCAACAGCATGCTGTTTGGCCTACATCCTTTTTGCATTCCATACACACACAAGGATACTTGCTTCTTTATTGTTTGTTAAGATAATGCTTTATCTTTATCAAAAACTTTTTCAAATCACATTTTGTTGTGATTATAGTATTATTTAATAAAATACAAATTATTTTCAAACAAATATTTTTCAATTAAAGATAATAAACATACAAATTAACTATTTACACATAAATGATGTCTTTTGGGGGTGAAACGTCTGTCCAATGTTGCTCAAGGTGCACCAGCTGAATCTAAATTTCTCATTCTTATAAGGGTAGGCGTAAAAAAAGTGAATAAATGTTATCTATCATTATGTTATATAATCAGTCAATTTTAACAACTTTAAATTTAAAAAAAAAAGAGAAACAAACTTACAAAACATTTTTTTCTTGCTTGGACCTTTTCTCACACATTAAGTTTTCTTACAGGCGCCAGACCTTTCGGTCCAACATATTTCGCACCAAAGTTTGTTTCGCTCCCATAAAATATCACGGTTCCGAGTTTTTAGCTCACCTGGCACAAAGTGCCAGAGTGAGCTTTTGTCATACCCCAATGTCCGGTGTGCGTCGTGCGTCGTGAGGCGTCAACAATTTCATTCAAACGACATCTCCTCTGAAACCACTGGGCCAAATTCAATGAAACTTGCCTGGGATGTTCCTTACATGAAGCTCTTCCAAAGTTGTTCAAAGAATTCAATTCCATGCAGAACTCTGGTTGCTATGGCAACTTAAAGGAAAAACTTTGAAAATCTTCTTGTCCGAAACCACAAGGCCTGGAGCTTAGATATTTGGTATGAGGCATCATCTAGTGGACCTCTACCAAGATTGTTCAAATTATGACTTCAACTTCAACTTCAACGGGGTTACTCGACAATATCCACCAGGTAGACATCGACGTCGAGGGGGTGAAGACTGTACATCAGTCATCTGACCCTGGGGTCAGAACTGGCTCCGCCCTGGGGGTCACTTGATTTACATAGAGTTATGTAGGGAAAACTTTAAAAATCTTCTTGTCACAAACTGCAAGGCCTGGAGCTTAGATATTTGGTAGTATGCACTGTGACCACAGTGGGGTCATCCCCCCTCCCCTAGAGGTCACCCCCGCCCAAATTTTTTTCTCATTTTTTAAGTTTTTTCGCCATGGCAATATAATTTGGACTATTTGTACAGTTTTTCAAGATGATTTCAAAAACATTATTCCTTGACCTATATTTCTGACCTACTGACCTACTTTTTTGTTTTTTAGCTACAGCAATGAAATTTGGACCATGTGCACAGTTTTTCGTTTCGATTTCAAAAATTTTATCGCATGACCTATATTTTTGACCTACTGACCTATTTTTTGTTTTTGGGGCTATGGCAATGAAATTTGGACAATGTGTACATTTTTTTGTTCCGATTTCAAAAACGTCATATCATGACCTATATGTTTGACCTACTGACCTACTTTTTTGTTTTAAAGCTACGGCAATGAAATTTGGACTGTGTGTACATCTTTTTGTTCCGATTTCAAAAATGTCGTCTCATGACCTATATTTTGACCTACTTTTTGTTTTTGGAGCTATGGCAATGAAATTGCATCGGTCCATTTCTGTGATATGCATCATTACATTCATAAAAATTTCTTTCATCTTTGAACCCCGGTGAGCGCTTTAGGGCCATTGGCCTACTTGTTTTTTTCACAAATCAAAGAACATTGATAAACCAGTTAGAAACAGTTTTAGATGTTTCAAGAAATACATTCTGTTTTGCGGCTTATTTTGTCATTACTTTAATTAGATTAATTCCTATGGTCACTCTAAAGACCAAAAAAAATTAACCTGTTGAGGATTCAGTTTGAATAAAATAATCATCTACATGTATTTCTGATTCTCCTAAAAGCAGCTGCAAGTTGATATATAAATCTTCAGAAAAATCATCATGGCTTTGCTATATCAGAATTCTGTTGAACTAGGTTTGGAAATGTACACTGAAAATCCCGAGATAAATTCACATTGCTTATTTTGAGGAAGTATGGTTCACGTTGGCAAAATACTGAGTGCCCTATTCTGTGGAATAAAAACGGACACACTATAACCAGTGACAAAATGCCAACTGTAGCTAGGTTTGATGGCTATTATTTCCGCTATCAGTTGTTATTAAAATTTCTCGTGGACTTTATCTATGAATAACTCTATGGTATAACTTATTTGCATTTTTTTATTGTAAATAGTGACTTTTGATTTCTATTACAATGCCAATAGCATCTTTTCACTCCCCCTTTACCAATGCTCGTTTAAAACTCTTTAGAAAGGCTCAAATTTTAAACCAGCTGTTTACATTTCAGTGTAGCTCAATACAAATACATGTATATATAATGTTAATAATTACGAGTAATATAATTATAAGGAATCATGGACACAAAATGAATAAAATAATTCAGGGGACCGAAGTTTTGCAAAACAAAATACACAATTGCAAATGATACTACACAAAGCTACACTGAACGTAATCATTCGGATCCAAAAGATCATTGGTCAAGTCTGATATAAGCAGATCTATAACAACAAAGCCACAAAAAGCCACTCGAAATTAAATAAATAAATAAATAATAAATAATAATAAATAAATAAATAAATAAATAAATAAATAAATAAATAAAGAGATGGATAAATAAATAAATAAATAAATAAATAAATAAATAAATAAAATGGTTGCTTCATGAAGCATAAAAGGTTTGAAATAATGATAAAATCCAATAAAACAGAATATAAAGGAAGAAAAAATGAAGTGCTGTACAGATATGTTATCATTTTTATGGTTTTTACATACCGAAATTAACAATTATTAGTAAAACTGAAATGAAGTTTAATGTTAACTGTTTTATTTTTCCCTAATTGTTTATGGTTTCTTTTTTCTTTGTTCTATTTTTTTCGAATATGTTATCCTATAGAAAACAACATGACATAATACATTGGAAGCAGCTATAATGCGGTACGGTTTTAAGTCCTTAGATTATGTCTCTTAAGGGCAGTAAATTCTAATTCTGTTTTCCCCATGTTTGTCCGAAGAATTGATATGACAAAAGAATAATATTTCTTAAAAAAAACAAAAAACAACAACAACAACAAGAAATGTCTCTGATCACATTTGTCTATGAATTGGTATATATAATTGATTCTAATTATAGAAAAACATCGCACCAATAATTATTTTGTTTCGAGTTTCTTTGACTGAAGTTATCCACATATCTTTGTCAGTTATTTGTCTGGTGTAATCAGTGAAAAAGCCTTTTCCATTTTATTTTTAAAAGCAAAAGACTCAGAACTTCATAAAAACGTCACAACAGTTTATATCTTTTTTTTTCCCTGATACGTGAAACACATAAACTATCAGGTGTTTTACCTGGGTCCTAGATTTTACTTCAATTTAACAAATTTTGAAATGAGCATGTTACTTCTCAACTTATATTGACTTGCTTTATCTAACCTTTTGTGGCGAAAAACTTCATATCAGAAATTAAGCATAAAAATCAACTTCGGTAAGTAATTATCTACAACCCAGCACTCCTTCATTTTTATCCAGAATATTCCGTCTTGTCATTCGTCAGTGTTTTAACCTTTACCATTTTTTTCTTCGATAACCTATTAGGTCATACCCAGCGACTGCAACTTCCTGTTTTGCGAAGGAAAGAAAACCGTATTTTTTGACAAATGACAGACCGAAACTGCTGAGGGATCCCATATTTAAAAATAGTAACATACTGATCAAGGTAAATTCTGACAGGAAGGTGAAATATTTTATTAGGGAAAAAACGTAACTTTAAAAACATATGTTTGTGGAAAGCCATATCACTGATGATATCGAGTCTCGAACATGTCGAAAGAAATATATCTATACAAAAATCATTGCTTCTGCTAAATAAAAACTACATTTTCGGATTTCATCCATTGAGTTATTTGGTTTAAAGTCCATAAAGTAAGTTTTAAATTAGGTATAAGATCTAAATATCATGGTGAATACACAGAAGAAAAATAGTCTAGTAGTGGTAGTCTCATTAACAAGCTGTTCGGTAGTCTCACTATTTCGCCTCCGAAGGTGAACCCATTTTACAATCTGATATTTTATTGTTGTTCACCTTCTACATCTCACTTTGATCTGCATCTGTCTAAGCGGACTCGCCCAATCGTAGGCAATTGGGCACTTTTTATGGCTCGTTTGTCCAACAGTTTACAGAGTTTAAGGCAAAAAATGATAAAGATATGATAACTAAATTCATACCTGATCTTGTAATCCAAGAAAGCACACAAATACATAAGTATAGAACTGAAACACTTATTTCGTACCTGATTAATCCACCATTTTATTCAAAATTTGGCAATCGGAACACTCGGTGTTCTAGGTAATAAGTTAACTAGGGTAGGGTAAAGAATCTGTCGAACAATATCTGCTCAGTTATATGCAGTTTAAAATTAGGCTTAAAGGTTGAACAACTAGAAAATATCAGAATTATAAAATGGGTTCAACACTTTAAGCTTAATTAATTAGGCTAGCTGTTCGGGCACCCATTTATAATGTTTAAGCACTGATTCAGATGTCACTTGTTGGAATTCCACTAGTTAATAAAGTCTTGGGTGGCTTTCAGCCTGCTACAACTCCTGCTAAATATAACTTCTAAGTTGATTCTCAATTTTAGAAAGGACTTTTTGAATAAATTATATTTCTTCAACAACTTTCTGTATGTACGCTTGTTTATAATATGTTAGAAGATGTCAGCAACAAAGAGAGTGAACACAACAGCGACGGCAAGGTTACGCCAGGATTATATGAGAATTATGAAAGATCCTGTTCCTTATGTTAAAGCTGTACCTTTACCATCCAACATATTAGAATGGTAAATATACACAATTTATATGTGGTATATAAAATTGATAGGGAAACAAGTTTGTATTTCTAAATTGAAGCAAGATATATTTGGTATTTTTGTTATGTATTTTGGAAAAATACTGGTTATCTTGAGTATTGTTTAGTATTGAGCTAAGGTAGTAACTTTATGAACCTTTGTTTTGAGCAGTTTATATTGTAAAGTGTTATGTTTGTCATAATTACTTGTCAGAGACTTAAAATTAATGGAGAAATATCATTTCTAAATTTTGTTTGAATGTGTGAGACTGTCTGTGTCTGTAAAAAATATCAAGATTTTTTTTTCATTTGTAGGCACTATTTAGTAACTGGTCCAGAAAACAGTCCATATGAAGGTAAGAACTTCACCTTTCTTACTATTTAGGAAAATCTTCAGATTTAGTCACTTTCTTTTCAATCTCATTATTTATAAAATTGGTAATATTCTCAAATTTCAAAGAAGCCTAATAGTCCTGCAAAAATTTAGAAGAATCTAATAAATTATACCCAGATGTTTTAATAACTGATCTACACTGACTTACTCTTGCTTTAAAATATGCAATAATAAAGCAGCTATTGGATGGATGTGAAAATATTTTTTTACATTTGTAATTATAAGTTTTTGATGATGGCCCATGCCTTGGTGCTGCAAGGAAAAGAATGATGTAATCCAGAATAAATTCAAAACATCATATCAGCTTGAGTGTGCAATTCATCATCAAAAATTATTTACACAGTTTTCTATGCATAAGTCAACATTCATTAAATGGTATTAACTGTCAACTTCCAGAAATCTGGGAAGTAAACAATAAATATTTATTGAGGTTTGAAATCTGATCCATTTTCAATAACTTAAGAGTTTTCTGATGTTGCACAAAATATCTGTGCTTTTAAGATCAATAAAGGACACAATCTGAATATTCATTTTATGTACTCTAAATGGTTGTTTCTGGAAAATATAGGGCTTTAAAGAAAATATATGCCATTATATATATAAATGTATTCTTTTAGGCTAGTAATTTACTTTTAGCACAAGTTAGCAATACAAGAACAGCAAATAGCAGGGACTTTCACGAGGAATAGTTGCCAATTTGTTGTCAGTAACCTTCTTTAAATAAACGTAATGGCAATGCCCAGTAGCTATAATTGATGATTTCCATTTGTTTGATTTGTAGGAGGCACTTACCATGGAAAGCTGGTATTTCCACGAGAGTTTCCCTTCAAGCCACCAAGCATCTATATGATAACACCAAACGGAAGATTTAAACTTAATACAAGGTAAGAACAGTATGGTTTGGTATTCTTGGTTGTCAACACAGTGTTATTATATGAAATACATGAGTAATATGCAGGTTTATATTACAGGTTTTATACAAAGTACATTGTTTAAACTATTTGAAGTGTGTGAAATAAAAGTGAATCAATAACAGATAGAAATTGAATAACTGGTAAAATTTATTACAAATTTTACAGGCTGTGTTTGAGTATCAGTGATTTCCATCCAGACACCTGGAACCCAGCATGGTCTGTGTCAACTATTCTCACAGGAATGTTAAGTTTTATGGTAAGGCCGCTATCTTTTAGCCTTAAATATTCATGAAACAGCAAGCAAGTCAGAATGGTTTGTTTCTTCCACAATAAACGTAGTGTTAACTTGCCAGCAGTGATAGTTTTATCAGTTAATCTGTCTGGTTCTGTCCTTTCTAATTGTTTTATAAGTCTTGTGGGGGATGGGGGTTGGCTAAAATTTGTCAGTGTTGTAGAAAGTCTTTTTTTCACAATATATTACTGAAGCTAAAAATGTAATGATTCAAAAATTGCAAGGAGAATAAGTACCTTTGTGCATTGAAAATTGTACAGCTATGAGAGTATTTAGTTTACAAGATTACATGTCATCCTTTCAGTTGGAGAAAACACCTACACTTGGAAGTTTGGAAACCTCAGATTATACAGTAAGTTTTTACTTGAATTTGTTTGGATTTATGTTTCAACACATGCAATATAAATGTGAAGAGAAACAGTGTCAATGTCAGTTCATTCTCTATGTGAAATGTTGAAGTTCAGAAGGACAAGAAGAAGGTGTTTTACCATTCTTTGTGGGTACAGGTCTAATGCTGTACTGTTTCACAACAATACTTCTTTTTGATTTTTATGAAAGTAGCCAGAATCATTTAGTCCTGCCTTCATGGTTCAGTGGTTAAGGTCTCACTAAACCCTGTCACTGACTGAAGGTCAGGGGTTCATTTACCAGTCATGACCATTTATGTCAGAAATGGTTCTGCATAGAAAGGAGGATGATGGTTAGGACTGGTCCTGCTCAGGAATGATAGTAAGGTACACTGTTTACCTAACCAGTCCTCCTCAGGTATGGTGGTAAGATACGCTGTCCACCTGTTAACCTAATCAGTCCTCCCCATGAATGGTGGTCAGATATGCTGTCCACCTGTTTACCTAACAAGTCCTCCCCATGAATGGTGGTCAAGTAGGCTGTCCACCTGTTTACCTAACCAGTCCTCCCCATGAATGGTGGTCAGATACGCTGTCCACCTGTTTACCTAACCAGTCCTCCCCATGAATGGTGGTCAGATACGCTGTCCACCTGTTTACCTAACCAGTCCTCCCCATGAATGGTGGTCAGATACACTGTCCACCTGTTTACTTAACAGTCCTCCCCAGGAATTGTGGTAAGGTACTTGGTCCACCTGTTTACCTAACAAGTCCTTCCTAAGATTGATGGTCAGGTACACTGTCCACCTGTTTACCTAACCAGTCCTCCCCATGAATGGTGGTCAGATACACTGTCCACCTGTTTACTTAACAGTCCTCCCCAGGAATTGTGGTAAGGTACATGGTCCACCTGTTTACCTAACCAGTCCTCCCCAGGATTGATGGTCAGGTACACTGTCCACCTGTTTACAGTGTTTGAGTATTCAGCTCAACTAAAACAAACCAGAATTACATACAGTAGATGTCTCAGTGATTATGATAGAAATGTTTGAGAGATGTTAGAGTGCTTAATTAAGGTTCTTATAGGAAAAGTTTTTTTTTAAAGACATCATTTATACATGTAGCCTGTCTAGCCTTGGCAGACTTTTACTTGCAACTTGTTTTTCATTTAGAAAAGACAGCTGGCTGCCCAGAGCAATGCATTCAACTTGAAGGACAAGCTTTTTTGTGAGCTTTTCCCAGAAGATGCTGAGGTATAGTAATTGTACTTCTGTCTTCTTCCAACAAATTGTTCGCATCTATCTGTTAAAGAAGAGATGGAAGTACCAGAATGTTTTAAACAAGTATAAATATTAAAATGCTGGGGGTTGTTCCTACTACTTTAGAAGAGAAACTGAAAATTAATTTTGTTTTTTTTTTGTATTGTTTAGAGCTTTGTTTGCTTTGGAAATTAATCATGTTTTCCTTAAAACTTTTTTGACTTTTACTCAGAAAGTGGTTGTTTACGGGAAAATATGTTTCTGTTTGGCACTAAAATAGTCTGTAACATCATTTGTCATTTCTGGTATCTTTAATATGGTTCCTAGTTATCTCCTTTGACTGATAGTAGTAGAAATAAGTGAAACGTTATCATTATTTATCTATAAAAATCTTTCCATCTTTTTTTTTCCTGATTGTATATTGACATATTTATTAACTGATAATATACTGCAAGTTCTGTATTCATGTTTGTTCTTTATTTACTAGTAGCAGTCTGTTATGATGCAGCAAATCTTTTTCAAAATCTTACTTTTTTTAATAAATGGGCATTTTCAATGAACTGTATCAATTAATTAGATTTAGTCAATTCTAAATTGGCCAATATACATGTAAGTTTGTTCCCATTGTTTTACACTCATCTGTTCATTAAGATAATTTATAAAATAAACATTTCTTGTTAAAATCATGCTTTAGGCAAAATCAGTAGATTTCATTTCTGTTCCTACAGCAAATACGAGAAGATCTTAGGAAAAGAGAAGAGGAAATGATTGAATCAACGAAACTAGCTGTGCAGAACACAAACCAGTCTAGTTTAAATCGTGCAGTCAATGATGGGGATGATCGTAACGGACTTCTCGGCAGTGCATTATCTAATATACTTGTGATTGTTGGTTTTGCTGTGTTTGCATACACTGTAAAATGTGTACTTAGAACTATTGTAGAATGAGGAATATATAAGTCTTCAGAAGTTTTGTGATTATCTAATAGACTGAGAGCTAGAAGGTTAATTCCAGAAAAATTCCATGTGGTATCTCATGCTTAGAAGTCATTGTTCTCACATGAGTAAAACCCTCTCATCATTGTGTTCACAGAAGTTATTTTTGTGAATTCAGATTTTTATATCATGTAGATATTTCAGTCTCAGCTTGGTGCAGGATTTAAATATTGAATGCGTGTATGTTTTTAAATCTTTATTATCGTCATTGAGAAAGGAGATATAATGAAGTACAACAGCTGTACCTTAATGTAGAGAATAGAGACAGTCTGTAGAATTGATCTGCCCCACAACAATTCCTTCTACTGGAACTTTATTTGGGATCAGGACAATCGCCTTCTGTTCATTTTTCAAGAAATACAAACTTTTGACAGGGTGGACAATTCCCCTTCCACAATTTACTTAACAGTTTGTATCTGAAACCATTTACACAGATATAAGTATTTGTAACGGTATTTCATAATTGACAGTGTTTTCATTTTTCAAACTTGTAAAAACAACTATGGCTTTACTAAAAGTGCAAAGACTATCTTGATTTGGGTAATTATTCTTTTTTAGTAAAATCCATGCAATTATTTATTTAATTCTGTTCTTTATTTTTATAACACATACATGTTCAATGTGCTAAAAGTGAATGAAATAAATTCACTGAAGTTTGTTACTATGAAAATTTTCATCAATTATTGTCAAATTTACTAATGTAACTTTAATTTTTTTTAACAAAAATACAAGTGAGCTTTTGTCAACAGTGAACATGTCTGTTCTGTCAACAGTGAACATGTCTGCTCTGTCAACAGTGAGCTTTTCACAGCAGGGAAATGTCTGCTCTGTCAACAGTGAACATGTCTGCTCTGTCAACAGTGAACATGTCTACTCTGTCAACAGTGAACATGTCTGCTCTGTCAACAGTGAGCTTTTCACTGCAGGGAAATGTATGCTCTGTCAACAGTGAACATGTCTGCTCTGTCAACAGTGAACATGTCTGCTCTGTCAACAGTGAGCTTTTCATAGCAGGGAAATGTCTGCTCTGTCAACAGTGAACATGTCTGCTTTGTCAACAGTGAACATGTCTGCTCTGTCAGCAGCGAACATGTCTGCTCTGTCAACAGTGAGCTTTTCACAGCAGGGAAATGTCTGCTCTGTCAACAGTGAACATTTCTGCTCTGTCATCAGTGAGCTTTACACAGTAGGGGAAAGTCTGCTCTGTTATCAGTGAGCTTTACACAGCAGGGAAATGTCTGCTCTGTCAACAGTGAACATGTCTGCTCTGTCATCAGTGAGCTTTACACAGCAGGGAAATGTCTGCTCTGTCAACAGTGAGCTTTTCACAGCAGGGAAATGTCTGCTCTGTCAACAGTGAGCTTTTCACAGCAGGGAAATGTCTGCTCTGTCAAAATTCAGGAATTTTATGGGTTGTCTAAATGAATTGCAGGGGTATTATCTCAGAGGGAATTGCCTGGGTTTAAATGAATGCAGGGGTATTGTCTGGGAGGGAATTGATCGGGTTTCACTATATATTCTGAACTTATTGTGTTTGGTTTACAGTGGGAGCAGTCAGAAGGTTATCTTTAGGAACAATATAAGCTTTGAATCATTAGAAATCAAACAAGAAGAAATTAAATTTATTAGATCCAGAGTAGTTAGTTACCTTTGTTATCGGAAGAATATTCAGTTAAGTGGCCAAATTTTTTTCATTTTGGCAAAAAACATTAAATTTTGTAAGAAATTCTGAAAATAATGTTATTTTCAAATTATTTCAGTAATTGTAGTGGCTAATGGCATGTTTGACTACAGGTAATGCTAACATAGCCTTACTTTTAATTTTTATTAATCATTGTACTATAAATATGTTAAACATTTTATTCATTTTATATATTTTCCAGTCATTTGTAATCAGGTAATAAATTGAACTTGGCTGTATGAAAATGGAAATATTACATGTTTGTTTTGTTTATAATCAAAATTCTCTTTAAAGATCAATACAGTGTATTACAAACACTACAATATAACATAAGATGTCAGTAAAACAGCCTGTTATATGGAGGTGTTTGGAGACTAAAGGACAAGGTTTGTCTAGTGCAGTCAGTTTACATGAAGGAGAAAAATGTTCTCCATCCACTAACTTATGTGATTGACAGCTTGATATACAGTTGAAACTATTGTCTGAACTGCTTCCGAGTGTTTGTTGATGGATTTTCAAAGGTTGTTTTTGTTCCATCATAGAGTACTGATGGAGCAGAAGGGGGCAGAGCAAAAAGAAAGACCTTGTGTCAGTGCTCCAGGTAATCATGTGCATTACCTTGTGTCAGTGCTCCAGGTAATCATGTGCATTACCTTGTGTAAATGGTCCAGGTAGTTATTAACATGATCCAATCAGATTACAGTTTCAAGTTTTACAAAAACAATATGATCCAATTAGATTACAGTTTCAAGTTTTACAAAAAAATTAATATGATCCAATTAGATTACAGTTTCAAGTTTTACAAAAAAAATTAATATGATCCAATCAGATTACAGTTTCAAGTTTTACAAAAAAAGTAATATGATCCAATCAGATTACAGTTTCTAGTTTTACAAAAAAAAGTAATATGATCCAATCAGATTACAGTTTCAAGTTTAACAAAAAAAAATAATATGATCCAATCGGATTACAGTTTCAAGTTTTACACAAAAAATATTAATATGATCCAATCAGATTACAGTTTCAAGTTTTACAAAAAAAATATGATTCAATCAGATTACAGTAATGTGGTGGCAGTTGAACCTAGAGTAGTTCCATATACCTAACAATGTATAGCACTGTTCAGTTTTGTTAACATCTTTGAAAAACACATTGCTTGGTACCATGGTAATTTGTTTATGATAGTCAAACTGTTGTATTTTCTTGTAAATATTTGTTGACAGATTAAAAAGAGTCAAAAACTGGAATATTTATCCCTTCTTTGTAATTCCTGTAGAAAAAAAGTTAAATATGAGAAGAAATACATGTATTTTCTCCATCCACCAATCATTCCATTTCCTGAAAATGATGTCCAAGATGATGATGAAACCTTGTAATGATGTTGTAATCAAGATTATGTTTGACCTGTTATCAAAGGTAGAATACCTATGATACTGCAAGAATCTCTACCTCATCAACACCCTACTGACCACATACTTACACTAGCCACCAATATAGACTAGATAGATCATGGTCAGTGACCATCAATCTTTGTCAATGTTAGAATGATCTGTTTCGAAATCCATTCAACTGCACCCAAAAACTAGATAACTGAAACAAAATTACCTTCATTCCTTGCTAAGCAGCTTTTTTTGTTGTAAAAAATTCCAACTTCTGCTGTAGAGCCACCCGGAATTTCCATTATCTATTTCTAGTGAAATTTGGTAGATCCCAAAGCAACTTTATTAGCTTGTCTTTTCTAGCATGAGGCACTCAAGACATTCAGTTTACATTTCACTGGCATATATTAACTTTTGTTCTGAAGAACAAATTTTATTGAGAAATACTTGAACTTTTAACGGTATGGTATTTTATGGGAATTTCAGATTAAATATGTATCAAGACAGGAATAAAATGCAGTCTGCTTTTGGAAAAAATAACAGTAAATATTTATGTATCTTCACTGATCACTGTCAAAAGTCCTTCCAACTATTTTGTCCATCAAGAAAAAATAAGATTCAGTCATTGAATACAAAGGTAACAATCACTGATGTCGGTCATTGAATACAAAGGTAACAGACACTGATGTCAAATGTCAGTCATTGAATACACAGGTAACAGTCACCATTGTCAAATGTCAGTCATTGAAGACAAAAGGTAACAGACACTGATGTCAAATGTCAGTCATTGAATACACAGGTAACAATCACTGGTGTCAGTCATTGAATACAAAGGTAACAATCACTGATGTCAGTCATTGAATACACAGGTAACAATCACCGATGTCAAATGTCAGTCACTGAATACAAAGGTAACTGACACTGATGTCAGTCATTGAATACAAAGGTAACAATCACTTATGTCAGTCATTGAATACACAGGTTACAATCACTGTTGTCAGTCATTGAATACACAGGTAACAGTCACTGATGTCACTCATTGAATACAAAGGTAACAATCACCGATGTCAAATGTCAGTCATTGAATACAAAAGTAACAATTGCTGATGTCAAATGTCAGTATTTGAATACAAAGGTAAAAGTCATGGATGTCAAATGTCAGTCATTGAATACAAAGGTAACAATCGCCGATGTCAAATGTCAGTCATTGAATACAAAAGTAACAATCGCTGATGTCAAATGTCAGTATTTGAATACAAAGGTAAAAGTCGCGGATGTCAAATGTCGGTCATTGAATACAAAAGTAACAATCGCTGATGTCAAATGTCAGTATTTGAATACAAAGGTAAAAGTCGCGGATGTCAAATGTCAGTCATTGAATACAAAGGTAACAATCGCCAATGTCAAATGTCAGTCATTGAAAACAAAGGTAAAAGTTGCCAATGTCAAATGTCAGTCATTGAATACAAAGGTAACAGTCGCCAATGTCAAATGTCAGTCACCAAATAGAAAGGTAACAGTCACCGATGTCAAATGTCAGTCTCCGAATACAAAGGTAACAGTTGCCAATGTCAAATGTCAGTCACCGAATACAAAGGTAACAGTCGTTGATGTCAAATGTCAGTCACCAAATACAAAGGTAAAAGTTGCCGATGTCAAATGTCAGTCATTGAATACAAAGGTAACAATCACTTATGTCAGTCATTGAATACACAGGTTACAATCACTGTTGTCAGTCATTGAATACACAGGTAACAGTCACTGATGTCACTCATTGAATACAAAGGTAACAATCACCGATGTCAAATGTCAGTCATTGAATACAAAAGTAACAATTGCTGATGTCAAATGTCAGTATTTGAATACAAAGGTAAAAGTCATGGATGTCAAATGTCAGTCATTGAATACAAAGGTAACAATCGCCGATGTCAAATGTCAGTCATTGAATACAAAAGTAACAATCGCTGATGTCAAATGTCAGTATTTGAATACAAAGGTAAAAGTCGCGGATGTCAAATGTCGGTCATTGAATACAAAAGTAACAATCGCTGATGTCAAATGTCAGTATTTGAATACAAAGGTAAAAGTCGCGGATGTCAAATGTCAGTCATTGAATACAAAGGTAACAATCGCCAATGTCAAATGTCAGTCATTGAAAACAAAGGTAAAAGTTGCCAATGTCAAATGTCAGTCATTGAATACAAAGGTAACAGTCGCCAATGTCAAATGTCAGTCACCAAATAGAAAGGTAACAGTCACCGATGTCAAATGTCAGTCTCCGAATACAAAGGTAACAGTTGCCAATGTCAAATGTCAGTCACCGAATACAAAGGTAACAGTCGTTGATGTCAAATGTCAGTCACCAAATACAAAGGTAAAAGTTGCCGATGTCAAATGTCAGTCACTGAATACAAAGGTAACAGACACTGATGTCAAATGCCAGTCATTGAATACAAAGTTAACAGTCACTGATGTCAAATGTCAGTCATTGAATTCAAAGGTCACAATCACTTGATTCAAAGGTTCAGTCATAATTAAAAGATCACAGTCACTAAGTCAAATGTCATCACCAAATTCAAAATTAACATTATCTGAAAAAAGTCAGTCATAGATTTCAAAGGTTACTGATTTCAAACCTTACAGTCAATGAAGTCTAAGTAAAGATAATTGAATTCAAAAGTTATAATGAATTCATTGGTCAAACAAAAAGGTCATCGAGTCAAAGTCATTGAGTTCAAAGGTCACATTAACTCAAGTAAATTGTTAGAGTCACTGAAGTCAAAGATCATAATCAATGAATTCAAGATTCAAGGGACATATTCAAACTAGATTGCCCATGGGCAGCATGTCGAGCCTGCCAATGGAAAGCCGCCTATGGGGATTGGACAATGAAATGGAAACTGTGGGAAGATGATGATGGAAGGACAAGGCAGGCCTATATGATGTCTCTTTCAGGGATCATAAGAAATTTATCACGGTATTCTCAAATTCTTCCATGCATGGAGAAGTAATGGCCCAGACAAGGTCTATCATCAACATTTTTGGTCCTTTGAGCTGTTACTGTGACCTTGACCCCTGAGCTAGGAATCTGGGTCTTGCACGCAACGCACCATCTCATCAAGGTGAACAAGTGTGCCAAGGTATTTTAAAATCCTTCCATGCAGGGAGAAGTTATGGCCCAAGGCAATCTGGACGGACGCACAGACGCACGTACATACACCGAACTGCAGTGACTAAATGTGATGACTATGTCGACCTATCCGCAAGCGGGCTCGACAAAAACAAGATGAGACATTGAGTTTCTATATAATTTTGTATCTCATTTCTTTATAAAATAAATAAGAAATTTATTAATTGTACATATGGTGCAGCACATAGCATACTGATGCAAGTAAACAAATGAAATACATTGTACAAAAATTACATACACTGACAAAAGATATTGAAAAAGACAGTAAGTCTTCCAAATTGATGTATTTAATTGCATGTCATATCTTACACATGTTATTATGTAAATATGAATGTTGATGAAACCACACAAAAAAAATGATGGTTTTGTAAATGCACACAACATAATTTAGCCACACAAAGCTGGAAAAGTCTTAATTACATGTGCATCTCTGGTTTTCTTGGTCAAGAAAATTCTTGATCCATTTTAGAGGCTACTTTCAATCTTTTCATTGCTATGATTACAACAGAAACACATATTTATTCAATTTTTCATAAATTGTGGAGCTTTTAAGTAATGGTCAAAATGACCCTGAAAATAAAAAAAAATTAAATTGCAGTAATGGGTACTCACAGACCAAAGACAGTATGCTCCGTCCGGAGGCATAAAAATGGTCTTGCTGACCTGTTTATCAGTAGAAAAGAATATGTACTTTCTTAACAATATTTGCACATATTGCGTTCTTCATATACATGGGTGTCACACAGGCTCACTCCCATGACAAAATAAACCACTTTGATCTGTTGGGTTTTCTCAGTATGTGTGAATGTACATGTATATTCGCACATGTATTGTGTTTACTCTACTTTCTCCTTGAATATATGGTTTGTGTGTGTGTGTGGGGGGGGGGGGGGGGGGGGAGTTTTTAAGCTAAACTACTTACACAATCAATGTTTCTAAAGTTATTCAACCATTAGGTTTTCCTTCATATAAATACAGTTGTATAACAGAAAACATACATGTAGCATTTCAATTCCAGAGACTCGTACAGCATATTTTAGGAGAATATTTGTAAAACGTGGCCAAAATCTGAGGTTAACAAAACAAGCTATGAATTAAACAAGAGGGCCATGATGGCCCTGGATCGCTCACCTGAGTACTTTGGCTGTAGGTTTGCTGTTAAGCAGTATTTCATTTTTTAATTGAAAATATGTAAGTGCCTACAAACCAAATATGTAAAATATCAGTCAATAAATAAAGGCTCTATGACAGAAAGTAGAAATATCTATTATAAGCTATGGTGACCTTGACCTTGACCCAGTGACCTCAAACCCTACCCATGGGTAGAGGTCCATGCAAGGAACCTCTATACTGAATATCAAAGATATTGGTCTATAAATGAAGGCTCTATGAGGTACAGTAGATAAATCTACTTTTAGCCTCCATGACCTTTAACCTAATCCAATAATTTGAAAAAGCTTGATAAAGCTTGCTTCATGCCAAATTTTAAAATTCTAGGTCTTGTGGTTTCAGACAAGAAGATTTTTAAAGATTTTCTTCTATATTGTTATTTAAAACTTGTGACCCCTTGGGCGCGGCCAATAGTGACCCCAGGGACATTTTTCTAACAAACTTGGTAGAGGTCCACTAGACAATGCTACACACCAAATATCTAAGCTCTATAACTTACAGTTTCTGACAAGAAGATTTTTTTAGATTTTCTTATATAACTCTATGTAAAACTAGTGGCCCCTGGGGCGGGGCCATTTTTGACCCAGAGGCCAGGATTTGAACAAACTTGGTAGAGGTCCACTAGACAATGCTACACACCAAATATCTAAGCTCTATAACTTACGGTTTCTGATAAGAAGATTTTTTTAAGATTTTCCTATATAACTCTATGTAAAACAAGTGACCCCCGGGGCGGGGCCATTTTTGACCCAGAGGCCATGATTTGAACAAACTTGGTAGAGGTCCACTAGACAATGCTACATACCAAATATCTTAACTGTAGGCCTTCTTGTTTCTGACAAGAAGATTTTTTAGTTTTTCCTATATAACTCTATGTAAAACTAGTGACCCCCGGGGCGGGGCCATTTTTGACCCAGAGGCCAGGATTTGAACAAACTTGGTAGAGGTCCACTAGACAATGCTACACACCAAATATCTAAGCTCTATAACTTACAGTTTCTGACAAGAAGATTTTTTAAGATTTTCCTATATAACTCTATGTAAAACTAGTGGCCCCTGGGGCAGGGTCATTTTTGACCCAGAGGCCAGGATTTGAACAAACTTGGTAGAGGTCCACTAGACAATGCTACACACCAAACATCTAAGCTCTATAACTTACGGTTTCTGACAAGAAGATTTTTTAAGATTTTCTTATATAACTCTATGTAAAACTAGTGGCCCCAGGGGCGGGGCCATTTTTGACCCAGAGGACAGGATTTGAACAAACTTTGTAGAGGTCCACTAGACAATGCTACACACCAAATATCTAAGCTCTATAACTTACGGTTTCTGACAAGAAGATTTTTTAAGATTTTCCTATATAACTCTATGTAAAACTAGTGGCCCCTGGGGCGGGGTCATTTTTGACCCAGAGGCCAGGATTTGAACAAACTTGGTAGAGGTCCACTAGACAATGCTACACACCAAATATCTAAGCTCTATAACTTACGGTTTCTGACAAGAAGATTTTTTAAGATTTTCTTATATAACTCTATGTAAAACTAGTGGCCCCTGGGGCGGGGCCATTTTTGACCCAGAGGACAGGATTTGAACAAACTTTGTAGAGGTCCACTAGACAATGCTACACACCAAATATCTAAGCTCTATAACTTTCGGTTTCTGACAAGAAGATTTTTTTAAGATTTTCCTATATAACTCTATGTAAAACAAGTGACCCCCGGGGCGGGGCCATTTTTGACCCAGAGGCCATGATTTGAACAAACTTGGTAGAGGTCCACTAGACAATGCCACACACCAAATATCTTAACTCTAGGCCTTGTGGTTTTTGACAAGAAGATTTTCAAGTTTTCCCTATATAACTCTATGTAAAATCAACTGACCCCTCGGGTGGGGTCAGTTTTGTCCCCAGGGACATAATTTGAACAAACTTGGTAGAGGTCCACTAGATGATGCTTCATACCAAATACCAAAGCTCCAGGCCTTGTGGTTTCGGAGAAGAAAATTTTCAAAGATCCAACTTATAAAATCTATTTTTAGCTCCAGTGAACCAGAAATGCAATGGACCAGAACCATTTGAACAATCTTGGTAGAGCTTCATGCAAGGAACATCCCAGGCAAGTTTCATTAAATTTGCCCCATTGGTTTCAGAGGAGATGTCGTTTGAATGAAAAGTTGACGACGGACGGACGGACGGGCTGATGACGAACGACGGACAAAGGCCGATCAGAAAAGCTCACCCTGAGCACTTTGTGCTCAGTTGAGCTAAAAAAATACTGCTAGGTATTCCTATTACTTTTAGACATTTCTGGCATCTGTAGATGACATGTCAACAATATACTGTAAGACTGTAATGTCACATGACACCACGCTGCACTCTGCTTCATCAACCTGTAACATAATCTCTGGTAAACATCACTTTTAATGAAAACATAAACTGATCAACAGTTTTCAGATACTGTATTTGTAAGTTAATATTTTCACTGGGCAAAAAAGTTCCAGTGGCTGGTAGGTTGTGTATTCTCAAAACTTCTATTTGCATGAAATAACAGTATGAAACTACACTGTAAGCTTGTTATGGTGCTGTTAACAATGAAATCACATGTAACACACCTTCACAGCTAAATACCGGTACTGTAGTTCAACTACATTATATGTAAATATGCTGTGGTTATGTAGGTAAGTTTTTCTGCCTTTACTCTGATATTTGAAAAACTGTTTTAAAAAATCAAGTACAATATTTACAGACCTCTAACACTGTAGCAGAAATTCTAAGAAGGCACCTCATACTGATGTGCTAGCTGCCACTTTAATTTTACCTGTTAGTTCTGTTTTATCTATTTCATATAATCTGAAAACATCACAAAGTCACTTTACATTAAACAATACTTAAAAGCAAGTTCATTTTCAACAACCTGTTAACTTTTAATTTTCATAAACACTTCAGTGACTGTATTCAAGCTTTTGAATATATCTGACATAATTACCATAAAAATAAATTCCAACACCTCTAGGAGACAGTTTTGAAAAGCATAAGATTTACAGTAAGTAATCACTCAGGCTTTATCTCAGAAAATATCCGAGAATGTCAGTTTATTATATTAAGTTCAACATTTGACTGGTATGGCTTGCATCTACATGTATGCAGAGAAAGACCTTACAGTTGTACTCAGCTCCATGTAGCAGGAAGTAAGCAGTGATTTCACAAGAATCACTTGAATGATAATGTCTCTAAATATCATATGACCTGTACTTAGAAAGAATAACTGTATGTAAATTTTCTTGTCACATTTTACATGGTGTCAATTTTCAGAAACCTAAAACCACTGGCACGAGATCTTAATTCTTATTTTAAACAAGGGAAAAGACAATATTTATTCAAACATGTTTTAACACATCAGATTATAAAAGATACACCAACATATTAGATATATAATTTAGACCTGTAAGAATCATTCATGCGTTTGAGATACAGACACTAAGAAAGTGTTCATTTGTCTTGAATAGACACCGACCAAAAATAGTAAACAATTGTCTATATAAACATTTAGTACACTTAGAATTTTGACTGACATCTTGACATTGTGATCTGTAGTTCACATTCATGTCAATTCTAAAGGAAATGGAAAACTCTAAATTATAAGGAATACTTCCTTGACATGTACCAAATATTTATTGATCATCTTTATTTACTTTGCAAGCCAACTATTAAAGCAATTCTCAATGCTGAAATCACTAAACTATTAGTTATATTAATGTCAAGCAAGGTGCCTTAATATGTCACAAACTGCCATAGCCATTTTTGCATACAAAAAAAAACAAGAACGACCTTTATTTCAAATATTGCACACTTGCCACCAGCTTCACAAATGTACCCTACACTTCATGACAACTATATAAACAAGCTGAAATATCATTGGTTTCCATGACAGTTTGTTACATATATACTTAATATCTTTATCAGTGTAGCAGTCAGACAATGACACTGTATTCAACAATATATACAATAAATTCCTGTATATATCAAAGTACTTTAAAATGCTTTGCTATCCAGTATAGTGCAGTGTGATCACTGAAGGCCAACAATTGTCCTTGGCTTAGACACTAAGCCACACAAGCCAATGTAGTTTCTTTTTTCAGTAAAAATCATATACAAGGTCACTGGCTGTTAACTTTCACTTCAACAGAGTCAGTATAAGCCAAATAAAAAAAATAATAATAGCTGGCAAAACTAATCTGAATCACTCTAAAGTCATGATCTGAGGGGACAAAATCACAGAGAAAAGCAAGTAACATTCATTACTGGTATCCATTCACAACTGGTACCCATTCAGTTCTGGTACTCATTCATTACTGGTACCCATTCACTACTGTTACTCATTAAGTACTGGTACCTATTCACTACTGGTACCCATTTACTAATGTTAATCATTCAGTACTGGTACTCAGTCACTAATGGTAGCCATTTACTAATGATAATCATTCAGTTCTGGTACTCATTCACTATTGTTACCCATTCACTAATGTTACTTATTCAGTACTGGTACTCAGTCACTAATGGTAGCCATTTACTAATGATAATCATTCAGTTCTGGTACTCAGTCACTATTGGTACCCATTCACTAATGTTAATCATTCAGTACTGGTACTCAGTCACTAATGGTAGCCATTTACTAATGATAATCATTCAGTTCTGGTACTCAGTCACTATTGGTACCCATTCACTAATGATAATCATTCAGTACTGGTACTCAGTCACTATTGGTACCCATTCACTAATGATAATCATTCAGTTCTGGTACTCAGTCACTATTGTTACCCATTCACTAATGTTACTCATTCAGTACTGGTACTCAGTCACTAATGGTAGCCATTTACTAATGATAATCATTCAGTTCTGGTACTCAGTCACTATTGGTACCCATTCACTAATGATAATCATTCAGTACTGGTACTCAGTCACTATTGGTACCCATTCACTAATGATAATCATTCAGTTCTGGTACTCAGTCACTATTGGTACCCATTCACTAATGATAATCATTCAGTTCTGGTACTCATTCACTATTGTTACCCATTCACTAATGTTACTCATTCAGTACTGGTACTCAGTCACTAATGGTAGCCATTTACTAATGATAATCATTCAGTTCTGGTACTCAGTCACTATTGGTACCCATTCACTAATGTTACTCATTCAGTACTGGTACGCGTTAGCTACTGGTACCCATTCACTAATGTTACTCATTCAGTACTGGTACCCATTCACTAATGTTACTCATTCAGTACTGGTACTCGTTAGCTACTGGTACTTATTCCCTAATGTTACTCATTCAGTACTGGTACCCATTCACTAATGATAATCATTCAGTTCTGGTACTCAGTCACTATTGGTACCCATTCACTAATGTTACTCATTCAGTACTGGTACTCAGTCACTACTGGTACCCATTCACTAATGTTACTCATTCAGTACTGGTACTCGTTAGCTACTGGTACTTATTCCCTAATGTTACTCATTCAGTACTGGTACCCATTCACTAATGTTACTCATTCAGTACTGGTACTCAGTCACTACTGGTACCCATTCACTAATGTTACTCATTCAGTACTGGTACTCAGTCACTACTGGTACCCATTCACTAATGTTAATCATTCAGTACTGGTACTCAGTCACCATTGGTACCCATTCACTAATGTTACTCATTCAGTACTGGTACTCGTTAGCTACTGGTACCCATTCACTAATGTTACTCATTCAGTACTGGTACTCAGTCACTACTGGTACCCATTCACTAATGTTAATCATTCAGTACTGGTACTCAGTCACTACTGGTAACCATTTACTAATGTTAATCATTCAGTACTGGTACTCATTCACTACTGGTACTCATTTACTAATGTTAATCATTCAGTACTGGTACTCAGTCACTACTGGTACCCATTCACTAATGTTAATCATTCAGTACTGGTACTCAGTCACTACTGGTATCCATTCACTAATGTTAATCATTCAGTACTTGTACTCAGTCACTATTAGTACCCATTCACTAATGTTTATCATTTAGTACTGTAACTCATTGACTTCTGGTACCCATTCACTAATGTTAATCATTCAGTACTGGTACTCAGTCACTACTGGTATCCATTCACTAATGTTTATCATTCAGTACTGGTACTCAGTCACTATTGGTACCCATTCACTAATGTTTATCATTCAGTACTGTAACACATTGACTTCTGGTACCCATTCACTAATGTTAATCATTCAGTACTGGTACTCATTCACTACTAGTACCTATTCACCCTGTTGACTACTGTTACCCACTCATTTCTGGTACCCATTCACTCCTGCAACCCATTCACTTATGGTACTCATTCATTACTTATACCAATTCACTTTAGAAACCCATTCACTACTGGATGAAGAAGGCATGTGTGGCTAAGGTGTCTTTGCCCAGTAACACACCTTGTGCTCTCATTTGGATTCAAACCCTGAACCTTCAAAACACTTAGCAAATACCCAAACAACTGAGCTATCAAGGTTCACTGGCTGTTAAAGTTTTTTTCTCAACCAAGCACAGTATTTCACCAAAAGCATATGCCAAGCAAACACTGTTTTTAGGATTTACATGAAGATAACTAACTTGTTACTATAGGGACCCTTAATAAAACTCATTTCTGTTTTTATAATTTTTGAAGCACTTTACCAACATAAATGTACCCTTTCACACATTTCTACAGTAGTAAATACTGTTAGTAATTTTTCAAAGCATGAAAGAACCAGTCAATTTTTGTATACTTCTGGTCTTTATATGCAGAATTCAACTGTTGAGTGAAATACAAAATGGCTTCTTCCTCTGACTTCTCGACAGCGAGTGTTTTTCTGACGTAACTCACATCATCCAATGACTGCAGTTCAGGAATTCCACATGAAAGCATCATACTGAACAAGTTTATAATCAGATCTGCTTGCTTCCTTAACACAAGATATATTTTTACACACAGTTGCTGAAATCTGAAAAAAAAGACAAAAGGATCCTAAGAATTTAAAAATTGTACTAGGAAAATCACATCATGCAAGGCTTCATTAAAATTTCATGCGACTAAATCTGTCTAAAAAGCTAATAGGGACTGTCACACTCTATTAGATGATAAACTGAAATACATCATTTGGCCACAAACTTTTAGACAACAATCTGCTATGCAAATTTTTGTTACAAATATATAGATGATTATCTGCTACACATACTTTTAAATGACTTATGTGCTTTAAAATATTTCTGATGCAAAAAGGCTGAATGATACTCCTAGATGCATTTTTCCACATTTGTACTAATGGATTCATCTTTTTTATTCATAAATTTTATACTTCAAATGTAAATTTGTACATATTTATGTATAATTAAAAGGGATGATCAGTATTTAGGGCACACAATTACTTTTCAAAGTCCTTGGTTTTATGGGGTTGGTCCCTTCCTCTGGCTATCACAAACATAAAGTCCTCTGTCAAGACAAAAGGTACTCTCTCTCTATTTATACCAAACTTCTTTTTCTTATGGTTCAGAAAATGGCCAAAATCAACATGGAATACCTGAAATGAGCAAACAGATAAAAGCACTTTAAACACTTACTCTAAAGTAAGAATTCAAATATTACTTATAAACTTTCCATTACTTTTCAAATAAAACTGTAAATACCCTGCCAGTGAACTACATATCAACGAGTACACTGTAACTGACTGTTAACCATCACTCTTGCATTTACTTTTATGAATTTCTCTATTACTTGAAAAATGAATACAAAAGCTCCAGTGTCTAATGTTAAAAATAAATATAACAAAGTACAGTTGTAGTCTAAACTGCATCTGGTAAATTCTCATCCCTATAAATGGAAACAATACAGAAAGATAGGAAAGTCTGTTTATATCAGTAAGCTAACAAGTTTTCTGATGAGTTTAGACAAAGAAAAGGCCTGAAACAAACATGAATCACTAACTAGACAGGACATATTTTTTTACCCTTCCATCTTTAGCCACCATTATATTTTCTGAGTGTCTATCTCCTATGCCGAGCACGAATGTTGCCACGCTATAACCTGCACATGATCTTGTGAAAGTATCAATGGCCTCCTCATACCTAAAATATATACACTAAAGCATAACCCATATATTTACTAAAATATGTAGATGAAAAAAAATCATCTTTCAAACTGATCTGATGCTACAAAACTAAGCAAAGTATCTATTTTTGTTTTTAGCAATCCTCAAAAACTTCAAAAAGAATCTACATTTCTTTCAAGTAAATGTTTTATCTAATTTTAGTTCCCCTCAGTAAAAACAAAATTACTCCACTTCTTTTCCAACTACAATGGAAGGATTCAATCTGCCAGATAAAAACAATTTGCATAATGAGTTCATCAAAGAAAGTTACAGATACTGACTTTTTAGCAAGATTCTTGGATTTGCTGATGGATCTGATATTTTTGTTTGAAGAGTTAAATGTTTTGAAACAGCACCTATTTTTGTACAGAATACAAACTCTGTGTTTAAAGCAAGTGAGAAAAATGCCAATATATCATTAGCAGTAGTAGGCAAATATTCTGTAAATAAATATAACATTTGCAATATCATGTATGATTTGAACATTCTAGTTTTCACATGGTAAAAATAATTTGAACACCATCTGAGAACATAAGATAATAATATTGTAATTAACCCAAAACTATATTCTAAGTTTCTTTCTAACCCCTTTCTGTTATTTCCTAGACTCTGCTATTTTTTCCCCCCAAAATATTGGACAGGCAGGTACATTCTTTGAAAATGTCTTAACTGCAACCTTGTCTTTATTTCGTAACAAGAACTAAAGAGGCCATAGGATTTTTCACCATTATTTCAACATATCCTGATGTGTTTGTCTGCATTTTAACTGTTTTAACAAGTTCCATAAAAGGAGCCTACCTGTCCCCGTTCTGCTGTTTTATCCAGCTATGTAGGGCTTTGGACCCTCCTATCTGTAGGGTAGCTTTGGCCCCAGATTTCTCCTGGATTTTCATAATTGTTGAAGCATTCCTTACTGCCTCTATAAGACCTACATCCTGCCCTGTTGCCAGGCAACAATATGGTGTCATTCTGAAACAACAAAAAGTGAAAAATAAATAAGTAAAATGAAAATACACCAATTCATAATTCTGGATAGAGAAAAAAATCACAAAAGTTGGATAGCTTAAGTTTCTCTCCTGTTTAAATTTGACTCAAAATAAAAATGTCTTGCACTAAATGGACAAGCTTGCAGTAATAACCTGCAAAAACCTCAAACATAATTAAAATATTTACATGACCCTTTGTTAAATGTTAAGGTACTATGTAATATGATATGTGCACTTGCAGACACATCAGATGCACTGTTGAATGGGCATGTATATCTACCACTATGAGATTATCACTTCTAGTTATTTGAGATTGGTTAAAACTGTATTTAGAAATCTATAAAAGGCATATGTACAGAACATGGCAAATGGTGTACTTACCTGAGATCGAAACCTTCTGATTTCCATATGCTATCCATAACACTTATCACTTGTAGTGTAAGCATGTCCTGACGTAAATCTGTTTATGAAAATATAATAGAAGAGTTTTAATATCAGCTGTGGGATAATTAATAACAATTACTGTCAGGGTATTATTCTTGCTATCAAATGAATAAAGACTATAAGGAAAGATAATATTGCTGAAATGTTAACATGACCATCACTTAATGACAAAACATCTATAATATCGGTAAATGAAACCAGTGACCTATTCCTTTTGAAATATTTCAAATTATTATTTGGCATTAAGATTTACACGATAAATGGTGTGCCAAAGGTCTTCCCACCTCAGTTGTAAAACAACATACAAACAAACAATTCATTAAATATTCATATAGCACACTTACCATCACCATTCTTGAACAGTATTGTATAGGTCTCAAACCAAAGGTCTGCCAGTTGGTCAGGGTTGTGCCATACCATCCACAGGGGGCGCTTTTTTGACATTTTAACTTCACATTCTGCAGCACTGTAATGTATGTCAGTTAACATGTTACAGATTGCTTGAAGCTGAGTATGTATAAGATTTCCTTTACAAATATATAGATGTCTTAAAAACTGGCACAGTCTGACTTTTGACTTCTAAATGTGTCTGCTTAAACTGAACTAATGTATTCATATGTAAGGTAGAATACAAGTTTAATATGGAATAAAGGAACTAAATGACATCTAACTTAAACACAATACATAATATTGTAAAACGTTTTCTGTAATACATGAGAATCTTATAACGACCAAAAGAAGTATGCAATCTGTTAACTGATAGAGAGGTAACAAGCATATGCCCTTCCCCCACCCCCCAACCCCACTTTTGAACTGACTAATATGTGAACAAGTACTACCTGAGAGAAGTTCCACTCACACATATTTACCTGAGTAATCCTAACCTATGACTGCTGTTCAGTGGGGATGTGAAGCTCTGTAGACACTCCTGGTAGTCAGGCTGCTGTAACTGATCATGCAGACACTTCATCTGTTCTACTTTATCCTAGAAATAAATATGTCTATCATTGATGGAGACTGAACACAAGATTAAGACTTTATTGTTTAAGAATGGTTCCATTTCTCAACAATGAATTCTGACCATTGTATGAATCAACATAACCGTCTGCAGCTTATATCAATACAATTCATGAAAATCTAAAAAATATTCAAGAGATGAAAGTGAAACCACACTTAGAACCATCTAGCCATCACCCATTTCTTATGGACTGAAGGTCAAGATGAGGCTTTACTGTTTCTCCAAAGCTTGTCTAGCCATTGTGTGAACAACTTAACATTGAGGCATTTGTATCATTATAACGATATGGATAGTAAAAATGGAAGTATGTTTATTGGAATCAATATGTAAGGTTAAATCAATAAATGACAGAGCAGTTCACATATCAGACAAAGGTGCTCATAAAGAAACTTCATACTTTCTTACATAATGCCTTACTTCTGTGGTGGATGAAATTTAGAGATTACTGAAGTTGCTAAGAAATCTGTAACCTTCAACACTCAAAACAATATAGTCTTTTTATGTACTATCTCCCCTTCAGGGTTTCTGATTATATTACTGTATGTACACTGTATGTTCAGTAACTTAGCCACAATTACATCAGGCCTTAAAGATGCTTGGCACTGTTTTGACAGATGAAGGTCAAAAATATTCCTTTGATCATAGAAACAAATTCTTTTGGCTTTATTACCTCTTTAACTTCAGATTTCAGCATATTTGTGAGTTTGGTCATTTTCTCTATAGCTTCCACCTGTTTTGACAGTGTCTGTAAGAAAGGTCCACAACCTCGGCATAACGCCTCCAATATCAACCCAAACCTAACTCTTGTAGCCTTGTGGTGAAGTTCTGACCTAAACAAAATGAAGACAAACTAACTGTAAAGACCAAATCTTTTGATGAAATGCAGACAAGTTGAGGATTAGATATACTGTTACTGAGTGGCTAAGTTAAGGAAAAAAAACTCTTGAAACTGTAAATTTTTATTAAATCCAAATACTATTTAATGCCTTTAGACATCAGACCCTTTAAACTGAGCAAATCACATTGAGGGGTTTAAATGAAATAATTGCATGAGCATATTAAATTTCAAGATGTGGGATTTTGAGCCAGCTGTTAAATAGTAAAAGTATTGTCAGTAGCAGTCTTGCTGAAACATGACAACAGCTGCTTCAGTGGCAATCATACAAAATCTAAGTTATATCTGAAATTCAAAATGTTAAACTATTGTAGTTTTAGTTAACAACTCACTTTAGATGCCAGAAGAGTTTTTGTCCAATGCGCTGGTTCATCAAAGCTCTTTTGAGTAAGAATCTTGCAACTGGATTGTCAATATATGGTTCAAACTTCAGTGCCTGAAATATGAAAGAAACCACCAACTTGAAGTCCAGTATATTGCGGGCATTACAAGAAAATACTGACAAACAAATATCATCTCTCTGCTGCCCTAGTAGGTCTTTCTACTGCTGGACATAAAGTTTTTGTTTTTTGTTTTGTTTGTTTTTTTAAATACTCTTTTGTACTCATTTCATATGATTATACTGAAAACTTTCACTTCAATTTGAAATGTTTCGTAATGGTGATCTGAATTTACAAGACTCTTTCTTTGTTCTCAAAAGCTCAGACATGTGAACAGTGTCATGCCATTTTCTTAAATTACAAAACCAGAACAGAGTAGCACTGGTCGAGGGATAGAGCACCTATCACTCTACCAGGGTGAAATTCTTCAGCTTTTTTCCACATTCCACACCTTTACCATTAGTACTTGTATTAACCCAGTAAGCAGTCATCAAACTGGATTAGTTGCAAAAACTTGTTCTCAAAACTTCTGTTAAATAATTAGATTTAAACTCAGCTAAACTATACCTGAACAAACTGTAGGAGATACTGCTGGAGCTTATCATCTGTCATGCCAATTTCCAGACAATGTACGGCAAACTGTCGCACTTTTAGATCAGTGAATGAACAGTCTAACAGTTGTAAAGCAACCTCTGGAGTAACTGTAGGCCATTGTTTTAGCAACATGTACAGCTGGAAGAGAAATTTTCTTGTAAAGAGAACAGTTTGAAAAAACATCCTAAAAATAAACTTTTATAACTAAAAGAAATGGTAATATGACTGTCTCTGTTTTATTATGTGACTGTCTCCATTTTATCACATGAATGTCTTTGTTTTATCATGTGACTGTCTTTGTTTCATCATGTGACTGCCTGTTTCATCTAGTGACTGTCTGTTTCATCATGTGACTGTCTGTTTCATCATGTGACTGTCTTTGTTTCATCATGTGACTGTCTTTGTTTCTTCATGTGACTGTCTGTTTCATCATGTGACTTTGTTTTATCAAGTGACTGTCTTTGTTTTATCATGTGTCAATGTTCTATCTTGTGACTGTCTTTGTTTTGTCATGTGACTTTGTTTTATCAAGTGACTGTCTTTGTTTTATCATGTGTCACTGTTCTATCATGTCTTAGTTTCATCATGTGACTGTTTTATCATGTGACTGTCTTTGTTTTATCATGTGTCACTGTTTTATCATGTGACTGTCTGTTTCATAATGTGACTGTCTGTTTCATCATGTGACTTTGTTTTATCAAGTGACTGTCTTTGTTTCATCATGTGTCACTGTTCTATCATGTGACTTTGTTTTATCATATGTCACTGTTTTATCATGTGACTGTCTGTTCCATCATGTGACTGTCTGTTTCATCATGTGACTTTGTTTTATCAAGTGACTGTCTTTGTTTTATCATCTGTCACTGTTCTATCATGTCACTGTCTTTGTTTTGTCATGTGACTGTTTTATTATGTGACTGTCTTTGTTTTATCATGTGTCACTGTTTTATCATGTGACTGTCTTTGTTTTATCATGTGACTGTCAGTTATATCATGTTACTGTCTAAATTTCTGTATTTAATAGAGCTTGAATACTTTGCATTCTGCCTGCATATCACTACACACCTAAATTAATGAATTAGGTTTTGAATTATTTTTAAGGCTGTCATTTCTTTTTTCATCTCAATGTTGAAAGCTACCAACAGTAGGGTACTATGACAAAATCCTCAATGATCAATTTACGAATATTCTAGTCAAACGATGACATTCCTAAATTTCTGAAATGGAACTGGCCTTCATCCAATATGGCCTATTTAGCACATAGAGGAGTAGTAAATGGAACTTAACTGACTGAATGGCCAACACTGCAGACCATGGCCCACATTAATTGCAAAGACAGAATTATTGCCACTATATTACTATCATTTTTAAAGGCAAGTAAATCTGTAAAGCCATCAACCAGCTAACAACTACAGGATTTTTAAGGCAGTGACCTTAATCACTCAACCAACAAACTGGATACAATACCTGAGAAACATTTTCACGATCATTCCACTTTATTGCACTGAGAAGTTTTGGTAACGAGTTTGGCTGATGAAGACAGAAATCCCTGAAAACACAAAGGTATTACTGAGGAAAAAGTGAAAAATTACTTACTTAAAGATGTGTAAAAGTTCAACAAGTTTGAGCTACAATATATTTACTTGTGTTTGTCACCTAAATGCATCTTTGACTTCAGTGTAAGATTTATATGACCTTGCCATATGTGACCAAATTAAACTTGGAAAAAAGTTGCTTCTTTTCTTATGAAAAAACAAACAAAAATTTAACCTATAAAAATTAAAGCTTACCCTGTCTTTTGAGATAAAATAAATCTCCTATTCTGTAGCTTAAAGACAATTTTTACAATAACTTTTAACATAAATCATTTCTTCCGAGACATTTGTACCTTCTTTTCCACAGGAGTTCTTTCTCCTGTTCAGAGATTTCATAGAGCGGATCACGACCAATTATATCCATCAGTTGAACCTCCTCCAGCCTCCAATCATCTGCTTGCTACAAATACAGTACAGCTGACTGTCAGATAAACTATGAAAGATTGCTGAAACTTACTCTCTTAACAGGACAGTCACTAATTCATTTAGCTAGTTTTGAAAGATAATTAACTATTTTGTGTATACTTTACAAACATACATTCGGAAAAGTTTTAGTACTGTTTCCTTAATAGGTATATTACAAATTTACAGAAATGGCAATTTCAGCACACACATAAGTATTGGTTGGAGTATTATTTTATTCTGTTTAAGCAGTTTCTGTTTACTGAGGCCTACTTGGAACTATCAGTTTCAAACGACCATTCTGAGAGTAAAACTACAAATATGTATGGCTTACATGAATAACCCTCAACAAGTGACAGCTATATGTATTTAACAAGTAGTAACTGTAACAATACAACATATAAACAGACATGTTCTCCTTACCAAAGCAAGCGAGGATTGGCCACGATCTCTGTTAGAAGCATGCAAGGCTAACTCCTCCAGCTGATTGTCAGGGGGATAAGTCAGTGTGGGACTAAATCTCTCAAACTCTATCTCAAGACAGGGACAATCCTTGTCGGGATTTGAACCAGGTATTCCAATTGGATTTAAGGTTTCATCAAGACCATGAGGCAGAGGCCAGAGGTGGAGACTAAATTTATCATTCAACAGTCTATTGTTAAAATCAAACACTTGTAGATTTCCCCATGCAAGAGCATAATGTGTCTGAAATAAATAACACAATATACATGAATAAAAAAATACTGATATTATTTCAGTATGATCATGCAAGATTTACGTATATATATTAATACCTGAAATTAATAAGAGATTTTCATTCATATTATAGTATGTGATACAAGGAGTCTTCTAAATGCCTGGGAAATGTTTTCTCTTATGGAGACAAAAAATAATGTACTACTCTCAACATAAAGCTGTTGCTAATAAATTTTCTGAACAGTTCAAGTCTCTTACTTTATCAATTACTGTCAATTATTTATCAATTACTTAAAAACAGCATAAGAAGATGGTTTCTATTATCTGGGTATCTAATAAAGTAAAAAAAACACACTCTCATTTAATCATATATCCTACCCCAAGAAGGCACTTTAAAAATGGAACAACCCCCATTACAAGTTTATTTGACAGGAAAAAAACCCTCCTTTATATTATATAAAGACCACCCGGACAGAATTTCTTTATTTTTTCTTCCTTGGGTTGGGTATATGATTATCTGGAATGGCCCTCAGGCTATATATAATATTGTAAAAGAAAATTTCAAAAATAAGGGTTAAAAAAATTACTCGTTTATTTTTCTTCTTTGACACTGAGCAGATGGAGAAACATATTTTGGCACTACGAGGAATGTCAGGTAAATACAAGAATTCCAGCCACTGGTTCCAACGTGGATTTGTTGAATCTACTTCCTTAGTTTGTTGTACTTCACAAAGAGCCTCTGTTCCATGAAAAATACCTGCTTTTACATAGATCTGGAAACCAGAAAAAACATACTATTATTTCATTGTTAAAATACAAGTTGAGTATAAATAAAGACACAAATAAATAATCTTTTATTTTTGTATATGAATAATTAAAATAATATGTAATATTATATGAAAATGATGCAGATCACACCTATTATATTTCTCAGGTTTAACAAGCAAAGTTTGAGTCTTATGGAAAGATTGTTGTATATTCTTTGATTATTTACAGGGTTAATTTTTCCATAATTTTTTTTTCTTCAGAAACACACATGACACTACCTTTTACATACAGCACAATAATTCTATATCTACTAACTTATACATTAGCCATTCATTTAGGACAATGACTAATACTTTTAGTTCTTAATTCTGAAAAAATAAATTGTCTATTCAGAAGAAGAGAACTTGTGTGTTTTTAGTACTGGTGATCAATTATATCATTTCTGTAACAGCTGTGGACATTCCTTATACAAAGCTAAGCTAACAAATGAATACTTTGTTTACCACTAATACTTACATTGCCTTTCTCTTTAACATTGACATATGTTGCACAGTGGATTTTTATCTTAAAGTTGACATGCATCTCCAGCAGGGACGATGTCTGTTTGTTGTTGATATCTGTAAGTGCCTGTACACCTGTAATATAACGTAACAAATTTCTCACTTGGTCTAGGCATAAAGGTGCATAAACATAAAAAAAATACTGATTGTGTCATTTTTCTGCAGACATGAAGGGGACAAAATGATTTCTAAAAAAAAATCACCACTACATTTTCAAACAACTTTACTTTATTCTAATTTAAAAAGTAAAGTTGGATGGAATCTGTAAATAACTTGGGCATGTGCATTGGTAAGAAATCCAGGTAACTTCATGTAAATAACTTGGGCACCTGCATTGGTAAGAAATCCAGGTAACTTCATTGTAAATAATGAGTCTTGTGCTCATATTTACCACTGAGAAATGAACATGCTATAAGAAATGCATCTATTTTCCTTCTTAAATTCAGAAGAAAAAAATGATATCAATGTAGTATTGTATTTTTTTCTATGAACAAGTGGAACTGTAACCAGGACTGACCTCTCTGTACATAAGATGGAATATGGAATGGGGTATCTCTGAGCACGTCATGAACATTCTCTTTCTTTAACAACATCAGCTGTGGTATAATACTTCCTGCTATACACTCACGGATAAACTGAAATATACAGCTGTGGTATAATACTTCCCGCTATACACTCACGGATAAACTGAAATATACAGCTGTGGTATGATACTTCCTGCTATACACTCACGGATAAACTGAAATATACAGCTGTGGTATAATACTTCCCGCTATACACTCACGGATAAACTGAAATATACAGCTGTGGTATAATACTTCCTGCTATACACTCATGGATAAACTGAAATATACAGCTGTGGTATAATACTTCCTGCTATACACTCACTGATAAACTGAAATATACAGCTGTGGTATGATACTTCCTGCTATACACTCACGGATAAACTGAAATATACAGCTGTGGTATGATACTTCCTGCTATACACTCACGGATAAACTGAAATATACAGCTGTGGTATAATACTTCCTGCTATACACTCACGGATAAACTGAAATATACAGCTGTGGTATGATACTTCCTGCTATACACTCACGGATAAACTGAAATATACAGCTGTGGTATAATACTTCCTGCTATACACTCACGGATAAACTGAAATATACACCTATGGTATAATACTTCCCGCTATACACTCACGGATAAACTGAAATATACAGATGTGGTATAATACTTCCTGCTATACACTCACGGATAAACTGAAATATACAGCTGTGGTATGATACTTCCTGCTATACACTCACGGATAAACTGAAATATACACCTATGGTATAATACTTCCTGCTATACACTCAAAGATAAACTGAAATATACACCTATGGTATAATACTTCCCGCTATACACTCACGGATAAACTGAAATATACAGATGTGGTATAGTACTTCCTGCTATACACTCACGGATAAAATGAAATAAACAGCTGTGGTATAATACTTCCTGCTATACACTCACGGATAAAATGAAATAAACAGCTGTGGTATAATACTTCCTGCTATACACTCACGGATAAAATGAAATAAACAGCTGTGGTATAATACTTCCTCCTATACACTCATGGGTTAAATGAAATAAACAATACCCCAATAAAACCTTCCACTTAACTAAAAATAGACTCAGTTTTGACATATAATTCTACTTTTAGTAATTATTACAGCTGAATGCAATTCTTTAAATAGGCAACAAACCTGATAATTTATACTGCAACTGTCTTTCACCACTGTCTGTCAGTATCAAATAATGTTTTCACAGTACACTTAAATTCTGTTGTATCTTAAATACTTTGAGCATCTTTGAATTGTAGTTCTTCTGATAAGCTTTTCACATAGTTACTCAGACAAGAAACTTTCACTAACTATCTTAAGTATGATGAAAATCTCCCGACTTGCTCAGATCACTACCCTATCTTCTATTTTTATATAAAATAACTCACAAGTCCATGCATTTTTTAATTTTGAAGTATAGTTTTAGAAACATAGTCTGTGAAAGAAGACATACACATTTCTGCTTCAGCCTACAAGTTTACCAGACTGCTGGCCAAATGGGGCCGGTAAACTAGCTTTAGATGTTCTTATCTATGTAAAATATTGACCTGTATCATTAGAATTTATCTTTTTTTTCTCTGTTTTCCTACTTAACTAATACTTGTCAATAAATTATTCATGAAAGCCTTCTAGTATAACGATCACAGTTTCTTTATTTTCCAGACCATACTTTTTGGGCCAATGTTATCCACTTTGGGCCTATGAAATCCACTTTGGGGTTACTGGTATGTATTTTCTAGAAGCAAAGGAGGGAAATGTGTCTAGAGTTAACTCTATACTTTTCAAACCAACCTCAGACTGCCAACATAATAATTTTCAAAAAAAAACTCCTCTTTTTAAGTATAAATTATATTTAATTGACAAATCAGCATTGTCTTAATTTGGTAGTCTAAACTATGGGACTGTTATATTTTATTTTCAAGTTATTTACATGCATTATTACTTAGTAATTCCAATGAATCACCAAAAACCACAGCAACTGTACACTTCACTTAAAGAACTATTCCAAAAATTATAATAAGTTTTCAGACCATATCTCCCACAGCAGTTCTGTATAAGGACCATCAACAGTATATTAAACCTATTGTATGACCTATCTACTGTGACTGTCTATAGTCTGCATACAGAAATTATGATTATGAACATGCCTTAAAAAATATTTCTATAATTTGTTACCTTGTACTGGCTGATTGGATAGCCTTCAAATAAGAACTGGTCACAGCCACATACTTTTAGAACATAAGTATGAGAAAATCCCTCAATACAACGTTCTGTCTCTTCTTTATTGCGACCCATGTTCCGGCTTCGTCGTCGTATTGTCTCGGCAATCACGTCGTTTGGTTTAGCTGTGTGAGGTAACTTAACGGTGTACTTATTACGACTTTTGTCTTGTTGCACTACCCAGACACATATGTATATATGCTTGTCTGTAAAAATAATATGTACATTTATACCGAAGTGACTTTTGTAATCTAGATGTAAATAAAGACATAATACTATAAACTGTTTACAACAGGAGTAACAGCAGGAAAACCTGACCCTGAATGGTGAATTCTTGACATGGTCTTGTAACCATACAAGATAAATTTTTTCTGATTTTTCATTTAATAAATCAACATAAATGTGAATTACTAATTTAAATTTTAGAATATTCTTTAATACTTGATATAAGTTAGTATGTATCAGCTTTGTGGTGTGTTCTGGGATTTACAGTTCATCTAATGTTATACAAATATACCATAAATGGACATATATTTTCAAGATAGCTTTAACACAAAAATTGGACTTAACAGTCATTAGATAACAGTTAATACAAAGAAAAATGTCTTACTTGTTTCTATTAGTTTATTTTCTAAATGAGATGGAAGTTTTGCTGAAGATTCTATGTCAGGTGGGTATGTGTACAAGGCCAGGCTGTGTTTGCCGTTCCGTTTTCGATCTTCAACGGCCTCCTTGCACACTTTCAAAATATTACGTCTAAATGTCATGACTTCCAGTTCTTTCATTTCATTGAATTCATTCACTGGAATACCCACTGTCATGCCTACAGTTCATGAACAACATGCATTAAAACTCTGTCATTAGCAATTACTTCTACAAAAATCACCTCTGAAGTAATAATTTCAATCTAATCTATCATCTTGGCAAATAACTTGGATTTTAGAAGTATTCTTGGGCCTTGTCACTTGCAAGGCAACGAAAGTATCTGCAGATGACAAAGCCAGTACCATTGGCTTTATTTTGTTACAAATTACATAAAAATTTATGTAACTTGTACATGCTGTTAAAGTCTTTACATGTGCAAACTGTTCTGGTGGCATGGCACAGTATCTGCTCCACATTTATAGTGCAGTTGGACGGACACCAGTTCTGTGCAGTGATGGGGGGAGGGGGGACTACTTCCAGATTTATAAAATTTAAATAGGTTTTTTCTTTTAAATAATTTTACAGACAAAACTAACAAACACAGTGATCCTTACAAGATTAACTCATGTTAACTGATTAAATACATGACAATTCATGTCATGTGAAAGAAACAAACAAAACTTTAACACAACCTTAATGATACACTGTATGTAACAACACCACCGTTTACCTACCTATTGTGTAATTTTGCATTTTTTCTTCCCTGTTACCCTTTGGTTCAACTATTTTAAGAATAGGCTGAAACAATCTTAGATCACATAACCGTCTTGTCTCATCATAGAACTCCTCACGCTCTGCATCCTGAGTTATTCCCACAAATATATAAGATGATGGGTCTGACAGTTTATGAAAAAGGGGCCAACGTTTTGCCTCGGCCCACAGATCACTTTTGATTCTTTCTAAAGTAGCATCACGATTACATCTCAGAGGTAGAAGAACTCCAGTGGGCATTAAACAGTCCACATGTATCTGTAAGGGCATCAAATGATGGCCCCATAGCTCCCCTGAACTAGGTGGCATCTTCAGACTGTTCCCTTCTTTAGAGTATATGATGCATGGTTCTTCTATATAAAGAAAAAAAAGTCATCTAGTTGCTCATTTCTTGAACTAGACAGAAAAAGATTATCAATAAATTCCTGTAATTTATATGCAAAAATGCATCATAAATATCACACATCTATAAAAAAATGTATTTTTGTATTTCTCTGTCCTTACAAATATATAATTATATAAGAAAACAAAATGTCCACAAAAAATTACCTCATTTTGTAAATTCATATTTCACAAACAGAAAATGAGAGAATAATTCTTTGTTGTACTGGTTTACATGACTAATAATCATCAGAAACATAAACACTTCAGTATCTAACAAGGAAGTTTTTCTGAACAACTTCACACTGGTGTTCTCAATGTACTCATTTTTTCTGTACAAGGTTAAACATGCTAATACAGATGACAACTGCATGTACAGCAGTGCCTTGAAACATCACATCTGATTTAAAAACCTGTTCTTCATTTATCATTAAACGAAACATTGTATATTTTAGGTACATTTCGGTTGTAAATACTTATCTTCGTTTTTTTGTTTTTTTTTGGCATTTAAATTTCTAGGTTCAAAATGGGCTTATGAAACAAGGTTCTCTGAAATGTTGCCTTTCAATGCCATGAAATGGAGGATAGTAAATCAGTTCTACGACAATTTTTATTTATCTATTCTTCACTTTAGTTTTTTTCTATGACTCACACAATCCTGATATTAGTTTTCTTAGAAACTACAGCATTCAATCTAGCAACCTATTGTATTAATAAGAGACCACTTCAAACTCCCTACTAATGGTCTTAACAACCACTTATTCATTTTAAATTATCTGGAATGGTTTTTTTTCCCTAGAAAATGTCCAGATACAAGTTCAGCAGATGTGAATTATTTTCTTATAAAACTCTGTAACATTACTTTAGATAAATTGAATCAATAATATTAACTTCAGCAAAAAAAAGGCAGGCAGAATGAGATATGAAATTATTACGAGTAAGACACTTCCAATTTTCTCACTGACAAAGTACACTGTGTATACATGTAAATAGTGTGTTTCTCCTTTAATATCTCAAATTACTTGGCCGAAACTGAGAAAACTGTTCTTTATAATATCTGAACACTTTTGAAATAAGCCATTCTAAGAACAGACTTTAAGCCATTCTAAGAACAGACTTTAAACCAATCTAAGAACAGACTTTAAGTCATTCTAAGAACAGACTTTAAGTCATTCTAAGAACAGACTTTAAGCCATTCTAAGAACAGACTTTAAGCCATTCTAAGAACAGACTTTAAACCAATCTAAGAACAGACTTTAAACCATTCTAAGAACAGACTTTAAACCAATCTAAGAACAGACTTTAAACCATTCTAAGAACAGACTTTAAGTCATTCTAAGAACAGACTTTAAGCCATTCTAAGAACAGACTTTAAGCCATTCTAAGAACAGACTTTAAGCCATTCTAAGAACAGACTTTAAGCCATTCTAAGAACAGACTTTAAGCCATTCTAAGAACAGACTTTAAACCAATCTAAGAACAGACTTTAGGCCATTCTAAGAACAGACTTTAAGCCATTCTAAGAACAGACTTTAAGCCATTCTAAGAACAGACTTTAAGCCATTCTAAGAACAGACTTTAAGCCATTTTAAGAACAGACTTAAGACTGAAACAACTGTATAAACAACCATATGTATTTGTTGAGTCAATGAGGAACACAGATCAATAAATCCTGAAAACAGATGTGTAGGTCAAGATCTGATGACAGCTATTGGTAGAGAAACAGAAAAGCTTTCTCTTCTTCCTGGAAATCCTGAACAGCAGTGCATTTATAGAAGCAGTTTATGAACAGGTAAGGGTATTTAAATTGCTTACCAATTTACGATTGGTAAAAGTTTGACCAATTTTGTTCTAAACAAAACTTGCCAGAAAATGCGGTCCCACGTTTTACCGGAATCAACCATTTTTACCGGAATCTACCGGAATCGACTTTGCATTACCGGAATCCACCTATATTTCTTACATAAACCATTTTTTTTCAAGATATACAACATTGTTTATTAAAATGTAATATAATTAACATAATAACAAAAGAAATTTGAATTATCTTCGAGTGGAAAGATTTTACAAGATAAAGAAAATCGGTGAGTTTGCGCATACGGATATACGCCGAAATCGTCCTGTATTTCATAAATAAATTGAATTAAAGTCATACAAAGTTATTTTTCATTACTCTACATCTGAAATAAAATATTTACCAAAGGAATTTGAAGTATCTTCGAGTGGAAAGGTGTTGCAAGAGAAAAAAATCAGGAGTTGCGGAAATTTGGGTGCCGCGTACGGATATACGCCGGAATCAGCCTGTATTTCATAAATAAACTGAATTTAAGTCATACAAAGTTATTTTTCATTACTCTACATCTGAAATGAAATATTTGCCAAAGGAATTTGAAGTTTCTTCGAGTGGAAAGATATTGCAAGAGAAAAAAATCGGCCAGTTGCGGAAAAATTTGCACATAGGGATATACACCGGAATCGACATGTATTTCATATATAACTTGTATTTTTCTTTCTTTTGCAACACCTTGACTATAACACCTATTTCATTTCAGAATTCAACCAAAACATTACAAAAAAGAACCACCAAATATTTTTAATTTACTCATTTAGTATGAATCCAAGGCAATGACCACAGCAAAGACTTTCTACATGTAGTTCTTTAAACTTTCCTAATTCAAGTACTACTGAAAATGAACATGAAAAATATACCTTACTTTTGTGTAACAAAAAGAGAGAGTGAAATATCTGATTTTCCAAATCTTATTTTTTTGCACTTATCTTTCCTGCATGATTTCGGTTAAATGAACCGAACTGAATATAAGTTCTGTTAGACCTGCAACATAAATTTATCAATATAATTATCATCATTAAAGACAATCATGTGTACCACAGATGATGTGAACAACTTTCTGGGACGATGTGAACAATAACAAAAATATTATTCTCATTAAAAAAATATTTCACTCATATTAAAGTGACTGACACACAGAATTTAGCTGAAATTTTTTTCTTCAAAATCTAAGACAAATTAATATACTATGGGAAAAAAGTAATATTATGCTTCTATAGGCCATGAAAATTGAAAAAAAGTTTTAATTTTACCAGGATTCAAACCCATGCCCATTTGGTCAGTAAAATATAAAACGACGATCTACACCACTGAGCCACGGAGACTAGTTATCAACTTCAAAACTAATGTTATAACTAAAGTACCAGTATCTACCCTGTGACAAAGGGGTAAAATTTTTTACCAATAAAAGTGTGTAAAACTTGATACTGTGACGTTTTTAATGTAACAATAAGAACTAAAATTTCTAGATCTTCTCTTTCTTTTTTTTTTTTTTTTCATTGTCAGCCCATCTGTCAGTCAGTCACTTTAATCGTATTATGAACAAAAAATGTTACATTCTGAAGAAAATTATGTGACACTAAAAAGCTGAGCTGACATTTATATTTTGTTTTATTGTATAGTCACCAAAAGATATCGCAAATGTTACAGGTTTAACTTCCTTGGGTACTCTCCTTCACTTCCTAAAGTAAACAGGGAGGGAAAAGTGCACCTGGAATTGGACCCAAATCTGCAACCAATGGAACATTTATCCTAGCTCTACTAACTGGGATACATGTAGTCAGATGCTTGCCTTGGTAATGAACTTGGTTCTACCCAACTACATTGCTATACAAGGCCAGCAATACCACCATCACAGTCATTTATATAAGACTTGAAACTTAAAGTTTAATCAAATTTTATCCTGCCAATATTAAAAATTGATATTCTTTTTAAAATATAACAAATTTAAGAAGGTAAATGCTCAGATGATGAAAATGTTCAACTGATCAAGATTTTCACAGTCAAAACAGCGTGAGCAGATATTTTCTGAGTGAGCTAACATTCAGACTGATATTCATGGGCAATGATTGTTCATATGATTTAAGAGTTAATTTACTTACCTTGATCAGAAACAATGACTTGCTCAGTATTTTATATTTTAAGGAATTAATATCGTTTTTTTCTAAAGAAACAATACACATTTTCAACTTCCTGTTGTTAAAATTGTTTGATTGGCTTACAGGCCTCCGCTCCTTAATGTGGACCAATCGTATTTGCCGTTACATTGGAGTTAGGAAAACAAACATGTAATGGTGGACGAGAGCATGCCAATTGAATGATAAAATTTATTTTCATCAGTTCGTGATTGATATTAATCATGTCAAGTGGTCAGGCAAATCCAAACTATGCTGGTATGTTTTTGATGAAGATTTTATGGAAAACCGAATATTTAGAAATAATGTGCCTGTGGCATTTTCGCGTTGTCTTTTGCCAAAGTTTTGTTTTGGCAGAGGTTTCTAGAAAAATTTGCAGAGAAAGGACAGATAGATGTACCAGTTATCATGATTTGCCCTTAATGTGTATAATTTTTAATGATATTTTTCAAAATTACAGTTCTTCAGATGCACATATTTTAATCTGGGAAAGTTGGTGTATATACATTGCAAATACTCATACCAGGAAAAAGATCAGCTCTTTACTGCTGACTTTTTATACATTTTCAGTCTTCACGAATAACTTTTTGAAGCACTGGACATTCGGACCCAGACCAGCCAAGGCAATAATCTGACTGGACCGAATGACATTTAACTGGACAGCGAATAATAACTGAACAATGCTATAAGGATGAACAAAACAATTAGACTATGTTTTGAAGTAGAACTTGTTACCACCATGTTACAAATAATAATAATTATACTTTGAACTTGCCTCTTAGCCTAACAGTAGTATTCTTTAGTGAAAATAATAGTATTGAAGGCTTTTTCCCCCTTCTATAGCACACTATAATTCAGTTTACAGTACGTGCCAGGAGGAACTCTCGTTTTCCTCGAGGTCGTCGCGGACTACCCATTCCTTAAAACGCAACCAAATCCGCCGCATTTCGAGGACGACAGCCGCGGACATGGTCACCAAATATCGCGGCGGACATCCGCGAAATGGTTCCGCGAACTTTTTCACAGGTAAGAATTGACGTATCGAGGCTCACAAAGTTCCAGATTACGCGCATTTCGGCGAATTTTACGTTTTAAAATATCATTTAGATGTATAAAACTCTCATTAAACTCTCATTCTGATGCATTTGTTTACGAATGCTCGTATTTGTTAACGAAAGGAATGACAATTCAAAACCGAAAGTATAGATTGTTTCTCGGAACAGCTGACCCTATTTTCAGAAAATAAATTGACTGGTTTTCGATTTACACGTGTTAAAACTGCTTTCCTATATTTAAAGAAAACATACAACATGTAAACCCTACTGCGACATCTGTATCGTCTATGCGCTTGACAAAATTATTGATCGATTTTGCTAGAAGTGCACATAAACCTACACAGCAAATGTATGAGAAATTTTGGTTTTAATTTTACCAAATGTCACATAATTGGCACACGTAAAATGCACAGTTTCATTACGATAATTTCATTAAATGTTCAGCTTATCCAGGTGAGTTATGACTCTAATTATTTTCGCGCTGGTCGTCAAATATCGCCGAGATATTTCGCGATGTCGAGACATCGAGGAAATCGTTTGTTTTTTTTTTCGATGTCGCGGCGGATATTTTTTTTCCGCGTCCGCGAAATAAAGCGGAAAATGTGAGTTCCTCCTGGCGCGTACTGTACATCAAGTTTTTTCTTCCCCTTTTGCAAAAAAAAAACTGCATTAAATTTCTCCAAATTTAAGGGAAGGGCACCTTCCCCTACCTGTGAAAAAAAGCTCTGGTATAATTCATTTGTACAGGACACTGTAAGTTCAGTTGAACTTTTTACCAGATTTTTATCTCAACTTTTTTTCAACTTCTGAAAATGCCATATATACATGTCACTATTGATAACCCCTGGTATATATTCCGTACAACTACATTATGTACCATGGTCAATAAATGAGTGTAATGGAATGGATCGGATGTCAGTCTCCGACAATGTATACATGTATGTAAAAAAAGAAAAAAACTGGAAACCGAATCAGAGTTATTTCATGAAACAGAATAATTAATAAGGTGTTACTTTCAGCTGGCATTTTTCTCATTACACCATAAATAGCCTGGTCAATAATTAAAAAAAAAATATCTTATTTATCGCGAAAACTGGAAAGGGAGATTATAGTCTGAGTGTATGTGTAAACTAAGTATGAATGCGTTATGTTGTAGTTGGAGTTAACAAATCGCTGTTCTATGGAGAAAAATGCATTTTTAAGAAACAATTTCATTTTATTTTCAAAAACGCTACTTTTTACTTGTTTCTCAACTTTGTTTACTGTATTTAGTTAAAAAAAAAACAAAACAGCACCAATATTCACTGGACAGTCGGACCACTATTTTGTATTTTTTTACTGGAACGTCAGCCATTTTGGTGGACTGGGCCTTCGGTCTGGCGGCTAAATTTTGAAAACTGCATTTTAGAGGTCTTGGAGTTGTCTTGGGGTAAACTTTAGGTGTCTTGGGGTAAACTTAACTGATACAGGTTGTAACTGTTGAGGCTTGAGATGATCTCCAGATATTCCTTGCCAAGAGTTTTCTCCCCCCAGTTTTCTATTATAAAAGACATTTCACCCCCAAATATGATATGAGCTAAGATGGGGATATACCTTTATGGTTTCTGGTTTATTTTTATGTTAATAATTATATAAATTAAATTGATGCTCATTCAAGAAATATAGATTTTTTCTCCAAAAAATTACCGCTTTTAAGTAATTGACATAATAACACCTATTTACTGTTCACACCTTTAAGAAGCATGTGGTGTTAGGATTGTCAATCAGCTCCCCTTGATTGGTAATATACAAACACTTCACACATCCAAGGATGAGGTGTAAACATCTACAGTTTTGTAATTAATACAGAGAACAAATTTAAATGAATTTAAGTCAGTATGGTTTACAAACAAATAACCTTTAGAGATGTATTGCTACTGACCAACAAAGAATGTAAGATTAAGTACAGGCAATAGCATGCATCAAAGAAATTCTTATTAAGCCTGCTAATGATAGTAGTATTATCAAGAGAATGACCAGGAACTTAGACATTCATTTAATGCAATATGTTCCATACTAGTTATTATGAAAAATCTTAGGTCTTTAGAACCTGTAAGATGAATGTTAAATGCAAATGTTTGGTCATCATTTATTCCATACTTTCCAGTGTTTTACTGTAATATAGCAGTAGATAATACTCTGATAAACCACTAGTGAAATTTACAAAAGATAATTTTCACTGTGCCGTACTCATTTTTCCCACAAAGAGCACCCCATTCACTTATCAACACAGTAATCTCCCTTTGTTAGTTACAAACTGTACAAGTAGGTAAACAAACAACAACAAAAAGGCTTTCTGTGAAAAACTTAAAAAAGGTTCAAACTGGTAACAATAAACAGAATGTCTGAAGAATCTGGACTTTTTAGGCTAAAATCTGAAGATTTTGATAATGATTCTTCATTTGAATTTGACAATTTATCATTTGTTGAGTATAGAAATACATGCTTTTCATCACAGTTATCAGTTGTTTTTTTGCGATAGCACCTTCATTATAATAAATTAAAATAAAAGATTATCTTATCTGAACTTGAAACTTTCAAAGAGAAGAAAATTTTACCAGGCTCTTTTTCTTGGCTGGTTTTAAATATTACACTGGTTTAGAATTCATCTATGTAATTTTGAGGTCTAATTTTATAGTGGTTTTATTTAATCAACATGAGCAAGCAACAATCACAGTGCTACTTTATTTACTGACAGATTCTGTTTGTTACAAGTATAGATTTTATTCTTAGAACTAATTGAATTTATAGGAAGTGTTATTTTAAAATTGGTAAGGTTTGAAAATTTTTGCTCTTAGCAATTAATTACAAATAAAATCTGGGAAAAAGATGTGAAGCACTTAGGCTTCTGTGGCTCACTGGTGTGTCAGTCTGGTAAACTTATTCAGTTTCATTACAGCAGTGCACAGGTATAAAGAAGCCTGCAAAAGACACATAATAGTATAAACAAGTAAATATCACATGAGAATTAAACTAATTATAGACAATCATTGTATCAATTACAAGCATTCAGAATACAAATAACAGAATGACTTAGATGGTGGCACCCATGTATTATGATAAGAAGCAGAAAAGTAGTAATTTAAATAAAGTAAGCAACCTATTACAAAATAAAAAAAAACTTCAATAAGCTAAACATCTTACACTCAGTATTACTGTGCTTCCACTGAGTACAACTATCACATCCTGATCAAAAGTAGCTTGTGATCAGTTCATTTTAAAATCAACAATAAGCAACAAGGTTTATGACCAATTAGTTTGATATCATTTAACATAAGGCCTGATTATGTTGTCTTTTTATATAACTTTTTCTCCAGCCTATAGGATGATTTATAGATTTCTTAAAACTTCTTCACTATCGTAGCAGTGTTAAATTGATCATAAGTTTCATTGATTTTAAGATAGCTGGAATTTAATAACTGATTTTCAATTTCTTAGGGAAGTAAGCTTCAGATTGCTGACACAGTCTGCATTGTTGACCAGTTTGACAGTCATCTTGCAAAAACCTCAGGTTGAACTAATCACATTTATCTCCCAGTCTTTGTTTTCAAATCATTTTCTGTAACTCTACCAATACTTGCAAAATTGGGATACTGGTAAAATGAAAGTTTTATTTCTCCCATTACCAGGAACAGAAAGAATAAAGACTGTGTTTTTGTTGTAGATTATACCCAGTACCAGAGTTCCCAGTATCAGGGTTCCCAGTACCAGGGTTCCCAGTACCAGGGTTACCAGTACCCTGCATCAATGTATACTACTACCCAAGCTGCTGTGGCACCAACAGCAGCGGGCTACAACTATGGTTATGATTATACACAAGCAGGATATGGTTATCCAGGTAACATTTCTATCATCTAAATAACTATCATCATCTAAATAACTGTCTTTTAAAGAAGGTTTTCACAGACATTGCATAATGCCAAAGTGAATGCAAGTCTAGCTATAATTTGAAATTCAGGTTTGAATGTTCAGAATTGCTTTATGTAAAAGGTTAAAAAAAGGGAGGGGTAAGGCTCTTCCAAATTACATCTGTATTTTTACCTGTACAGGTAGGTTTTCAGGTGTTTGGTGTTTAGAAAGCATTGTATTACAGTAAAAGTACACATTTTACATTTCAAGGCTATGGACAAGGGTATGATTACAGTGCCTATGGTTACTACAACCAGGCTCCAACTGCTACTGCTGTAACAGGACAGACTACAGCCAGGTGAGCTCAGTGGAATAACTTTTGTTTAAACTTAAGATTTATGTTTGATTAATGAGAAATCTTTATTTTTGAAATTTATGTTGACTCCATGATATGATGAATGTTTCTTAGAGTTTTAACATAAAAGCAGGAATGAAGGTACCAGTCTAATTTTCTTGACTGCATTCAGACTTGTAGCCTGTGGTTAAGATGTTCAGACTCCATTACATCACAGTCAGATAATATGTAGGTTATGAAGTAAGAGAAGATCTTGGCTAATAATCTTGAATTGTTAACCCGGACTGTAGGTTTCTACCAGTCCAGGTAAAACTTCATTGAGAAGATTTATTCGGAGTTGGTTTATATAATTTTACTGTAGTTACTTGTGTTTCAGTGAGATCAGTTAGAGAAAAATCATTTACATTTGTAGAATTTGAAATTAGAACTTGATTCACTGAAATATTTGTGGCATTTAATTTTGTCTGATTACCCTTTAATAAAAGGGTCTCATGGAATTATCTGAAACTCATAAAGAGCTGATGCTTGACATGAAATATTAAATTCATACAAGCCAGAATTCAAGAAACTTAAACTGTTATTTGGTTTAAGTGCTTACTTTTTCATTTGGTAACTCTTCTTTGTGACGTTTCATTGTTAATTTCAGCACGGCTGAGACCAAAACAGTGGACGCTACTGCTGGTAGTTCACAAGCAGCCACAGGTTTGTTCACTGCAAACATTATCCAGCAATGGTCAATACTCAGTGTACATATTTA